>CM062296.1:81820978-83020978 GCA_031216915.1 Pictodentalium vernedei | reverse complement strand
CTAAACCAGACGGCCATAAAGAGCTTGGAAATCTTACAGAACGATGCAGGCCGATGGATAACGGGGTCGAGCAATGCCGCAGCGCTAGAAGCAATCAGGGGTGAGCTTGGGTGGATGAGGATCAAGGACAGGATAGACCTGTTGAAACTCGGTTATCTTAATTATTTGGTGAATCTCCCCGACAGCCGATGGTGTAAAGTAATGTTCCTGCAAATCTTCAACTCAAATATCAAAACGGGGTGGATGATCCAAGTGAGGGAGCTAGTAGAGAACTACTCATTGGAGATCTCGGACCTGGACGTTGGGGCAAACCAGGGTAAAAAAATCGTCAGAGAAAGGGTCTTGGAGGATTGTAACCGTAATTGGCGAGAGGGGGTCAAATCAAAGAGGTCTTTGGGTGGCCTGCGTGATAAAGAGAGGCCAGGTTTTGAAGAGTACCTTGATGGCACCTTTGGGGGGTCACTGCTGTTCAAGCTGCGGTCGCGATCCCTGGAGCTGAGGGGAAAAATTGGGAAAGACGGTGAAAGGGAGTGCCAGATGTGTAACTTGGGCATGGTGGAGACCCTGGAACACTTCCTTCTAGAATGCCCAAAGTATCAGTCTAAAAGAATGAGATTCACTGGGAGTATAATGGGGAAGTGGGATGGGAGAATGAAGGACATGTGGTTAGGGGGAGACTCAAAGGAGAGGGTTAATGTGCTAATCGGAGAGATTGGGAAGAATGGGGTGAGGGATGTCATCAAGCAGTTCGTCTCCGAATGTTGGGAGGAGAGGAGAAGCGAGGGAACAGGGAGGCAGTTGGGAGTTCAGGGG
Source organism: Pictodentalium vernedei (assembly GCA_031216915.1). NCBI lineage: Eukaryota > Metazoa > Mollusca > Scaphopoda > Dentaliida > Dentaliidae > Pictodentalium > Pictodentalium vernedei. The sequence goes on along the minus strand of CM062296.1, from coordinate 83,020,165 downwards.
TAACCAAGGCCTTCTCGTTCGAGAACCGCGACAAATCAGCGGCTGGCCAAAGTGTTATTATTATATGATCAGCGAAAATTGTTAAACTGCCGTAACATATTCCCAATAGCCATCGTACTTTGGGGGAATACCCCTATATTTTTATATAAAGAATATCATTCATTTATTTAGTTGGGATAAGCTGACTTTTTGTGAACTATCGATCGACACACTTCCATCTCCATGGCTTCATTAAACCATTTTTCTGCGACTAACTGCAAACTCGACCAAGTCAATACTCAAAATATCCGTTCAATGCTTCTCCAAACTTGGAACCAAAGGCCGTAGGCCTAATATTATTTTGGTGTGGAATATCCTGTGGGCCCAATACAAGCCACATGGATTTAGTGTTGAAAATGTGTTTCTAATTTAAAACGTGTATATCCTGGTGTATTCGGTACGGCGGTACGGTATTCCATGATCCAAGGGTGGCAAATTTTCCCCATAAGCGTAGACTTTGCCTCCTCCCTGTCACAAACGCGCCCATCCATTCAGCCAGGTACACCCGAAACGCGAACCAATTTCCTCCTCAATTACAAGGTTGGAAAGGTAGCTGGCGTGTGGGACTCGATATAGATTGATCATAATTTTTTTCAAACTTTCCCCACCAGTGCAGGGGGGGGGGGGGGGGTCACATTCTCCCACGCCCACCGCGATATTACGTGCCTCGATAATGCCCGCGGAATCACTTTTCGAGCAAAATCTTTCAGCTCCGCCCCCCCCCCCCCCCCGCCCCAGTCCACTGGACGCAAACAGACAGCAAGTGATTTTGATCAAAAATGTACAAACATTTAGACCATAGTACTCACACAATTAATAGTTTCAAAGACTAGCAAATGGTCGGTCGTCCATCTGAAACACTTGCGACTTCACTTAAGGCTACACCCAGCTGTTTTTTCCAGTATATTTTTGGCAAAACGTCTTGTCATAAAAATTCGACTGGTATCTGAACATAGGCATACCGTACATCAAGATTAAGGTTGTGTTGCATAGAACATGAATAAATGTATATCACGACTACACTGGCAGAAACGGGTTCCAGTGGTTCCTGAAAATCGGCTATTATGCTTCCATCATAAGTTCATTACTGGACATGTTGAGAAGTTATATAAAAACTATCTGCGGCTAAAGATGTTCTGGATGTCCCAAAACAAAGCCAGGACATCAGACAAAATACATTTGCAACATCTTTCATGTTTTAATAAAATATTCAAAATACGCAAAATCAAAGAATTAGAATAATTAGAATACTTTGTACAAACACGAAGTGTTGCGAAGTTAATTTGTCTGATGTCCTTAATAATTGATTTGATACATATTAAAGGGTGTATTGTATTAATTTCGCTCTGAAATAAATTATCAGTTGAGTTTTTCTTACTAAATGGTTCAAGCTTTTTTCGTTTAACCAATGAAATAATTGCATGGAATAGGCCACTCCCACTTTACTGACATATTTCGGCAACCGATTTTCTTGCGTTTCGGCATTCATGCGGTATTCAATATCCAAAATTCAGTCTAAAAACAATTTATTTTCATCTTGCCTAAAATATAAATGCTATATAAGGACTAACTAAACTAAGATACCTTAACCTGCTACAAAAATAGAAATCGGAGGCCCCAAGTGCTTGGCAATTTAACCGTTTATTAACAACTGAATAAACTATTTGTAAACTGGCTACATTTGTTTTCTACATCCCCTCCCCCTCCCCCACACCCGATATACAAACACACACACAGGTGAATGGACCAGAAATATATTATATGAAAACGTACTGAGGGCGAGGGTACGTACTGAGAAATATATTATATGAAAACGTACTGAATAATCGGTGCTGTCGTCGAACTTAGCGTTAAGAAACTGTCAACTTCATAAAGCAGAGGCGGATCCAGGATTGTTTAAAGGAGGCGCGCTAATTACCCTCACAGTTAGTCCAAACTTGGACCCAAAGTCCGCAATATATTTTTTTTGGATTTGGTAAATTTATTTATAGTAATACGTAATGTACACAACAGTAACGGAGTAAGGGAGTTCAAACTTCGGTATTTTGTACGGAAAGCGAAACGCTTGAGGAAATAGTGGTCGCTCAGATTGTCGAATTGACAGATATACATGGTGTGGACAGTGGATGGACGTTTAACAGATACCACGCGCAAATCGTTAAATGAAACAACGTGGATAAAGGCATCGATAGATAGTTCTTATGAAATCTATTAATTCTAACTTAATAACTATTTAACGGCACTCCCCCAAGTGCGGCAACTACCGGCAAAATGTCACGGCAGTTTGACGTGTTAAACAGTCTGGACTGACCTCACAGGGATGGTTAATTTTTATTTTCGGCACAATGATTAATAAAGATCGCTATAACGCTGTAAATCACTGGTAATTCAACAAAAACTAAGCACTTAACTTGAGTCGGAGTCCGAGTCCTTGATTCAGTATGTGTTTTGAGTCCGAGTCCTCAATTCATATTTACACGTAACTCAGCTGAACCACTAATAGTTCATCGCCCTTAATAAACATAAACTGGTAATAGGAAACTGGTAGATTACAAACTGCCTTTCACATTGTAACCACATACTTTTGTCTATCATGCTAATTCTGCCTTCTTCTTTTAGTAGGTACACAGAGATGCTTTCTTTTTGATCGCTAGCACCCCAATAACCGCTATGGAAACTATAACCGATATGGAAAACAGTAACCGCTACGGACTCTGAACATCCTCCGCTCCATCCCTAGAAGTGGTCACCCACTCAAGGAAGGCGAGTGTTGGTCCTGCGCCCCGCCTCTACTCCTTTTCGTAAGCGCCTGTATAGCGCATTTTTGCCCCAGCCAAATAGGTTCTAACGCAGGCGTTCCCCCGAACCTCTGAAGTTTGGGTCTCTCTATTGGTGGTCCCCGAAAGGGGCTGTTGTTGTCGTCTATTCAAAAACACATCAAACTGTAAAACCGGAAAATTGATCAAAACAGGCCTAAGGCAGATTATACTTGCCAATGATGGCCCACCAACGCTCCATGATTGATCTTCGAAGTGGCAGACTATATTTGCCTGAAAAAAACACTACAGCACCCTCGGGGAGAGGTAGCACCTTTGTGAGAGGACCCCCTCCCATTTTGATCATCACCCGAGGGTTCAGTCAACGACCTACACAAAGTCAAGCCAACACTCCTGATCATCTAGCCTGGGACATCTGCTGAGTACTCGAACCTTTTCCTCCTTCAACACGCCTTGACATGCAGCTACCAGATCTTATACAGTCACAGAGGGTCGAAAGGGGCTTGTCCCACAGCGTTCCTGTGTGCCTTTGGAGCGCGAAACCATACCACCTTCTCTTAATCACCACACGTTCTTCCGTAAACAAAGAACACGGCGTCACGTTTCGGAAGTTTTAGCAGATGGACGTTTGTGAAAGAAAATAGAAATAAACTCACAGACCGCAAAACCAAAGGACACTTGACACTTTTACAGTACGTGGAGAGTGGATTTAACTAAATCACCCGCGGAGTGAAGTTATCACCCAAGCTATACTTTCAAATTCTGTATATATCGATAACAAACACAAGCAATGTTTCAGCCAATGGACCTCCGGGTTTAACCCGGAGGTCCATTGGCTGAAACTTTGATTGTGCTGGTTATGCTTTGCAACAAATTTGCAATTATTGCTCGGGTAGAATGTCCACTCTGCGGGTGATTCAGTGATAATACCCTCTCCATGTACTGTATATGAATATTTTGGTGAATGCCAGTTATGAGTGGAAAGAATTGCACGACATCCCCGTCGAAAAGTTATACGAATACACTCCAGAATTCATAATAAATGTCCGCACAGAAGACGGCCGTGTCAATGTTCATTTCGCTACAAATCTTTAACCCCTGCTTGACTGCGTTAGAATTTAATTTCGTGGTATATGCCTGTGCTACATGCAGAACTGTTGTGTGCTCTTTCCGATGAGCAACTCAGTTTTTTTTCAGAAATGGAAAATAAAATTCTTCGATATAGCTGCACGTACCCCTGGATTACTTTTGATGACGTCATATTGTTTTGGTGGGGGCGAAAAATTATCCCTGACGGGTGTGGCTCTGATATGGGGAATCGCACTCTCGGGACAAGATATTTGGTCCAGACACTTGGCAAGCCTCGTGTTTGGCACAAATATCTTGCCCTCGGTGAGATTTCCTCATCTCACACCCCCTCCGACCAGGGATAATAATAATCTCATGAGTGACTGGTAAGAAATTCGGAATTCTCACTCACGGCTAAAAGCCGCGAATGCATACTCGGCCACATATACCCTAAAGCCATCCAGGTTGATAACTGTAAAATCCCATGAAATGTATGCACAGTCAAGTGTCAAGGTTTTAAAACCACTCCATTTCTGAGGAGCCCAAAACCTCAGAACCGTGATTGATAGGGGCCGATCCAGGCGCAGAAACCAAACCTAATGACTGGTTCTGTGGCATTAGTCTTTGGGGGTGTAAAACACCGGCAATTTTTCATGTAGTGTTGGGCCAACTTGTCATGTATGATTGGAATGAACGTTACTTATTTATAGTATTGAAATGTGAAAGATTACACATCGAAGCCGCGTTGTGAATATTGAGAAATAATCGACTTTGGCGTTCAAGACTTCGTTAATGATCGGCAGTTTCCGTGAGTAATGAGTTTTCGCAGAAACTATTCCGCAGTGTGTTTACAAACGAACGTTGTCGAGTACTCGACAACGTTCATTTGTATATATCCACACTACAAAATAGTTTGAGAATACTGCTTTCCAGTTCATAGTTCTGATCCCATATTCGGCGAAATAATGGCCACGGATAAGTGGATATTATTTATGTTCAGCCCTACTTATTTATGCCTTTTTATATTATACCCACTCCTAGTGTTGGTAGAAACAAAATATCTACTTTCTGCCTTGTATGTAGGTATGAAGCGTTGGGGCGTACATGCTATACTCAAGAGTGGAGGACAAGGTGGATAGAGTTAGCTCTTCTAGAAATCCTTGGGCAAACTGTAGTGTATTATAAGCAGTCAATAAATGGAAAGCCGATTGCAGGTTTTCAGAGATAATTTCTGGAGATGATAAGTATTGCATCACCAACGTTACCGTTCAGTTTTATAACGTATTGACTGGAACTGTGTTTATTCAGCTATTACAACAGCCCGGGCTCGAAGGGTTGTTATATAAGGATTATGCAGTTAATGTTAACTGACTAAAAAGCTGAATATATATTTTAAAATAATCTCGAAAGGGTTTCGATGGCGTCGGTGTGAACTCTAACCCATTTATTTATTAATTTATTTATTGGTGTTTAAGCTCACATACTTATGCACAAATGACTAATCATGACCGTGACAGTTTTATGGCTGGAGGAAGACGGAGTACCCGGAAAGAACCACCGAGCAGCTGCCAGCTCCCCAACATCGTAACGCCGCACTGCAGCACAGGTAGGGTTAGCATGGTTGAAGGCATGCGCACCATCGACCTGCAGTACACTTTCGTACACGGCGTCATCGTGCCCCCGTGTGGACAATGGGGGTTAAGTGCCTTTATCATTTTCCAAACTAATTTTATAGATTATGGAGTCCAATGTGTAGGGCGCAATACGTACTCATTAGTTATAATTTTATACAAAAAATATATAATTAATGGTTGTATGTTTCTTTTTGAATCGGGAACATAGGAACCTGGGACACAGTTTTTTCCCCGAAATAGGAGAGAGAGAGAGAGAGAGAGAGAGAAAAGATTTGGTCAGCATTATCTTAAACAACTCGTCACTGCAACCATGCTGTGAATTTGCAGAAAGGAGGGGGGGGGGGGGGGGTGTACTCTTTACTGTTCAGACATGAAGAAAAGTTTCCTCGTTTCATTTGTCTTGACTGCGAGTCAAAAGTTGTAAAAATGCGCATTTTTTGCTTCATATTTAACCCTTTACCTAACATGAAAGGCAGACGACACTTGCAAAAAAGTGTTGACTAACTAATTTTTTGTCTCAAAAACATAGGTTATGACCCATCGTTGGAACGAGATCGACGAGCTCGTTCCAACGAGGGGTCATAACCCATGTTTTTGTGACAAAAATTAAAAAATAATGAAAATTAATTGACGATTTTCGAGAATAGCGCTGGCCGGTTTTGGCCGTTTCGTTGGGTAAAAGGTTAACACATTTGTTAAATATGGCGCCAAAAATGTGTATTTTTCTTATTCGCTGATGCACGAGTACTAAATATGGCTTCTGTTCTGTATTCCTTCCGTGTTACCAAGACACATGGGCCACCTCTGATATATATGATTTGACAATCCTTCCAAATCACCAAAATCCACCCAAATTACCGAAATAGACTTTATTTATTACGGATTTCCCATTTTATCTGCTTAGCACGTAGTGCTATAGTACCGAGGGGTCCCCTGGGGTTTGTTCCTTTATAGAAGAGTATTTTTTCTGGTTCGGATTTTCCCAGAATCCTCGTTTAATTACCCAATTAACCCCTCAACCCCGAGACATACTACTGAAACCCATCTCTAATCTGTGTGTATAGCATTTTTCCTAGAATTGTAATTTTCCATGCCTATTGCATATGTTTCTCTATCACTAACAGTCTATCCAGTCCAAACTATCTCTGGTTCTCTCGTCCAAGTCTTATAATTACCAGTGCTTGATTTCCCATAATGCAGTTATCTCCCTTGTGTATATGAAAAGCATACCCAAACCCAATAAGCAATCGAGCAGTTATTGATAAACCATTGCTCGAATGACTTGAATCTCATCGAGCAAATGAGCTTTAGAGTAATTGCTCGATCGAGTGACTCGGCATATTGCTCGAATGACTCGAATCCCATCGAGCAAATGAGCCAACGAGCAATTGCTCGTTCGAGTGACTCCTCGAACGACTCTTCGACTCATTTCAGAAAAAGTGATTCCATAGCCACATGCGTTTTCGAAAAGGGATTCCACAAATGGGATTCCAAAAAGGGATTCCATAAGTGGGATTCGGTCTTAAGTCGAGTGACTCGCAACTATTGCTCGAACGACTCGAATCCCATCGAGCAAATGAGTCAACGAGCAATTGCTCGATCGAGTGACTCCTCGAACGACTCTTAGACTCATTTCAGTATTTGAGGATACCTATGACATGGCTACGTATCAGTTGAGGATACCTGTTGAGGATACTAAATTGAGGATACCTATGGCCTGGTATTGTTGGAGGATACCTGTTGTAGAAACCTTACATCTGTGTACTTCTGTTATTCTGCCCCATATCTCATCCATTACTTGCTAGCTATACCTTCGCTCAAGGCTTCAAAATGTTCAATCAGATTTCCCCTGTATACATATAAAGCATTCCGTAAAATATGGATTCCGTGTTTTTACATCGGGCATTACACTTACCCACAGTACCCCTTGGCCTAGCATTACATACTACCTATACAAGTCATAGGATAACATAAAGCATTAGGCGGATTAATAGTACTAGGGACTAACATGGGGCATGTAGGGGGAGAACGCGTACATCCTACACTACCACACTAGGCGACCATGCATTACACCCACCCACCCACAATAACGTCTGGCCCCACATTACATACTACCTATATTAGTTATGGGGTGACATAAAGCATTAAGTCGATTAGTAGTATCAACGGCTGTCGGGGGCCCACAGAGCTATATATTGTCCATACTATACTGTTGTTCTATACTGCCAGGCATTACCCCCACCCCCACAAAATCACTAGATCTATCATAACGTACTACATATACCAGCCATATAATAAAACAAAGCAATCGGTTGGTTAATAGTACCAAACACTAACAGGGGGCCTATAGGTGTATATACAGCCCATACTATAGTACCGTTCTAAACTACCAGGCAGTACCCCTACCCACAATACCCCTATGCCTAGCATTGCATACTACCTATACCAGTCATAGGATGACATGAAGCATCAGGTGAATTAATAGTACTAAGGGCTAACATAGGACCTGCAGGGGCCCACAGAGGTATATATCGTCCATACTATACCGCTGTTCTATACTGCCAGGCATTACCCCCACCCCCAATCCACAATACCACTTGACCTGCCATAACGTACTCCCTGTACCAGTCATTGAATAGTACAAAGCAATCGGCTGGTTAATAATATCGAGGACTGGACCTACAGAGGTATATACCATGCATCCTAAGCCCCACTTCTAAACAAACGATTATAATACTGCCTGGCCTAACACTAAACTACCAATACCAGCCATAAGATAATGCAAAGGATTCGGTAGGTTAATAGTACTAAGGGGGGTAATAGACCAACAGATCATTCATCCTGTACTGCCAATCTAAACCACCAATGACTATCTCGCAATACCACACTACCACCCACCCACCCTACTGCTTGACTTAGCTATAGCAGACATAGGATAATATGAAGCATAAGGTGGATTAATAGTACTAAGGGCTAACTTAGGACCTACATGGATATATACCACCACTACCATATCACCCCCTCTCCCCAAACGAGAAGTCCGACATCCACTGACTCGAATAACGTTATGTCAGATTGTATACTGGACAATAATAGCGGTCAGCATCTCTATGACGTCGCGCGCGTATCCTGACGTCACAACGTCAATAGCAACGTCAACCGTTCGCGGGAAAAACTTTCAAGAAAACCCAATTTTCCCATCATCTTTCCATCACTTACTCATAATATATACCTATAGCCTCATGCGTACATATATCACTATACATGGCATAGCATACTATATATGCAGTACTACAGTGCTTAGCTGATCTAGCTGAAAGGGGCCGTACTTTTGCACCGGCAAAAGTTGCACCGGCAAAAGTCCGGTTCCTATGGGAATTTAACACTAGTTGCACCGGCAAAAGTCCAGGTAATCAGGCACGATTCATACGTGCTATACTACTGACACTTCAACGAATATATTTCTCTCATTTTGGGATTAGGTCACTGGTCTCCGGAAAGATTCTTGTTGTAAGGTAAGATGTACACTAAACTGCTGTTCTAACAAATGTGTCAAGCGTTCGCTGGTATGGGACGCAAACATCGAGAAAGATTGTGTTGGTAAGGGGAGTAGCAAAAAGAGGGTAAGGTTTATGTTAAGATTTCTTCGTCGTTGTTTAAAGAAAATTGTTTCTAATGCAGCTGGACCATCTTTCCAACAAAACATCAATGGTTTGCAGGAGGGTCACATTCACTTATTCAGGAGGGCTAGAAGTGAACAGAAATCTTTGTGGTGTCTATCACTTGGGTTAATGTGGTGTTGCGTATTCGCCGTTTGGTCCAGCAATGGTGCTTTAATGTATTTGTACGACGGATGTTTGACACTGTCTGGGTTTATACTAGTTTTCCCGTAAATTGAACTGTTACCTTATGGTTTTCAGTGGTACATGTACTAGGGCTGTCACGATCAATCGATTAATCGATTGTTGATCGGTCACGGCGAAATCGATTAGTATTTTTCGTTGTCGAATAATCGGTAAATTGTATCCCATTTTAGATGTTTAATAATTAAAAGAAAATTTGATGAAACAACTATTGTTTCTAAAGGTATTGAGTTAAGAACATCGATGTTAAACCCCAAGAAGCCGTTGGAAGCATTTGTCTTCCAGGTACATCCATCAAAGCTTTGATGTTCTGAATCTTTGAACCGTCAGTGTAATAATCAAGACCGGTCGGCAGTTGCGAAGATCGCAACTGCCGACCGGTCTTGATTATTACACTGACGGTTCAAAAGTTCAAAACATCAAAGCTTTGAATGTACCTAAAAGTTGATCGTCTTCGTTGTTTACTTGAGGTTGGTCAGCTGACTTGAACTTCATTTTTATCGACTTCAAAGAGAGAGAGAGAGGGGTGGGGGGGGTCATCTAGGTACGATTAATCGATTATTTGCGACGATTAATCGATTCCTAAATTGAAAAATCGTGACAGCCCTAACATGTACTACTCAGGCTGTTTGCATTTTTCAATTAGGGCTTGGGGCGCTGACTGCAGTGCAGAGTTACATAGGGGTTGTGGTATTAATCCCCCCCCCCCCCCACCCACCACCATCGAAAGTTCTAAGTGCTTCCAACATGCCAGTGCATATTGTTCTGTAACCAACATTTTTGTGCATTTAACCCATACCCAACCCAACGGCCAAAACCGGCCAGCGCTATTCTCAAAACTCGCCAATTAATTTTCATTATTTTTTTCATTTTTTGTCTCAAAAACATGGGTTACGACCCCTCATTGGAACGAGCTCGTCGAGCTCGTTCCAACGAGGGTCATTACTTATGTTTTTGAGACAGAAAAATGAAAAAGAAAAGTTATTCAAGAATTTCTTTTGCAAGTGTCGTCTGCTTTTCATGTTAGGCAAAAGGTTAACAGCGGGGGTATATTCAGATTACATGTGTAAGATCAGATTGTTTTGTTATTTATTAGGGCTTGACGACACTTTAACAACCAAGGATATATCGTGTCGGTGACAGTTTTACGGGTGGAGGAAGCCGGAAAGAACCACCGAGCAACGGCGAGCAGCTACCTGCTTCCCAACATCGTAACTCCGCACTGCAGCACAGGCAGGGTTAGATTGGGTGAAGACATGCGCACAATCGACGTGCAGTACGCCTTAGTACACGGCGTCATCGTGCCCCCATGTGGACAATTAGGAGTAAGTGCCTTGCCCAAGGACACAACGCGGAAGTCCGAATCGGTCGCTCACAGACGGTCACCCATCCAAGGACTAACCGGGCTCGACGTTGCTTAACTTCGGTGATCTGACGACAACAGGTTACCGCAACGCCACCGCCCCCACCCCCCCCCCCCCCCCGAAGATCAGATTAGGCTGCCCAAAACTTCAAGCTGGAAAAACAAATCTTTGAATATACAATTATCCCAACAGTCGTAAGCGGGAGCGGTGGCATTGCGGTAACTGGTTCTCGTCAGATCACTGAAGTTAAGCAACGTCGGCTCGGTTAGTCCTCGGATGGGTGACCGTCTGAGCGATCGATTCGGACTCCCGCGTTGTGTCCTTGGGCAAGGCACCTAACCCCGATTGTCCACATGGGGCCACGATGATGCCCTGTACTAGTGCGTACTACACGTCGATGGTGCGCATGTCTTGAACCAATCTAACCCTGCCTGTGCTGCAGTGCCGAGTTACGGTGTTGGGGAGCTGGCAGCTGCTCGTCGTTGCTCGGTTGTTCTCTCCGGGTACTCCGGCTTCCGCCACCCTTAAAACTGTCACGGTCATGATTAGCCATTGTGCATAAGTATGTGACTTTAAAACTGCAATAAATAAATAAATCAGTCGTAATGCTCGCATCGAACTTAGTGAGGAAAGGCCTTAATTAGATACCAAACAAACACGAACTAGATCTAGCAATTGCTTTAATAAACATTGTGAATCAAATAAAACAACAATGATATGGTGAAAAAATGCGAACCTTTGGAGGAGTAATTAATATATTAACCTATCTAGTATTTCTCTGTTCAGTCTTGTTGATCAAAGCACCACACTAGAATATCTAAGCTTTTTAACCAACGAACATATATCAAAATTTGTTCTGTAAATTATTGTTTTCAAAATTTCTTCAGAAAATTTCAACAAACCACACGCTAAAAACTAAAGTGTTAAAAACTACACTTGAAGTGCTGTATTTAACACTTACTAAGTGCTGAACTAGCACTTTGTTCAAGTGAAGATATCCCAGAACTTGACTGGTGTTACAATAATACCACTTGACAAGTGTAATCTCGCGACACTTAAAAGGAAACAACGCAGATGGCGCGGATCAGACTCGAACTCTCGAGCCCGATCCGCGTGTTCTGCGTTGTGTCCTTTTAATTATGTACCCACCAAGTGCAAATCAAATTATGGACGATTCTGAAAGAACCAACAATGCTAGACACGTGGGAAGTGCCATCCATTCAAGTTTCAGATGTCTGACGATTGTAGTGTCTAAGTGCTTAAAACATTGCACTTTGAGTGTTAAAATCAAATCCTAAGAGTTAGAATGGGTTTAACACCTTGAAAGTGTCAGTTTTAACACTTTAGTTTTTAGTGTGCATATCATGTGATCCCCTCATTGGAATGAGCACGGCGATGGTTTTGTTTATTTTTAAAAAAGATATTTTTCAACCACTCACCACCATGTGGGAACACCAGAAGTGAAGCGGAAGCTTGTTTATTGTTGTAAACCATCTTGGTTGTACTGGTAAAATGGGACCAAATTACCAATGCTAGAGGTGGAAGTCCTCTACAATGGGCAACATGGGTATAAACGATTGCCTAAGCTTAGCTTTATCTCCATGTTACGGTGACGATTAGTCATTGTGCAGAAATATGTAACCTTAAAAACCAATAAATAAATACATTTTTCAACTGTTCAATTTGCTAATCACGCGGGTGAATCTAGTAAAATCGTTAAGTAATGGACTTTGAAAATGAAATCTGATATCAAAATGCCAGTTAACCCCTTACCTAACATGAAAAGCAGACGGCACTTGCAAACAAAATTCTTGAATAACTAATTTTTTTCCTTTTTTGTCTCAAAAACATAGGTTATGACCCCACATTGGAACGAGCTTGACGAGCTCGTTCCAACGAGGGTTCATAACCAGTGTTTTTGAGACAAAAAATGAAAAGAATAATGAAAATTAATTGGCGATTTTTGTTAATAGCTCTGGCCGGTTTTGGCCGTTACTTTCGGTAAAGGGTTAACCATTGCCCAACAATTTTAGTATTTTAATTATTCTCTGTTAAAAAGTTTCCAAAAATGTCAACAATGACCCATTATTGTCACGAGATCGTTCCAGTGAGTGGGTTACATGATATGGTTTTGTTGACATTTTAGGAAAAATATAACGTTTTTTTTTAACCTCAGAATTTGTAAAGTACGTGGGAGGACTCTGTGGATTGGTTAGGTAAAGTTTTAACATTTTACCCCTCATATCGTCCAAATACCATTCAATTTTCATTATCGTTTTCAGTTTTTGTCTTAAAACATAGCTTATGGCCTCTCATTGGAACGAACTCATAGAGCTCGTTCCAATGCGGTGTCATAAGCTATGTGTTTGATACAAAAAAATGAAAATATTTAATTATTGCAAGTGTCGTCTGTTTTCGTGTTAGTAAAGAGTTAATCAAGTTATTACCGTTGAGAATTCTGAGATAAATCTATAATTATGTTCATGTAAAAATGTTGTATCAGAGTCTCCATCTTGTTTCTAAGGCTATATTTCGAATAGTCGAGATATGGCCCAAGGCATGAGAGCTTTGTATGTTACGCAAATGTTGCATAAATAGATATTATCATAACAGTGTGTTGATCCGTGTCGTAGTATCACGTCGAGTTGAGGTGGCCAGATTTTCGGATCACACGAGCTGCCGCAGGCGGTTAATCGAAATGGCAATAACAGAGCTGTTAACCGGTTGCACGATTATACCTAACCGTTCGTACACCAGTGCCCGTGTGTACCCCTGGAAGTGTAGCATTGCTTGTTTACTGTGGAAAACAAGCTCTGTTTTACTTGCAAAATAGGGCCCCGTAACCAGGCCGAAAATCTAGCCACCTCAACGAGACGTGATGCGACGACACGGATCAACACACTGTTATGATGATGTGTTTATCATATAACATTGTTTCGATGTCAAATTCACCCAAATTTGCCATTTTAATTAATATGCGGTGAAAAGCCGGTTACAAAATAGCAGACGAAACAACAACGACTTCCCTAGTTACGAAAACTATTCACGGAAACTCTCGGATATTTCCGTGGGAGTGTGATATGGATTCTTGATTTCCGTAAGAGTGTGATATGGACTTTTGATCCGGAAAAATCTCACGCGGTGTGATACAACAGTTTGGAAAACATCGTCAAACAGTAGTGATATTTAGGGTAAAAATGTCATAGTCATATGATAAATAGACAGAACGCGATGTGTGTTTGAATCGGTGGGTGTTTTACATAACGAGCTGGTATGGCGTCATATTTCACGAGAGCCTTAGGCTCGCGAAATATGACTACGCCATTCCAACTCGTTATGTAAAACATCCACTGATTCAAACACAAATCCCGTTCTGTGTTTATTACACAACCCATGCATTGAAATTCATTTAAATAAACACAAATTTTAATTCCGATGTTTAAACCCAAAGGTGAAGAGTCCATTTGTTTTGTTTGAAGCTGTACTTATCAAATTGATCGATAAAAAAATTTAAAAAAAACTTTTCGGAACCAGTGTTTTTTTAAATTCGTATCGCTGTTTCTCTTCGGCTGGTGCCCATTCACGCCTAACCATTTGGTGGAAATGACTGTTAGTGAAAATATAAGTACAGACTTGTGCAGATTTGCAAAACAGCTGGGAGAAACATTTTTAAAAGTTCGAAGCATGTCAAGATGCAAGAAGATATACCGAAATAAAGTTGACCAATTTTGATATAACGGATCACCAATACGAGACGGCCACGGGACTGGGTTAATGTGCTGGTTGGAAATGATTTGTTTTTTTTTTAAATGTTATCTCACTTTTGGTTACGGGTAACTAATTTTTTGTAAACCGACTTTATTTTGCTTTGGACGTTTTCATTTTCATACTTTGCGACAAACGGTCGATAATTGTATAACGAAATTTGGGAACTTTTCGAAGCGTAACTAATGACTCGCTGGGAATGGAACCAGTTTGAACGGTGCTGGGGAAAAAGTTCCGGCTTGTACATCACCCATTGAATACAGAATCATTTATGAATAGCGACCATTGCGTTAAATACAGGGGTTTAAAATGGAATGGGTGTGTAATAAATATACGTATCAGGGTGTTAAGACAATGTAAAAGACACAGAATGTTTGTTACGCAAATGTTGCATAAAACATTCGGATGTGATCATCAGTCCGAGTATTTTATACGAGATTTGCCAGAGTTACATTCTACTAGGCCCGTTGCTTTTATGTAAGATTTATATAAACTACTTTCTGATTTTTTTCTCTCTGTCTGAATCTTCTAATACAAAAGTATTTCCATCTAGGTCCTGACTACATCAGGTCACGGTAGAACAGTGCTCAAAATAACTTTTTTTTCTTTGCGTAGCAAAATGCGACGCATTTCAAAAAAATGAATAGCATTTTGTAAAAATTGCATAGCTATTTTTGTATACCAGAGTTATGTTATGCTGTTTTATATTGAATTCTTCTAAGTCGATAGAATAGTTTCATCCATTTCTAGGCATTTCCAAATGATCTGCAACACATGAAACATTTACTATGTTTTTTTAACTGAACTGCCTTTAAGGGTTGCATGGACTTGTATACTGTTATAAATGGCGTCTTGGTTGTTTAATAGATTTCTCAAAATGGAAGTTGGGATTTTTAATTTGATGGGCTTGTAGTTGTTTTTAATGGACATTTTATGCAAAATGTTGTAAAAACAGGAAGTATTTAAACCAACAGAACTCATCCTACATATGAAGTTGCTAATGATGCTTTATGGAGAGTTAATCTGAGTTATGCTGGAATGTTACACAATCAGAAGTAAAGCATCAGTGAACTAGTTTTCAAATTTGTTTGCAAATTTTCATTTACATTTTGCGATACAAGATAATCAACTGCAGCCTAATAGGCTGCAGTTGATTATCTTGTATCGCAAAATGCTATACAAAATTTAACATTGTGTAGCTTTTTGCAAGTTTTGCATAGCAAAAAGCGACGCGACACCGCTTATTTTGAGCCCTGCGGTAGAACATCATCGCATATGCACCTTCTCTGGTCCCATGTAACCAGCGGTTAATCGAAATGGCAATAACAGAGCTGTTAACCGGTTGCACGATTATACCTAACCGTTCGTACACCAGTGCCCGTGTGTACCCCTGGAAGTGTAGCATTGCTTGTTTACTGTGGAAAACAAGCTCTGTTTTACTTGCAAAATAGGGCCCCGTAACCAGGCCGGATGTCCTCTAAAATGGGTAACATGAGTATAGACGATTGGCTGGACTTGGTTTTATATCCATGTAGCGGTCACGATTAGCCATTGTTCAGGAATATGCGACCTTAAACACCAATGAATTGATAAATAAATTGTGTACCAGTCCATACATATTTTCCAAACTAAATTTTCCCCCTTTTGAAGACGACTCTCCGAGTGCGTTTGAAGTCCAAATACTTAATTTTGTAAGTTCTTAAGTTCAAAGTGCAGGCGTTACATAACCTGCTGGGACCAGTGGATTTTAATCTGTTTCCTCGTATTCTCTGATCACGCTACTATTTCTAACATTTACCATATACCATTAATTTATATAGGTGTTACAATTCGTTGACTATAAGATTATCTTAATTTCTTGGAAAGCTCTGGGAGAAAAAAATGATATGAAAGACTAGTGTTGTGCGCAACGAAATGCACAGAAGGACACACGTTTGTGAATGGGTTAATCGACATGGCACTCGTGCCAGCGTGGAAGGATAAAACGAGAGTCACAGGCTATCGTTTTATCCTTCCGTGCTGGCACTCGTGCCATGTCGATTAACCCATTCACACTCGTGTATCCTTCTGTATTTATTACACCCTTCGCGTCTATAAAGACAATTATTAGACGGGTACTCATCAATTCAACAGCCCCCTCCCCCCGCCCCCAACCACATTTTATCGCCAACCAAATTTGCGAGGGGAACCAGTGTTACTACTTCGCCCCTTTAGTTCCATTATGTTCTATGTGCCAATTGGCACATAGAACACATTGGAACTCGGGAGACCATTTTTAGCCATCGCTAGCGCTTCAAATTGTAATTGCGGCGCACGATTTGTAGAAAATACCAGTGAAATTTCGCTTCAGTTCAAAAATATTCCGTAAACGATTTCCGTTCCGCACATATGTGCGGAACAGATTTTCATTTTCCACACGGTTTTGGGCTGCTGCAGATGGGGATTTCATAGAACAGACGTGTAAAAAAATATCATCAATTGTCATATGCTAACAAAAATACAAGCACAACAGAATCCTAGTAACTGAATAGCCACTTTGCAAATAAAAATTATTCAATTAACAGAAGTATTCAATATCAGGAATTATGTCATTTTCCTGAATTACAGTGAAACAATGGAGCATTTAATCTATTATATCTTATTTGACAGAGCTCTTGGAGCTCCGGACAACAAGATATGATAGGAGAAAAGCCTGTAGTGGGTGGGGAAGAGCAGTGGCTCACTGGTTACGACATTGGACTTCAAACCGAAAGGTCCACGGTTCGATCCTCGCCAGCGGTAACTGCGTTATGTCATTGGGCAACAGGCCTGGCATTCTGAAAAATGCAGGAGGGCAAAAAATCGCTCTCCTCAATCAGCTTAGGAGAGCAATTAGCTTTACACGGCATTTTAAGTATCCAGTTGAACGAACTCATTGAAACTGAAACCAACAGACTACATCAGTGATTTTATTAACTTTACTAAGGTAAAGCGAAATCTCTTAGACATCTAGATGTCTCACTCAACAACCGAACACACACTTGACAAGACCTGTGTGTGTGCCCAGACCTGTTGTCCAAGAAAGTCATACGCCTACCACTACCACCTTCAACCCCCCCAAGGCGTATGACTTTCTTGGACAACAGGTCTGCTTGAATCTACAGTCACATCCTGGTGTAAGTGCTTCAAGTGACAGGATAGTAGTAATGGTAGTATATTATAGTGCCCAGACCTGTTGTCCAAGAAAGTCATACGCCTACCACTACCACCTTCAACCCCCCAAGGGGGGTTGAAGGTGGTAGTAGTAGGCGTATGACTTTCTTGGACAACAGGTCTGCTTGAATCTACAGTCACATCCTGGTGTAAGTGCTTCAAGTGACAGGATAGTAGTAATGGTAGTATATTATAGTGTCAATATTCCTTGAATAATTACCCCTCAAACTGTGATGTTAGTTGTTGAACTTGAAACTGACAGAAAAAAAAATATTGCTGTGACCCATTTTGCTTCAAATGATTGCAACTGTGTTTGGGTATGGTTGCAGCCATTACCTTTTACCATTAAACCACTTTCAAAATGAAATTACGTGATGTTATGTGACTTCGAAGTTAAATTACATTTTTGCTTTACAACAAAAATTTAATGTGAGCATAATACATGTAATCTCAATCATCCCAGACCAAAATATTTAGGAGGGCAATTTTTCGCTCTCCTTAATTCTTTCAGGAGGGCAGTAAGGAGAGCTAAAAAATCGCTCTCCTGAAATTGCCAAGCCTGGGGCAAGACACTTCATCCCGATTGCCCAAGTGGAGGCCCTGGGGAGCTGTGTACTAAGGCGTACTGCACGTCGATGGTGCACTTGTCTTCAACCAATGCATAACCTGCTTGCGCGGAGTTAGTACGTTGAGGATACCACCCAGTACATTATTATTATAAATGAATAACAATGTAGTGGGAGGACGACAATAGGTCTATAAACAAGAGGATTTGGTGACTGTCAATGTAACTTCTTGACATATTACAAGTATTTTTCATTCAACTGACCTGAGTTACTCTGTAATCTATATTCAATTAACAGGCCAAATTTGTACTTAAAGTTTGGGAAATCTTTCATGTTTGGAAGTTATATTCAGTTAACGTGGTTATTCAATTAAACGACATTCCATGGCTGACAATTTTCGTCATTGGAAGAGATTTACAGGAAAGTTAGCCGCCTCTCCCACCCCGCCCCTTAATTTACTGAGGCTGTCACTTAATTTAACACTAAGGGTGTGGGAATTTCATATACAAATTGTAATTTCGAAATGCTAGCAAATTTGTATCATCGACGTGCGTATCATTTCACAAACTTCAGGCATTTTCCTGCAGTGAAGTCAAAATACAGAAGCTGGATTTCTACAATTTTTCCCAATCAGTTTGAATGTTTGACTATTGTTCTCTGTTAAAACCCATCTAAAAATAAGAAAACGGTGTTTACACCATCATTTGATGATGTGTAACTATTTCTTTATTCACTATACTAACAGTGTGCGCCTCGTGACAAACTGACTACATTATATATACTTCTCTTTCCATTAACCCTTTACCTAACATGAAAGGGGGCGCGGTGGTTCGGTTGGTAGAGGTGCAGGCTGCAAACCGAGAGGTCCTCGGTTCGAATCCCACCTGCGGCAACCGCGTTGTGTCCTTGGGCAAGACACTTCACCCCGATTGCCTACATGGGGGCACGATGATGCTGTGTACTGAGGCGTACTGCACGTCGATGGTGCGCATGTCTTCAACCAATCTAACCCTGCCTGTGCTGCGGTGCAGAGTTCAGAGTTACGATGTTGGAGAGCTGACAGCTGCTCGTCGTCGTTCGGTGGTTCTCTCCGGGTACTCCGGCTTCCTCCACCCGTAAAACTGTCACGGTCACGATTAGCCATTGTGCATAAGTATGTGACCTTAAACACCAATAAATAAATAAATACCTAACATGAAAAGCAGACGACACTTGCAAAAAAAAAAGAATAACTATTTTTTTTTCATTTTTGTTCTTAAAAACATTGGTTATGACCCCTCGTGGGAACGAGCTCGACGAGCTCGTTCCAACGAGGGGTCAAAACTCATGTTTTCAGACAAAAATGAAAAAAATAATGAAAATTAATTGGAGATTTTTTAGAATAGCGCTGGCCGGTTTTGGGTATTATGTTGGGTAAAGGGTTAATATAAAAGTCTAGGAGGTGAGATTTCCAAACCTTTTTCCTGGGAAGCATAAAAAGTTGCAATTTACAGTAAAAGCACATTTGTTAAACAAATAACCAAAGTAGTCGCTTACTTAGCGTTGGAAGGTTTGATACTGATCGATATTCTCAATGACAGATTATCTGTGAAGGTGTTGTTTGTAATTAGCTTGAGATAAAAAAGCCAAGTTTCCCTTTCTAACTGTTAATGAACGAAAACAACGAGCAGCTCGGAGAGCCGTCTATTGCTTTCGTTTATTAAAAGTAACAGAGGGAAACTTGGATTTATTTTCCACTGAGGCAATAGGTGTTTTCTCAACAATTACATGCTTCAAAATTGAACCTTTCTGGCTCATCTCATAATTTCAAGGGAGGTAACTTTATCAAAAGTCTATTTTCATGAGGATATGAGTCAGAGATGCAATTAAGTGGGATTCACTGTTTTTTTTTAATTGGCTGCTTGCTGTTAGTCGATAATTGAGATATTTTGAAAAATACTGGGCCCGGTTTTAAAATGGTTAATATTATGTGTAAGTACTTCATATTCAGTAAGACGCAAACAAATTTTGTTCAGACGAGTTTGTCTTTAGGCACTCACAAATAAATTGTATTTCACCGTGCTAACAAAATCATTATGAATGAATGAATGCTGACCAGGAGCCAGTACTACAAAACCTTCACAGTTGTATTTTCAACCTATTAATATAACTGACTAAAACGAATCATTAACATTTTTGCCAACTGGCAAATTGCCAGATCTTCTAAAATTCTACTGGTTCATTTCAACCCATTTAAAGTCATAACTATAAAATACTAGAAAATACAATGGTAATAGTTTTATAATATTGTCCCCAACAACAGTAATATAGCACCCAAACAGTTAATGTGTGATGTCAAAAAAAAGCAAGTGTTTTTTAAACGGTTTCAAAACTTGAAAATGAGAAAAAATGTATGTTTATAAAACCTCGACATCAAACGCTCAGTATTTGTCCAGGCACACTGACGACAAGCTAGTTTTAAAGTTTTCCTCTACCTTTCCGACTTTTCCTACCGGCTTTTCTTGCACGTTTCTTACTTTTTCTACTTGATGATTTAGATTTTTGAGTATTATCGTCAGATATATCGTCGTTCGTATTTGGACGACCATCAGATGATTTGTGCTTAGATTCTGAAAGCATATTTTTTTCACTCGTCACTTCACCTTGCACGTTGATATTTTTATATGATGATCGTTCGGTAGATTGATTGTGAGAACTTCCATTTTTCTCAGAAGGTGTGCTTTGCAAGTTCGTATTTCCGTTCTCAGTATTCTGGATTTCTACCCTTTCATCACTTCCAAAACGGGAGCCTCTCAAAAATTCAACACCCTTTCTGCTCTCAACAGAAGGTGGTGTATCATCTGTCCGAAAACTCTGGAAATTCTGTTCACCATGAGAAGGTACAGTTCTCCCAGGAATAGTCGTATCAGTGACGTCCTTCGCCGACGTCACGTCAGTGTTCATCCCAACAGTTGGGGTGACAGTGGCACCAATTTTTTCTTCTGTTTCCGATTTGGAATGCAAGTCATTAATATATGTCGGAGATTTAGTTTCTTGAGTATTCGAAGTTTGTTTGAAGATTTCTGAAGGAGTATTTGCACTTTGAACAGTAGAGAGGGTTACACTTACAGTTTTTACGGTGGCACTTATCTGATCCTCAGTCCGTGCAGATTTAAGTCGTTCACCTGTTTTCGAAACACTAATCTTTTTACGAACCACTTGTTTCTTATTCGACTGGAACTCCGGTTTTCCCGCCAAATCCTGAATAATTCGACTCCGTCCTCGACTTTTCCTGAAGTCTTTATCTGTTTCCGTTTTTCTTGGAAACCTGAATTAAAAAATATTATTACCACTTTAGCGGGCGTTCCCTAGTACATTAACAAAGTTTCACAGGGCATTACAAGATCGAAACACTCAACTTAAAACGGTCACTTGACGTGTCGGGCCGTTTATGAGTGAAACTCTCATTAACAGCCCGACACATCACGTGATTTTTGTTCCTTGCTGTCGTTCACTCGGAAATGGAAATGGCTTCAACTTGTAAACAATTATATTTTATTTTAATTAATAAATATGTAAAATGTCAAGTAAAGTTAGCCCCATAAGAACAAGCAGCTGTATCTGTGTAAATAAGTCTGTATACATTGTAATCCTTTATTCCTGACTTAAAAGCTGTAAGCATCGGGTCTGATTTTAAGTTTTCTAACTTCGTTGCAATTGAAAGCGTACCAGTGCCGATCATGTGATAATCATGTGACACCAGTTTGTTTGACAACAGACGATATTGTCATCTCGTCCCCGGAGTTCCAATGTGTTCTATGTGCCAGTAGGCACATAGAACACTTTGAAACTCAGGGGATGATCTGTGGAATTTGAAAACTTTAAAAATGCCATGCAAGATACAGGGTCAAAACTTTCTCAGACTCCCAGTGGTAATGATAGTAATAACATGACTTTGTCGAGCCTTGTGGTTTATTAACGGCCCAACAGGTGTGAATAACAACCCTTCAGCTTATTCACGGCCCTCGACGACGAAGTCGAGGGCCGTTAATAAGCTGAAGGGCTGTTATTCACACCTGTTGGGCCGCTAATAAACCACAATGCACTCCACAGCACATTAACGACGTTTTACTGGGCGTTGAAACCTCGTAATGCCCAACAAGTACAAGTGATGTGACGTGTTGGGCCGTTATTGACTATAACGGCCCGACAAGTCAGTAACAGCCCGACACGTCTAAATATAGACATTGACGTCACATCTCTCAGCCGATCAACAACATTTTTCCCAGATTTCCATTTGGATCGAAATTCAATTCGGATTTTTTTAATTTGTAAACACAATTAACACATTTGTTTCAAGTGTTTCCCTTTGTGTCACGGATAGATATTGTATCAAATATAGGAAGCGATACACACTAAGTGAGTAATATCATTTCTGATAAATACACTCTTTGCCCAAAGTTCGCATTTCGAAGATATATTTCATCATCTAACTTTCCAAATTTCGCCGTAATCTGAACAGACGATAGTCAGGTAACCCGGTTTGTTTGTCAACAAATCAGACGATAGTTTCGCTGTTTTTTTTTTAATTCTAAAACGTCAAACTTCATTTATTTATCTTATTTCTCATACAATTTGATTGCAATGTACCCGATGTTCGAAGGTGGCAATAATAGAAATTCACTAGAAATGCAGATAGACAGAAGCGGTAGAACCGCAGGGGAGGGATCGAGGCTTTTGTGGTTAACAGACATAATATCGGTTTTAACACATTGAACCCAACAGGCCGCCTTTCTAGGAAAATAATACGTGATAATTTCATTAAGTAGGGTGGCTGTTAACCCTTTACCGATAATGAAAAGCAGACGATACTTGCAAACAAAATTCTTGACTATTTTTTTATTTTTTGTCTCCAAAATATAGGTTATGACCCCTCATTGGAACGAGCTCGACGAGCTCGTTCCAAAGAGGGGGTCATAACCTATATTTTTGAGACAAACAAATGAAATATAATGAAAATTAATTGGCGATTTTTGAGAATAACGCTGGCCGGTTTTGGTCGTTACTTTGGGCAAAAGGTTAAGTGAATGTGTGGAGTAGGGCAATATTTTCAACGTGCACCCCATTATTAATTGTTCTACCCCCAAATAAGGAATATGCTACCATTGAACTAACATGGAAGACATCGCCAGGGTTTCAATGCTTAGCATTTGAGGCTTTGAAAATATGGCAATATACATGAACACTATCACAGGTACTTCGAACGCCGGGAAGTGACGCGGGCCTGTTTACTGTGGTAAACAAGTTCTGTGTTGCTGCAAAATAGGAACAGTTACCAATGCCTGGAGGGAAAGTCCTCTAAAATGGGTATAACGGATAGGCTGGACTTGACTTCACATTCAAGTTGCAATCATTATTAGCCATTGTGCAGAAATATGTGACCTTAAACACCGACAAATAAATAAATAAATAAATAACTGCAAATGCGCACATATTTTGCCTGAAGCCTTATAGGTTTAATTCGCTAACTTCAACCATCTTCCAACCCGAATGGTAGTTTTCGGGTCGAAAGATGTTTAAAGTAAAAGACATAGGCCACACCCTGAAAATAAACAAGCCAAACCCTGATCAGACCATAATATATTCACTTCAAACAGTAGCTAGCTGGTATATGTACATTTGCCGATATAGGACTAGCATGTGGCGTGACACAGCATGGCATTGTGTGCTATTTACAAGATAGAGCAAATTAATCAGTGCCCACTCCCCCACACTCATGAATACACCTACTGTACATACACACAGTTTTAACACCCTCCATCGCGCTGATCAGGAACAGAGAAGCAAGCTTATGGCATTTATGTGAATCTGTTTATCGGCGCCCTTGTCAATCCAATAAGCAACATTGCCAATCAAAGAAGCAAGATATATCTTCTTTCTTATCCATGACACTAACATCTGAACCTGATTCTTGGAAAGATCCCCGTAAGAGTTGTGTAAGAATATAAGTATGGAAGAGTTATGCGGAGAATCTGCTTTGATGCGTTCCGATTAACTGGTAGAGTGCTGGAAGCCCATATTTGGGCTTTATTCTGAAGTGCTGGTACCACAATTTAAAGGCTTCATATTCTATGGATGTGCTTTCTATTATCCTAAAGTGATATTATTCTAACTGTTACGATTTGCCTTGTTACAATTTATGGCACGCTCCCATAAATTGTAACAAGGCAAAGATGCACACAAAAAGTTTAAGGGCCAAAATTAATTTATCACTCTACCAGTTAGGTAACGAGGAGGTTCTGTTTATGAAAAAAACTATACATGTCCTGGACAGTATCACCCAACACCACTCCATCAACTGTGCAGATGACGACAATATATAGTGGTCTGGCACTAATTCTTGGAAAGCCTGTAATTTGTTCTATAAATAAAAGATATATCATATAATATGAGGTATCCTCAGGTCCTTTATTCTGTTAGTTATTTCAAATTCCGTACATAGAGTACTGACGGAAATAAGTTGTTGGATTACCACAAATAATTTTTAACACACATTTTGCCTCTGTTATTAATTCCAACACCTGATAACATTTCTTGTGCAACTCGCCGTTAGAGCTTCACGAAAAATGGTGTCAAGGGTTGGAATTATCAACAAAGGGAAAGTGTGAGAGAAGGTTTTAAGTGGTCATCATACGATTTACTTCAGCTGACCAGTACTGTAAACCGAAAACAAATAAACAAAAAGAAAAGAGCCAGGGTATAACTACACTTATTTCCAAATGAAACAAAATACTGCATTTTGATTGGCTGAGAGGTACGGTTTAACTTGCAATCCACAGTGGCTTTTTTTTACGCCGTGTTTAACCACGGTATAAAAACAAGAATATATAAGAGCAATCTATATGGCTAAAAAAGTACCCATTTTTAATTGTTAATTCATACCTTCTGCTCGGTTATGTTACAACAAAAAACAATACATGAAATTTAATATTTATGTGCAATAAAATATTACAGATATGGTTGTCATTGGAACTGGCTCATTGAGCCAGTTCCAATGGCATCTATATTTGTCTGGTTTTATTTAAGAAACTTGCTAAGTACAAATTTTCTGTCAGTTTTTGCCCACAATGTAGGTTAAGTACACCCAAATTCTTGGAAGTAAATCCGTTATCCTTGTGTTTTCCAGGGTGTATAGGAATTTACACCGGTTTGGGAAATCATACACCCTTCGGCTTCGCCTCAGGGTGTATGAGTTGCCAAACCGGTGTAAATTCCCATACACCCTGGAAAACACAAGGATAACTAATAATATCAACCGCGCGTTAACGTTTAGACGTTTAATCCTCTTCTGTATATCATTACCCTAAGTTTATAGCCACACTATGCTCACCTCCAACTTTTAATATTCAGGGTCACGGAAAATCTTATTATACCACGACTGCTGACCATTTATAATAAAAAAAAATCAGTTACAGTATGACTTGCAAAGCGTTTCCTAAAATTAATTTGAGCCATTTTATTTAAGCAGAAACCAAAACAAAACGTATCACGCACCCCTTCCAAATTCCAAAAATATAGCACAATAAATAAATAATCCCTACGTGATGCATATGTATTTATATTTTCATTAAATTTTTTATGTGATGGTTTACTTAAAAATATTTAACTAACCATATTTCTTTTCAAACACATAAATGAGCCAGTAAATAAATATTTATAATAACATAAATCAACGGGACTTTTTCAGCCTTTTTACCAGTTATTGTGTATTCCTGTTTCTATATTGTTGTTAACCACGGAGTAAAAATTGAAATATCTTGTGGACTAAAAGTTACAACGTACATCAAAGCTAATCAAAAATCAGTATTTGAATCCATTTGGAAATTATAAACGTTACGTGATACAATACAAACATTAGGCAAATTTACTGGATACACCACGCTTTGTCTCGGGATAACTCGTAAGCACATCGTGTTAGAACGCATTTGCTCGGACGTTACGTGGTCGAGTGACGTTATGACGTCATAACGGGAAGGAAAGGTTTCGACCCAAAACAGTGTTATGCACGAAACTTATCCGACTGCCGAAGGTGACAGTTTTCTTAAAACATTTCAGTTTCATTGAAGTTCATTCAGTTTAATTATGGCATAAATGCACAGGAATCAACAACACTTGGTGGAAATTTAAATTTAACCTCGGGTCGTTGATTCCAGTCTTCCATATTCCAACCTTGGTGTGTTCTGTCTTATTCCACCATTCACTTATAAACAGATGAGTTTAACTCTTTCAACACTAACGGTCTGAATTGTATCGTCCGATTCACTACTGAAAACAGCGCAATAGTCGACTCTATATTGTGTTGGTGGGAAGGTACAGTAGTAATTTAATTTTATAGTCCAATAGGATTGTGAGAGCTAATTATACAGTTGAAAGTAGAAGTCCTGTCACAATTAGCGCAGAAAATGTTCGTTAGTTAATGGGCTCCTTACTGCAGAAGAATGAAGTAGTCTGAAACACGCAAGGGCGTTTGCGATGTGCAATGCAAAATATAAGGCGCCATTAACCCCCTGCACTCTGATGACGAAACGTCTGATTTGTCATCCATGGTTATCCCCCCTGTGTTGTCAGAAATTCAGCAATTTAGATTTTGGTTGACAGAGCTCCAATTGAGCTCTGTCAACCAAAATCTAAATCGCTGAATTTCTGACAACACAGGGGGGATAACCATGGATGACAGTGAGGTGTGGTGGGGCTTAGAGTGGGGGAGGTGTCGAGTATTCTCGACATCAGAGTGCAGGGGGTTAAGGAGGTCGATAATGGAATCACGAAATGAACCGATCAAACAGAAACAAAATATTGAGTCTATTGTTTGTGGAGGGTGGATTACTACTAAATCGCTGTGGGATATATTTTTCACTTAGTAATTATTTACAATTTCTGAGGACAAAACACAAGAAACACTTGCAAACTTTCATCATATGGACCACCGGGTTGTGTTAGGAACGATTATAAACACTTTTCGAGTGGGGAATTTGTGGTGCTGCAATTAAGCAGTAATCCACTCACTTCATTCTTTATATGCAGTCGGATTTTAATATTTATTTTCTAGTATAGAATTGTTGGGCACGCTACATTCCTACAAGAATTGAGGTACGCTTATGAGGCAGTTTGAGTTTGATAAGGACAAAAATGTGCACTTACTCGGCGCGCTATTACTTCAACATAGTGCCCAGTAGTGCCTAACACAGTAACATGACTTTTAATATCAACTGTAACAAAGTCTCATGTCCAGTAAGATGTTTATTGTGTAGTCTACACGCGTACTGCCAACCTTTGCTTTACGCTAATGTTTATGTATATCGGGTTGAAGGGGCTGATCTTTCGGCGCAAGGATTTTATACTTTTTCGTGAAAAAAAACAATGCCACTTCTTTGTTGTGTCAGTTCCTTGTAACTTAAGATTTTGTTTTCATTGGGAGCTCCCAAAGATATATAGAATAAACGTATAGTATTTTCAAGTAAAACATTTATTCTACGAGTAGGATTAAGAATGAAACCGACGAGCCTCTGGCGAGTCGGTTTCATTCTTAATTCTACGAGTAGAATAAATTTTTTACTTGAAAACACTATACGTTTATTTTGTTTATCCCATAAATCTTCTACAGGGCAGTCGCGGCAAAATCGTGCTATAATTCGCTACAAAACACAACGAGAAGTGAGGAGCACATTGGTCCAATTCGAACGACCAGCGAAATTGGCAAAAATAAACAAGGCGCATCAATACATTTCTGTCTAAAAAATAATTCCCCTACAAACTTGAGTTAAACTTGCAAAAATACTTTATTATATGAACAGTGTGTGTTGTCTTCAACTTGCATTGTGTAATACTTTCAAAAAGATTTAAATAAATCAACAATCGAACTATTAATTATGCTAGACAAATGTGGCAGAGGCCAGAGGTCAACAAGTCCGTCGCTACTAGGGGAATAAATTCTTTCAGTGTTAAACCTATGGGGAAAATTTATCACCCTACTAGGTGAATAAAGCAAAAATTTATCCAAGGTATTTATTGTTCGAATAAACAGACATTTATGGGATAAATGTTGAACACCATCATCAAAATTGATCAAGGAATTACAAACGACACTTGAAAGCGACAAATAGACAAAAATGAATTAAAAGGTAAAGCGAAAAGCAAAACAAAAGGAGAATAGATTCAATAGGAATGTCTGTAGGTATATCACATAGAAATTCTGTGGAAAAAAACAACTTACATTTGAATTCAAAATCCTCACAGCAGAAAAAACACCCAGGTGACTTCAGATTTATTTGTAAAAATTAGAATTTGTGGCGACACAAAGAAACGTTACCTAAACCGGCTTCTTCTTACAAACCCTTTTCTTGACATGTTTGCTCTCCTATCGTTTTCTCCCCACGATATAGCCTTAGAGGCTGATGTTACGTTAAACACCAATACATAAATAACTCACCCATTTTCAGACTTTTCAACCCTTTACCTAACATGAAAAGCAGACGACACCTGCAAAAATATTCTTGAATGACTAATTGTTTTCATTTTTTGTCTCAAAAACATAGGTTATGACTCCTCATTGGAACGAGCTCGACGAGCTCGTTCCAATGAGGAGTTATAACCTATGTTTTTGAGACAAAAAATGAAAACATAATGAAAATTAATTGGCGATTTTTGAGAATCGCGTTGGTCGGTTTTGGCCGTTACGTTGGGTAAAGGATTAAACATGAGAAAGACGGTACTTTTGATATATTTACCAGTGTTAGTGGAAGAACTATGATGAGAAACTCAGAATTCAGAAGTTGTTTGTTTCATTAAATCACTATACTGTGTTGTAATACACGGATGGAAAGGGCCCACGGAGCTCTTTCCATCTGTGTATTACAACATAGCATTTCTACGTCAACGTCAGTAGAAGGATATGCACCCGAGCCGTCCCAATCGGATGTCTCCCGCCGTAGATCCCGTAAGTTGCATAATAGTCACGTCATGTTGTCATGGTAGCTTGCTTGACATGCTGTGATATGTGTTGTCAGCACGCATGCGCAGCACGTCTTGTTAGGCTGACACGTGTTTCTGTCATCCTACGCTACTGTGGCAAGAACAAGAGTATGCGGAATAGGGTTAGAATGAGTCAGAACAGAAAAGAAAAGTTAAAAAAGTAGCAAATAAGCCCAGACTGTGCTAACTGAAAAAGTGTTCTACACTACTGGAGTATACCCAGAAACAATTGAACACACTCTTTTAGAGACCAGCCCCGGTCCTATTAGAGAACTTTGGGTCGCACATTAATTAAGTGCCGTCAAAGATGGTGACTTCGCCGACTCCGTTTCTCTGGTTTGGGTTCGTTTCCGGTGATTTTCAGCAATTGTCTGTATGTTTAGGTTAATTAGATTTACTCCAGTTCATTCGAGCATACCCTCAATACAAAATCCCGACTTGATACAAGCCTTCCAGACTCAAATAAGCACATGCACCATAAAAACCAAGATGGCGGCTCCATTAAAGAAAATGGACAACGGAAACAAGTGTCGTCCTAACACTCGCTGCGCATGTGCGCTTACATACCATATCACAATGGTGATGACATCACAATATAGACTAGCATTACACCTAACATGACGTAACTGGTCACATGACTATGGTGTAACTTCCCGGTCCATCGCGGTGCCCATTCAATCTAGCCCGTTCGGGCTCATGTCCTACTGCTTAGGTCATATTCGAAAGTTTTATCATTATAAAATATATTATACGACTACCACAAATAGTCCCTCAAAATTACTGCAGTTTGGGCATCAACTCAGGCTCTCAAGAAAACGAGAGTCACAACTTTTCCAAATCCATATCAAAATAGAAGGTCTGGTGTCCACTGAACACTAATAACAAAATTATATGATTTATTTTTTGATGACATTTTCAGATGAGGTTTCATGTTCAATTTTTATATATAATCTATGAGCGCGGGGGCTCAGGAGGTAGTGATGCAGGCTGCAAGCCGAGAGATCCTTGGTTCGAATCCCACCTGCGGCAACAGCGTTGTGTCCTTGGGCAATACACTTAACTCCGATTGCCCACGTGGGGGCACGGCGGCGTTGTGTACTAAGGCGTACTGCACGTCGATGGTGCACTTGTCTTCAACCAATGCAACCCTGCTAGTGTGGAGTTAGTACATTGGGAAGTCTGACAGTTGCTCGCCGTTGCTCTGTGGTTCTCTCCGAGTACTCCGCCTTCTTTCTCTCGTAAAACTGTCAGACACGAGGTGACCCTGGCTGTCGAAAGTGTCGATAAACCCCAATAATAAACAAATATATATAATCTGTCATATCATAAACAAATTATTACAACAGTGAATTAATCTGGGTTGTCATATTTCATCTCGTTAACAGTATGCTTCACCAGTCTAAACTATTATTACAGGTTGACTGGTCAAACATTAGACCTGGGTTAGACTGATGAAACATGCTGCCATAAAGAGCTCCCTCTTAAATGGACTAGGGCTGTCAGGATTTGTTAATTTAGGAATCGATTAATCGTCGGAAATAATCGATAATAATCGATTAATCGTACCTAGATGCCCCTCCCTCTCTTTGCAGTCGCTAAAAATGAAGTGTTCAAGTCAGCTGACCTTCCTTAAGTAAACAACGAAGCGATCCTCTTTTAGGTACATTCAAAGCTTTGATGTTCTGAACTTTTGAACCGTCGGTCTAATCATCAAGACCGAACTTTTGAACCGTCAGTGTAATAATCAAGACCGGTCGTCAGTTGCGAACTTTGCAAGTTCTTATTATTACACTGACGGTTCAACAGTTCAGAACATCAAAGCTTTGAATGTACCTAAAAGACAAATGTTTCTTGAGGTTTAACGTCGATGCTCTTGACCTTTTACCTTTAGAAACAATAGTTTTTTCATCCAATTCTTTTTAATTATTAAACGTCTAGAACGGGGCGAAATTTACCGATTCTTCGACAACGAAAAATTCTAATCGATTTCGGCATGATCGATCGACAATCGATTAATCGATGAATCGTGACAACCCTAAAATGGACGCCATTTCACTCATCCACATGATAAAACAAAAATATTTATATTTTCTGTTTATTCCATCATTCCAGTTGAGGGATGTTTTCATGTGTTTCGTGACTCCATTACTGTCGTGTGTTTTCTTGTGCAACTTTTACAATACTTTTTAGGAACATTAACATTTAGATATTCATTAACCATGTGCAGGGAAAGTTAGAGGGATATAAAAAACATAATTCTGGAGAGCTTTTATTTTTCGTCTATCAATATTTCTTACTTAGTATCATTCTCTGTTGAACTGAAGCTTTCGAAATTGAAAGGCTGTGCCAACGTAACTTCGTAAAATTTATTCAGCCGTTTCACGCCTGAGCTTTTTGCAGTTCCTGACGAACCTCCTTCACCAAAGCATTGTAGATCCCAACCAGTTCTGGAGGACTTCCCTCTTTAACAGCAAGATCTCCACACGCTTCAAAAACTCGTATTCATTTTTAGAATAACTAGTATTACTATTCATTATCGCCTTCAACATCAACTTCCTCTTCACTGTCGTCACAAGTCTCCTCTGCTTCAAGCTGAGTAAGCTGGTGACGGCGGCGAAGAGGGAGTTGAGGAGGTAGTGTTGATAATACTATTAATTTTGAAAATAGAGACGGGTTTGAAGTAGGGCTGTCACGATTGATCGATTAATCGATTGTTGATCGGTCACGGCGAAATCGATTAGTATTTTTCGTTATCGAATGATCGGTAAATTATATCCCGTTTTAGACGTTTAATAATTAAAAGAAAATACGTTGAAAAAACTATTGTTTCTAAAGGTAAAGAGTTAAGAACATCGATGTTAAACCCCAAGAAGCTATTGGAAGCATTTGTCATTCAGGTACATTCATCAAAGCTTTGATGTTTTGAACTCTTGAACCGTCAGTGTAACAATCAAGACCGGTCGGCAGTTGCGACCATGTTGCGTCATGGGAAAATAGATAATTTGTCAAAACACTTTCAAATACACCGTTTTCCATGACCTTTGTCACATGCCGAAAACCTGTGCCTGGTACAGGTCAGTTATATACTTGCAATTGGAATATAAACCAATAGCATCTGTTTAATGCTGCACCTGTCAATAAACATCATGATGTTATTTAACCCTCTCCACTCTGATGTCAAAATGGCAAAATTTTCAGAAGCAAATATATCCCACAATGCAGTTCGATATATAACCAAATGAACCTTGTTTGACAGAACCCAATGAGCTCTGCCAAAGAAAATATAACTTGTTAAATTCATAGTTATACAAGAGAAAAACATAATGATTGGAGGAAATTATGTGCACTACCAGTTGCTTGGGGTTAACCACTAGTTAATTACCTCCCTTTCCAGACTGAATGGGTACAGTGATTTTCAAGTTTACTCCCTTCGTGGTAAAATTTATACAAACAGCTGAACAAAATGAAGAGCATTCTTGAGATCATAAGCTGGTAAGACGGATTTATATACAAACATACCTGCTCACGAAAAAATGATGATATTCCAGGAAATAAGAGATTTTGGCAATGGTGACAATTATTGCTAAATTAGTCTATAAGCACAGATTTACGGTTACAGGGATGAAAAGGTTAATTCTATAAGTTACTAGAAGGACGGCTCCTGTATTTACTTTAGCAGATCTACTCAGGTAGTATAACGGTACGGACACTTTTGAAAATATAGAACACATCAATATGAAAGAAATATTCTATACTGTTAGCAACAAGGAAAACAAGACTTGTAACGATTATGTATTAATCTAATATTACACAGAACGAGTGGAGTAACATATTAAAAGCACCGACGAAGTTGAGTTTCCACCAGACTATAACTCAGATTCCCCGGGATGTTGGAGAAAGACAGGCCATGTTTCAGTTTTCCCTTTATCGAACATAGACAGGAAACGACGCATGCAAAAACATCTTTTGAATGACTAAAATTCATTTTATGGTTTCAATGCAGTATCGCCGCCGTGGTCTGGTCACTTCCACGCGTAGGCAATATTTCCACGGACACAGTTATATTAGATTCCAAACACTAATGATGGGAAAAATCATCAAACAATTAATTAAGCACCGGTTTCAACCCGGTGCTTCATTAATTAAATTTTGCTCATGGTGATTTTTTTACTTGGTACAGTACGTGGAGAGTGTATTATCACTAAATCACCCGCAGAGTGGAGATTCCACTGAAGCAATAATTGCAAACTTGTCGCAAAGCATAACCAGCACAAGCAAAGTTTCAGCCAATGGACCTCCGGGTTAAACCCGGAGGTCCATTGGCTGAAACCTTGCTTGTGTTTTTTGTCGATATGTACAAAATTTGAAAGTAACAGCTTGGGTGATGACTCCACTCCGTGGGTGATTTATTTACAATCCACTCTCCACGTACTGTAAATGCATGCGTGGATATGACTGCTCACGCGTGGATTACGACCAGTCCACGGCGACTGTACTATAAAAACGCATCTCATGGCCCCCTAATTGGAACGATCTTAATCTCTAATACGTTGACTGATATTTTATTAGTGTTTTGATGATTGCACCCACTTCTAATCATTTTCTGAATGGAAACTCAATTCCAGGGATGGTCTGGCATAAACCACCGCACTTCTACTGTGTCAACTAAGACAACTGGTTAAAAAGGATGGTTTTATTTAAAAATATTACAGAAGCAAAGCATCAGTCCACAAAATGTTCATTTATAGCAAAGACAAAGAAATGCTGGAAAAAGAAATAACATACCATTATAACAGTATGATCGTTATATGTACCACACTGCATGTTGTATTCCTTAAATGGTTGTCATCCACTCCTCCATATAGCATTGACTCTCGTAACACATCTCAAGTGCCGATTCTTAGCAACAAAGAGATAAATCAGACAACTCTAAATCTAAAACTGATGACTGCAGACACTTGTTATTTCACGATTATACCCCATACTCGAATAGGTTGTGAGTATACTGGATTACATGCGTCCGTCCATCTTGGCGTCCGTCCGTCCGTCCGTCCGGATCTATATATCTCAGCAGTGAGTGGATGGATTTCAAAGAAATTCGGAATGCGGCGAGGCGGTATGCAACGGTGGGGGTATCCACTGGGTCGTAGGCCATGTGTTGTTTTATAGGGGTTAACTTTTAGTAAGTCTATAAAAAATCAACATCAGAAGAGAAAGAAAATCTGAAAATATCCCCCCGCGACCTTGCATCAGGTTACTTGTACCACTGGAAAGAAGAGTTTAAAGAAAGTTATAGTTTCAACTTTATTATAATTAATTTAGGTTTCACGACACTTTCGACAACAAGAGTCACCTCGAGTCGGACAGTTTCATGGGTCGAGAGAACCACCAAGCAGCGGTCAGCAACTGTCAGACTCCCACCGTACTAACTCCGCACATGCAAGATTAGCGTTGGTTGAAGGCAAGTGTACCATGGACGCCCAGTACGCCTTAGTACACAGCGCAACTGTGGGGAATCGGGATTAAGTGTCTTACCCAAGGACACAATGCAGTTACCCCTGGTGGGGATCTAACCGTAGACTTTTCGGTTTGAAGTCCAATCCAAGGAGCTCCCTCCAATTTATTACAAATTCAATGTGTCAGAACATTAGCTAACACATGCCTCTGTTTTGTGACGACCTAAAAGCAGTTGTGAATAACATGTTAACAATATCGCAACAGATTATAAAATATCTGTGTATGAAAATATTGTTTTGCGAGTATGATCAGTAGACAGTCGTTATTCGTATAAAGTGTCAGTGTTACCAGCCCAAATAAGCCAACAGATGACACATATTTCTGACGCGTGTAGAGAGTAACTCCAAGACCCCGCCCCATCCATCCATCCACCCACCCACCCAAAACCCACCCATCATTACGGGAGTTATGTTAGATGTAATTTTAAAAAAAAAAATTAGGTGAAATCTCAATACCCCTCATGTGAGAAAGAAATTTCATTATTTTTATCGAAAAAACACCGGGCCCTGCGAATAATAATAATAATATACACATTTATATAGCGCCAAAATTATAGTTCAAAAGATATAGAACCATATTCTAAGGCGCTGCACATGTTACTGAGCTCGTGCAAATATACAAACGGAATATATACAGTATCTTGCAGGCCAGAACATCACTTATAGGCTTTTTGAAACACGTATGTTTTGAGATATTTCTTGAAAAGGTTGACATTTGACAGTCTTTTTAGGTGTTCTGGTAAATTATACCACAAGTGAGGGCCAGCAAATGACCTATCTCTAAATGTCTTACACCTATGTTTTGGAACATGTAGTAGCATTTTACCATCGGACCTCAGGTTGTATTGACACACATTCTTGGTATTAAGGAGTTCTTCTAAGTAGGCTGGTGACATGTTGTTTTGTGTCTTGAAAACTAATAATAAAGTTTTGGAAATTATTCTGTACTTGACTGGCAGCCAGTGCATATCCCTCAGAACAGGATTGATGTGTTGAGATCGTGATACCCTACATACCACTCGGGCTGATGCATTTAGTACCATCTGCAGGCGAAAGTACTGATATTGTGGAAGGTTGAACAGTAAGGCATTACAATAATCCAAATGTGAAGTTACAAAGGCATGAACTAGGGTTTTTGTTGAGTCTTTGGTGCGGAACTGTCTTATCTGTTTAACTTTATATAGACCTCCGAAAGTCTTATTGCACATATTTGTAATATGTCTGTCCATAGACATGGTAGAGTCGAAGAAGGCACCAAGATTACGTACACTGTTACTTGCACTGATGGCGGAATCTCCTACCTTCACTGAATTGATGAATAACACATTTTCGATTCGTATCGAATCCCGAATCGAATCAGGTCTATTATTTGAACTCGAATTAAAACGCGAATCGAATCAGGAATGTTTGGAAGGTGACCGATTGAGGAAGAGAGTTCTCTAATCCTGATTTCTTGTGACTGTGGCGGCTCAAGCCTCGACTGATAAAATATTCCAACTACATCATCAAGGCATGCCTCCGTCGAAGGCATGCCTTGATGACGCAGATGGAATATTACCCATTGAGTGTTACAGTTCAAAAACAGAAACGAGTGCGTGAATTACACGTAATATGCACTACACATGACTAGCCGCTAGCTCATCGTCGATATTGCTTGGAAACTTTAAATTTGCTTCAAATAGTGGTAGTGCAGACCTGGCATTCTTAAAAACTGCAGGAGGGCTAAAAATCGCTCCCCTTGCATGGCCTAGGGGAGAGGTTACCTCTCCTTAAGCTTAGCTCTCCTTAAGCTTACAAAAGCTAAAAGTGGCAAAATGAAGTCTTTTACTATTAATGAATTCTGCCTTGTGGGCTTTGTACATTTTATTTAGTGTTGCTAACAAGGTAGTCTCTGTGAGAGGGCTACACTGCCCCTCCCACACCTTACCGAGGCCCGGAGGTGTCGGAGGGGCAGTGTGACCGTCTTACAGAGACCACTAACATAGCAGCGATCTGAAAAGGTGTGGGCTTTAGGAATAGGCTGTTATGGTAATTATCAATTTCTAAGGCCAGGAGGGCTAGTTTTCGCCCTCCTTAATTTTTTGAAGGCGATCAGTAGGCGAGCAAATAAATCGCTCTCCTGGAAATGTCAGGCCTGGTAGGGACTGGTGAGAGTGGACATAACAAGGGTGGCGGCATGGGTGAAGATGTTATTTATGTTAAAATAGTGGAAATTACACTCAGTCTTCACTTTCAGCGTTATTTATGTACAACTTCCATTTGAACTATGAAACGTCGATGACTGATGCCAAACTATATTTCAGCGAAGATATTCGAAGGGAAACGAATTGGGAAGCCGATTTCGAATCGAACCGAATACCAACTTTATATTCGAAACCGAATCGAATCTCAAACCTTCGCAGGGCTCTAATTGGAAGTGTCGTTTGATAATAATGTAAGGTTAAAGGTTAAGGAAAACAAATAATATGACTATCCCTTTAACAAAGCTCTTCCACAGCAAAGTCCCGACACGAAATTACTTTTCTAAAATATTGGTTTCAAAGGTTGGACAAGATGAGAAAAAAAATGGAAAGTTTGACAGAAATTCTCAACAGGTTTTACGATATTCACCTACGGCGATAAATCGACCGAAAACCCACAAATATACAAATGCTCGCAGACACAAGGCTACACACAAACACAACCAGAAAGACACTGACAAATACAAATGTTGAATGAATCGATCTCAAAATCGGCCGGTTCTGATAAACACCGAGTGTAGATGACGGCGATGTCAATGCTACGTTTGGAGAAGTGTTAATCCTGAAAAATATTAAAATAAAATATAATACACAACCAAGCTACAATACTGTCGTCGCAAAAGTGCTCTCCTTCACGATTTGAACGCGATTGGGTTACTATCTGGTCATCGGTGGATTAATATTGCTTAAATAGAGGATATGGAATGAGTGTTTTTCTCATATAATATTTACGAAACGAGTCTAAGGATTTTCCGTTTGGGTGAGCCTCTGGAGAGCCCAAACGGAAAATTCGGACGAGTTTCATAAATATTATATGAGAAAAACACTCATTTCATATTCTATTTATCATATGACACACACACGCACAAATTAGCCACTTAGTATGACTTTTTAACCCATCACCTAACTTGAGTTGCAGACGGCTCTTGGAAAAATCATCCTCGTATAACTAAAAATTTTCATTTTTTGCTTCCAAAACATAGGTTATGACCCCTCATTGGAACGAGCGCGACGCGCTAGTTCCAATGAGGGGTCGTAACCTATGTTTTGGAAGCAAAAAGTGAAAATATAAAAAAAAGGAATGGCGTTTTTCTTGTATTGCGCGAGACGGTTTTTGCCGTTACGTTAGGCAAAAGATTAATACAATATAACCCACCCTAAATAGGACAGATAACGCAAATTCTCCCTACTGAAATTATGCAAATCTGACCCAGTTGTATTTTGTTTAGCCAATCAAATTGTCCAGTTTTGAAATTGACCAATGAA
This sequence comes from Pictodentalium vernedei, assembly GCA_031216915.1. Lineage (NCBI taxonomy): Eukaryota > Metazoa > Mollusca > Scaphopoda > Dentaliida > Dentaliidae > Pictodentalium > Pictodentalium vernedei. The sequence goes on along the minus strand of CM062296.1, from coordinate 82,981,865 downwards.
AGCTCCCAACTCTAATTATGCAAATTATGAAAATGTGGCCCAGTTGTATTTTGTTCAACCAAGCAAATTGTCTAGTTTTGAAACTGACCATTGAAATTGACGGAAGGCTTTATTTATCAGTGATTAATATGAAAACAAAATATGAAATGTTTCAAAGTGAACAAATCGGACGAGTCATATGATAAAATGAAATATTGCATACTCTGCACCGAGAGCAGGAAAACGAAGAAAGTACTGTCCAGTACGGTGGCTGATTTAGGCCACCCTCAATACTTTTTTTATCTCGAGATCTCGAGATAATATCTCAAGATCTCGAGAAACTATCTCAAGATCTCGAGATAATTATCTCAAGATCTCGAGATAATATCTCGAGATCTCGAGATAATATCTCGAGATCTCGAGATACTATCTCAAGATCTCGAGAAACTATCTCAAGATCTCGAGATAATTATCTCAAGATCTCGAGATAATATCTCGAGATCTCGAGATAATATCTCAAGATCTCGAGAAACTATCTCAAGATCTCGAGATAATATCTCAAGATCTCGAGATAAGCATATATAATCGGTGTCACCCTTTGATCATTAGCATGAATTCATTCAAACTGTTTATTCACTTGTCACATCTTTTCCGACTGCAACATATTCGTGCCCCCCCCCCCCCCCCCCAATAACAATTACACGAATCCACTTCTGTCACTCAGAAAACTTATCAACCAATCACCTTGTTGCGAAGTTATGAGAGCCCACCAACTCTCAGCCCAGCACTACCAGCACTAATATAAACCGAGTCCCGTCATCCGAACTTGCACTTGCTTGTGTCCTGTTCCCATTCCAAACCCAAAGTGTCAACCTAGCACCTGGTACCTCCAAGTGCATACTGTAATGCTTTTTTACCCTAAAACTCAACGATTTCTCACTTCTTTTCCTTCCAGCCCATGCTGATTGTAGTGATGTTTACCCTAAAACACAAAGTTTAATCACTACTTTACAAGACACACACCAATAAATACTAAATATTTCCTTCCAGCTCCACATTGAATGGAGTGATTTGTACCACAACTCACAGAGTTTACTCACTATGCAAGACACAGACCCGTAAATACAAATAGCTCTCCCAGCTCCACGCTGAAAGATTTCATCCCCACTCCCTTGGTGGATTTTTCACCGTACTTTCGACTTTGCTGACTGAGACATGCAACATAAGTTTAACCCCATTCCCGCGTCCATTTTGACCGAGCAAATCGACGGTGCGACCCGATGTATAATAACCCTACACCAGCGACAGCTATAAACCTACCCTAGGATTCCCTTTCCTCTCGTTGGTTTGAAAAGCCTGGTTTAGGCGTAACCAGTTATCTCCAGCGGATACTGCTTCCGGACGAGTGATTAAGGACCTCACTTATTACCAACGTCAGTCTTAGGAAAGTGCTTACCCAGTACAAGGCTGCAGATGCTAGACAAAACCGTGAATTTATGTCAATACCCAGCAATCTCCTGACACACAGGAGCCGTTCTCACAATTACACACCCAAGCTGAACCCCATAATCCTGAGCCCAAGGGGCGAATAGAATCCCCCTCCTGTGAATCCCAAACGTGGCAGGATGGGCATGGCTAACATTAATTGTTTCCACACAAAACTCAATTACATGTAGTAATGAAAAGATTGACCTGTCGCCCGACAAGTCTCAACGGTCCATACACCTTTCACACTCCTCCAGAGACATACCCGAAAGTGACAAATCCAATGGTGATGTATACAGTCCCGCGCATATATAGAAGGACAACTTGAACCCGATTCCCAGTATCTCCGAACAAGATGAAGCACCCTCAACGTCATTTACTGCCACCCTTAACCAGCTGCAACATGGCACCTCAATTAACCATACGATCCTCCGTGATCATATACTCTCACCCGCTCACAGGAGATTCCCCAGTACTTATGACCTCACCCCCAACGTCAACTCATGAATCGACAGTAATACAGGACATCCCGTCCCATAAGAATGATTGGTCTCCTATGTTCTCACCGGCTGAAACCCATTCCAACCTGGGAAACCTTAATTTCGCCATCCATGAGAGCATAGTTCCACCAGGACCACGAGCCACTCCCTCTTAACTCACAAGATGACACAGACACACACCCAATTTATGAGAGCTTGCCCACCCAAACCCCGATAGCGCACCACACCATCGATTTGTCCTCCAACTATACCCAACTATGAATACACGTTTCATACTTCTCCAGTGGGACTACCAACAATACCCCTCAAAAAAACACCACTGCGAGCCATCCTGCAATGATAGTCGAAACTCAAACCCGTGAACATACCGCCCGGTTTGACCTATCGCTGCTGCAGCTCCCAAAAAATGTTTGACCTAATTGGCGGTCCTCCCAAATAAGCGAAAGTGTCTCTCCCGCCAAACAGTGAACCCCGCAATGTTCTGTTGAAAAGATGTCCCCGCGACATTTGAAACAATAAGTAGCACACCACTTTCTATTTTGCTACTCCCGGTCCCATAAAGGGATTTCCTCCCAAAGATACCCATAGTAGCATTCCCACCGTAGATTAACTGGCCACCTAGTGCCTCCCTCCAGCCTATATCAAACAAACCCCTCTTGGGACGCAATAATAGTTTCCCTTCCTCCTAGTACCCTAAAAAGTAAGTGGGGCCCTCCTCAAGAGGACTGAAGCCTGCCAATGATATAAGGGAAAGATGCTCTCATGACACAAGAGCATCGCCTGCCCCTACCTGGTTATAACACATTCACTCCCTCCTTTTCGCTACTCCGTTTTCCACAAAGAGCCCCTTTCCCGACAGACCCGAGTAGCTCCCTTGATCCCCGATTTATCGGCAATCATGGATGGCGAAATTAAGGTTTCCCAGGCTGGAATGAGTTTCCGTCGGTAAGAACATAGGGGAACAATCAATTTATTTATTTATTTATTTATTTATTTATTTATTTATTTATTTATTTATTTATTTGTTGTTGTTTAAGGTCACATATTTCTGAGCAATGGCTAATCATGACCATGACAGTTTTACGGGTGGAGGAAGCCGGAGTTCCCGAAAAAACCACCGAGCAACGGCGAGCAACTGTCAGCTCCCCAACATATTAACTCCACACAAGCAGGGTCGGCATTGGTTGAAGGCAGGTGCACCATCGACATACAGTACGCCTTAGTACACAGCGCCACCGTGCCCCCACGTAGGCAATGGGGGTGAAGTGTCTTTCCCAGGCCCGTCGGAATGAAATTTATATGGGGGGGGGGGGGGGGCTGATATTGCTAATTTGGGTGAACTGGCTGGTACTAAATGGGTATGGGGTATCCAGATGCCGAAGGCATTTGGCGCGAGTGCTGAAGGCACAAGCTTTTTGAGGGGGAGGGAAGGGGGTAGAGGAGGGGGTTACTCCCCCAGAAATTTTTTTGAAAACGGCAATCAAAGGAAGCATTCTGGTAGCTTTTGAAGCAAAAACCTCTTGATTTTTTTAAACGGCAAAAGTTGTTTTTTTTACAAAATGTTTCAAAAATCCCAATAGAACCCCATAACATTTGGGGACGGTTCTCACACCGGGCTCACCTGTAGGCCGTGGCCGTATTCCGTCATGCTAAAAAACAGCCAGGCCTCATGATGGATTCATTAGTTTTATCATTACGCCAACGGTTGTCGTGGTCTTCTGAGCTGCCAATGGAATTGCTCAAAACGTTTGCACATCAACATATGCAGGTGCATGTTATACATTCATAATTCTAATCCAGGGGCGTAGTAAGCTAATTTTATTTTGGAGAAGGGGGGTAGGACCTATATTCCCATGACGCGATGCGTCATCCGAGCGGTGAGTGGGGGTGAACATGAGAGGGGGTATCCTCCGTCTCGTTGGTGGGGGTGTGGGGGCCTCCCCCGGGAAAATTTTCGAATTTAAGATGTAAAAACATGCATTCTGGTTTATTCTGAGCAAATAAATCGTATATTCCTATGACGCTTCGCGTCATCCGACCCGCGAAGAGGCGAGTGGGGGTGAGCACGAGAGGGGGTACCTCCCCGTCTCGTTGGTGGGGGTCCGGGAAATTTTTTTTAATTTAAGATGTACAAATATGCATTCTGAGTGATTCTGAGCAAATACATCGTCAATAAGGAAATACGTCAGCTCTCTGATCAATTCAGCGTGATTTCCGAGCAGAATGACAGGAATAGTGAATATGCAATGAATTACCCTGTGGTTGGTTGGGGTTTAACATCGCTTTCCACAATTAGGCGAAAACACGACTGTCAGTTTTATTGGTGGAAGAAAGCCCACATCGAACCCACTCAATCCAGTAATCATTAACAGCAATGTCGGAATATGGTAACCAGTGGGTATCCCGGGTGAAGAAACCACCAACCCAGCCCAGTAAAGCCTACTTTTGACAAATTTGTGGGGGTGGGGGGTGGGTGTTGGTGGGTGGGAAATATCTCCCTTACCCCCCCCCCCCCTTCCTCCTCCCCCCCCCCGGTTCCTATGCCACTGTTCTAATCTGAGTTAAATAATGTAATGTCCAGTTTTATTCAGATTACATCGGTTGCTCCCATCATGGATAAACTAACGACGAAATATGAGCAAATTATTGGGGGGGGGGGGGGGGGGGGCTGTTTCCTAAGGACACAACGCGGTTGCCGAACCAAGGACCTCTCGGCTTGTAGCTTGCACGTATACCTACTGAGCCACGGCGCCCCCAGGACCAATCAGTCCTGTGATACGGATGTTCTGTATTACTGTCGGTTCATGAGTTGACATTGAAGATGGGGTCACAAGTACTGGGGGGGGGGGGGGATCTCCTGTGACCGGGTGAGAGTATGGGATCACGGAGGATCGTATTGTTAATTGGGGTGCCATGTTGTAGCTGGTTGAGGATGGTAGTAAACGACGTTGAGGGGGCTTCATCCTGTTCGGAGATACTGGGAATCGGGTTCAAGTTGTCTTTCTTTATATGCGCGGGACTGGATACTTCAGTGTTGGAGTTGTCACTTTGGGGTATCTCCCTGGATAAGTGTGAAAGGTGTATGGTCAGGTGACAGGTCAATCTTTTCGTTACTACATGTAATTGGGTTTTGTGTGGAAACAATGTAAGTCATGCCCATCTTGCCACGTTTGGGGTTCCCTGGGAGGGGGGGGGGGGGTGATTCCATTCGCCTCTTGGGCTCAGGGTTATGGGTTTCAATTTTTCAATTTGGTCCCGGGGGACAGGAGATTGCTGGATATTGACCATAAATTCACGGTTTTGTCTTTCTTCTGCAGCCTTGTACTGGGCATACCCTTTTCTAACAGTGACTCTGGTAATACGCGAGGGCCTTAATCACTCGTCCGGAAACATTATCCGAAGGGGGTAACTAGTTACGCTTAATCTAGACTTTTCAAACCAACGAGAGGAAAGGGAATCCGACGACAGGTTTATAACTATCGCTGGTGTAAGGTTATTATACACCGAGTAGCATCGTCGATTTGCTCGGTCAAAATGGACGCGGTATGGGGTTAAAGTTATGCTGTATGACGGGTCCGTTGAATAACAGCGTGTCAAGAGACGATGTGTCTCAGTCTCCAAAGTGGAAAGTAGGTGAAAAATCCACCAAGGGAGTGCGTGATTGGTTTCACTGTGGGGGTGAAGTCTTTCAGCGTGGAGCTGGTGGAGCTATTTGGTATTTTCGGGTCTGTATCTTGCAAAGTAGTGAGTACACTTTGTGAGTTGTGGTAAAAATCACCCCTTTTCAATGTGGAGCTGGAAGGAAATATTTGGTATTTATGGGTGTGTGTCTTGTAGTGAATAAACTTTGTGTTTTAGGGTAAAACTCACTACAGTCAACGTGGAGCTGAGAGGAAAAGAAGTGAGAAAACATTGAGTTTTAGGGTAAAAAACACTACAGTATGCACTAGGAAGTACCGGGTACAGGATCAACACTTTGGATTTGGAGTGTTAGACAGACACAAACTTTTCATCTTGTAAAGTAGTGAGAAAACGTTGTGTTTTAGGTTAAAGTCGCTACAGTAGGTACTGGGAGGTACAGGCTGCTGGGCTGACACTTTGGGATTGGGGTGGGAACAAGACACCAGCAAGTGCAAGCTCGGATGACGGGACTCGGTTTATATTAGTGCTGGCCTGAGATTTGATGGGCTCTCATAACTAACATGCAACAAAGTGGTTGGTTGATAAGTTATTCACTTTTCTGAGTGACAGGAGTGGATTCGTGTAATTGTCATGGGAGGCATGAATATGTTGCAGTCGAAAAGATGCGACAAGTAAATAAACAGTTTGTGTGACAGGAGTGAATTCATGCAAATGATCAAAGGGTGACACCGATTATATATGCTTATCTCGAGATCTCGAGATATTATCTCGAGATCTCGACATAGTTTCACGAGATCTCGAGATATTATTTCGACATCTTGAGATATTATCTCGAGATCTTGAGATATTATCTCGAGATCTCGAGATAAAAAAAGTATTGAGGGTGGCCTAAATCAGCCACCGTAGTCCAGCCATCGTGAACTGGACACTTTTCACGGGTGGGGAATATTTCCACGCACACGATAATATAAGATTCCAAACTCCAAGTTTAGGAATAGTTAACAAAAATTTAATTAATGAAGCACCGGGTACAACTCAGTGCTTCATTAATTAAAATTTTGCTGATGTCGGTTTTTAAGACCTGGTAAACGCATGCGTGGACATCGGTGCTCACGCGTGGATTACGACCAGTCCACGACAACTGTACTGTATTGTTTAAATAGCATTTGAGATGCAATGTTTCGTGTTTCGTTTTTGACGCGTGGGCTTCTATAGTACTGGGAACAGACAAGCTGGCATAAAAGTAGTATGCAGTATTTCATTTTATCATATGACTCGTCCGTTTTGTTCACTTTAAAACATTTGATATTTTGTTTTCATATAAATCAGTGATAAATAAAGCCTTCCGTCAATTTCATTGGTCAATTTCCAAACTAGACAATTTGTTTGGCTGAACAAAATAAAACTGGGCCACATTTTTCATAATTAGCATAATTAGAGTTGGGAGCTTTCATTGGTCAATTTCAAAACTGGACAATTTGATTGGCTAAACAAAATACAACTGGGTCACATTTGCATAATTTCAGTAGGGAGAATTTACGTTTTCTGTCCTATTTAGGGTGGGTTATATTGTATTAATCTTTTACCTACACGAAAAACGTCATTCATTTTTTTTTTATATTTTCACTTTTTGCTTCCAAACACATAGGTTATGACCCCTCATTGGAACGAGCTCGACGAGCTCGTACCAATGAGGAGTCATAACCTATGTTTTGGAAGCAAGAAATGAACATTTTTAGTTATACGAGGATGTTTTTTCCAAGTGCCGTCTGCAACTCAAGTTAGGTGATGGGCTAAAACACTAAGTGGCTAATTTGTGCCTGTCTGTGTCATATGATAAATAGAATATGAAATGAGTGTTTTTCTCATATAATATTTATGAAACTCGTCCGAATTTTCCGTTTGGGCTCGCTTGGGGCTCGCCAAAATGGAAAATTCTTAGACCCGTTTCATAAATATTATATGAGGAAAACACTCATTCCATATCCTCTAAAAATGTTATTCTATAAACACTAAAACGTACGTGTTTAAAAACATGTTTCTTAATGTTGATAGAAAAAATATATATTTTCTTTTTATAGTATTCTTTCAACATTAAACACGTGTTTTTTAGTTTTGATAAAATAACATATAATTTATTGAATATGTTCAATTCTGATAAAACTACGGCCGACTGTGATTACGATCCAGTCGAAATATTCTGTCCCTTACTGTAGTGGCAGTCCTGTATTGTTGCATTAAAATATAGGCCTATTATCTTTTTCAGTTTGATCAATTTCTTTATGATTTACGCGAAGTTATATTTCCAATTCATCAAACAAGAAAGTATGGGTGGATATGATCCTCTCCTCACAAACAGCAACTACGCATTTGAACGCCGATCATAATCAGTCAGTAAATGTTTTGGTCAGTTAGCGTATTTTCCAAGCAGAACACTTTTGATAAGAGCTGAATTTTAAATAGATCCATGATGCATCTTCGACAGTTCATAACGTACTGTCGTACTAAAGATCCCGTTTACCAAGAATTGATATAATTCGTCTCCTGAGTTCCAATGTGTTCTATGTGCCAGTAGGCACATAGAACACATTGGAACTCAGGGAACGTCTTCTGGCCCTTGTTGGCGAAACGTATCCTTTCAAAGAGGAGTCGGCTTCTAGTCAAAGACTTTTTTATCAACTTAATTCATTGCTGCTGTACAATTGCCATGACTTGATTTTACGAGAAATCAGGCAAATACTTAGCCGAGTAAGAGATCGTTGCAGTGATGTAACCGGGAGAGCGAGTGGGTGTCTGGGTGGGCGTGGCCCCCTTTAAATTGTTGCACCCCCCAAATCCCATTGGTCCAATGCAAGCTTTACCCAAGATAGAGCCCCACAGACTACAGATTCCTCAGATATGCTATAAGAGCACTGAATTTTGTGAGGGAGGGCTAGGTACAAGTACAAACCCCCGGTCGTTACCCCATCCCCCACTTCATTGGACGTCCGGGGGTGTTAGTTAGGATTAGTGTGGAGGAGCGAACCCTCTCCTCCACACCGTAGTTCCCATTTTCATGCCCCCCTCCTCTCCCGTACACACACAAAAACTTGCTTGAAAACCACCTTTTATAGAACCCTCGCTACGCGCATGATCCTCTGACTGAGATGAAGCGCTGTACATGTAGGCTGTTTTGCCATGCTACAAAGATTCTGACTTGCAGCAACTATGCTAGTCATTTTCCATTCCAATACCTTTACCAAGAGACATGATTTTTTTCACCCCAACCCACAGCCGCACACACGCACTCCACCAACACACACACCTCCACAAACATCTGCCTGCACGAGAAATATACGGGGTTCTCGCTTTTACGGTTTGCGTCCCGGATTGCTGCGGCTTCGAACCGTGGCCACGATAGAGAATTTCTACGGGGGCATTAGGGTGTAGCTAAGGCGCCTATGGAAGATCTAAGGAAGCACTAAGGATGTAATATGGTTGTGCTAAGGAGGTAGCAGGGATTCGCCAAGGATTGTTACGGTTATGCGACGGTTTTCCTCCGGTTATGAAGCGGAAGCGCTACAGTTGTCCTACGATTTGTCCCGGTTAGTCACGGTCATGCTACGGTGTTACAAATATGCTACGGTTCTCAACGGTTCTTCTACGGTCTCTACGGTTATGTCACGGTCATGTCACTGTCTCCCACGGTTTGGGCGATCAAAACTATGTATTTGGCCCACCAGACCAAATTCTCTCACCGTCACACAACCGTAGCATATCCGTAGGTTATCCAGCGCTTTCCGTGGTCAACCGGACCCTATTTCTGACCACGGTTAATGCCGGATCGGCTACGGATTTGCTACGGATGTGTCCCGATGTATTAAGGTTGGTTACAGAAATAATGAAATTTTCAAACATTTTGAAAATCGCTCCACAGAAATCACAAGGCGGCGGAAGCGCGAGAGTTTATCCCGGTGAAGCACGGTCATGTCTACGGACCCGGAACAGATTTATCAGGAATATCACCGGCATCAGGAAGACAGCCAATCTGGCTATGTTGCCTTCAGGAGGCATCAGAAAGACAGCCAATCTGGCTATGTTGCCTTCAGGAGGCATCCGAAAGACAGCCAATCTGGCTATGTTGCCTCCTTACAATATGTATGTTATTTATTATATTGTGAAAAAGCAAAATACCATTGTTTATATTTGTGCACCATTATATCTTAGTTTTGTAACATGTATATTGTTAAATAAAGAATTCAATTCAATTCAGTTATCACCGTTTAAAACAGTGGGCGTCTGGCACCCCGAACCGTGAGAGTGAGAACCTCGCAGTACTGTGAAACACCTTTCTTTTCTGAGATCAACCTCGACCTTTCTAGACCAAAGTGGCGCCATACAAAGCTCTTTCGACAAGACACCATAGTTTATAAACACTCCGTACGAAAGTGTACTCGCGAATACATAGACAATAGTTCACTGCTCGAATACAAGCAGTGAACTTCTGTAATTATTTTATGTCTTCCTTATTTATTTTCCCAAAACAACCCTTCATAATTGATTCCGTGGTTACTTTCAAAACATGTCCAAAAAGAAAACAATAGACCGTCGTCGCTGAGAATGGAATACGATGCTGGGAGTGAGAGCAGGTGGAAGGGGGGGGGGTGGTCTGGGGGGTTTCATCCCCTCCACATTTTTTGCCGGGTCTTGTTTTTTTGTATGGACATATTTTAACACAGCCAATGACTAATGACTAGTGAAACAAGGGGCGGATCCAGAGCCTCCCCCATAATTTCTCCTGCTATGTTTCTCTCGTACTGGTTCAGTTTCGAAGGATTTCGGATCATTTTTGAAGTAAGTGCCAACAAACGCTAAAATGTATACAGTCTGTTAAAAAATCGGTTAACTGAAATAGATCGTAATCTTACAGACATACAAGTACCAAATCCACCCCAGACAAGATGAATCCACAGACATTATAATTGTTGTGAACGTCTGGTAAAGCATACAAGTGAGGTCTATTGAACAGATTTGGTCGTTACGACCAAAGCTGATAAATAGACCTCACCTGTATACCTCACCGACGTTTTTAACGGCTCTCAAAGTGTGAAATCTTTCACATATATCTCCCGAAAAACCTCAAATTATCCGCTCAGATGCATGGAAATGGGGGTTTGGGGACCATGGAATTTAAAATTTTCGGACGACGACCATCCATCGCCTGATCCCCCCACCCCCACTTTGAAAATCGTTCCGCCGCCCCTGGAGTGGGAATACGATTTGTTTTGGGGGATGAAAATCGAATGAAAATAAAATAAAGACGTTGAATACATTGCGTTCCAAGTACAAAGTGAAAAATATATTTTTTGATTACAATTTTGTCAACACGATTCGTTACGCGTAAATTATAATTACTAATTGTATGTCACTACTCCCTCCATTATTTTTATTATCCTGATTTTAAACCTCGGGTGATTTTGTGTCTCCTTGCTAAATTTGCATTGTGTGGGTTGACTTGATAGCACTCTTTGGCGACCACGTTGTGACGCCATTACCAAGGTGACGATATCACTGGTAATGGCAATCGCAGCACTTTGCTATTATGTGCATTACTGGCGAAAACAAAAATGGGATGCGGAGATGAGTCTCACAAGCATTCAGTTGTAGACCAACTTATTTTGTTTCTGTGTAATACTTGTATGCGAGATAATTTGGAGACGACTTTTATAAGCTAATCTGCTTGATGTCGAATCCATTCTCTGTTTCTTTGTGTTATGTAATCTGAATGTTTCTTAATTTCGAAATCTGTTCTGAAGTTGTCTTTGGCATTCGTTGTACTTTCAAATTGTAATACTGAATATATATCAATACTTTTTAAACTTATTTAACCCTTTACCCAACGTAAAGCCAAACCGGTCAGGGCTATTCACAAAAATCGCCAATTAATTTTCATAATTTTTTCATTTTTCGTCTCAAAAAAATAGGTTTTGACCCCTTTTTGGAACGAGCTCGTTCCATGAGGGGTCATAACCTATGTTTTTGAGACAAAAAATGAAAACAATAGTTATTCAAGAACTTTGTTTGCAAGTGTAGTCAGCTTTTCATGTTAGGTAAAGGGTTAAACACACACTTAGAACACTGTCTATTTGCACTGGAAGTTATTCGGTCTGTAGCATCTACATCCACACGAAACCTTGAATGACGGCCCAGGGGTGGTATGAAACATGTTTCACCCTATATACACGTGCTACGATGCTTTGTTACACCGCATATCAACAATGACGCCACGCCATGGCCGCACATGCAAGATACAATGAAAATCCATAAGGCACTAACCATTCAATGCCACATAATGTCACTTTTGGGGTCCAGGACTAGATCAACAGAAAGGGATCGATGAGCACGAACTGCTATTTCTACAATGCACAGTGCACGGAGTTCATTTACCTGGTATTTGTTTAACAGTAAGGATTTTACTACAAGCATCAAGCTGTATCAAACTTGACAAGCGGTAAAGAGAAATCGCTTGTCTCGTTTGCATCGAGTCCAGTGTGCAACGGACTGATACATTATGTGACATGCGAGTGTTTCGAGCGTTGTGATAAAGAATTACATAAAAAAATTGTCTTCCTAGTTTGCAAGTTCGACATAGTGAGATGCCTCTTATGGAGACTTATTAAGCTTTGGTGTAGAACAAAGACAATATATTAACCAAAATTAATTCCATATCTAGGGTAAAGCATACATTTACTGAATATAATATTGATGCTAGGATCCGTTTCCACAAAATTACAATGATTTTGTTTCAAATTGCACATTAGTCAGGGTGTGGTTAAAATTTCTCTTTGTTCTTTAGCTAGGGACGCGTTAACCCTTTACCCAACGAATCGGCCACATCCGCCCGCGAAATATGCAAATTTAGCAGCTGAAAAATATTATTTTTCAAAATATTTCAAGAAAACCATATCAAGTGACCCTTCTTTGGAACACGCTCGTCGAGCTCGTTCCAATGAGGAGGGTCACATGATATGGTTCTTTTGAATATTTGGGGAAAAATTTAAAAAAAAAATGATATTTAAAATAATAAATTTTGATATCATCTGCGTTGGGTAAAGGGTTAAGGCATCGTACTAGGTCAAAAAATATTCTAAGCAGCCGAACCGAGAAGAACACTCATCATACTTCTGTTTGTGGCAACGCTTGCATCGCATCTAGTGTGAGAAAAACCATTAAAACCCACGGGTTCGAACTTGCTTGGGCTCGGCAAATATCTCAGGTTTATGGAAGTTTTATCTTCTCCAAGAGGGCGCGTGACAAAAGTTCACTTGATACTTAACTGCCGTCTCATACCTTACTTTAAAATTCGGATTTTAAGTAAACTTGCTACATAATTATGTGGAAAGCTTACCTGCTAACTGCGTTCGCACAACACATCATGAAGAAACTGCTGCATAGTCTCTTCCCTCTCGCCATTTTCTCAGAGTGCTTCCGTGCACTGTGCATACATTTTGGAAGAGCATCTGCCCTATCTATATTATGTCCTTCATCTTGTCCTTTGTTGCAGCAGTCCAGTTTCAAGTTGGCTCTCCACGCCTTTTTCTCCAGAACTGAAATATGCAAATACGTCAAGCTATCAGAAAATGTTTACTGTCCCATTACAAAGACGAAAAGAATAAGACATTGCAAAATTTCTTCAACAACTGAGAAGTTTCGTAGCTTGTGCCAACTCATAGGAACGAGCTCAAAGATTGAAACAATGATGACATTTGAATGGCGATTCTTGTGCGAATAGTGTTGGGCTTGTTTTGACCGCAGCGTTTGGTAATGCGATGAAGACACGAATACGCAAAGTGAAATCAAGCACTATATTAGAGTATTATAATGGTAGTATCCAGTTATCATTGTCTAATATTATTTGATTATTAAATCATAGTTTATAATGGACCCATGTATTGGATGGAGATCTGCGAATTTACTTGTGTACTATTATGTTGCGTTCAACGAATTTACGCATTATAGTAGTAGTAGTAGTAATATCTTTATTTCACGTGACATGTGCTATACATTTTCATTATATAATTATAAAGATAACCGTTAATATCAGCACCCGACCCAATGGGTCTATATGTCACCCACTTCTTTACTTGAAAAAATAAACAAAACACATGGCATGCCTGCCCTTGAAATTGTTTGACAAGCCGTTTTGCCACCAACAATCTCAGTCATGCTTGACACACTGTCCATTGTAGCGCCAAACACAGTTAAATGGAATTTTCAAAGAGAAGTCATATTCGTCTTCAACGACGTTTTTTTTGTATTACCTTATAAGTTATTGTGGTGTATTGACGGTAACATGGAGTGATGTTTGCTGTCAGGGACTTATATGTTTAAGGGGCTATGTTAGTAATGGAATTTTGTTTATTTTGAAATTCTCATCTCTCATATTCCTTAAATTCAGATTAAAGATACACAAATTATACATCAAAATGAAGATTGGGATGTATAGAATACGAAACAAGTATGTAATCAGCTCATAGACTTAACAGCAGGCACCACTGGTTCCTGGAAGTCTGCTACGGTATTCGTACCAGAACTGATAATAAAATATTATTTCGCAAGAACAACTCGTGGCCAAATGTGCTTCAGATATTCAATAACAAAGCTAGGCATTCAAATCACTTTCTAGTGCAGTGACAGGACTGCATTTTGGAAGAAGACAACACTGTCTGAATTTTTTATTGAAGATGGTTTCCATACTCGACAGACATGCACAAATCACTCGATACCACTAATTTCCATCGAAAAACAAAATCGTAATTCCAAGAAATTTCAACAGGTATCATGATACCTTGCATTGAATATGGCAACTGTGCAATCTCTATCTAATAACAGTATACTATATGAAGGCGATCTTTTTCATTATTTGATTTTAGACGGCGTTGTTTTTACATGCTTTTTCCGTCCGACGACGTCGACCGGAAGTCGAAAGTATACTCATACGGAAACAAAAGCAAAGGCTTTGGAAGTTTCCCCCATGCAGCTCTGTCGCCGTGTTTTGAAGAATTTTGATCCCCTAGCTTTCTTCTTGGATATGTAAAGCACATTTGGCCACAAGTTGTTTTCGTGAAATATTATTAAATTATCAGTTCTATTACGAATACGGCAGCAGACTTCCAGGAACCAGTGGTGCCTACAGTCGACTCCATGAGTTGATTACACATGTGTTTCGTGTTCTATACTTCCCAACCTTCATTTTGATGTACATTTGGTGTATATTTAATTTGAATTGAAGGAGTATCAGAGGTGAGAATTTTCAAAATAAACAAAATTTCATTACTTATATAGGCCCTTAACCGAGCCGCGATAGCGTCGAGGTTGAACGTACACGTTCCTGACAGCAAACATAACACCATGTTACCGTCAATACACCACAATAACGTATATGTTCCGCCCCTACCCCCCCAAAAAAAAAACAAAAAAACGACAGGCCACAGACACAATTTCATGCCAACGAAGAAAAATGAATGGCGTTCTTTATCGCTGTTAAGTCACAAAAATCTATAACTGATCATGAATGCAGGTCAAGGTTATTCGCATGCTGGAGACGCGAAATAGATTTTAGTTTATTTTTATTGTGTCCAGTTATTTTAATTCAATAAGTGGTGATTGTGTGTTTGAAATCTAATATAATTGCGTTTGTGGAAATATTGCCCACCCGTGAAAATAAATTGAATGACCAGCCCACGGCGGTCAACCTGCAGGGTTTGTTTCCAAACCAAGAAAATTGATGTAAACGAAATTAAAGCATTTTACACTGTTTTCTTTGAATCCGCGAATGATGTTTTTATAAAAATCGACAGGTTTTCAAGTGCCGTGGGAACAATTCCAAGGAGCCCCTTAATCCATTTATGTATCATTTGAAAGGGCAATGTCTGCATTTCATCATTGGATGCGCGGACTCTTGGATACAGATTAAAATAATATTTTTTTCAGACTGTCAAACAGGCGAAAACTCTATGTTCTAGTTTTTAAAATGGGTTTGTTCAGTCGAAAGCGCTCATAATTTTCAAATAAAAGAGGAAAATAAAAATGCAGAGTGACCATTTGCCCGCTTCAGTAATTTGTTATAGCACCCAAAAGGGCAATGTCTGTAGTGTATGAAGTAATACAGTACGTGGAGAGTGGATTGTAACTAAATCACCCGCGGAGTGGAGTTATCACCCAAGCTATAACTTTCAAATTTTGTACATATCGACAAAAAACACAAGCTATGTTTCAGCCAATGGACCTCCGGGTTTAACCCGGAGGTCCATTGGCTGAAACTTTGCTGGTGTTGGGTGTGCTTTGCAACAAATTTGCAATTCTTGCTCGGGTGGAATATCCACTCTGCAGGTGATTTAGTGATAATACACTCTCCACGTACTGTATGCACACTATTGATTCGGGTTTTCTACCACTCCGAAATTGTAGGTTATACTGAGTACTGCCATGCCCTAAGTTAAATTCACAGACATATTTAGGAGATTAAAGGAGAGATAACTTTTTGGAAAGTCTTTATGAAAGATGGATACAGTTATCCATTGTAGATTTGACGCGCGAGGATAGTGATCATTGGTGAACATTACTGTATGACACTTTAGGTAGAATAAACTGAATGTAGGAAGGAAAAACAAACATGAAAGAAATCGAAAATGAAGAAATATGAATAAAGTGACAGGACAAGAGGTAAGGGACACAAAGGAACACAACATTCCTGTTTAGAATTTTAATGCCTCCCCAACAGAACATTCCCCCTACCACCCAAGGGGAAAAAAAACTTCTCTATTTTTGTCTATTTTATTTTATTACCCAAAATAAAAAAAAATGCTATATGTTGAGGAAAGCATTCACGTGTACATAGTAAAACATTTCCATGCACATTATGGAAGTATTTTTCTTTTGTATTTTAGAACTTAATTCTTTCTTTTGGTGTCTTTTTCCTGTTTCTTTCCCTTTATCTTACAATCAACATGTATTTTGTCTGTACTAACTCCGCAACTGTCGTGTATCCGACCCAATGATACAGATGTTTGTATCAGGGGGGTCGTATATGGCACGTTCCTTTCGCGTGAGTTCCATTTTTTTTTGTTCATCCGTACGAATAAATAGTTAGTTATATATTCGTCTACATTCTTGACTTATCCCAATATATTGTAAGATAAAATGATTATTACCATTATGTGGATGTACAAAATGTGTATCCGAGTCTCGCTCCGGGTTCTAAGGGTAGATCACGACTCGTCCTCGACTCGTCGTGATCTGCCCTTAGAACCCGGAGCTCGTCTCGGATACATATTTTGTACAGTATGTGGAGAGTGGATTGTAACTAAATCACCCGCGGAGTGGAGTTATCACCCAAACTATAACTTTCAAATTTTGTATATATCGACTAAAAACACAAGCAATGTTTCACCCAATGGACCTCCGGGTTTAACCCGGAGGTACATTGGCTGAAACTTTGCTTGTGCTTGTTATGCTTTGCAACAAATTTGCAGTTATTGCTTGGGTGGAGTCTCCACTCTGCGGGTGATTTAGTGATAATACACTCTCCACGTACTGTACATCCATATAATGGCAATAATCTCTATTTACTGAATGAATTCGGCATAGTCGTTCAATAAAGGGTCATGTGATATGGTAAATAGAATATCAAGGAATCCTTTCACCGACTAGGCAAAACATTTGTACCTACATTACCCACGATATTTTTATTTGAAATATTTAATTCATTTCACCTGCCAATCCATCCTGCAAAAAGAGTCCCACGTGACGTCTCCTGCCGATTTTCTTTTCTGTCGAAGTCTTCATTCCGTCGTTTTTGTTTCTTTTCTCGGACTTATCTTGTGGAGTGGGTGATACAGTTGATGGAGGGATAATTGGTAATGTTTGAGTTGAACCAGTTGTCAAAATAGTTGTAGATCTCTCACGGAGTTCTTTATTATTGATCACATTAATGCTTGATGATGTGTTTTTCTTACTTTTTTCTTCGGATTTATTATCTCCATCAGCATCATCTACTCGAAGGTTTGCGCTTTCGACACTCGCTGTTTTGTTTTTCCGTATTCGTGGCGTTTTTAATATTGATTTGGTTGTCAAAAAATTGTCTCCTTTGGTTGACGCCAGCCTTCTGAGTTTTTCGTCAATTACGCCTCTGCCTTTCTGCCCTTCTTTCAGAATCATTTCCTGTTCGACCTAAAATAAAAATAAATTTCCTATTTTTACTCCAAAATACATATGCATGGACAACATGGAGAATAAACTCAGCCGGTATTGTGTTACTTCATTCGTTCATGACATCGGTGTTTTGAAAACATGCGCAAACACAATTATTTCCAAATAAAACTAAATACTGAGTTTTGATTGGCTGAGAGGTACGGTGTAACTTGCAATCCACAGTAGCTTCCTTTACACCGTGGTTAACCACGGTGCAAAGACAAGAATACACAATAACAGGCAATATGATTAAAAAGTATCCATTTTTAATTATTAATTCATACCTTTTGCTCAGTTATGTTAGAACAAAAATAAAAATACAGGAAACTTAATATTTATGTGTAATAAAATATACAGATATGGATGTCATTGGAACTGGCTCTTTGAGCCAGTTCCAATGGCATCCATATTTGTCTGCTTTTATTAAGAAACTTACAAAGTACACATTTTCTGTCAGTTTTTCCCCACAATTTAGGTTAAAGTATTAAATACACCAAAATTCTTTGAAATAAATTCGTTAACTGTGTTTCCCAGGGTATATGGGAATTTTACACCGGTTTGGGAATTCTTACACCCTTCGGCTCTGCCTCAGGTTGTATGAGTTCCCAGACCGGTGTAAATTCCCATATTTAGTATTTATTGATGTTTAAGGTCACATATTTATGCACAATGGCTAATCATGACCGTGACAGTTTTACGGGTGGAGGAAGCCGGAGTACCCGGAGAGAACCACCGAGCAACGACGAGCAGCTGCCAACTCCCCCAACTCTGCACTGCAGCACAGTCCAGGCAGGGTTAGATTGGTTGAAGACATGCGCACCATCGACGTGCAGTACGCCTTAGTACACGGTGTCATCGTGCCCCCACGCGGGCAATGGAGATGAACTGTCTTGCCCAAGGACACAACGCGGTTGCCGCAGGTGGGATTCGAACCGAGGACCTCTCGGCTTGCAGCTTGCACCTCTACCAACTGAGCCACCGCGCTCCTGTGTAAATTCCCATACACCCCGGAAAACATAAGGATAACTAATAATATCCTACATAAATGAAATAATTACCATGCAAGTGAAATCTGAATATTTAGAAAAAAAATGATTACAACGAAAACAGTTTATCATATCTCTGATTAACCCTTTACCTAACAAATCGCCCGAATCCGCCCGCGTAATATGCAAATTGAGCAGTTGAAAAAAATAAATTTTTCAAAATATTTCAACAAAACCATATCATGTGACCCCTTCATCGGAACGAGCTCGTTCAAATGAGGGGTCACATGGTATGGTTTTGTTGAGATTCTTGGGAAAACTTAAACAAAATGATATTTAAAATAATAAATTTTGGTAATAAATTTTGATATCGTCTGCGTTGGGTAAAGGGTTAAACGATAACAAACATAAATAATCCGTCGTCTCCTTCCAGTTATGGTGAGTCCAACTTAAAAATGCCATCGTCACATCCCTCTTACGGGAGCAAATTGTCCCATGTATTTTTTATTAACTCTTTGCCAAACATAACGACTTAACCGACCAGCGCTATTCACAAAACAGCCGTTGAAATACTATTATATCTTCATCTTTTTGCCCCCAAAATAGCTTACATCCCCTCAATGAAGCGAGCGCGTTGAACTGCTTCAAATGAGGAGTCATAAGCTACGCTTTTAAGACAACCCCTTACTATTTTTAATTATTCAAGTATTTATGAAACTGTCGTCGACTATTTGTGCTGGAAAAATTAATGTTAAGCCACATATCTTAGATGCTATACGTTTACATAGAGCGAAAATTGAGGGTGCAGTGCCCGTAAAACTGTTCAGTGGCAATGCTAGCCGATTAAGTGAAAGATATGATGATGTGCGTAATTTGGAACGAAGAGGAATCTGAGCCAGAGGAAAGTACCATGGCAAATGTGAAAATTAAAACCTACAATAACTGATTACATTCCATGATGGCATGTTCCCTTTGGTTGACGATTTTAACTGTACTCCTACGTTGGCAACCCATGTGGGAACATTGAAGCAAAGACACATTGTTTTACGACAGAACACAACGAGGGTGGAGTACACAAGACTAGAATCAACGACCAGAGTTTGAGTTTTATGGGTGTGAATTATAGGAAAAACTCCATCAAGGTCCGTTGATTCCTGTCCCCGTACTCTACCAGAGTGTTGTTCTGTATTATACCACGAGTACACTTTAACTTAATGAAGATGATATTTTCAAGAAAAATATCACCATCGGCGGTCTGTTTACATTTTTGCGTGACACTGTTATGCGTCGAGGCATTTCATTCACCTCATTACGTTAATCATATGCGTTCTTGAGTGGTGTTCTTAGACGCACAGGTAAAACTAGAAGTCATGTCATGACATGCGCGCGAACAGCGCGTCGATCTGCGTATTAATCTCCGCGTTATAACCATAGTAAGGCGATCAAATGGCCCGCGCACAAGCAATGTTTCAGCCAATGGACCCCCGGGTTACCCGGAGGTCCATTGACAGAAACATTGCTTGTGCTTGTTATGCGCAACCACAAGAATCTGCCGTGCTTTGGATGACATTCGATATGGAAATTGCGCGCAATACCTACGCACAATTAAGCCTAGATAAGCGCACATTTCGTGACAGGACTTCTAGTTTTAACTGTTGGTCGAACTGTATCTCACAGTTTTCTGAATGTCTGTATTGTATCGGGTAAGGTCGAATTCATACAGCAATCGTGGAATAAATAGACAGAACGCGACGTGTGTTTGAATCGGTGGGTGTTTTACATTACGAGATGGAATGGCGTAGTCATATTTAGCTCGAGTCTATCGTGTTTATTACACATCCCTGTGCATTAAAATTCATTTGAATAAACAAAATTTACTTCCGATGTTTAAACACAAAGGTCCGTTATTTTTGTTTGAAGGGGTACTGAGGAAATGATAAAAATTCAAAACAAAAGGGAACCAGTCTAAATTACATGCGTTATCTTTTCTATTGGGTGTGTTTGTTGAATTCGCATCGTTGTTTCTCCTCGACTGGTGTCCATTCACGCTTAACCATTTCGTGGCTATTATCGATAGTAAGAATATAAGTATAAATTTGAGTGGATCAATAATCTCAAATGTCTATTTCTCACGTTCTCCATCTCTCTCAGACAGTTTAAAGTGACCTAAAATCATTGAGCCACTAAGCATTTGGAACCATTTCTCGACGAAAATATAATTTACCAATCACCAATTTAGACCAGCAGACGACACGACCATGAGGCGGAGTGAATTTTGTGCGGAAATGATTAGATCTTTTTAAGTGTTTTTTTGTGAACCGACTTTATTTTGCTTTGGACATTTTCAATTCCACACTACGTGACAGACGATACTAACTGTATAACGAAATTTGGAAACTTTTTGAAGTGAAACTCATGACTCGACGGGAAAGGAACTAGTCTAAACGGTGCGGGCAAACAGTTTCGGCTTGTACATCACTTGTTAAATACAGAAGCGTTTTTGTCACAGCGGCGATTCCGCTAAATATAAGGTGTTAAAGTTCAATGGATGTGAAATAAAATACATTACCTGACTCTGTGAGGGGTAATCAGCAATATCGTTCACGGGATCGAATTCGTCTTGCTCGTTAACCGAATCACCTTGCTTCACATTCGTTCTGTTTTTGGCCGACTCACTAAAACATTCATATCGTTTCCCACCTATAAAAATGAGATAGGAAAGGAACTGATAACCTTGCTTACTTGTTTCTGAAGTATGACTCGCATTCGATAATTTTCCGGGTTAAGCCTTCACCTAACAAATCGGCCACATCGGTTCACGTAATATTAAAATTAAGCAGTTGAAAAAAAGGATTTTCAAAGAATTTCAACAAAACCATATCATGTTTTTTTCATATTGTTTGAAAAAACTAACATTGAATATAATTTTAAAATAAATGTTGATGGCATATCGGGGGTTCGGGCCTACGCCGAGAGAGTGTCCTTCAGCGTCAACCGCCTAACGAAACTATACTGAACCGCGCACACTACTCACTCAGTAGTCGACAGACCCCATTAAGGGAATGCTAATTAACCAAGGATATACGAGACCAGTACAGCACACACGGAATATCGTCTGCGTCAGGTAAAGAGTTGAGTCATCACCTAACATAACTTACAACCAACAATTGCATGTTGGTTCTTTTTCGTGTGATCGGACGTTTTTCAGGTGCTGCTTATGCCATGCGAATCTCACATTTCGGTTCGAATGAAGCGAATGTCGAATCGAATATCAGAGTTCTTCAAGTAACAGATAGTGCACCTCTAGCAACTGTAAATCTTTTCAGTCTCCTCTCAAGCATTGTATGCAAAGATCACTCATCTGTTTGGATAAGACGATCAAAAAGGCGGAAAATTCAAACCAAAGTAGTTTCGGAGGCGGGAACCGCCTTGAGAGAAGAAAAGTGCAAGAGAAGACACTTCATTCACCGAGTTCCAATGTGTTCTATGTGCCTACTGGCACATAGAACACATTGGAACTCAGGGGGCGACTTGGAAGAATTTTGAGAACATTTCGGCCAATCAAAATTTCCGAATCAGCGAATTTCGAACCGAAGTGAATCATCGGGACTATTTCGATTCGAATTAGATTTTCAAGTTACAGGGAGTCCTCGTGTTGTTTTCTATTCAATGTTTTGAAATTGAAACTGAAATTAACATAATAGGAATTGCATTTTGTTTTTTGAGCTCTGTTATACAAGAGTAAGTTGGTTGAATTCCAAGTTGCATTATGGGAAACATGTGCTGATTAAAATGTATATATTATTACATCAGTCTGCAGAAGGTTAAGCAGAGGAAAGAATTAAGGAACAGTGAGAAATTATTCCCACAACTTATCAACTATTCCAGGTCAGACAGATTTGTTCATGTGCGAAAAAATAGTGTCTGAAAGAGAACAAAATAGTACCATTAACACTGGAAGAAAATACGAAATGTTATGATGTTTCGAAATTCATTTGGAAGATACTTCCGTAAGAGTCTTGCAGTTAGCATATTAAAATTCTTGATGTGCTTTGTTTATTCTTACTGCGTACTTTAAAAAAAAACTTGGGAGAGGCCTCATGAAATCTTTATCAAAAGAAAGTAAATAGACCGGTAATTTTGACGATTTTGACTACTCATGCATGCATGTTACCGCGAAAAAAATATCTTCAACTAATAATAAATGAGGGTTATATCGTCCCTTGAGTACAACAAAACGCCATCTGCAATGCTTCAGCATTGCAGATGGCGCCTCGTTGTTCTCAAGAGGCGATATACAGTTGATGAAGACATTAGCACAAGCCCATATTAACTACAATAAAATAATCTAGTTTATACAAAACAGAGAGCGTGACTGTTTTTTTTAAAACACAACAGGGCTGGGTGGGGGTCTAGTACTACCCAAGAATCACAATTTCTGAGGAGAAAACATACAGGAGTAGCGTCAAACTTTCAGCTCGCAAGCCACCGGGGGCAAACCGCTGGATCGTGAGCTAAAAGTCCGCTATTCTGTGTTGTTTTCAGAAACTCGAAATTACTAGTCAGTGGGAAATCCCCCAAAGGCATATTAAATCCAAGGGTGTATCTTGTTGTTTGTTGGGTTGGAATGTTCTGACTTTAAGTACATCAGGGAGAGGTCCCACATGAAAAGTTATATTTTTAAAAGTTATGAACGGTTTGAACGGTTTTGGTTTCATCTAAGACACTGATATGTTAGATTACTTCCCTTGCATCGCATCACCACTCAACTGCTTTTGTAAATAAATGAATGTCGATAGGTTAATTTAATAAAAACCGAAATACAATTGATGATGAAATTTCTGAGAAAAAACAGTTGGCATAATAAATACGTTACGGGACGATTGGTAGGCAGATACTTTGTCACAGCGAGTACCATCTCACTCGGTGTGTACTATTCATTAATGGAATATAAGAGGTTTGGTACGCAGTACAAAAAAGGACTGAAGTCTCCTATACCAATGTCAACAACGAGACCAGAGTGGTCTAATTATGGCGTTTTCAAAATTTGCGAATGATGGGGAGTTACACTTCCATCTAGGCACAGTTTTGAGTTTCAAGATACACCCTCGAATATCCAACCTTCAAACCGAAGAAATCTGAAGTGGCTTCAAACCGGAGAAAGGTGGAGTAGAAATTAACACAGCCTGAATTCAATACACTTTAACACGCAAACAAACTGTACATCTCAAGACATTCCATCATAATGATATAAATGACTGCGAAGAAATCATTCCTACCAAACACCCAGCAGCACTGGTTTTCCCTGTCCCTCATCCATTCAACCGAGGTTTTACTAAATGGAATGTCTGGCTCTCCATTCGCACAAAACCTATCAATTCTCCTACGTCTGATATCACCAATACAGTCGTTTCTATAGCGACCATTCTGTAACATATAAAAGCAATACATTCTATGTGAATATAACTGGTTTGCACCCACACAAACACACACCATAGAGGAGCATATACACCACACGACACGTACTCATCAGGACAACCTACAACGTCTTGCATTGTGTTCATCATGTGGAGGGTGAGGGGTCCTTAGAGGAATGGCTTATTATTCGGGTGAAGTACATTGGTGTACCTCAGGTATGGAAGGTATGGCATGTACCCTGGGCGCCACTTCAAAGGGGATACACTGTGCAGTTTCTATTAAAGGCATACAAACCATTCTCGAACAGAGTTTTCTTCCGATGTATGATGTGCCTTTGATTAGCAGGGGTGAGAAGCACGAGGGTTGCATGATTGTTAAGCCCCTTATATAAATTATTAGGTAAAAATACAGTGCTGGGAGCAACATGAACACATACCTCAAAGTATCGCTGTTGAGTTTCAGCGCCAGCTGGCAGGACGACCATTCGTCTTCTGAAACAAGAGGGCTGTGTTGCTTTTCCGCCTTCCCTGCTTTTATTGCGCTAGTCATGCTTTTTACGTCTCAATGGAATTTCCGCCTGTACAAATATCAACAACTAACGCGCGATCTCACCAAAGCGAGATGGCACGTTAGTTGCAGATATTTATTTTTAAGAAGGAAACAGGATGCCGTTCTATTCAAATGTGTATGCCATAGGCGCTATTTTCCGTAGATACGTCGCTGGGGATGTATCATTGTATATTTTGGCTGATTGAGATGCTGTTATATGACACACTTTGAAACGATTTGAACAATCACAAAGTAAAAGAAAATACAGGACCTTCAGACAGCGACGTAGTCACGGGGGATGGGGTGGATATGTCCTCTCACTTTTCCTTAAAAACGTCAATCTTGTGCACATTAATGCCCGAGGTACGTAAAAAGAGCTTATGGATTCTCACCTTGATATATGTTTGGACATTTTGCTAAGTTTAGCTATGTTTATGCCACCAGTTTCTGGCTACTTTGGCCAGTTCTGTTTAAACAGTATTTATTTCAAATCAAATAAATTTATAAAGATTAGCATTCAATTTTAACAGAATATTACATGAACTGAAGTAGATTCAGCAGTAAACTTGGAGCTTATTCAACGCAGTCGCCAAACATTTTGAAACAAAGGAGATATGAACAGTTGGCATATCGAACCAGTTTTGTTTCTATATAGAACCAAAACTGGTTCGATATGCCAACTGTTCATATCTCCTTTGCTTAATAATGATTTAAGACAACCGCGTATGAGCTCTAAACTTACGACTGAAACCCCCCTCAATTTATATTTAATTCTGTTAATATTTGATGTTAATCTTTATAAATTTATTTGATTTGAAATAAATACTGTTTAAACAGAACTGGTTCCATCTCAGGGACAAGATTTGAACCAGTTTTGGTTCTAAAGAGAACCTATATTTTTTGCAGTGTAGATCTTCTGTTTCTCAGACCATTATCAAAAATGCATGCACGCGCTGGGTTTTTATTTTATTTTTTTTAACCCTTTAATTATCCTGATGTTGAAACGTACCTGGGAATTCAGTTGCTACAACGGTTTTCAAAATGCGAGAATGCAAACGTCGGAAAGTACAAATAACAAAAAACATTTTTTGGTTATCTGGCTATGGGCTAGATTATGTTTGGTTGTCTGAATTGGTTATTCAAAACTTGTTTTATTACAAATTATTGGAGAGTCCCCACAAGTTTATACAAACAAAATAGTATGTGTGTTTGACAGAATATGAAAAAAAGGAACGTGTTGTCTTTTGCTCGGGTATCCTCATTTTTTTGAAAGCCCTGAGAGTGCCTTCTTGCACTCAATCAGTTAAGAAGTCTTGTTATTGGTGTTTGTTAAGGTCACATACTTATGCACAATGGCTAATCGTGACCGTAACAGTTTTACGGGTGGAGGAAGCCGGGGTACCCGGAGAGAACCACCGAGCAACGACGAGTAGCTGTCAGCTCTCCAACATCGTAACTCTGAACTCTGCACCGCAGCACAGGCAGGGTTAGATTGGTTGAAGACATGCGCACCATCGACGTGCAGTACGCCTCAGTACACAGCATCATCGTGCCCCCATGTAGGCAATCGGGGTGAAGTGTCTCGCCCAAGGACACAACGCGGTTGCCGCAGGTGGGATTCGAACCGAGGACCTCTTGGCTTGCAGCCTGCACCTCTACCAACTGAGCCACCGCGCCCCCAAGAAGTCTTGTCACTGAGCACTATTCGGGAGAAAATAGGAATTGAGGTTATAACTTTAAAAAACCGAAAAATAATCATAAAACATATGACCACAGAGTACCAACGCGCTGTTTGATTTCGTATGACATAAGACCTACAAAAGTATCAAATGGTTAATTATGGTTTATTTTCCCTCAAAGGTTCGTGATTTGTTTCATGTTTTTGCATCTTAAGCTGCAGAATAATAACGCGGCCGGTGGTGTATTGTAGCCAGTTTATTAACCTATAAATTTTATCTTACACCAACAAAGTAATTTTAACTTTTTTTCAAGTTCACAGAAGTAAGAAAAAGAGAGTATCTAGCAGCCAAATTTCTGTGCGATAGGGACTGAGAAACATTGTTAATCATTTTTATTTTTAGCCTATTGTTTATTGTTTATTGATGTTTTAAGGTCACATATTTATGCACAATGGCTAACCATGACCGTGACAGTTTTACGGGCGGAGGAAGCCGGAGTACCCGGAGAGAACCACCGAGCAACGACGAGCAGCTGCCAGCTCCCCAACATCGTAACTCCGCTCTGCAGCACAAGGCAGGGTTAGATTGGTTGAAGACATGTGTACCATCGACGTGCAGTACGCCTTAGTACACGGCGTCATCGTGCCCCCACATGGGCAATTGGGGTGAAGTGTCTTGCCCAAGGACACAACGCGGTTGCCGCATATTTTTAGCCTAACATATTATATTATTTTTTAGTCTCTGTAGGACTCTACCTCACCCAGGCTTACCTGGGTTCGGGGAACCCAGGTAAGCCTTGGTGAGGCAGTATCTAACAGAGATAATGTTATTACATCTTACCTGCCTTTTGCTACCGATATCGTTCGGCGACGATGTATACAGCGCTTGCGATCTATCACTTTTTTGAAACAAATCTAACAGTATCACTATTGGTATTAATTTGGAGTCGGATATAGCCGGTACATAGAAATGTCGCCCACTTGGCCTACTGATACACAGATAGAACGCGATGTGTGTTTGAATCGGTGAGTGTTTTACATAACGAGTTGCAATGGCGTAGTCATATTTCGCGAGAGCCTACGCAATGGCGTAGTCATATTTTGCGAGAGTCGTTAACTGCACCATTCCAACTCGTTATGTAAAACACCCACCGATTCAAACACACATCGCGTTCTGTGTTTATTACACATCTTATGCATTAACACTCGATCAAATAAACACATTTTGATTCCGATGTTTAAACCCAAAGGTGAAGAGTCGGTTTGTTTTGCTCGAAGCTGTACTTATCAAATGGGTCTGTAAAAAAATCAAAACAACCTTGTTTTGGGAACATTCTAAATTACATTATTTACCTTTTCTATTGGGCGTGTTTGCTGAAATTCGTATCGCTGTTTCTCCTCGGCTGGTGTTCATTCACGCCCAACAATTAGGTGGCTATTAGTGATAATAAAAACATAAGTACAAATTTGGGCAGATTGCAAAACAGCTGAGGGAAACATTTTTAAAAGAAGTTCAAAGCATGCCAGGGTGTCCAAAGATTTCCCGAAATAAAGTTGACCAATTTAGATATATGGGGATTCGCAGACGAGATGGCCACGGGACTGAGTTTATGTTGTGGTTGGAAATGATTGTTTTTTTAATATTATGTCATTTTTGGTTAACTAATTTCTTTGTGAACCGACTTTATTTTGCTTTCGAAATTTTCATTTTCACACTACGCGACAGGCGATCGATAATTGTATAACGAGGTGTGTCTTTGGGCAAAATACTTTATCCCGGTTGCCTACATGGGGGCACGATGACGTTATTTGAATAATCAGCATCAACCTCGAATTTAATTTCCTTTCTTGTTATCCAATTTGCTTGCATCTGATTGGCCAAAGTTAGTTTTTCATAACTCGATGAACGTTTTTCCTGTTGTATGATTTCATTTTTACTTTACTCCTCCCCTTTGTCCAATGCAAAAAATGAAGGCGTGGCAACCGTTAGACTTCAGGTGCTGCTGATGGGGTGTTAATTAGTAGGCGTATTTACCTGGGTTCTTCGCCTTAGTTGAGCATTCGAGACCGCGTCTATTATCCCGTATCGCAATAAATAGAAATATGACTGCAGTGATATTAATGGTGGAGATTTACAAGCGAACACACTAAATTAAATTATAAAAATTGAACTGAATTATCAGTGGCTTTATTGGAATACGAATGTGGGACTGCCTTACTTTCATCTTCCGACAAATTAAAGGATACATTATTTCAATTCTTATATGAAAATACAACCATTGAGAGAAATTGTATTTGTGAAATTAAAATTAAAATAAGTAACTGATAATCAGAGATGTTGTCTACTCTTTTAAGTCATTTCTGTTATAAAAGAGAACACGTGAATTTAAGTAATAATAGCGAGCAAGAGTCAGATCAACCTTAACTATTATAAACTGATATAAATACTAATATATACAAACCTTATTACAACAGTTCTTGATATCTGATCGTCTGTTTTCTAAGATCAATTTGATGTGCTCAAATCTGCTGTCAGATACGACAGTTAACTGGTGACGATGGCGAAAAGCCTCGTTTTCTGCGAGTGACGCGCCGCCTTGATGTTCTGTTGTTCTACACAATGTTTCTAGTTTGTCTTCCCAGGTCTGGATCTGAAAGAAAAAAAAATTATTACTTTCCAAAGTGTGATTTTCTGGGATTTCCGGGTTTGATGATAAACGGTAACTTCACAAGTGAATTATGCAATCAACAATTGGGTCATGTATCCGTGCGCGCACACGACGACGCCTTGCCGTGGGTGTAATGGGGACTTCATTGTTTTTTTGGTTTTTTAACCCTTTACCTAACATGAAAAGCAGACGACACTTGCAAAAAAAATTAACTATTATTTTCAATTGAATGGTATTTGGACGATACGTGGGGTAAAGTGTTAAAACTTTACCTAACCAATCGACAGAGTCCTTCCACGTACTTTACAAATTCTGAGGTTAAAAAAACGTTATATTTTTCCTAAAATGTCAACAAAACCATATCATGCGACCCACTCATTTTTGGAAACTTTTTAACAGAGAATAATTAAAATACTAAAATTGTTGGGCAATGGTTAACCCTTTACCAAAAGTAACGGCCAAAACCGGCCAGCGCTATTCTCAAAAATCGCCAATTAATTTTCATTATTATTTTCATTTTTTGTCTCAAAAACATAGGTTATGACCCCTCATTGGAACGAGCTCGTTCCAATGAGGGGTAATAACCTATGTTTTAGAGACAGAAAAAGAAAAAAATAATGAAAATTAATTGGCGATTTTTGAGAATAGCGCTGGACGGTTTTGGCCGTTACGTTAGGTAAAGGGTTAAATAATATAATTATCATTAATAATGAAAAGTAATAAACAGAATAATCGCTTGACTGGACTGGTTACGTGAAATAATTCTTGAGGGGTGAGGGATGTTGTACAAACACGAGTGCGCGACTGCGCACGAGTGTTTTACAATATAGTCCCTCGCCTCGAATTACTCTCTATATATAGATACATCATGACCATTTTCAAAGTATCGTGATATTGAGCTGTCGGATTGACTTGGAATCATACTGAAAGCTTAGGACTCAACATTGTTTGGGGACATAATTAGGCCGTATGTAAGCGTACACTGCCTCAAATACTAGCGCCGGTAACTCTTTCAGCAAGGAGTTCTTCACTGAAATCACTGTGTAGTTTGTTTTGGGAATGAGAGAATCAATTTTGTATTAAAATTGGTGGACGTTTAATAATAGAACAGCGAGACAAATTTATCACATATCGTCCCTGCCAATTAGTTGTTCGCGGTCACTCTTAATTTTTCCACTGTGAATGTACATGTGTATACAAGGGAGTCGCGACGTTGACCGACTGGTGTCGGTGTAATATTGAATTAGCCCGAATGTGATGGCTCGTGTCCCGGCTAATAAAATATACATTCGTGGAAGGTATACCATTATGATGTAGTTGGATCACTGGTCATTCGGGATTGTAGTTCAAACCCTTGGAGTTCTTATAATCCCTTTCTGGGTACACCCCAAGCTCTCAGTCTCAAGCCGTTAGTTTAATTCTGACAGAACTCCTTCATTGTTATGACCTGGAATAAGTCTAGCCCTTTTCTTGTCCACCGCCTGTGTTTATATAACTCGTCTGGAGTGTTTCAGTTGGTCCAAAGAGCGAACCCGTTGAAGCTCGGTGATTCTGTGTACTAAGACAAACTGAACGTAGATGGTGCATTTGTCTTCAAACAATATCAACCCTGTCTGTGCGGATTTATCATGTTGCAGAGTCTGACAGTTGCTCGCGGCTACTTGGTGGTTTCTTCGGCTTAACACATCCGTAAAACTGTCGGACTCTAGCTGTCGAAAATGTCGTTAAATATCAATAAAGAACTGGATGTTCCCGAGACGTCTAATGCTTTCAAGGGAGATAATTTTATCGAAAGTCGATTTTCATGACTGAAAATGTCAGGCATGTAAAAACCAACGTTCTCGAGTACTACTCGACAACACCCGTTTCTATACGCACTGCATAATAGTATTTGCGATATTGTCCCCACTTGCAAGCCGAGAGGTCCTCGGTTCGAATCCCACCTGCGACAACCGCGTTGTGTCCTTGGGCAAGACACTTCATCTCCATTGCCCGCGTGGGGGCACGATTGCGTTGTATACTAAGGCGTACTGCACGTCGATAGTGCACTTGTCTTCAACCAATGCTAACCCTGCGTGTGTGGAGTTAGTATGTTGGGGAGCTGACAGTTGCTCGCCGTTGCTCGGTGGTTCTCTCCGGGTTCTCCGGCTTCCCCCACCCGTAAAACTGTCATGGTCATGATTAGCCATTGTGCATAAATATGTGACTTTAAACACCAATAAATAAATAAATAAATTGTCCCCACTCCGTCCCCTGAGTTCCAATGTGTTCTATGTGCCAACTGGCACATAGAACACATTGAAACTCAGGGGACGACTTGCATAGATCTGATAGGTAATGCAAGAATGAGTACGAATAACCGACTGTTACCTAGTTATGCCCACGGTTAACCATTCACGAGATTTGATCGACCGTTTCAGTACTATTTCGGTTTCAATTTTATTTCTACAACTATGCGCAAACAATGAAGATGTGACAAAATAAATGTAATAGGTGTACAGAAAAAGATTACCATATCGTTTCTTTATTAAAAATTGTAATGAATGTTATAGTACCTTAAGCAGATTATTTTGTTCATCCTGTATCTTTGTTACCATACTAAGTGGTGAAGGCGTTAAGATGACAAGTTCTCTTTCATTCTGTGGCTTGATATTGACTGTAAAATATAAACATAATGAACTACAAATGCTGCTGCGAATGTGGACGAGGCCTGTGCAGTAAAGTGGGGTACACACGGGTAGTGAGGCGAATTAGGCAGGCACCCTGTGGTGTTTGTGGAGTCATAAATTGCATATCCTCTGGGAGTAGCTATCGAATTTTTTCAAATACCAAAATTAGGACAGCGAGAGGGGCAATTTCGACAGTTACGCCAAAATTCGTAATTTTCCACGCCCTTCGCCCGTTGTGAGCAGAGACGGATGCCCATTCTCTGATTGAGATTTTTATATATATACATTGCAGTTGGTGCGAAGAAAACTCTTTCGACGTGTGGTCGAATCCCCGCTATGCCACTGTTATTACTGGTATCAGATGTCCCTCAGTAGCATGTTAGGAATAACTACACAAAGCTGACGCACCTCAACACGGCTGACAGGGTTTGTCAGTGGAAGGGCTCTACAGGATAGTTAGTTCCCCTTAATTTCTTGAAGCTGTCAGAATTTGAAATCTTACATAAAAATTAAAATTTCGAAATGTTAGCGAATTTGTATCCTCGACGCGCGCATCATTTCACAAACTTCAGGCATTGTCCTGTTAATAAGTACAAAAATACAGACGCTGAGCTTTTACAGTTTCTTCCCCAATCAGTTTACATGTTTGACTATTATTCTCTGTTGAATCCCATTTAAAAATAACAACTAGAGGCTCTAAAGAGCCTGTAATCGCTCACCTGGAAGAACTACAAAAAATGTGATTTTCTATAGGATTTCCATGGTAACTATGAGCTGCTATTGTGGCCATATTTGCAACATTACATCAACATTACATGAGGATCATTGGTAGAAGGTGTCCCAGTCCTCAATCATGTGAAGTTTCAACACATTTGACCTTTTAGTTTCAGAGGAGAATAATTTTCAAAAATCGACCAATCAGAATCAAAGAATGCTTACGACGGCCACGTTTTTCATCAAACAGGAATAAAATGAGTAACACCTGTAGGCAACCCCTCATATAACCATGCCTGCCAACTTTTAATCACATTGGCATAGCAGTTCCAGAGAAGAAGATGAAAATGTGATTTCCTATAGGGTTTCTGTAGTAACTATAAGTCGCAATTGCAGCCGATGAAGCTTAAATGAGGATCACTGATAGAGGGTGTTCCAGTCATCAGTCACATCAAGTTTCAAAACATTTGGCCTTGCAGTTCAAAGAAGATTTCCTGAAAATCCACACATTTATAAATTCTGTTTCAATAAAAAAATGAATAAAAGAAGGTTAAATATTTGGAAAATTACAATTTTTTCAGTCAGTTGTCTCTTTCAAATAGCTTTTGATAGGTAAAGGGTTACAGGAAAGACAACATTTTATTCAAATAATTTGTCATATCTTAAATGATATCATAACTGACTGGTCAGCTCTACATGATGGGAAAACAAAATAAACAAAACGTATATGCTTTCCAAACACCTGTCATCAAATAGCATTTCTAACAAGTAACTTGAGAGTAATACATGTATTAACATAACTACAGTTGCAAACCTGTTTACATGTATACACAATATTTTTCGAGTTTTTCCCCCAGGTCTCAGTGGAGAAAACTGAGACCAACCCTTACCAGATTCTCAAAAATGGGTATTTTGCTGACAGTGCAGATCTTCGTGCAGACAAGAGAGGCATTGGGTTAAGCATTAGAATATATCCCCTGCTGGTCACATATTTCCATCATGTCATAAACCATTTCTGTCATGTTTTGGTTCACAACGACTCAGTAGTTCCAGAGAAAAAAAAAATGTGATTTCCCATAGGGTTCCTGTGTTAACTATAAGCCGCAAATGCGGGCATGTTTGCGAGCCAATCAACATTAAATGAGGATCATTGCTAGAGGTGGGTCTCAGTCATCGACCGTGTGAAGTTCCAAAACATTCGGCCTAGTTTCAGAGGGAAAGATTTTTTTCAAAATCCATCAATCAGAATCAGAGAATGTCTCTGGTGGCCATATTATCCAACCAACGGGAACAGAAAGAGGATCGTTTGTAGAGGGCCTCCTATAGACCATTCCTGTGAGGTTTGGTTCACGTCGGCTCTGTTGTGCCAGAGAAGATGAAAATGTGATTTCCCATAGTATTTCCATAGTAAATATAAGCCGCAATTGCGGCCATGTTTGCAACATAATCAAAATTAAACGAGGATCTTTGGTAGAGGGTGTCCCAGTCATCAACCATGCAAAGTTTCAAAACATTTGGTCCTGTGGATTCAGAGGAGAAGATTATTCAAAATTCACCAAACAGAATAAAAAAATGCTTCTGGCAGCCATGTTGTTCGATGCACAGTAACAAAAATGAGGAGCATTTGTAGAGAACCTCCCATAGACTATCCCTGCCAGGTTTGGTTCACGTCGGCTCAGTAGTTCCAGAAAAGAAGATGAAAATGTGATTTGCCATAGGGTTTCTATACTAACTATAACAATTGCGGCCATGTTTACAACCCGATCAACATTAAATGAGGATTGTTGGCAGAAGGGGTCCCAGTCGCCATTTAATGGAAGTATGAAAATATTTGGCCTGGCAGCTTCAGAGAAGAGTTTTGAAAATCCACCAACCAGAATCAAAGAATGCATCTGGCGGTCATGTTTTTCATCCGACGGAAACAAAATGAGGACCATTGGTAGACAACCTCCCATAGATCATTCTTGCCAAGTTTGGTTCACACCTGCTCTGCAGTTACAGAGAAGAAGATGAAAATGTGAAAAGTTTACGACGACGGACGCCAAGTGATGTTCGGTAACTTTTGTTTGTGTTCATTATATCAATTCTGTGCGCATCGTGACATATTATACAGACACTATCCTTTACATTAATGTAAAAAAGTCTAGTTTGTGATATTTGCTCATTTTTTCCTGGGAACAATAAAAAACTTGAAAATTATACTGTAAAAGCACATTCGCTGAAGACAGCCTAAAATTGAACACTTAATTTGGCAGATGTGATACTGATATATATTCATAATGACTGATTACCTGTGAACTACTTGCTTCTAACTTGCTTCCCATGAAAGAATCCAAGTCTCTTCTTGTTACTTTTAGTAAACGAAAACAACAGACAGTTCAGAGAGCTGCCTGTTGTTTTCGCGTATTAGCCCTTTTACCCAATGAATCGCCCGCATCCGCCCGCGTAATATGCAAATTCAGCAGCTCAAAAAATATTATTTTTCGAAAAATTTCAACAAAACCATATCATGTGACCCCTCTTTGGAACGAGCTCGTCGAGCTCGTTCCAAAGAGGGGTCACATGATATGGTTTTGTTGAAATGTTTTGAAAAAAATTAAAAAATAAGAAATTTTGAAATCATGTGCAAGCATCAAGGAGGTAAAACTTAATTTTCTACTGATGTCACAGATGCGTTCTCAGCAATATCACTTGCGTCTCAATTGGACTTCCCTTGCTCTTCTAAAAAATTCAAAGAGGATAACTTTATCGAAAATCGATTTTCATGAATATACAAGTCCGGGATGTCAAAAGGGCGAAAAACGCATACTCTAACTCCATGTTCAATTTCAACTTGTCGGGTAAATTTGGTGAATATGGATAAAAAATGTGGACTTTGCTCGACTTTCAAGGGCGCAGTAACAGCCAACCTTCGAGTTTCACAGTGTTCAAGTTAGGTGCTGAAAGCTGCTGTCAGTGCAAACATTGAAATTATCGAAATTCGAATATCTTTTGTGGACGGGGTGATTATACCGAATCGATTGTCACAGTATTTATTGACAGAAAATGCCTGCAACGTTGCGAAAAATTGCTGCCTTGCAATTTTGAAGGAAATTAATCAGACAATGATCGGAAATTTCACCCCTCGCCATTCCTCAGAGTTTTTTAACCTAGAAAAAAACGCCACATAAAAACAACCTTCGTAAAATTTCAGTAACAATAATTCCATCATATTTATGTAAGGATAAAAAAACTTACCACTTAAGCACTTTGTTACTGTCAACGGATCGTTTTCGGTGTCAGGGTTTCCCGAATAATAAATTCCCTTTGTAGAATGGACAACAGCCCTGAAATAAACCACATACAGCCTTTATCAGGGTAAAATTTGGACGAAGCAGTTAGTTTCGGGTGCTTCGAGCCATTAATGAGGCAGACGCGTAAATTAGAGAGGTACGGAGGGAGTACCACCACCCAATAGTCGGGACATTTTCGTCAGGATTGGAGTGACGATATCATGATCTATTGATTTAATTCTTTGAACCCTGATGGTATATCCCAAGTGAGTTCAGACCCTGAGACCCGTCAACTGGTAGAGTCTACATTCTTTACGTGGGGGAAGACCAATTAATACTTTCAGCGTGCGGCCTTGGGGGCTGCACATTGAAAATCTTTATCGGTTTTTCACACAATTTCACCGAAAAAGTATGCTTCTTGTGAACTGAGGTCGTGTCACGATCATAGGGCGGAAAAAGCAGCTTTCGGGCCCAAAGGGTTAAACACACAAACAGTCCGTCATACAAATGGATGTCCGTAGTTCCTTATTTGGACAGCTTTGGGCCAACCATAACCAGATTCAGAGTACGACATGTTCTATATAAACAAGAAATTCGGAAGCCCATGAGTCTCCAGTACTACTATAATATCAGAACGTTCCTTTTCATGTTCTATCGTTCGAGTACTTTCGACCGATAGAACATGAAAAGAAACGTTCTAATTATTTTATTATGCCGAACAAAAAATAGCTTTCATTGTCAAGCGTTAACTGCAACATGCCATCAATCTTGTAATAACAATGTAGTCGAATCCAAAAACATGACGTCATTTCGAACAAATGACGTCTCTTTAGGAGTTTCTGGATCACCAAATTCGAAAATGACTTGTCACAAGTGCCGTCGATTTGGGAGTTTCTATATCACCAAATGCCAGTGTTTACAACTGCATCATGCTGTTCATGTTATAATTCATTCTTGTGTGATAAGTGGTATAAATTAATGGAATATAAATCCATGTCTCTAGGACGACGGTAGTTGTTAGAATTAAGCGGAGTGAAACAATTTATTTTGAACTTGAGGCGGAGGCTCAGTGAGGTCGAGGAGTACTAAACTTGTCGAAATATAATTGATTGAAGTCATAACTCATTTCAAGATTCACTAAAGTGGTGAACAACACGTGAGTTTTTAATATTTCTGATTCTTTTGAATTCATTGTTTCCAGTTAAAATTAAAAACACACCCACTGAAGATGATATATTTGTTGGTAAGGTTGTATCTTTCGGTGACGAAAAATGTTAATCAGACACAGCGCCAGCGTTTAGTGTTGAGAAATTCCAACCAGAGCGTGCGTAATCGACGCTGATCAATGGCAGTGGAGCTTACATTGTCTTTGTTCTCATGTCTCCAGGGAAAAACGTTCCGATAGTACCCGTGTTTTTCCCCAAAACTCCAGAACTATGACTTTTAGAAGGTGTCAAATTAACCAATCACGGCTGATGTTACAAACGTGAGTCATAATAAATTTATTTATACGCACAAAACATTTTTTCCAAGAACTCAGTTTTAAAACATAATAAATTATAATCTTTATAACTGAATATTTTATCTTCATCGTCAAGGTATACAATCGATTGAGGCATGTCTTGATGATGTAGATGGAATATTTTATCAGTCGGGACTTGAGCTATCATCGTAGGGAAAATTCAGGTATAGGTGTTGTGTCATCCTTTCTGTGCATTTCAAAATCAGGGCCTCAGACTATATAGGGCCCCTGTAAGCACAAACATGACTACTTCGATGTTTTGGCATTACGATTGTCACCTTTATACTTCCACGGAATGTTATGTGGTGCAGGTTTACTTCCAAATGGTTGTTCAACTCAATTTTGCCATCACTCTTCTCAAAAAGAGAACATTTGTGTGGAGGAAAACCCCAAAATGCTTTTAAAAGCTTTCTCACATACATTCTGATGTGACAAATTGATAGCTTCGGAAAAGAGTTACAAATGGAAATTCTTGAAAGAACACTTTACTCAACAAATGGAACACGTTATAGCCCAATGACGAATATCAACAAGTTTTGTTGATAAGGGTAAATAAAAACACCCGGTCCGTGGTCAACCTTGGTATCCCGTACTTTTGAAAGAACATTTCATCGATCTGAACCCTTGTCCCACCCGATAAGCTGTAAACAGCAATAGCTTGTGCCAATGAGTGACGGAGTTAACAGAAATCATTGTCACAGCCAGTCTTTCCATTCAGTTGATGACAGAACCGATTAATTACTTGTCCAAATAGATATCTGAATAGCTGCCATACCTTTGATGGTTTACAGCATGAACCCTTTACCCAACGTAACAAACACAACCGACTAGACCAATATACAAAAATCTCCATTCAAATTTAAGTTTTTAATTTTTGTTTCAAAAACATAGCTTATGACCCCTCATTGGAACGAGCTCGCTGAGCTCTTTCCAATGAGGGGTCATAAACTAGTCTTTTGAGACAAAAATTGAAAATTTTTAGTAATTCATGTATTTAATTTGCAAGTATCGTCTGCTACTCGCAATGGGTAAAGAGTTAAGAATGGCCATTTCCAGCTACTGATACAGTATGATGATCATGCAAGTGAACAAGTATGTCAGCAAGTAACTTGCATGCTTTAATCTGTCTCCTATAATTGATGCGAGTCAGTGTAACAATGTTTGCCTGTTTTGGAGCAAGTTTGTTGCTTTGTTAACCCATATAGTACAGTAGTTCAAAAGTAACAGTAATCGATCAATTACTTTTTGGATCGATCAAGATGTTGATCATTGATTGATCGATTAATCGGTTAACCGTTTCAGCTCAACGAACTACTTTTGTTGCTGATATTTATTTTGCCGAAAATCCTGTTTTAGACGTAAAAAAGCGTGATTGACGTAGTAAAAATACAGAAGGCGGAGAGGTATCACAACCCCTTGTTTCCTATGAGTTACCACCATGCTACATTGCGTAACCGGCAGCCAACATGTTACGATATAAGACATTTAGTTCCAGGCATTAACGGGGGCGACTAACATAATAATAATAATAATAATAATAATAATAATAATAATAATAATAATAATAAAAATAATAATAATAATAATAATAATAATAATACATAGTTTTTAGAGAGCGTAAAATCAGAAGCTTGTGCTCTAAAACGCTTTACATGGAAAATAAATACATATTTGAGATCCCAACTAAAAGCACTGATGCAACAAAAACTGATCAAATTAGATAGCTGAAACCTCGAAGGCCTCTCGGAAGAGGTGGGACTAAAGTTCTGTTCTGAAGTCGTCTAAGTTTATGGGGGTCCTGGGTATGCACTGGCAATAAGTTCCAGAATCGTGGGCCTACGAAGGAAAAGGACCTGGTTTTCACCAAGGTGGAACGGGAAAAAGGAACGGGAAGCCTGAGCTGTTTGGACGAGCGGAGGTTCCGTTTTGATGATTGAAGAGCCAAAAGGCCCTGAAGATATTTTGGAGTCAATCCATTAATGAACTTAAAGACCAACACCAAAACTTTGAAAGTGATACGTTCTTGAACAGGGAGCCAATGTTACTTCGTGTTGTTGCAGTGTAACAAGTGTATTAGCTGATTGAATGCGGTTATGGTGTTATTGCATTAAGAAGCAGAGAGAGAGACAGAGAGAGAAAGAAGAGGAGAGAGAGAGAGAGAGAGAGAGAGAGGAATAAACGAAAAAAATGGAGCAATACCTTATTAATACACATCCACATTCTGGCGCCGTCCAATTAAAGGTTGCTCTTCCCATTTTCTGTTTTCTGTTCGTGGAAATAACATGTGGGCAGCCCGCAGGCTGATACAAATATTTCGAACTGCTGCGAAAAGAGCCAGTACCACACGTTTTATTATTAGCTTCAACCACAAGAACTACGTCTCGGAATTTCTTGTGCCTTTGTCCTTGCAGTAACACTGAAAAGGGTAAAAGCGCTTTAATATTTAAAAGTCAAATGAAAGTTTTAACAGAATTTTCACAAGGTTTTTTGAGAATACGTAACCCGGACATTTTTTCATGGTTCTTACTCCGTATATTGTTCTTGTTCAATTGTCCAACACGACGGCAATAAATAATTAACTATATAATTTGCGTTGGGTGTTCGCGGGCGTCATGGGCATCGTGATTATTCAGGGATCGTTGTATTTTATTTGTTATTGTGAATGCTTGAAGCTGGTGTGGTTTAGGCTTCCAAATTTGATTAAATCAATCTAGCATTTTGAATCCTGACTCTAGTTTTCACTGTTGGGCTATTGACCAAAAGCATATGCAGACATATGCTGGGAATTTTTCCTGTCCTCGGTTTTAAGGATGCATAATTTCCTGATTCCCCTTTCTCAAATAAAAAACAAGGAAAAATGTAAACCTACCTATACACGATGCATAATG
The DNA here is from genome assembly GCA_031216915.1 of Pictodentalium vernedei. Lineage (NCBI taxonomy): Eukaryota > Metazoa > Mollusca > Scaphopoda > Dentaliida > Dentaliidae > Pictodentalium > Pictodentalium vernedei. Next base: position 82,941,663 of record CM062296.1, on the reverse strand, counting down.
ACTGGAATCCAAAATAACATTCCATATTTCATAATTCAGAAAAAAAAAATAACCTGGATCGGCGAGAGGGCTGTGACAGGTCGAAATAGTAACCCTTATCCAGGGGATTTGGAAGGGTTTTAGAATGAAAGTCACCGGTCATTTGCAGAGGAAATTGGGGACGCTGAATCTCATATCTGCATGATTCCATTCATTTCGCGTAGTGATTCGAGAAAAATAAGAATTTTGCAATCCAAATTAGAACAAATTTCCCGACATGTGATATTCTGGGTATGGAATGCGAAATATCCGTTATGTCCCCCACTTCCCTCTGATAGTCGCGTTCTCACTGCTTCGAGCTAGGGCCATATGTTCGACACCATTGTAGAGAAAAACAAACGACCTAGGTCCCATAAAAAATTTCACCACGGGGCCCCAAAATATATTATGGTTATAACTTAACCCTTTGAACACGAGCGGTCGATTTTCCCTGCCCCACACATTACTGAACAGCCGTCATTAAATCGGATGGCTGTTCAGTAGATGTGTGGGAAAGACCATTCAATATTTTCAACGTGCAGCCCCCGAGGCTGCACGTTGAAAATATTTATTGGTCTACCCAAAATAATGAATATGGACTCTTCTAATTGCTGCCATTGAACTGGCATGGAAGATACCACTAAAATTCAAAGGGTTAACCTTTTACCCAACGCACACGATATCAACATTTATTATTTTAAATTTTTAAAAAACAAAATTTCAAAAACATTTCAACAAAACAACATAATATGACCTTTATTGGAACGAGTTGGGCGAGCTCGTTCCAATGAGGAATCACATGATATGGTTTAGTTGGACTTTTCTGAACAATAGTTGTTTTTCAACTTCCCAATTTGTGTATCACACGGGCGTATGCGGCAGTTTCGTGAGGTAAAGATTACTTGGAAAATGTATTTTGAAAAATAATCAAGTTTCCTTTCTCATCAAGTGATAATCTTATGACCCCCCCCCCCCCCCCCCCCCCCCTCATTGTTACCACGAGATGTCAAGCTTTGTTTTGGAAGTACAAATTGGAAAAAATAATAAAATCCTCGAGGGATATAGCACTGGAAGGATATAGACGCTACCGGAGGCAATGAGTTTGGTAGGTCACTGCATAGAAAATCCTGACCCTCTCAAAAATGCAACACAAGTTATAGAATTATTCTACAAATAAACCCTTTTATCAAGACAATACTGTTATCTGCAATGCTGAAGCATAGCTGATGGCGCATTGTTGCACCAAAGAAACAGTTTATTGAAGAGACTTGTTGACCTCTGGCCTCTACCACATTTGTCTAGCATAATTAATAGTTCGATTGTTGATTTATTTAAATCTTTTTGTAAGTATTACACAATGCCAGTAGAAATCACCATCGACTGCTTATATAATAAAGTATTTTTGCAAGCTTAGCTCAAGTTTGTAGGGGAATTATTTTTAGAAAAGTAATGTATTACTGCGCCTTGTTTATTTTTGCCAATTTTGCTGGTTGAGCGAATTGGACGAATGTGCTATTCACTTCTCGCTGTGTTTTGTAGCGAATTATAGCCCGATTTTGCCGCGACTGCCCTGTCGAAGATTTATGCGATAAACAAAATAAACGTATAGTGTTTTGAAGTAAAAAATTTATTCTACTCGTAGAATTAAGAATGAAACCGACTCGCCAGAGGCTCGTCGGTTTCATTCTTAATCCTACTCGTAGAATAATTTTTTTTTTACTTGAAATCACTATACGTTTATTCAATATTTACAGGCCCCTTGTACCGTCACTGATTATACGACTGTCATTCGGAAAGCACTCCTTCATCTCATTGACTGTTTGGGAATTGAATGCTGATTGGGATCTGTTTCTTATTAAAGTCCATTTGCACGCCGATAAACCAAGAAAGGCTCTTAGTTGTGCACGCTAAAAACTAAAGTGTTAAAAATTACACTTGAAGTGCTGTATTTAACACTTACCAAGTGCTGAACTAGCACTTTGTTCAAGTGTAGATATCCCAGAACTTGACAGGTGTTACAATAATACCACTTGACAAGTGTAATGTCGCGACACTTAAAAGGAAACAACGTAGATGACGCGGATCAGGCTCGAACTCTCGAGCCTGATCCGCGTCATCTGCGTTGTTTCCTTTTAATTATGCACCCACCAAGCGCAAATGAAATTATGGACGATTCTGGAAGAACCACCAATTCTAGACGCATGGGAAGTGCCATCCATTCAAGTATCAGATGTCTGACGCTTGTAATGTCTAAGTGCTTAAAGCATTGCAGTTTGAGTGTTAAAATCGAACCCTAAGAGTTAGAATGGGTTTAACACCTTGAAAGTGTCAGTTTTAACACTTTAGTTTTTAGTGTGTGTTGACTCAAAGTAAGAAGCAAACTGAGTAGAGCCCCGCGAAGCTTCGAAATTCGATTCGAAAATTTTCGAATCGTCGTGATGTTCTAAAACCTACCGAGTTTCTCACCTTGAACAGTGAACAGGAGACCTAGTGATAGATGAAGAGTTCAAGGAGATTCGGCTTCCGAAACTACTAAAATTCAGTTGTGAAATAGTCCGTATTTTCGATTAGCCTGTTCACATAATCGCGTAGTCGCCGTGGAATGCAATACTGGAGTGGAGACTTGGCAATATTTACCCTTGTGAGACGGTGCAATAATGACAATCTGAAGAATCCAGATATTCGATTCGAGATCCGATTCTCGATTTAAAATCCTCTGCCAGATTCGATTCGGAATTCCATCCCACCCGAAATTGGAGATTCGCAGTGTCCAAGGACTAAGGAAGATGTAATAACAGCAACGCGAAGCGTGGGATATGCCACCGACGGTGTTATCACGCCATGATGAAATATTTTCTAAGTCTAAAGAGTGAAAGGGGCCATAACTCTCGGGAAAAAATATTGGACGGAACCCGTTCTTTGTGCATATCCGTTCCCCTATGCGGGTCTATCAGCATACCAAAGGAGATCCAAATTCGACCGATGGCTTTGAAATTAAGATTCGAGCACTCCTATAAATTTCAACCGTGCGATTCGGTATAAGGAAATTTTCATACAACAATCAGCGTAACATGCTAGTTCATAATTTCAAGCAGTAGTGTTAATGAGAGGGTTTCAAGTAGTAATAATATCAAGAGTAATATTAATGTAATTTATGGTGGTTTTGACAATTACATTTTTTGAGTGTCCTTGAATGAAATTTTTATTACCGACAGTGACTGCAAGGAAAGGGCCGCAATTGATCCTTCGCGCTCAAACCACGCATAATTTGATCTTCGCGACTGTTCATGTAGGAAAAAAATATCTCCACACAAAATCCTCGATAAGCACGTACGCTTAAAAATGACAAAAACATAATTACTCGTAGCACTTGTCACAAGTGCAGATTTGCTGTGATCGATTTGCACAACCGAGTGCACCTTTCCAGCGAGAAAAAAATTACTTGGACTGACTTGGTAATTTTATTTCCAAAACAAGTCGTATTTTGATGGATCAGGCTCTGTTAAGGTGTGTTTATATCATCCAAATTTCCATGAACACCAAGACACTTTTTTTTATTACATCACGCCAAAAGAGGAACGGTAGCATAGCATTTACCCAGATACCCAATTCGTAATTCGTTGTTGACCATTGTCGTATCATGCTTTAAAATTTAATTAAAAGTACTATTATCTATACCTTTGAGAGTGCCACGAATGCATATTCCAGTGTTAAAAGCAAACCTCATATTCATATATTTTCAAGAGTTTAACCTTTAAGGCCCTCGTTCCAATTATGTTAAGTTTCTTGTTTTACATATACAAGGAGAACACACGCTCCAACATAAGGATTTGGGAGGTCTTATTACAGTAAGTTGACAGTGATTTCTAGTGAAGTTTTGGCTGCCAAGACTTCATTAGACACCACTGCTAAGTCATTGTGTTACCTTGTTACGAGGGTGCAAAGGTGAACATAAGTATCTAGACCTTTAAGGATACTTTCGGATTCTATGACAAGACTCAAATAAATATTTTGCGAGAATTAACAATGATCCTAATTGTTTATCTGGGAGAGCGGTGGCCCAATGGTTACGGCATTGGACTTCAAACCGAAAGGTTCATGATTTGAACCCCACCAGAAGTAACACCGTTGTGACATTGGACAAGGCACTTCATACCGATTGCCCATGTGGGGGTACGATGGCGCCCCGTACTAAGGCGTACTGCGCGTCGATAGTGCACTCGTCTTCAACCAATGCTAACCCCGTTTGCGTGGAGAATCTGGTAGATGTTCGCTTTTGCTCGGTGGTTCTCTATGTGTACTCCGGTTTCCTCCACCCGTAAAACTGTCCGACACGAAGTGATCCTGGCTGTCGAAAGTGTCGTAAAACACCAATAAATAAATTAATTAATCATCTGTAAGAATCGATTCCAATTCTCTAATGACTTTTATCTTCTAAGCCCTGTGCATTCAACCCCAGAGATCGTTCGCGAGTATTGCGATGTCTTAGTTTTGTTTTTTATGGTTTCATTATAAACTTACATGTATAAGTTCCTGAGTTTTCCAATTTGTCGGATTTCTCTCCTATGGTCAGTTTGTAAATTGGTTTACCATTCCTTGCGATATTTTCGCCTTCAGATTTATCAACCGGGATACGAACCGTAGGACATCGAGCGTGTATCGCTTGAGCCTTGGGAGCTGAAAAACAGAAATATCCGCACAGTTATTTATTTATTTATTTATTTACTTATTGGTGTTTAAGATCATATACTTATGCACAATGGCTAATCATGACCGTGACAATTTTACTGGTGGAGGAAGCCGGAGTACCCGGAGAGAACCACCGAGCTGCTGCCAGCTCCCAAACATCGTAATTCCGCACTGCAACACAGGCAGGGTTAGATTGGTTGAAGATATGCGTACCATCGACGTGCAGTACGCCGTGGTCCACATCATCGTGCCTCCATGTGGACAATCGGGTTTAAGTGCCATGCCCAAAGGACACAATGCGGGAGTCCGAATTGATCTCTCTGACGGTCATCCATCCGGTGATCAACCGGGCTCGACGTTGCTTAACTTCGGTGATCTGACAAGAACCGGTTACCGCAACGCCACCGCGCCCCCAACCGCACAGTTAATTTGTTAATGAGGAGGCATAAAATAAGGTGGAGTAATTACCAGACACGGGCCTTTCCATTAATATAAAAGCCTAGGGGGTAAGGTTTGCTATTTTTCTTTTCCTGGGAATAATAGGAAGTTGTAAATTACGGTGAACACACATTAACTCTTTCAACCCTCGTTTCTGGAAATTGTATCGTCTTTGTGTTCACTTACAGTGAGATGGGTCAGTCCAATATCAATATACAGGGAGGATAAAATAATAACTGCAGTCTGCAGCCGTCTGGCTGCAGACTGCAGTTATTATTTTACCACCAGTGCCTCGTGTATAGACCTCTTATAATAAAACAAAAATGGGACGAAATTATGCTTTAGACCGAAAAATCGGACTTACGAATTAAAAGGTTAAAGCTACAGTCCCATATAGGCTAGTCCCGGATCTATAGCCCAGGATTATCCCGGATTGCCGTAACTGTGGTCCGGGATGATCCGGCGATACTTTTCCGCCCCGGATGCGTATTGTTGCCCACAATGCGTTATAAAAACCCAACAAGCCGGTGTCGATACGGACCACCCCGGACAGTCCAGGACCATCCAGGAGGAGTCACGGATCGACCCGACAGAGTTAGGGATGAATAGGGATCACTACGGACAGGACCCGGATCATCCCGGATCACCCCGGACCATCCCGGATCATCCTGGACCCCATCGTGTTGGCAACGGGGTTGTCCTGGACGGTCCGTAACTTGAACGGGATGATCCGGCGTGATCCTGCATGTCATTTATTGTCCCGGACTACCTCGTTTCGATACGGTTCACGCCGGCTCATCCCGTTCAAGTTACGGATCGTCCAGGACGACCCCGTTGCCAACACGGCGGAGTCCAGGATGATTCAGGATGGTCAAGGACCACCCCGGATTAAGTCTTCGTCCCGGATCGTCCCGGAGGTTTTTGACAGTCAAAAATATCCGGGACGACATGCCGGATACCCAAGGACCACCCCGGGTGGCCAAGAACGACCCCGGACTATCCAGGACCACTACGGCGTCGTCAAGGATCAGGCCCCGGATCATCCCGGACTGGTCCGGGGTGATCCAAGGCCTATATGGGACTGTACCTTAAGTAATCAAAGATCCCAACCAAATGGACTCGTAGTGCTGGTAGATGTGATATTGATAGATATATGGAAGGGAAGAAATAGTAATTCAAATATGTTTTTGTAGTCTTCGTCAGGAATCCGTGTTGGGTAGGGACCCCCCCCCCCCCCACTACACCCTCCCCACCTCACCAAAAAGTAGAGGAAAAAAGGAGGGGGGGGGGGAAGGGAAGGGAGGACCCCCCCCCGAAAAAAAAACAAAACAAAAAAAAAAACAAAAAAAAAAAACAAACAAGAAAACGAATCAATCAACCCAGCATTAATAACTAAAAACTTAACTGGCGTTGGTGGTTTATGAAACTTCTATATCTCCTTGGTGTCAACTTTATTCACTTTTGTTTGTTTAAAGATGGAAGCCCCACCTCCCCCCTCCCCCTATAATTTAGATAAATAACGATAATAAGTATGCCTATGCTGGTAACCTTGGGGATGTGTTGCGTGGAAAAGCAAACGAACAGGAATAACAACTCGCCATTTAACTTTCATGATTTCTCTTCCTTGTTTCTTTGTTTGTCTCAGAGACATAGCCTGTGACCCCTACATGTATGGCCTCCATTAAATTTTTAATTTATCTCGACCGAAAATAACTTGAAGACAATTCTATCATTCCTCCTACAATAAGAACACAAACTGAAGCGAAATCTATAAACTCTGCTGTCTTGAAAACCCATGTGTTGCTTTTTTGTTGTTGTTTGAGGGGAGTGACAGGAAGACAGCCACTAGGGCTATGCCACTTCCCGTAGTATACTATCTTTTTGTTTATCACCGATCAATGTTACTGTTTATGCTTTTTATACTACAAAATAAAATTCCATTTCATTTCATATTCTTAATGCCGGATTATCTGTGAACTCGTTGCTTCCAGTTACGTTGCCATAAAACGCCAAGTTTCCATTTGTTATTTTTAATGAACAAAAATTACAGACTGCTTAAAAGTAACCAAAGAAAACTTGGCTTTTTTCTACTAGTACCATAGGTGTTTCCAAAACAATTACTTGCTTCTCAACTGGACCTTCCTCACTGATCTAAAAATTCCATGGGAGATTACTTTAGCGGAAGATGATTTTCATGACGATACAAGTAAGGGGTGAATTTATGGGAGAGTGTCTACATAAATTGCAGCAAGGCACAGTCAGGTTAACAAATATTGGTGACCACAAATAATCTAGCACCCCACATGTTAACAGACACACAGCACGTCATTTCAGCCAGAAGTAGTTATATAACCTGTGCGTAGTAGATAGCTTCTCACCCGTTTGGCAGGGGCGAGGCGATGGGGAAGAGCGAAAACTTTTGCGACGAAGCGGACGATTTTCCGACTTATTTCAAATTTGACAACTAAATTTCTACAGTTTTGGAATCTAGAACGGGTTAATTCTCGAAAATTTTGTCAATGGAAGCGAAAAACTTTGATAAACATTCATTGTCTTCAGTGGCGGATCCAGAATTTTTTCTAGGTGGGGGGTGGGGGGGGGGGGGCGAACGGATGTAATGCAAGAAATTCCTATCAAGCATTTTATCATACAATCAACATGTATTTTGTCTGTATTAACTCTGCAACTGTCGTGTATCAGACCCACTGACACAGATTATTCGTCTATATTCCAGACTTATCCCCAATATATTGTAAGATAAATAGATTATAACCATGATGTGGATGTAACAAAATGTGTATCAGTTTCAAAGGGCAGACAAATCTTAACTCGAGCTGAAGGGGGAGGGGGGCGATAGCCCCACCGCCCCCCACCCCCCCCCCCCCGTGTATCCGCCATTGATTGTCTTTGAATTAAAGCAAGAAATGTTTCTCAATCAACATCTGGAGCCAATACTATAAAAGTTTTACAATTGTATTTTCTGGAATTAATATAACTGACTAAAATGAATCATTATCATTTTAAAAGATATGGCGATTTGCCAACTGGCAAATTGCCACATCTTTGAAAATGCTAATGGTTCATTTCAACCAGTTTCAAAGTCATAACTACAAAACACAATTTTACAAAATACAAGTGTAAAAGTTTTATAGTATTGGCCCGCAGATTAACCGAATCTTTGACGAATTTACCATTATGGATGATAAACTCATCACAGCTATAGTTGTATCATTACGCTGCATAGGTACACTAATTGTTTTAATATTTTGATGTTTTCGCGGGTGAATTAATATAAAGATGGGCGGTTTTGGAATTCTGAGTTCGGTATTTTTAGGGGGTATACTTCAATATTGCTTCAGCATTCGGTATCTGTCTTAACTGAGATTTGCTGATAGTAACGAAATGGAATTCACATCAGAAAAAGCAGAAGTAGTTGTTCCAATATCATTCTACCAAAACACTATAAATAACACTTCCAATGAGCTCAACAGTTCCATCCTTTCACGACCATAAATCTAATCATATCTACAGAAATTTTGCGACTTGTTCTAAACTCACCTTAATGTTTATAAAGACATATTGCAGGCGTTTGCAGCATGTGCCCTGGCCATGCCATCTTTAGGATGGCCTAATGACAATAGACAAAACACCTGGGCAATGGTTTCTAGTCAGATCTTGGCTGCCTTTAGAGGCAGCCAAGACTTGACTAAAAATCACTGTTGAGCAATGGGACATGTACAGGTTGTCGTCCAATTGGCATTCGGGGCAGTTTCCCAGTCCACTGAGGGTTAAGGAACCTGAAAAGAAAACCAGTCACTTAGGTCATGAATACGACCCTTTCAACTGTTATCAAGCCTCAACAGGTACTTGTAAACAACGAATGTAGAAACATTTTAAAATTCAGATGGTTTCGATATTCAACGATTGGTTCGGTTCGGTTTTCGGTCTCCCCCACGATATCGGTATCGATTAGGTTTTTCGGTATATTGCACATCTCTAATTAAATACTTATTAGTTTGAAAATCTATAACTGTGCATCCGCATAACTTTGTAGGGTAAATGGACATCGCAACATTCTATCAACGGTCGTCTGCGCGCAAACATCACGAAACGAACAGATTTACACAGGTGGTCCGAGTGCAAAATCTATACTCGCCCAAAACAGAAAGTGTGCATTGCAGAAATTGATCAAACTCCAAAAAAGTAATTTCGTAGGTGTAAAGAGTGTTAACCTGTTCATGAATAAGTTATATTGAACACAAAAACAGCTTTCCCCGTTAAAATTGCATTAACGTTAAATGACGTGCTGCACGTTTGTGAAAAAGGCATGTTTTGCACGTGGAGAGTCTGAAAATTCATGCAGCAGTGTGAATCCTTGTGCATTTAAACACTAAAGTAAGGCCTTCCTATCGTTCACATTCAAACTTGCGCTGCTGTTAAAACGACTCCACATTAGCATGCCAAGATTGACAATGAATCAACGTCTCCTTGCCCTGGGTATGATCAGAGCTGGCAGAACACACAGAGAGGTTGCCCAGCATTTGAACTGCCACAGTAACACTGTAGACAGGCTAGTCCATCGACAGGCACAACATGATGACGTTCGAGACCGACCCCGCTCCGGGTGACCCCGAGTTACCACCCCTGCACAAGATCGGTATATCCGTGTCGTCCATCTCCGGAACCGGCAACAAATGGCAACGACGACAGCCAGGAACATCCATAACCTGAGACGGATACATCCTCAAACAGTAATCAACCGGCTGAGAGAATACGGCTTACGTCCTCGAAGACCTGCAATTCGTCCGATTTTGACGTTACGTCATCGTCGTGCTCGACTGCAGTGGTGTAGAGTAGGGTTAGGGTTAGCATAACATAACCCTAACCCTACCCTAACCCTAACCCTAACCCTACCTAACCCTACCTAACCCTAACCTAACCCTACCCTAACCCACTTCCATGCTAACTTGTTCGCTTCCATGAGGCGTAGATGCACAGCAGTAGTCGATGCAGACGGAGGTCATACCAGATATTGAGTGTGTGACTTTTGTGTTTGACCATTAGTGTCTTTGACTCTCCATGGCACCAAGAGTATTCGTCGTAGCGTAATGAAATTTCTCGTGTTGATCTCAAATTGATTCATCTGTGATTGAATAAAATTTCCATGAATGAAAACGATACATATCTTTTTTTAGTGTTATTTTTTAGCATGCGCACTTTCTTTTTTGGGAGAGTATACATTACACTTAATGTGAAAAGAGGGGGATAGTTTACATTGATAATGCGACAGTGGGCGAGTCAGAGGGAGGACTCGGGAGGCGGTGGGGGTCTAAAACATTAGCCCAAATGCAACGTTTACATAACATATACAACACTAAATCGTCTCTATAAATGCTCAAAACACACTCTATAAATACACCAGATTCGCTTTTAGAGCACTGAATTTTGCAAACTGTTCTTGTGGATAAGAGACCAAGTCGTAACTAGAGCGTCCTGACTCTTACCCCCTCTCCCTACTTCCCTTCAAGGAAAGTGGGAGGAGGGAATAACAGCCTGAGGGTTCCAGTTAAGAATAGGGAAGGCACTCAACGCACCCAACCTCCACACCACCTCCCAAATATTATCCCCCCCCCCCCAAAAAAAAAATGCTATTATGGAATCCTCGCTACGCGCCTGGAATGCGACTCTGTGGTTCGTGTTTTCAGAGTTTGATTTTCACAACAAACTTCAAGGCCTTGTTTTATTCCAAATATCCAACTTTGAACTCTGACGTGTGCGAAAATGGAAGCATGTACATATATCATATATCATGTGAATGCCAGTTTTTGTAACCGCGCGGTTTCATCGGTGCAACAAGTTGTCAGCTATGAAACAAAAAATAAAAATAAACGACCTTTTTGACATGGAATCGTCAGCACGATTTCAAAATTTATTAGCGATTGTTCTCTCTGTCTATCGGTGATGTAGTTATTAGGAAGTGAAACTGGGAAAAAAAATCGTGAACATGGGTTTATAACACACAAACGTGTACGGAGCGGTTCAGAACAGCTCATTTAGTACCGGTTTACTTTTTGTGGGTAATACGTTATACAGAGTGTAGATTGCCACTAAATCATTTGTTAAGTGGATCTTACACTCAGGCAATTATATGCGAATTTAGTTGAAATTTGTAAGTGTAAGGAGTAAAATTATCCAACAAAATAATATAATTATGGAATAATTTTGGAAAACAATGAGATGCATTAGTCCTCGAATTAGCGATAGAAAGCTTCCAAAGTTGTATCGTCGCTAAAAAAGAAGAATGGGAGGGGGGGGGGGGGGGGGGTAGGGGATGTGACAGACACCCCCCAATAATATATTATCCAGTCGGGACATTTTAGTCAGGAGTGGAATCGTAGAATCTATCGGTCCTCTCTTGCTAATAATTATGTACGTTTTTAACCCTTTATCCAACTTGACGGCCAAAACCGGCCAGCACTATTCACGTAGAACAACCTTCAATTTTCATTACTTTTCATTTTTTTGTCACAAAGATTATGATCCCTTATTGGAACGAGCTCACTGAGCTCGTTCCAGTGAGGGGCCATAAGCTATTCTTTTGACGCCAAAAAAAATTAGTTATTACAGAATTATGTTTGCAAGTGTCGTCTGCTTTTCGTGTTAGACAAAGGGTTAACAGACTCGATGTGATACTCGTGTCAGTTACACAAAAGCTAATGGACTTCCCCTCTTGCTGGAAATGATGTAGAAGGAATTTTTCCAAGGCTGCAATTGGAAATATAGAGATCGATAGCCCCCCCCCCCCCCCCCCCCCCCCCCGAAACCCACTAGCAACGTCTTGTACATCCCTTGGTTAAGTAAATACAGTACGGTTGCCATGGAAGGTAATATCAACGGGTAGGCAATATTTCCACGCATGCGTTAACCGTAAATCTGCGGAATACATAAAGGAATCGCCCATACATTTTCGGTGAAAGAAGCACTGGGTACGCTTCTTACCAGGGGTATACCCAGGCAAACATAATGGGTCACAAAATACTTTGGAGCTGATATAGCGAAAATAAGCCCATTCTCGATTTATAATGGGCGGATTCGAGGGGGCGCACCCTCCTATTTTTTGTAACTCAACATTTTTACAATCACAAAAACCATTAAACACGGTGTTATATGAGATAATTCACGGATATCAACTACCTGAGGCATTGGTTTATATTGCAGATCCTTTCATACCTCATGCATACAGATAAGGAACCAGTGTGGGTCGACGAGAGAAGGCATGTCTTGCACCAAATCGTCGCAGTACCCATGAAGGAAATGTGGTACCCATCCGCCCCTAACCTAAAACCCTGGATCCTCCAATGGTTGTACATTTCCGGACTTATGTAGATGGTAGCACATTCTCAACGCCCAGATGATTCCCCATCCATCATTCGAGGTAGAAAAACGAGCCTCGTTAATAAACAAGCACCCCCCAGTGAAGAAGAGTTTGCTTACAGGGATGTGAGCTAGAGGGTTTCAGCTGGGGGTGCCACCGGTGTAAATTCCAACTGTGAGTGGCTTCGATAGGTGGTTGCACTGCAGCGCTGGATCGAACCATGGCAGAATTGTAAATTGTGCCCCTCCACTTTTATCGAGCGTCCGCCGCCCGTGAAGTTAACGTCTACCCAGTGTGCAATTTCTACAAAAACAGCGTTGTTGAGTGAGGAATAACTTCACACGTTGCATGGGTTATACATGCTAAGATAGTTGTCTGAACGGAATTATTTTTGAAACGTCACTATTGCGTCTAACGTGAGAACTATAGCTCAAGCAGCTGGTTTCACAACAGTTTTGAACCTCTAAAGCGGACTCTTGTACTGATAAGAGCTGACATTATAATTTTAGGAATAACGCTTGAAACCTTTCTATGATAGATTAAATAATACTTTTTGGTTATCGACGGAAAACATTTAATTCATCCCACAATGGGACACCGGAAGCCTATTTGGGCGTCAGGAATGGGGAAGAAACACGCTAAAAACTAAAGTGTTAAAAACTACACTTGAAGTGTTGCATTTAACACTTACTAAGTGCTGAACTAGCACTTTGTTAAAGTGTAGATATCCCAGAACTTGACAGGTGTTACAATAATGCCACTTGACAAGTGTAATGTCGCGACACTTAAAAGGAAACAGCGCAGATGACGCGGATCAGGCTCGAACTCTCGAGCCTGATCCGCGTCATCTGCGTTGTGTCCTTTTAATTATGTACCCACCAAGCGCAAATCAAATTATGGACGATTCTGGAAGAACCACCAATGCTGGACACATTGAAAGTGCCATCCATTCAAGTATCAGATGTATGACGATTGTGATGTCCAAGTGCTTAAAGCATTGCACTTTGAGTGTTAAAATCAAACCCTAAGAGTTAGAATGGGTTTAACACCTTGAAAGTGTCAGTTTTAACACTTTAGTTTTTAGTGTGAATATAAAGTACAACGGGATGAGAGTGAAACACGTCACCCGTTAGACCCCACCGATGTGATGGAAAATGCCACCTTCCAGCCCCCACCCATGTAAAACTTGGACATAAAATAAAACAATATATGATGACTTTTTAGAAATCCCGACTACCTTTTATCTGTTCGATTAACTCTTTCGGACAAGGTACATACATGTTTTTATTATACGCTAAACGATAGACTATCGAAACAACACAGGTCAGGAACCTGTGCAGGTCGGCTTTTTCCACCCGTAAAACTGTCAGACAAGATGGAGCCGAGGTGGATGAAAAAAAAACAACAAAGAAAACAAACATTACTAACAATATAAGGGTATCTACACTTGATGTTGGCATTCAGATTACCAACTAGAAACAATCAAAGATGGTCCGACATTGTTTGAAGTGCCACTGTTCAACTACGTGGCTATTTATCGAATTTATGCTTGGGCAAGACACTTCAACCCGACTACCCGCGTGGGGGCAAGGTGGCGCTGTGCACTAAGGCGTACTGCACGTCGATGGTGCACTTGCCTTCAACCAATGCCAACCCTTCTTGTGTGGAGTTATTATGTTGGGAAGTCTGGCATTGCTCGGTGGCTCTCTCCGCGTTCTTCGACTTCATCCACCCGTAAAACTGCCCCACATGAGTTGACCCTGGTTGTCGAAAGTGTCGTAAAAAAAACCAATAAATAAATAAATAAATAAATAAATAAATAAATAAATAAATTTATTAAACACTATTGGAGTAAATTCTGCCTCGGGTATCCTTAACTAATAACATTTTTATATTTGTGGAATGTTAATATAATTGTTTCCCAAGCATAGCTTATTGCTCCTCGTTGGTGCGAACTCGACGAGTCGACAATGACAGGTGATAAGCTATGTTTTAGAATAAAAAAACCAAAAACATTTCGGTTCCTAAGTGTCGTCTGCTAGCGTGTAAGCTGAATGGTCAATCGTTTGTTTCTCGAAACCAAGTAGAACGAAAATGTGTTTCACTTGCTTCCAAGAGCTTCAAATAAATATTTTTTAACAAAATGTATGCTTTTGTGTAGGGCTGAAACGGTTGGCTCATTTTCGTAACCGACTAACCGACAGCTATAACCGGATAATATTAGGTTATCGGTGGCAATTATTTCACCCAATATGGGATCAAAACAAAAGAAATTGGAAAGCAGTATTCTCGAACTATTCCGTCGTGTGTATACAAACGAACGTTGTCGAATACTCGACAAAGTTCGTTTATGTACACACTGCGGAATAGTTTCTGTGATTTCTCATTACTCACGGAAACTGCCGATCATTAACGAAGTCTTGAACGCCAGAGTCGATTATATCTCAAAAAATCACAACGCGGCTTCGATGTGTAATCTATCACAAAGGAGAAGCGGCAGATTTACTACGTTTTAAATGTGGAATGACGACAACTATCGATATTTCGGATAACCGGTTGACGACTTTTCTAATCGATCAAGTAAATAACTGGTTTTAAACCGATTATCTGGTTAACCATTTCAGTACTACTTTTCTGTTTCACTTATCAATTCCAAAATTATTGGCTCCACATTTGTTTGACGTCTGACTTCATCAGTGGAATCAGAACATTTCAGTCCTAACTGCGCATAGCACGTGAAGCAATCTCTAATCCACAAAGCCTCAAATTATTTTCTTTCGATAATTACTATTGGGAGCGCGGGGTGTCAGTGGTTACTGCATTGGACTTCAAACCGAAAGATCCATTGTTCGATCCCCGGGTTTAACTGCGTTGTGTCCTTGGGCAATGCACTTCATCCCGATTGCCCATGTGGGGGCACTGTGGATAAGTACCAAGGCGTACTGCACAACGATGGTGCAGTTGTCTTCAACAAATGCTAACCTCGCCTGAGTGTAGTTGGCATGTTGGAGAGCCTGACAGTTGCTTGTCGTTGCGCGGTGGTCCTCTCTGGTTACTCCGGCTTCCTCCACCCGTACAACTATCCGACAAGAGGTGACCCTGGCTGTCAAAAATGTATTTATAACTCCAATAAATTCGATAATTACTAATAATTCCCATGTACAAAGCTGCTTATAGCTTAAGTGTTTCCATGCCACTGTTGGATGACTGCATTGTGTGAGTGTTAATAATTCATCTCGCCAAGTCTGGTGTCCTTCAGGCAGCAGAGCCTCACATGTTGTGCTAACATTTTCTATCAGGGCAAAGTTTGTTTGGTATTGGAACTGGCGGAGGGAGGGGGGTGGGTGGGGAAATCAAAGCAGAAAAATATAATGAAAATCGTTCGCTTCACACCATACTACAGCACAGCTATTAGTTATTAGTTATTGGTGTTTAAGATCACATATTTATGCACAATGGCTAATCATGACCGTGACAGTTTTACGGGTGGAGGAAGCCGGAGTACCCGGAGAGAACCACCGAGCAACGACGAGCAGCTGCCAGCTCCCCAACATCGTAACTCCGCCTGCAGCACAGGCAGGGTTAGATTGGTTGAAGACATGCGCACCATCGACGTGCGGTACGCCTTAGTACACGGCGTCATCGTGCCCCCACGCGGGCAATGGAGATGAAGTGTCTTGCCCAAGGACACAACGCGGTTGCCGCAGGTGGGATTCGAACCGAGGACCTCTCGGCAGGCAGCCTGCACCTCTACCTACTGAGCCACCGCGCTCCCACTACAGTACAGTTGACGTGGATTGGTGATAATCCACACGTGGGCAGTTATGTCCACGCATCTGTTTACCAGTTAGTAAAAACCATCATTAGCAAAATTTTAATTAATGAAGCACCGGGTTGTACCCGGTGCTTCATTACTTAAATTGTTGATGATTATTCCTGTAATTAGTGTTTGGAATCTAATATTGCGTCCGTGGAAATATTGCCCACGCGTGGAAAGTGACCTGTCCACGGCGTCTGTACTGTAGGACCTTGTTTTAAATGGTATAAATTTAAAGCACATCAAATGAAATCCACAGAGGGCGAGTTGAAATTAGTTGAGGCGTAAACTTGAAACCATTTGCATTGTATTTTGTCTATGCTGTTAAAACCAGGTTCTGCTATCATGTCTAAGAGAGCATTTCAAGAAATGATACCAGGACATTCAAAATATAACTTGGAAGGGGTTGTTACTATCTCAAAATGTCCACCCATCTGTGGGGAAATGTCTGGGGTAGTGTCCGCTCACACACGGGAAATATCCGCCTGTGGTAATGTCCGCTGAGGAAATATCCTCTGAGGTAATGCCCGGTGTATATAGAGACGTACAGTACGTGGAGGGTGGATTGTAACTAAATCACCCGGGGAGTGGAGGTATCACCCAAAGTATCACTTTCAAATTCTGTGCACAAAAAACACAAGCAATGTTTCAGCCAATGGACCTCCGGGTATAACCCGGAGGTCCATTGGCTGGAACTTTGCTGGTGCTTTTTATGCTTTGCAACAAATTTGCAATTATTGCTTCGGTGGAATCTTCACTCTGCGGGTGATTTAGTGATAATACACTCTCCACGTACTGCACAGTACGACCACCGTGGACTGACCAGTTTCCACGGATGAGCAATATTTTCACGGGCATAATAATATTAAATTTCAAGAACTACTTGTAGGAATAATCATCAAAAATTTAATTAATGATGCACCTGGTACAACCCTCTGCTTCATTAATTGAAATTCTGTTCATGATGAATTTTATTTCCTGATAAACGCAAGCGTGGACATAACTGCCCACGCGTGGATTATGACCAGTCCACGGCGGATGTACTGTTAGGGTTAGCGGCATGCGATATGTCAATAGCGTGTACTATTGTACTTACCTATTCCAAACACCTCAACTAGAAACAATAACGCAATCAAACCAATGAACATCGGAGTTTTGTGATGATAACTTTTAAACCTTAACTATTAGCTGTCGATAACCTTAGACTGCGTATGGCAGTATAAGGTATTAATTACTCAAGATACGAGACACCTATTGACCGTATTTTAGCCCTAAAATAAACAGAATGGCTCAAGTTTATCGCGACTGGAATGATATAGTGACAAAAGGAAGTTTAGCTCCTCCCAACACTTTTTGTTGTTGCGTGATACACTAAATATAAACCGAGTTTCTATTAACACCAAAGCATTCAAAGCGGAAAATTGAATGAAAAGGCGATAAAAGGAGGTGTCACCAAACTTCGTCATTTACTTATCACGAGTGATGCTGATAGTGTAAAACATTACCTGTTAGTTTGTATTTGTTGACGAGTTTTTCAGTTTATAAGTTATACAATGTAAAGTAAATTTCTCATTCTTTTGGTTAATCTGTGCGCGGTAACCCATCATCAGTGGTGGTGTGGCTAGGGGCAGGGAAGTGGCTAGAAGGATTTGTTTATGAAGTGTACCCCCTTCTGTATTTCTAGCTGTACCCCCAGCTGGTAGACCAAGGAGATTTTGATTATTTCAGGTTCTGTTTCAAGAAAAAAAATCGGCTGTGGTTTGTTTTTTTTCTGTGCGTAAAGAACAGATAGTAAGTACCACTTCAGGCTTCGTAACTTGGAAAATACCAGCAATACAACACCAACCACCACGGTACTTCTGTCCAGAGGCGGCAGAAGCTCCAAAAAGTGGGAGTGATACCTTTCTGGGTACCGCATGGGTGTAGGATGGAAAATAATAAATAATTTGTATTCGGGGTGGGGGGGGGGGGGGGGAGGTCAATGGTGGTGGGCGGTGTACTCATGCAGAATACATAAATTTATATACGCTAACCCTCACCCTATTTAAGACAATAACCTCAGTGTATTTATTTTGTTTAGTTTTTACCTAACCCTTAGAACCCTGGTGGTATCTTCCATATGAATTCAATAGCAGCAATATGAAGAGGAGGTTATATTCATTATTTGTGGGCACACCAATTAATATTTCCAACGTGCAGCCTCAGCATTGCACGTTGAAAATATCAATTTGTCTTACCCACGCATTCACTTACCAGCTATCATACTTAATGAATTTATAAAGTAATGTGGTCATCTGTGTATAGGTGATGTGTAATGACCAAAGGGGTTGTGTATGTTGTGTCGAAAAAGGTCGTCCGGGTACCTATAATTGGTGAAAAAGTGGGGGACTCCACCGCCCCTGGCCCTATCTGTATTGGGTTCAGCCTAACTTCCCCTTTGGGTTTTAGGGGATCAGTGGCAAAGCCTATTCATTCAGAAGAAAACCATAAATCAGCTTAGCAAATGTATAAGCTTCATCCACAGGAGTCTTAACTTGACATACATGCATGCAATATGATACATACATATACAACCGAGCGAAGCTTCGCTCGGTTGTATATGTATGTATCATATTGCATGCATGTATGTCAAGTTACAGACATACATACATATACAACCGAGCGAAGCTTCGCTCGGTTGTATATGTATGTATCATATTGCATGCATGTATGTCAAGTTACAGACTCCTGTGCCCGCTTCGTTCGGTTGTATGTGTATATGATATTGAATGCATGTATGTCAAGTTACAGACTCCTGTGCTCGCTTCGCTCGGTTGTATATGTATATATCATATTGCATGCATGTATGTCAAGTTACAGAATCCTGTGCTCGCTTCGCTCGGTTGTATAAGTATATATCATATTGCATGCATGTATGTTACAGACTTCTGTGCTCGCTTCGCTCGGTTGTATATGTATATATCAAATTGCATGCATGTATGTTACAGACTCCTGTGCTCGGTTCGCTCTGTTGTATATGTATATATCATATTGCATGCATGTATGTTACAGACTCCTGTGCTCGCTTCGCTCGGTTGTATATGTATATATCATATTGCATGCATGTATGTCAAGTTACAGACTCATGTGCTCGCTTCGCTCGGTTGTATATGTATATTATCATATTGCATGCATGTATGTCAAGTTACAGACTCCTGTGGTTCATCAAAACAATGTTGTACTCTCATTGTAAAATTTTCTCTCCAGTGGACGAGTCAATAAAGGAGAGAATGTGACAATGAGAACACGACGTATTCGCCCCATTGGTGGAGACACCAGGTGACGTGAGTCCATAGTGGTTTGTAGACCAGTTCCCTTCCGGTAAGATAGTTTCATCAGTTTTTACACAAACACAGTAAATCCGTCCGATCGCTGTGTTTTCCTCGGTCTTGCGGTTCGGTTTCCAAATTGCCGCAAAAACCGAAACCGAATCGGAAAGCCGAAAACCCGCCCAGCCCTACCGACCGCCGAACATCCAATTCTTGAGAAAAACATTTACGTCCCCTCCATTGAGTACTTTCCATCTGCTACCTGTGACTTTCTTACTGCTGAACAAATTCAAATGCATCTTCTCTCCTTGTGTTCCAAATATATGCCCTTTGAGGTCTAGGGTTGGAAATCCTCTTCTGATTGCATCAAGGCGCCATTTGCAGTGTCTTGGATTTCATATGACTCCTGGTTGCAATCCAGTTGGAAAATCCCGTACAATATGGTTAAAAATCATAAAATGATGTAAACAAGGTCAGGGCCACATAACATCTCACGAAATATACCACAATAGACCACGAAATTTCCAACCTTTTGGAGGCTTTTCGTTTAAAATGTTTCAGTATTTAAATTGTTGTCGGGGTTTGTGGGTTGAGACACCCCCTATCACCATCGCTACATCCCTCGCTGGGAAGTACAAACAGAGGAGACGATCTTTAGTACACAACAACATACTGGAAATTTCAAGTTTTGTCGAACATTTTTGAAGTTTATTATCAAGTTCCCTCGCTGGGAAGTACAAACAGAGGAGACGATCTTTAGTACACAACAACATACTGGAAATTTCAAGTTTTGTCGAATATTTTTGAAGTTTAGTAACATAGAGTAATCACTTCTTATCAATTAAATTTGATCAAAGTAGGCTTTGTAGATTTTCATTTTCCATTAAAAGAGGGAACGTCGTATCTCGACAGATAGGACTGACAACAAAGTTCAAGACAAACAAAAGTGATACAAAGAATCCCTACACACCACTTAAGGCACGTCGCACTTGCAACAATACATTCTGTCAGAAAATTATGTTTCGGCTCGTGTAACAAGCGATCTACGTTCTCCCCTAATTATCAAACGAGTCACTGAAGGGTGATGGTCCCTCTGCGTGTTTTATAGGAAATATGGGCGGGACACTTCCCACTTAACTGGCCTCAGATACAAATACATATACAGGATGCTAAGAAATACCCATTTTGAAGCTCGGCTGATATCACTTCAAACTCGGCTGATATGACACTGGTATGTTCCTCTTGATGCGACGTTTCTAGGCTCAAGCAAATTGTTTACTTTGAAATTCTTACTCGCCGAACGCAACCAGGAATCAGGTTTTACTGGACACAGTGGAGTTGTTTGAAGACGAGTGTTTGCATGACGAGGAATTCAATGACGGCAATGAGTGAAGAATGGGTGGAGGAAGAAAGGAAAGAAGAGAGTTGTATCAACGCAAACTAAAATTCAGAGTCATGAGTAGCGATTCGGCAAAGTGAGAGGAGAGACTGTTCAGCTATCCGGACGTCGCGGCTTCCCCAGTGGGGAAGAAGAATTGGGAGAAGAGGAAACTTCGGACTTTGTGAATAGTATGATAAAAAATACCTGTCAGAAAACTGCAACAGATCTGAGAACATTTTCTAATGATTTCGGTCTCAGGCTGATATGAAGTAACGGCGGGCTGATATCTTAGCCGGTTGCAATGAAGGGCCACAAACTATGTTTTAAAAACAAAACGGAAAACGTTACTAAGTTTAAATAGCGACTCTTGTAAACGTCGCTGTTTGGTTTCGGTCGTTACGTCGAGTAAAATGTTAACAGACAGTTTGAAAAAAAATACAAAAAAAAAACATATCCCGACCGACCGTATTTTTCTACTGAATGTTACTTGAACCAAATCATTTATTTCTTTTCATTTAAACAAGGAGCCACCACTAAATAACAGGAATTCGGCGAGAGAGACTCCTCACCCCTTGGGGGCGCGTTGGCGTTGCGGTAACCGGTTCTCGTCAGATCACCGAAGTTAAACAACGTCGGGCCCGGTTAATTCTCGGATGGGTGACCGCCTGAGCGATCGATTCGGACTCCAGCGTTGTGTCCTTGGGCAAGGCACTTAACCCCGATTGTCCACATTGGAGCAAGATGACGCCGCGTACTAAGGCATATTGCACGTCGATGATGCGCATGTCTTCAACCAATCTAACCCTGCCTGTGCTGCAGCGCGGAGTTACGATGATGGGGAGCTGGCAGCTGCTCGTCGTTGCTCGGTGGTTCTCTCCGGGTACTCCGGCTTCCTCCACCCGTAAAACTGTCACGGTCATGATTAGCCATTGTGCATAAATATGTGACCTTAAACACCAATAAATAAATAATAATCTTCATCCCTTGACCGTTTTCGTCGCTTCATTTTAGTTTTTTGATGATACCTGTACATCATAAGTTACGAAGTTTACGCGGAAATGCTTCACTGAAATGATGACGACAGTATAAAAACAAATCTGATCATCCAACAATATCATATTGCAAGCTTTAAGTTCGTGTGTTGTTTGCCCGAATAAAAGTTTAAGCATTTCTGAAACACGAGTCAATTCATGAGTGACAATGCACCGAGTGAATCAAACACAATTACTAAGCATGTGTGCATCTCCAAATTTTGAATACCTGCAAACAGTATCAGTTCATAGGTTTACGAACCTGTTAATCGGGTCATAACAAGTTGTTCATTTGTGTACCAAACTCGCGAATGGTTCGTTCTTCCTAAATTTAGACTCTTAAATTTATGTCACGATGAAATAAAATGAATGCATCGCATAACTGTTGCTCGAAATAACATTAGGCATTTGGCCGTATCTTTTATATACGATCACACACACTGGTGTTGTTTCAATATGAAAGCGGTTTCTCTAACAGAACATTCCGTTTAAAACCGCGTTATTTCACCGTCGCCATCGTGCGGTGGAATGGGACTCAGACTCGTCGCTTCTGTGCGAAATGTTTGAATCTCGTCAATAAAAATTCGTTTCAAACTGATAATTGTATCGACTCGAATAGAATTCAGTAGCCGTAATTCTCAGAGGCTTTATCCAATCGCGCTTCATCGGAATCCTTGTACGTCTACTACGCTCGGCGAAGATTTCAGGCAAAAAGGAAGATTTGAAAACCACCTGGCGGGAGATCATAAAATGAAATTGAAAACTAGATCTATTGATCTCCTCAAATTGATTAATATTGGCTCTCTCATTCGCAATGACAATCAACAACATTCGTCACTCAACTTTCATGTCTAAAAAGAAATCATTCCAAAAACGGAGGCCCGACAAAATCCCCCACCCCACCCCCCCCCCGCCAAATATTCACTCCCGACATAATCCTATCCGACAACCCCCCCTCCCCCCCCCCCCCCGACAAAATTCCTCCACGTGTACGCAGGGCTCGACAATTCAGAATTTTGATGGACCCATTTGAAGATTGCCCCATCACATGTTCATTAACCTTTTGATCTTTTGCCCCAATTTTTGGGGGTTAACCCTTTACCTCTCGTAGCTTTCCCCCAAATATCCCGAACTTCATGATTAAAACCTTTGTCTCATATTTTCAATAGACGCATACAAATATGGATATCATTGGAACCAGCTGATTCAGTTGGTTCCAATGATATCCATATTGGTATGGATTTATTGAGAAATTGCCATGATGTGTGAGGTTGTGTAAGCCACACTTAAGCTAATTTGTTTTTGGGCATTTTTGCCATTTTGTTAGGTAAAGGCTTCACCTCTTAGTTAACCATTCTAATTGACAGATTTGGGGATGTGAATTTTGTTGAGAAATAAAAGTCATTATGATTTAAAATAATTTATCTTTTATCATTGTTACATGTCGTCTTATGCCATTACCTTCCAATCAAATCTCCAATTATGAAACTATTTTTTTGGTTAACCTATAAACAGGTCTCCCAAAAATCTTTTTGCGTAACCTATAGGCAACCCGTCCTATAGGTTGCCCTAATTGTCAAGCCCTGTACAGTACGACAAAATCCCACATGATAATAAATGACTGACAAACGAACATTTTTAATTTTTTTACCCAAACTATAAAAAAAATCAATCAACATAACAAGTGAGTGAGAAAAGGCACTGAAATACATGTAGCACAACAATTCATGAACAGATGAAAAGATACGCCCCCCACCCCCAAGTCCAAACATGGCTTGAAAAACTGTATTTTAACATTCGGGTAATTAAAATACAGGCTTCCAGTCCATGTTTGGACTAGCTCCCCCCCCCCCCCCCCCCAAGGTTCTGACTTCTTTGCCAACAGTTAAGAAGGGCGTGTATCCTGAATGGAGCTCTTCACTTGAGCAAAGGTTGTAATTTGGACTGCATGATTCTATGGTTTCATTAACATATGAAAATATCAATGAACTTAAATGTCATGCCGCTTTATC
Organism: Pictodentalium vernedei; assembly: GCA_031216915.1. Classification (NCBI taxonomy): domain Eukaryota; kingdom Metazoa; phylum Mollusca; class Scaphopoda; order Dentaliida; family Dentaliidae; genus Pictodentalium; species Pictodentalium vernedei. Next base: position 82,917,594 of record CM062296.1, on the reverse strand, counting down.
ATTTTGTCGGGGTGTGGGGAGGGGGGATTTTGTTGAGGGGGCGGGGGTATCTACCTTAGAAGAAAGTTGAGAGGGATTTTGTCTGGAGGGATTTTTTCGAGGGGAAATTTTTCTGTACCCCTCCCAAATCGCAGTTTATGCTCTTCGAACTAGTACCGGTGTGTGGGGGTTCGGTGGAGTGAATGGATATCCATGGTCCATTTTTTAGACTAGACACGAATCTTTCAAAAGTCTTATGAAAACAATTCCAGGAGATTCAGTTTTGTACATAGAGGATCTCAAATGAGCGATGTTTGGATATAAGATTTTTTGAAACGAGTTTCAAAAAATCTTATATCCAAACATCACGAGTTACAGATTCTGTATATCACATGGATTTAGGAATGATTTTCACACTTTTTATTTAATTCATTGTCGCCAAATTCTCCCACAACAACCGACAATCAGTTCGTTGGCTCAGACGCTTCACACCATGACGTCATGAAAGCACTTTACTTGCACCTGTTGTCGTAATATTGTTCCCCGAGTATTTCAAATGTTACCCAATTTTCGTTGACATTAATGAAAATAGGACCCAGGCAGATCATTTAATATCACATTAAACAAGTAATATTTAATCAATTAAACACAAGAAAGAGTTCCATTGAACATTCATTCCTCGTTCTCAGAAGCTGAGTCAAGGTCGCGAGCACGTTTCGCTGACGGGTTGTTGTGAATGTGAATTTGAAAGTTTCCACCCGACGCAGGCCACCACAAACCACTTGGATTTCTGTTCAATCCAGACTTGCGCCATCTGTAGTATGTTCTTGGTTAATACATTAACCCTTTCAACTTTAATGGTATCTTCCATATCAGCTCAATGGCTGCAATTAGAGGAGTCAGTATTCATCATTTGGGGTAGACCAATCAATATTTTCAATGTGCAGCCTCGGGGCTGCACGTTGAAAATATTGATTGGTCAACCCCACATATGTACTGAACAGCCATCCTATATAAAGACGTTATGGCGTATCATGTTCCTGAACGGAAAAGTGGCCGCTCAGGTTTAAAGGGTTTAATCTTGATTGTCATGTTGGCGCTTGTACCTAGGCGTTCAGTACGCTGATGGTGAACTCGCCTTCAACTGCTGCTAAGTTCCAACTCGACTTGGTTAGTTACTTGAAGAGTGACAGTTACTCCACGCTTCTCGGTGATTTGTTCACGGTTCTTCGGTATCCTCCTCCCTTAACACTGTGCGAAGAGATATGACCCCGGCTGTTGAAAGTTTCGTTAATGCACATTAAACGAAAAAAGCAAAACAAAACAAATCACTGAAAAATTCGTTGTTCGCGACATCACTTAGTACTTAACTACAACGAATGTTGAAAGTCTGTTTAAACAGAGTTAAGGAGTTTGAATGTTTGGGGCTCTGCGAATCATTTTTTGTCGAAATCGAATCGAACTTCGAATCTTAATCGGTTTCGTTAGCAGGACTGTAGAATACACACGAAGACCCCCCCATTCCCCCCGGAATGTTTTCATTCCACATATTAGTGACATTGGGGTACCAGAAGAATTGAAAACACACCGATGATTATAAAAAAATACAAATTGCCGTACTTCTGCATATGAAATAATTTTCATAGCGAATGTAAGTAAATAATTTAATCATTTGCCCCGCTCTGCGTTTGATTGGTTGAAAGCATACATCGTGAATGTCGTCAAAAGCGTATAAACCAAATCACGTAATGATTTGGAATGTCTACACGTTCGTACATCCGATCCAACATTGAAGACTCTGGAAGCCCCGTCCATTCAATCCAATTGTCACCGTGAGGGCGTGACGGCAGACTGATAGATGGATAACAAGCTTATAAACAAAGATCAATGACCGATTGTTAGTCGCCTCCAGTCAGCGAGAATATAATGATAATTTCTCGGGAACAATTGAATTTAATGAAATATACCGAAGTGGGAGACGAATAAAAGATCATACATCCAAACATGATTTTGGGGGAACTTAAAAAAAATGTTTTTAATGATATTGTTACGTGACTTTCTAAATATCTGTCGTCTGCGATCGAAAATCAAAACAACAAACAATTTGACAATGATTGACGTGACCTGTTTGTGGCACACTTTCCTGAGTTTGACTGTTGTCTTTTGCGAAAATTAAAAGTTTTTCATTCACGTACACATAGATTTTATATTTTAATATTACAGCCGGATTAAATTATAAGAAATAACTGTTGTTTTCCTTCGGTTTATGCGATATAAACGCGAGTTATGATTAAGCTTGTGCTGAAAATTTTCGGTTTATATCGCATAAACCGAAGGAAAACAACAGTTATTTCTTAAATAAATTTGCTGAAAGGGCGAAAATGTGAAAACGTGACGCCATGACGTCAGAAAAACGGGACGTTTTTATGTTTTAATGGATACTCTAAAGTTTGCTCACCACGGACTTACAACGTTACTCTCATCAAATATGATATTTAATGTATGCTAAGCGGTAAAATTTAGTAGGTGTCTTAAATCCAAAAAATGAGCCCAAAATGGCTGGAGTACCTACGGAAACGCGTGACAAAATGGTATTTTGCCCCAGAGATACCCAGGGCAACATTCATATCCCGAATCTATAATGACTTTCTATCAGAAAAATGTGGTGGCATAAATTCCCTCGAGGGTGGACGATATGGGCGTTATACGCCCCTATTATGTAGACGAAGTCAGAAGTCGCAATTGAACTGACAGGAGCACACCAAACAGTATAGTAAAATACAGTGTTTATCAAATCACGTTCGCTATTTCTGCCCAACAGCGAGGTCAGAGAATGAAATTTGAAACGAGTTGACGATATCGTGTGCGCTGGAAGCTCTTAGTAATTATAATTGCGTGGTAAGTTTATATGGCAATGTTCAAAGTCAGCACGTAGGATACTTGTTTTTCTTGTTTCTATGAGTATAGAGAAACACTTTTGTTTACTTTGGCACGAGTTAATTTCAAGTGGTACAGGTTCGGCACGAGTGATTCTCGTTTGACCATTGCGGCGTGTTTGGTGAAACGTTGATGATTTTATTAAAGAAGTTTTGTGTCACTCCTGGCCAGACACACGGACTAATTAAGTTTCACAAACATTTTTATTGCTTTTTACCACATTCTGAGCTTTTGGGATGCAGCCTAACACCCAGCCTGAAGGTAGTTTTAGTACTGGCAGGTTGACGCAGGTTTCCATCAATATACTTTGTGTGGAGTGTTTTTTTTTCCTATCCGGAGTTGTCACCTCTTCTGGGATGCTATTGTTGTTAAGTGTGCTCGCTTTCAGCAAATGAGACTTTCAAGTACATGCATGCAAATAAAACCAGTCCAGTCATCTCTATTCTTTTCTTTGGCTATGTTCGACATATTTATGTGTGTGTTGTTTTCAGAGTGCAAGGTTGACATGTTGTGTGAAAGAGCCTTCCCATGGGAGGTAACTCTATATGTCCTGCTTTCACCACCTCATATCTCCACGCACTTGTCGGGGGTGTGTTCTCAAGGTTAATTTCATTAACAGACTCACTCTACTTCATCAAAATGAAAATGAATGGGTACGAGAATTGCCGGTACTAATAACTGTACAGTACAAACCGCGAGAAACAGCTCATCATCGACGTTATATGGAAGCTTTAAATTTGATATCTGCAATTGTAGTGACGAGTGAGACTGGAATTAGTATGAATGGTGTCATGGGTACTGATGTTATTTATGTTAATATACTATTAAAAAAGTAGAGGATATTTGATATATGAGATATATGAAGAAATATATTTATATTTTCATCAAAAAGACAGCTGAGGCTTGGCTTTGCGCTGTGGCATCTGGTGAACGATTTCAGCGATAGTTGTGTGTCTGACAAGCACACATTCCACGCACTAAGCTGTAGAAGACATGGACGGTCAGTCAGAGAATTTAGCACATTCAGTACAAGACCTCAATACCTTGTAAATCATCCTCGGTTGGCGAGACAAGCTCGGATCCAACTTGGCGTACTCCTCATCAAACGTCAAATATCAGCTTGACTAATGTTATTCCATTCTTCCTACAGTGCAGCGGCGAGTTCCTGGACACTAGTAAGGGGCTGTTGGCGTTGTAGTACGCGCCTGACAAGCATATTCCAGACGTGCTCGATTGGCGAAAGGTCTTGAATTAGTGCTGGCCAAGGCACTCTAATGATGTTCTGCTCCTGAAGGAACTCTGCAGCGACACGGGCCATGTGTGCTCTTGCATTGCCATCTTGGAAAATGAATCGACGGCCGTGACGTCGCGCAAATGGCAACACATAAGCTGCTAACATGTTGTCACGGTGGTACTGCCCTGAGACACGCCCTTGGATGACATGTAATGATGTTCTGCTTGTCATGGTTATGCCTGCCCACACCATAACCGACCCATCACCAAAACGATCGTGCTGCCTAACGTCATGACATCTTTCGTTCCGCCGCCACCACACTCTATTTCGCCTGTAGTGGAAGTCGAGAGTGAACCTCGATTCATCGGAAAACATGACGTTGCTCCACCGACGATTGTCCCGGCGCTGTCGTGCTTCACACCAATTACGCCTTGCTGCGATGTGACGTTCAGTCAAACGTGGAAGTATTCGAGGTCCAACTGTGTGGGCGATTTCGGATAGTCTGACCACTGACTCGCACATCTGTCGCTCGGTGTAGCTGCTATCCAATTTCTTAGGAACTTTGATGGCGGTTACGTAATGCTGTGGTTCGGATCAAACGATGCTGGTTAGCAGCTGTCGCCCTTGGACGACCTGAACGACGTCTGTCATCAACATTGCCTGTCTGATGCTAGCGTGACCACAACCTGCTAATCACCGATTGAGTAGCGTTGAGAATTTAAGCCACTGCAGTCTATCTGTTGCCATCTTCCAACATGCCAACGGCACGTAAAAATTCGTCACGTGTCAGTCTTTGCATACCTCAAAAGTTACGTGTCGACCGAAAAACCTGCACGAAGTTTTCGTGGGCCGGTGACATTCATGATCCACACTAAACTTGGTAAGATGTAGATGTGTCCAATCACGCGTATCCAATACCATTTTCTTATAATATCAACATCAGTTTGAATCGTGTATATCGGAAATTACACCAACAAGTTTCAGCATTATTTATGTACAATTTGCACCTAAGCTAGCTGTTTTCTGAGATGACGTAGATGACTGACAGCAAACTGTATTCTTGTGATAGGATTCGAAAGGAAATTAGTGGGCGGCCATTTTGAATCGAATCAAATGGCAGCTTAACCCTTTACCCAACGTAATTGCCAAAACCGACCCGCGCTATTCTCAAAAATCGCCAATTAAGTTTCATTATTTTTTTCATTTTTGTCTCAAAAACATAGGTTATAACCCCTCATTGGAACGAACTCGTTCCAATGAGGGGTCATAACCTATGTTTTTGAGACAAAAAATTTTAAAAAAATTAGTTATTCAAGAATTTTTTTGCAAGTGTCGTCTGCTGAAAAGGTTTAAGATCTGAAATCGAATCGGATTTCGCAGCTTCGCAGGATCCTATTCCAAAGGCCGAATATTTTTTGTTTCCAAATCAGTGAGTTTCTAGGAATTCCAGAGGGCATTGAAACCCCGAATAATATGCAATCCATTAAATCAATCGGCTAATAGGTGATACCAAACCCTCGGGTCACCTAGTCTAATTCTGATTGGAATTCGACGCTATAATGGACTGTTAATTTATCCACAGTTTGTGGAAAGTTGCGTGCAGACGACCGTTGATGTAATGTGATGTGCATTTATTACAAAGATACGCATATAGTCTGTCTGACCCATTTATAAATACCCCAATCAATAAGTATTTAATCATCCTTGAAAACAACAAAATATTACGTAATTCGTCGAACTGCCCAGCGTAATCATATATCTACGGCGGTTGCGAGTCTTCATTTCTGATTATGTTACCATAAAGTCAATCAAATCAAGTCTCGATTGAGCAACATTTCTACATTTGATTCACCAAAAGTGACTCTTTTTGAATTTTTCAGATTTAGTCGTTCGGAATATATCTGGTGGTCGGAAAATATTCCGACCACCTGATATATGGTCGGGGAGTACCAACAGAGGGGGGGGGGGGGGATTGGGCGTATGGACTGGTCAGCTGTCGGGGAGTACCAATAGAGGGGGGGGATTGGGCGTATGGACTGGTCAGCAAGATCCCCTGACCTCAGTCCAATCGAACATGTCTGCACTGAGTTGCAGCTTGCAATTTCAGTCTGTCCAGTCCAGCCAAGAGGTGTCCAGGAGCTTGGTGCCATGTTGGTCCAAGAATGGAACAACATCCCACGAAGGACCACCAGGAACCTGATTGGGAGCATGAGAAGGCGTTGTCAAGCTGCAGTTAACAGTAATGGGTCTCATACTCGATATTGAAGCCATACCAGTTCGCTCCGTCAACTTTTTGGCATATTGAAAAATTTCCTCTTTTACCAATAATATCCATTTTCCAAGGTTATCGTATCCAAAATCTAAAAATTAATGTTAAATACAAATAAAATCTTAATTTCTGAACTTAAATCATTAAAGATGTAATTAAATAAAAAATATATCCACTTTTCATTACAATATTTCAACTAAAACGCAAAAGAGGTAGTTGGATGTATTTGGTGCTTAGCAAACTTTGTGCAGTATATAATGTCAACTGACTAGGCCTGGAATAGTCGACGGGTTTTTGTCTCGTCGAATCTTATTGTAATAAATCCGTCGCTGCGGTGGTTGATTTAGGCCACCCTCAATATTCAAGATCTCGAGATAATATCTCATCACACTAAAAACTAAAGTGTTAAAACTGACACTTTCAAGGTGTTAAACCCATTCTAACTCTTAGGGTTTGATTTTAACACTCAAAGTGCAATGCTTTAAGTACTTAGACATTACAATCGTCAGACATCTGAAACTTGAATGGATGGCACGTCCTATGTGTCTAGTATTGGTGGTTCTGGTTCTTCCAGAATCGTCCATAATTTGATTTGCGCTCGGTGGGCACATAATTAAAAGGACACAACGCAGATGACGTGGATTAGGCCCGAGAGTTCGAGCCTGATCCGCGTCATCTGCGTTGTTTCCTTTTAAGTGTCGCGACATTACACTTGTCAAGTGGTATTATTGTAACACCTGTCAAGTTCTGGGATATCTACACTTGAACAAAGTGCTAGCTCAGCACTTAGTAAGTGTTAAATACAACACTTCAAGTGTAGTTTTTAACACTTTAGTTTTTAGCGTGATGATCTCGAGATAATATCTTGCCAGGAAAGGGCCACTTTGTGGGACAGGGGGGTAGCGAAAAGGGAGGTGTGGGTGTGGTTTTGTATATTCGCTGTTGGGTCAAACGTTTTTGTGGCAGCGATAGATCAAATTGACCGGTATTTTCATCGGTTTGGGTTTCGACTATCATTGTAGGGTGATTCACAGTGGTGTCGGTTTGTGGGGGTATTGTTGGGAGTCCCACTGGGGGAGTATGAAAAGTATATTCATTCTTGGGTATTGTCGGAGGACAAATCAATGGTGTGATGCGCTGTTGGTGTTTGGCAAGATGTTGCTCTCATAAATTGGGTGTGTGTCTGTTTCACCTTGTGAGTTAAGAGGGAGTGAGTGGTCTGTGACGCGTGGTCCTGGGGGAACTATGCTCTCATAGATGGGAAAATTAAGGTTTCCCAGGTTGGAATGGGTTTCAGCCGGTGAGAACATACGCGACCAATCAATCTTATGGGGCGGGATGTCCTGTATTACTGTCGGTTCGTGAGTTGAAGTTGAGGGTGGGGGTCACAAGTACTGGGTGGGGGTGGGGGCTCTCCTGTGAGCGGGTGATAATATGGGATCACAGAGGATCGTATTGTAAATTGGGGTGTCATGTTGTAGCTGGTTGGGGTGGCAGTAAACGACGTTGAGGGGGCTTCATCTTATTCGCAGATACTGGAAATCGGGTTCAAGTTGTCTTTCTGGATACTTCACCATTGGAGTTGTCACTTTTGGGTATCTCCCTGGAGGAGTGTGAAAGGTGACCGTTGAGACTTTTTATTACTACATGTAATTGGGTTTTGTGTGGAAAAAATGTTAGTCATGCGCATCCTGCCACGTTTGGGATTCACGGGCGAGGGGGGGGGGATTCTATTGGCCTTTTTGGCTCTGGGTTATAGGTTTTAATTTGGGTGTGTAATTGTGAGAACGGCTCCTGGAGACCAGGAGATTGTTGTAGGCCGGTTTTGTCTAGCATATGCACCTTTGTACTGGGCAAGCCCTTTTCTAACACTGACGTTGGTACTACGTGAGGTCCTTAATCACTCGTCCGGAAGCAGCATCCATAGGGGTAACTAGTTACGCCTAATCCAGACTTTTCAAACCAACGAGGGGAAAGGGAATCCCAGGGTGTCACCGTCGATTTGCTCGGTCAAAATGGACGCGGGAATGGGGTTAAAGTTATGCTGTATGACGGGTCCGTGGAATAACAGCGTATCAGATACGATGTATCTCAGTCAGCAACGCGAAAAGTAAGTGGAAAGTCCACCAATGGAGTGGGTGATTCATTTCACTGTGGGGATGAAACCTTTCAGCGTGGAGCTGGGGGAGCTATTTGGTATTTACGGGTCTGTGGCTTGTAAAGTAGTGAGTAAACTTTGTGAGTTGTAAAAATCATTCCATTCATTGTGGAGCTGGAAGGAGATATTTGGTATTTATGGGTGTGTGTCTTGTAAAGTTGTGAGTAAACGTTGTGTTTGGGGGTAAACATTGGGAATAAGACATGAACACATTAAAGGCACAGAGAGAGAGAGAGAGAGAGAGAGAGAGAGAGAGAGAGAGAGAGAGAGAGAGAGAGAGAGAGAGAGAGAGAGAGAGAGAGAGAGAGAGAGAGGGAGGGAGGGAGGGAGGGAGGGAGGGGTCAAGGCTTTCCTGGACGAGAATATTCTGCCAACTTACCAATGGCAAGAGCAATATTACCATGAAAATCGAAAGTTGAAACTATCCACGTAGATTGTAGGTGAGCCTGATGTTGTTTGTTTAAAATTGATTTCCGTACTCACCTGTCAACGTTTTATTAAGTCATTTTAATAAAAAATGATTTGCTTCCTCACCTATCAAACATCTCGAACTAAGCCTTAAAATTGTCTTTTGCAATCAACACTCAAATGACGTAAGATGGGTATTTCCAACGACTGACTTATGCCTTCTTCATTACCATATGATTTGCATTCCGTTGATCGTCAGTGATCTTTTGTTTCGGCACTTTGTATAAGATTCGACGCGCCTGAAATCCGTCGACTTATTAAAACACATATTCCAGACTCATCACCGACGGAGATTGGACGAAGAATTATCGGTGATGCGTCTTATTCGCATCTAATTGAAATATACCCGCGTTGTGTCCTTGGGCAAGGCACTTTACCCCGATTGTCCACAGGGGGGCTCGATGACGCCGTGTACTAAGGCGAATTGCACGTCGATGGTACGCATGTCTTCAACCAATCTAACCCTACCTGTGCTGCAGTGCGGAGTTACGATGTTGGGGAGCTGGCAGCTCGTCGTTGCTCGGTGGTTCTCTCCGAGCTTTTTCTCCACCCGTAAAACTGTCACGGTCATGATTAGCCACTGTGCATAAGTATGTGACCTTAAACACCAATAAATAATATAAATAAATAATTGAAATATACGTCGCATCACCGACGAATTTAATTCATTGTTTGCTCTGTATTTGATTCGACGCGTCAAAATCCGTCGACTATTCCAGGCCTAATATTCCAGCTGCACCATCAAGGCATGCCTTCAGTGAAGGCATGCCTTGATGGAGCAGTTGGAATTTTTGATCAGAAGGGACTTCAGCCATGCCAGTGGGGGTCAAATCAAGTTTACAATAACCAATTGGTAGTCTTCCCGACGTCCCGGCCACACACACACCCTTTTAGAAAGGTGGGTGCGCGGTGGCACAGTGGTTACGGCATTGTGTTCCAAACCTAAACGTCCGCGGTTCGATTCCCCCTGGGGCAACTGCGTTGTGTCCTTGTGCAAGACACTTAATTTCAAGTTCCCACTTTGGGGTACGGCGGCGCTGTGTACTAAGGCTCACTGCACGTCGATGCTGCACTTGTCTTCAACCAATGCTAACCCTGCTTTTGTGGATTTAGTACGTTGTGAAGTCGGACAGTTGATCGTTGTTGTTCGGGGGTTCTCTCCAGGTACCCCGGCTTCATCCACCCGTAAACCTCTCCGACACAAAGTGAACCTGGCAGTCGCAAGTGTTGTTAAACCCCAATAAATAAATAAGTAATTTCGAAATGTGTTCCAAAGCACCCAAGCGTGCACTTTATTCGCAGTTTTGTAATACCCGTAGTCGCGTGTAGGGTTAGAATTTAACTAATGGGACTGCCCGAATGCAAGTATATTGTGGAATTACGTATGTGCTTTTAACATCCTTCGAGGCCTTTTTTATTGTCCCGCTTTTCTGAAAAGGCACATGTCAGTATATGCAGTTAAAACTAGAAGTCCTGTCATGAAATACGCACAAATAGCTCGTCGATCTGCGCGTTAATCTACGCGTTATGACCACAGTAAGGATATCAAATTCTGTACATATGACCTGAGCACAAGCAATGTTTCAGCCAATGGACCTCCGGGGGACCCGGAGGTCCATTGGCAGAAACATTGCCTGTGTTTGCTATGAGTAACCAGGAGAACCTGCCGTGCTTTGGATGCAATTCAGTATGACAATTGCGCGCAATTCCTACGCGTAATTAAGCCCAGAAAAGCGCACAGTTCGTGACGGGACTTCTAGTTTTAACTGAACTAAACAAAAATGAATTAACTCGAGCAGATCGTCAGTCGACAAGCAACAAAAAAAAATTTAACAATCTAGTGCGTGCACCAATTCTGAAAGGTCAATATGAATGTTAATTGTGAAACCTACCCTTTCCTCGGTAATACAGAAGCTGACATCACTCATGAAGTACTTATATCGATAACATTTGCGGTAGACTGTCACTTGTGGATGGTCAGGTGTTTTTGATAGCTTAATCCTGGGCAAACAATGTCCAAATGAAAACTATGTCAAATTATCGGGTGAGGTGGTTCTCAATACCGGATTGTTTGAGGAACATCTCAGAAGTTTACATATAATCTACTACTCCAAGTACAAGTATCATTCAGTCACACGGCATCACCTTTAACCCTTTGAGACTTTAATTTTCTCCCCCCACTGCATATGTAACACACGTCTGTCCAGGGTGAGATAGCAGGGAGAGACATCCCACCCCCACCCACGTGACGTTATACATTTACAACATTATTATGACGTTATGCATATCGTATCAGTTTCTTGCTACCAACTAATTCATATTGACGTCATCGGAATGCAGTGTGATCAAAGTTCGAGTCCCTAAAACTCTTCAACCCTCAATATGCCACGGTTCCCAATGGATTTCGTGGTATATACCTTTGGTATATACATAACTTTTGCATGCTCTTTCTGATGGTGCCATTAGTTTTGCAAAACAACGGATACGAAATGAGTTGATTATATCAGCACGTGACCGCCGATTACCTCTGGCTAACGTAACCGCTGTATGGTGGGGGAGAAAAATAATCCCTGATGGGTACGGGTGTGGGATTGGAAAATCTCACCCTCGGGGCAAAATATTTGGTCCAGACACTCGGAAAGCCTCGTGTCTGGCCCAAATATCTTGCCCTCGGGTGAGATTTTCCCATCCCACACCCGTACCCATCAGGGATTATAATAACCCTGGCGTTCAAACGTCACTGGGAATTCAGTTTCTTCAACGCTTTTCAAAATGCAACGTCAAACATCGGAAAGTACAAATAACAAGATATTTTTCACATTAGTGCATGCTTATCTGGTTGAGGGCTAGATTAATTTTTGGTGGTCTGAATTTGTTATTCAAATCTTCTTTTATTGCAAATTATTGGAGAGTGCCCACAGGTAACGTTATAGATGAGTTGGGTTCGAAAGTCGAATTGAATTAATCTTCTCTTATTTTTCATAAACTGCTTACCTAATAAATAGCAGACGACGTTTGCAAACAGCAACTTTATGAATAACTAAATATTTTCATTTTTTTTGTCTCACTCACATAACTTACTACCCCTGATTGGAACGAGGTCGATAAACTTGTTTCAAAGAGGGGTCATAAGCTATGTTTCTGAAGCAAATATTGAAGAACAGAATAAAAAAAATTGGCTGGCGATTTGTCTGAAAAGCGCTGGGCAGTTTTAGTCGTTAATTGGACGAAGAATCGTCGGTGATGCGTCTTACTCGCATCTAAATGAAATATGTAAGGCCGCATCCGCCCGCGTAATATGCAAATTTAGCAGTTGAAAAATATGATTTTTTAAAAAATTTCAACAAAACCATATCATGTGACCTCTCGTCGAGCTCGTTCCAACGAGGGGTCACATAATATGGTTCTGTTGAAATAGTTTGAAAAATTTAAAAAAACTGATATTTAAAATAATAAATTTTGATATCGTCTGCGTTGGGAAAAAGAATATGTTATGTGAATGTGACCTCTCGTTGGAACGAGCTCGTCGAGCTCGTTCCAACGAGGGGTCACATGATATGATTCTGTTGAAATTTTTTGAAAAATTTAAAAAAAAACTGATATTTAAAATAATAAATTTTGATATCGTCTGCGTTGTGTAAAGGGTTAAAGTATACGTTATGTGATAAAAAAAATCTCAAATTTGTCTCAATTTGACATGACATTTCTGAACCTCGTTCGCGAATGTCGATTTGAGCCAAGTTAAACCTCAACTCAGATCGATTTAGTGAACTCGGTACATAAATATCATATGAAATCGGCTCTCATTAGATATATTCTATATCTGTTTAGAATTTTAACGTATACCGTCTACTAAAATAGGGCACTGTTTGATTTCAAAATTTATAATGAGAAATCGTTTCAATTTATAAACAATATCATCACCCTATTATCCACAATTTTTCGCCCACTTGACTTTTTTCAAGAAAATATGTAAAACGTTGCTTACTATGTAAAGTCCATATTCACAATTGATAGCCTTAGCAGATATGAACGAGAAAGAACGACAGAGGCATGGGCGACGTAACGTTACGTTGGCTGGAGCCTGATATTACAAAAGCAAGTATGGACAATGCACCGCGCTTACTTAGTGACCACCCCCCCCCCCTCCTCTAACACACCACCATCAACAATGGCAGACGTGTAAATCATTTCAGGCGATTTATTACCATTTTCCTCAGTTAATAACAACTTAATCAACAAGTGGCGTTACGAGGATGGCAGTGGAATAAGTATGTTATTATTATAACATTTAAATAACTGGTTCGGAATAATGTATCCGGAATGCTTCTAAATTCAGCAGTAAAGTATGTTGTTTCGTATATTCGTGTGCTTCAAAAGAGTTGTAAAGTAACGTTGGTTGTCTTGCTCACTTGTGGTTTTCACTACATTGAGTTTATGAGCACGTTCAGACTGTTCACTCACAAAACTACTACCAATGTTTTGTACCTGAAAACTCGATGCAGTGGAATAACCGTAAATTTTTCTGCACTGCATTTGGTGGCTGGGGTTAACGGTAAATCTGACTGGACTACTGCACACTTTGAAGTTTAAGAGAGAAGCGGATCGATAAGAGGATTTCATTGAAATGAATTGAAATCGAATGCGATCGTTTCATTTTCTAGGTATTTTAACAGATTTTGGTGCATTATGTCCTAATTGTGCCTTAGATTCCTTCATTATACTCCGACATCATTATCAGTGTGCAAAATTTCAAACCCGACTCTAACCGATTGACCGTTCACGTGGTTTGAGGATGTCTAACCAAACCTTTGGCTACGTAAAAATTATTGGGGAATCTGCTTCTTTAGCATTAACAGGTATTCATATATTGCTTGGAATTGAAAGATATATAGCAACTCAAGGCAAAAGTCTAAACATCTATCAACACACAAGAATGGCTGGTTAACTAGTAGAGTGCTGGAAACCCATATTTGGGCTTTAGTTGAAGGCTCCATATTCTGTGGGTGTCCTTCATATTATCTTGGAATTGAAATTATTTCATGTCCATCGATTTGCAATGTTACAATTTATGGGAGAGTGCCTTTTGGCACTCTCCCATCAATTGGAACAAGACAAAAACGTATGAGCAAATCTTGAGGCTGAGACAAAAATTAGCACCCCACCAGTTAAGGTTTCAGACTTTACCGTTCAAGATGCAATATTCGGCTAATTGCTCATCCTTTCGCATATATTTGAACTTGCGTTGCCACCATGGGAACGATACGAGCGTTCTCGTCAAATTTTGCACACTGCATTTTTCCAGCATATACACGGAAAGAATGGCGGACAGGCGACAATATAGTGCGCACAAAAGTAAGGCCACCGCCAACTCGGCTTTCAACAAACAATATAAACAAAACTCCAAACCCGACGGAGACAAGGTGCCAACAAAACATCAACGCCCCAACGAAAGTTCGAGCAGTGATGTATGACGACTTAAGGAAAACCGAGTATCGAATGGAACTCAGTGGCAGCATCTAAGAAAATATTATGTGAAAACTAGGGGTCTAAAATATAAGAACTTTTGCTCTGTTTATTGCATGTGAAAAAAAGTATCTCTAAATAGATCGACAACAGGGATAAGCCTATTTAATTTTTCTGGGCCCGCATTCATCAATACAGCTCAAGTATGTTCCTAAGATTTCCCTATGCTCTTGCATAAGTAGCTCTTTGTCACAACTTAGGAATTTCCTAACGGGATTTAGCGCCTACGCTTGTCCTAGATTGACTTTCGTACGCTAGAGTTAAGCAATACAGTTCCGCGCGAACTAAGTTGAAATCTCTCAGGGTGTATTTCACTCAACAGAAATATCACTGTAACACTTGCTTATGCTTGCCAATGCAGGCATTTAATTCTTCAATAGTTATTTAAAAAAAAACTTTACGGACGATATAGCTGCTGAAGATTTAGTAATTGTATGCCTATTTTTCAAAAATTGTGCATGAAATGTTAATAGTTAACAACTGCAGCAGATCGATATTGATTAGTACGAACATCACGTGGATTGAAAAATGCAACTTCCGTGCCCGAAAACTCAAGGCTAGAACCAGTATCAGTTCTTGTTCAATTTTGTCGACGAAGCCGAAACTTTACTGCTACAGAAATATCTTAGCCTTGAAAAATTCACCAAGGCCTATGGTTCCTCTAACGCTTACCACGTTAATTGTAAAAGAAGAACGGGTGTGGGGGTGGGGTGGGGCGCATTTAGAGGCTGATACCTATATAGCCAAGCAATGTCTTTGTAAAAATGAACGCGAATTAATACCATATATGTCACATAGACATGCCCCAAACGTGTAGGCCATTTAGTTAGTGTCGAAGGTGTCACGCACATTAAAATTAGACACCTCAATCAAAATCTTGAGTTGATCAATTGGTCTCTCACTTGAACAAAGGCATTCATTCTTTCACCATCAAAAATCACACCATTCACGTCATTTTTTTTTTTGGGGGGGGGGGGGGGGGGGGGGTAAACCGCCTGACTCATCTAATGGCACATTGTTGTCTATGCACAGGCTGTGGAGCACCATTGTTGCAACCGCCATTTTACTACATCTATCAGGCACGGACAACAGTGTTCCTCCTCATGTGACCACACACCTGAAGCTCATTTTCCAGACCCTGACTGTCTATTCAATTGGGTTACGTGACTTTTGATGCGCCGTGCTCTGGGATGTCTCCTTCTGTGTGGATGGAATCCTCACTGGTGTCATCATCCATGGTCACAACGGGTACCCGGTACCCGAAAAGCCAACCGGTGGTATCACACCTCTCTCTAAATCACGATTGATGCCAGACATATTGAATATGAAAGCCATTGGGCAACAACATCCAAAAACTTCAATTTTGTGTTGCAAGCTGCCTGTATGTTGACGAAATGAAAGCATTTACGATTGATCAACACAGGTTCGTCGACCGATGGCGGCTTTATTCTAATGTGCGTACCATCCACCCCACCATTGATATGATGAGCTATGTGATTGAAGACAATTTTAACAACGCACAGATTTTCTTCATCCGTTGGCATATTGAAGTGTGCAGCATAATGTCAGCACAATGCACTAGACATCCTACTCACTATTCTTGAGACACTGGGTTGACTAACATTATAGACATCTTCGTTCAATATTTGAAAGCTGCCGGTCGCGTAGAACCCTAATGCTGTTAACTGGTAGTGTTGAAATATTTTTGGTCATCAAGATTTGTTTATGTGTCTTTGCCTTGTTACAATTCATGAGAGAGTGCCTATAGGCACTCTCTCATGAATTGTAACAAGGCAAATCCTAACAGACAAAATTATTTAACTTCAACGGTAATATGTAGCTCATCATATTACACTTCAGAATAAAGCCCAAAAATGGGCTTTCAACACTCTACCAGTTAACACATGCAGCGGTACAGTCAAAGCACGTGTCCATCGAGTCATGCTCTCTTTGTCATCTCTAACCATTTGTCATGCAGCGAATATCAGCGCTCGAGTACAACGGTACCTCTGAATGATATCTACATCATGTAGTGAGTCTAGAGGGTTAGTCTTGTCGGTAAATACTCCATGGCGTCGCAAGTCACGACGATTTTGTAATAGCAAATAACTAGCTGCCATGTTTTTTTTATAGTTAGGAAGAACTTAGGCATGGTAGGTAGGTGTCTTAACTTTTTAGCGTAACTTGCGCTCTTTTGCAGCCTCGCTACTTTCGTAAATACGGAAGTAATGCGCAAAATCGTCATAAGGCGCTCTTAGGCAAAAAAATATTGCGTAAGTTTAATGATGAATACAGGTCCTGGGTGGGAATATGGTCAGATAAATAAAGTGGATGTACGTAAAGCTGCTTACTTCAAGAATACCGCTTTTACAACTTTGATTGACTGCTGTTTTATCAACTATTTGCGGTTGGATATCAATACTGATATATTTATTTATTTATTGGGGTTTAAGGTCACATATTTCTGCACAATGGCTAATCATGACCATGACAGTTTTACGGGTGGAGGAAGCTCGAGTACCCGGAGAGAACCACCGAGCAACGGCGAGCAACTGTCAGCTCCCCAACATACTAACTCCACACAAGCAGGGTTAGCACTGGTTGAAGACAAGTGCACCATCAACGTGCAGTACGCCTAAGTACACGACGTCACTGTGCCCCCACATGGGCAATGGGGGTGGGGGGGGGGGGGTGAAGTGTCTTGCCCAAGGACACAACGCGGTTGCAGCAGGTTGGATTTGAACCGAGAACCTCTCGGCTTGAAGCCTGCACCTCTACCTACTGAGCCACCGCGCCCCCTATCAATACTGATACTTTTCTACTAATCGCACGAAACCTGGAAACGTGTGCCTTGCTATTTAAATTGATTTATTTACCACATTTTGGCTTTGGGTACGATGAGCTTTGGGACGTCATGCCTCCACAGTTGAAACTAGAAGTCTTGTCACAATTAGCACATAAAATGCCTTAGTTAACACGCCCCTTACTGTAGAAGAGTTAAGTAGTCTGAAATACACAACGGCCTTTGAGCTGTGCAAAGGAAATTCAATGAGTTAATAATGATGTCGGAAGTGAAATCACGATCTGAACCGATTAAACAGAAAGAAAATATTAAGACTACAGTATATGGAGGGTGAATTACTACTAAAACGCTAGGGATAGATATTTTCCTTAATAATTATTTACACTTTCTGCGGTTCCTCGTGGGAACCCCGGGAAGTAAGCAGCACTTGTTTACTGTGGTAAACCAGTTCCGCTTTACTAGTAAAATAGGACCCAGTCACGAATGCTTGGGGTGAAAGTCCTCTCAAATGGGCAACATGTTGATCAACGATTGACTAAACTTGACTTCATTTCCATGTTGTGTCACGATTAGCCATGGTGCATAAATATGTGACGTTAACCACCAACAAACAAACAAACAAACACTTTCTGCGGACAAAACACAAGAAGCATTTGCAAGCTTCCATCATATGGACCGCCGGGTTGCACCCGGTGGGCCATGTGATGAAAATTTGCAACTGTTTCCTGTGCAGCTTTGAATAATTATAAATACCTCTCGAAGGAGAATATATGGCGCTGCGATTAAGTTGTAATCCAGACTCTTGTTTCTGTATTTTCAGTCGAATTTTAGTATCTATTTACGCCATTATATGTACATGTAGAGGTAGAAATGATGATCATAATCATGTAGAATTGTTAATATTTCGGCCTGCTGTTTTTCTACAGGAACTCAGTTACGCAAATGATTCAGTCTGACAGGGACAAAAGTGCACTTACTCAGCACACTATTTCTTCAATATAGTGCAGAAATACAGTCACAGTAGTTCTTATTTATTTAGTTGTTATGGTCTAAGGGCACTTTAACAGCCAGGGTTGGAGCGCGGTGGCTCAGTAGGTAGAGGTGCAGGCTGCAAGCCGAGAGGTCCTCGGTTCGAATCCCGCCTGCGGCAATCGCGTTGTGTCCTTGGGCAAGACACTTAATCTCCATTGCCCGCGTGGGGGCACGATGACGCCGTGTAATAAGGCGTGCTGCATGTCGATGGTACGCATGACTTCAACCAATCTAATCCTGTCTGTGCTGCAGTGCGGAGTTACGATGTTGGGGAGCTGGTAGCTGCTCGTCGTTGCTCGGTGGTTCTCTCCGGGTACTCCGGCTTCCTCCACCCGTAAAACTGTCACGGTCATGATTAGCCATTGTGCATAAATATGTGACCTTAAACATCAATAAAAAACAAAAACAGCCAGGGTGATATCATGTTGGTGACAGTTTTACGGATGGTGGAAGCCGGAGTTCCCGGAGAAAGCAACCGTCAACGACGATCAGCTGCCCGATCCCAAACATCGTAACTCCGCATTGCAGCAGGCAGGGTTAGGTTGGTTGTAGTCATGCGTACCATCGCCATGCAGTACGCTTCAGTACACGGAGTCATCGTGCCCCCATGTGGTCAATCGAGGTGAAGTGCCTTGCCCAAGGACACAACGCGGGAGTCGAAATCGATCGCTGAGACGGTCACCCATCCAAAGACTAACCGGGCTCGTCGATGCTTAACTTCTGTGCACTGGCGAGAACCGGATACCGCAACGCCATTGCGCCTCCCATACTGCTTCTAGTTTCAACTCTAGTGCGTGAACAGAACTGTAATCACAAACCCTTACAGGTAGATTGGAACAGATCGCGACTTTTTTTACACACAACACTGAGAATCTCACCTGTGAAAAAATTAATGCTTGGAAAATATCATCCATATTGGTTTGATATGTGAGATGGAAATATCACCCTGGTGAGCTGATTTTAGGTCAATCACGATGCTTGACTCGTATTTGGTCCAGCAATTTGGCTCCGGGGTAATATTTTTCATTCTCACACATCAGGTCATACTAAATAATTTTCTTCCACTCCTAGAGCCTCGTTTTCATCTTCCAGTCAAACAAGTCTATATACGACAATTTTAATATTTCTGAGCCGTCGTTCTGATCTGAAAAATAATGCGCTAATCCATTTTTTTCGGACGTTGTTTCGGTGTATACGTGTATACTGTTAGTATATAACACGACAACCAAAATCAGGACCCGTACTCGTAGGGTAAATTTGTTTTTCGTTGCGAAAAATTTGACGTCTTTCATCGAGAATGCAAGTGCCCTGGTATGTGAAATATTTTGTCAGCTGTTCGCGTTATAGATGGGGCACTGATGATCATCATCGTTAAACAATATTTATACCATGTTTACTTATTCAACTATATATGAAAAGCCTATGACAGGAATTTTAGCTTTATACACCAACCGTGGTGAACACGCCATCAATGGGATTTCAGTAGTTAAAATTTACACCTACAGTTGAACTGCATCCACGGTGACCTTTGGTGACGTCGACCTGAATGGGAACTTGTCTAAATTTATCGCATGTCGCCTCGCGAAGAGTGAAATAAAAGTGGCAATTATTTATTACGTTTTTAAATGTGTTTACCCCATAAAACGCCAAAAATTAACAAACATGCATTGTCTCGTGTTAATAAAGCATCCATAACTCGAAACAGTATGCTATTATGTTATTAAAATGAAGAAGGCCCTGCTTTTTTTTTCTCTTTTTCTCTCTCGTTTTGGTGATAAAACTGACAGCGGAAGTACCGCCCACCGATCCTCACGTAAACAAAAAGAAATTCGCACGTATGTACGGCTCCTGCTCAGTAAATTTTGAAAAAAATAATAGCAACTCTTAATAATCGGACGATCATGGTATACATAAAATATACCCAAAGTAGCTTGGTGTACCAAATGTTCACCACTCGTGGTGAACATTTGGTACACCAAGCTACTATGGGTATATTCTATATTTATTCAATATCTTCAAACAAATATACGGATGAGAACATACTAACATGTGGATCCGACAGGAAGGTATAACGCTTATCTACACTTTGTTCGCCATTTGTGTTTCAAACTGAAATTCAACCCGAAGCACTGAGATGATTAAAGGTTCCAGTCAGAGAACATACATTAGTCGAAACAGTTTATGTGACTACTGGAAAGTGTTTGTCATATTAACGATACATCCATAAATTCCACATGTTACACGTTCTGTTATTAATAAGTCTAGTTTGCGCACAATACTTTTCTGTAGGTGTTAAATGTACAGCATCTGGTATTGGACTGTACCGAAGAAAATTATCCGAGCTAGCAATAGTTTACTAACGATCGAAGTTGTCAGAACAGACGAATATATATACTACTCAAAGTTTGCTAAGCACCAAGTATATTCAACTACCTGTTTTACGTTTTAGTTGAAATAGTGTAATGAAAAGTATATATATGCTTGCTCCACCATCCCTTCAGCCTGCCACATTTCTGCTTCAGACAAATGTCTTTTTACATTTGCATTTGCCATATTTAATCATTAAATCTCAAGGGTTTGTGTTGAAATGAAGACGTGATACCCTACACATGTCATGTACATGTAGACAGTACACGAAAACATCATGAAAATCAAGGGGTACATGCTTTCCATGACTGTTACGAAAAGTCTGCCTGCCAAGAGAGCTAATGTAAACACTTGGGACCATCTCAATACATCCCTCAATCATACCCACCAAAAACATATGTCACAAGTCAATCTCACAATGATGTGTCAAATATTTGGTGCTTAGCAAACTTTGAGTAGTATATTTCAGAAAGACAACAATCAGTTCGTGTTATTGATGCAGGATATGTAAGACAAGCCTAATGTATTTATACTTTCAGGCTTTTTTGTTTAAAAAAATGGAATTTTTGCTCACCAGAGCCAGGTTAACTCATCAAATGCCGTCCGTTGTCGTCCGTTGTGAGCCTTGAACTATCAGATTCTCCCGAAAAACTACTAATCGAATTAAACGAAATTTGGCATGAGTGTTTCGTATCATATGTCAGTTATTGATTTAATGGGGTTTAGCGGCACTTTCGACGTTCAGGATCACATCATGTAGGGCAGTTTCACGAGTGGAGGAAACCAGAGTACTCGGAGAGAACCACTCAACAACGACAAGCAACTGTCAGACTCCCCAACGTACCTAATCTACACAAGCATCGTCATTTGCCAGATCAACTTTGTTCAAATAAGGTCGCCACACCAACAGCTGGCCCTATAAGGGGCATAAATTATAAATACTCAAATATTTTCTTTGAGAAATTATAAAATTTCTTCTCCAGAACTACAAATACAATCATTTGATATTTGAGATACAATATCCATAGTGGTGTCCGATTCCAGTCTGTTCAATTTCAAGACACTTGGTTCATATTTGGGCTAATTATGGGAATTCAATATGAGGAAAATTATTGTATAATGTTTTTCCCCCCAAAATTAAAAATCTTTTCCACATCGACCAGTCAGAATTGTTTGATGGTATACATGTACTCATGGGGTCAGATTCAAGTCTGTTCAAATGTAATCTACGGGTTCATTTTTGGATTCCCTACGGGGTCCCGAATTTTAACTTTGTTTTATATGAAGAATATTCTTAAATCCTCAACGCAGAGTAACTTCCTATTTGGTACACATCATTAGCATGACCCCTAGATTAACATTGACTAATTTTGGATGGCATAAGAGGGGTTTCAAAATTAACATTCAACCATATTGAGAATTTACTATTCGTTTGTTTAATTGGATTCTGCCCATCAATGACGGGGTCAAGTGTGGACAAATTTAGTCAGATGTTCATGTGGGTGGGTAAGAGTAACGATTTTGTTTTCAAAGGGGACCCACCAGGCCGCGGGAGGTGGGGTCACTTGGGCGATTTTTATTCTTTGTTTCACAATGAAATTTGATGGATCTTGAGTGATTTTATATAAAACAACACCGTACGTTGGGGCAGTTGGATCCGTTTTGAGATTTTGTTTGTCTTTTTATTTTGTTTTGCTTTGAAATGAAACATTTCGTGAGATTTTATGCAAAACAAGATCAACCAATGTACACCCCTTCCCCACGCATCGTGACAATTGGATGAATTTGTATTGTATCGGATCACTTGAAATCCTTCACAATTCGTTTTAAATCATATCGAAGTGGTAGAATGCAGAGAGTCGTAGTTTGTAATGGGTCATCTACTTGGAGATTAATCGACGCTGTGGTTCCACAAGGATCGATTCTTGGTCCGTTACTTTTCCTGACTTGAAGCAATGATATTGTATTCAATTTACCAGTAACATTCGCATATTCGCAGACGAGACATC
The DNA here is from genome assembly GCA_031216915.1 of Pictodentalium vernedei. NCBI lineage: Eukaryota > Metazoa > Mollusca > Scaphopoda > Dentaliida > Dentaliidae > Pictodentalium > Pictodentalium vernedei. Next base: position 82,894,812 of record CM062296.1, on the reverse strand, counting down.
TCTATACCTAATCTTCGAAAACACTCAACAAGTCTCAGAAATCATGAACAGAGACCTAGCCAAAATTGAACTGTGGGCTTACGTCCAGTCAGTCGAATTTCATGCTCAGAAAACAGAACGATGACAATATCACGTGAAACTGAACGATGACCACGCCCACCTCTTAAAATGTCTAGCATACCACTAACTAATGTCCTCGAACATAAACGCTTAGGGGTCGTAATAAACAATAACTGCAGGTTATATGTAGGCACACGTTGAGAGCCCCTTAGGAAAAGACGCGAGAAAGACAAATTAGTACAGTTCTTTAAAATGTATCAAAACTTCGTTCCTAACTATATAGCAAACAAGATTCCTGCATCCATACTAACTAATCAGGCCCATAATCTTCGCAATAGCAGCAACCTTCTCATCCGCTATTGTCGCACAAAAGCATATCCGATGTCATTTATTCCGTCAGTGACTAAGTTATGGAACGATCTACCGGTACATATTAGAGAAAACTCTCGACTTCGTAACTTCAAACAGTACCTAAACACGGACAGTAGACGACCACCCCCGTCCTGTTCATGGTCAAAATCACGCAAAGCACAAATTTGACACTGTCGTCTGGCGATCCAGAGGCAAGTGAACACTTTCTCTTGGACTGTCCAATATATGCTCAGGTTCGGATTATTTATTTTTAGGGTTTAACGACACTTTAACAGCTAGGGTCATATCATGTCGATGACAGTTTTACGGGTGGAGGAAGCCGGAGTCCCCGGAAAGAACCACCGAGCAACGATGAGCAGCTGTCAGCTCTCCAACACCGTAACTCAGAACTCTGCACAGCGGCACCGACAGGGTTAGATTGGTTGAAGACATGCGCACCATCGACGTGCAGTATACCTTAGTACACAGCGTCAACGGGCCCCATGTAGGCAATCGGGGTTAAGTGCCTTGCTCAGGTTCGGATACTATTTTGTAACCTCTCCCTCCAGGCATAGACTGCTCGACACAGTACTGTAATGAAGACGGTCGTCTCATTTTTGAGATTGTAAAGATGAGATTGTACAGAACTGTATTGTGGTTAGTGGTAGGTTCAACTAAATGACAGAAAAGAGGATAACACATCCCAACATGATGGTATCTATGACTTCGATTACATGGTTTGTAACACCCCCGCCCCCCATACCGGCAAGGCTGCAAATCGTCTGGATATAGATGGATCTCTCTTCTATTCCTCATGGTGCAGTGCTATACGTATGGTGTGGGTAAACAGCCCCTGTGTGCTTTGCCTCTAGGCGGTTCGGTCGACAGCAATCAACTCTATAAAATTACCAGCCGATTAGTGACCTCAAAATGGCTTACGCCAAACATGTTATTTCAATTTCCTGGGATCATATTGTACGCGGTGGAAGGGTCCTGGGTGATGAGATAAAGGACGCTTCTGTATTTTTACCAACACAAGTGACTCTTACATCGCATCAACTGTGTAATACTCAAAATGTCCTTAGATTGTCAACATACGCGATACTGCATTCTGATTTGCAAGAAAAAATAACTTCGGTAAACTTTTGTTTCCAGATGGTTATGGAAAAGTGTATTTGTCACAAATCTATGAAAACGTCAGGTCATCCACTCATTTCGACCAGGAGATATTGGACAATGAAACTTGGGCATTTTTGGACAAGTTTGAGCAAAAAAAAAAAAAAAAAAAACCTGCCAGAAGTGAAAAGTTTACTGTCAAGATAATCTATAGCCGTCTATGATCTTGGGAAGTTGCAACAGAATCTGTAAGAGCGTTCTCGAGAATTCCGCTCTTGTAAAGTGTTGAAAGAAAGAAAAAAAAAGAAAAAAGAAAAACAAAAAAAATGCTTTTAAAATTTCCCGTACACTAACAAATCTCTTTTCCTTTTAGGAAAAGCCAAATAATAAATTTTGATACCGTCTGCGTTGGGTGAAGTGTTAACTGATACAAAAGCAGGGTTATAATTGAATCAATCATTACTTAATGATATTTGCCTAAAGGACTAAAGACAATAAAGCTTAACATTACCGTGATCAAATTCGAAGCAACTTTAACCTCACTGCGGCAAGACAGTGTTCGATCAGGTGTACCAAGTTCTCTTCAAGAATACTTGTACATCTCATACTGGCACCTGTACGATAAGTGACTATTTACCTCTTTAACCATTTACCCAACGCAGACGATATCAAAATTTATTATTTTAAATATCATTTTTTAAAAAAATATCAACAAATTCATATCATGTGACCCCTCGTTGGAACGAGCTCGACGAGATCGTTCCAACGAAGGGTCACATGATATGGTTTTGTTGACATCTTTTTAAAAATAATGTATTTTCAACTGCTGAATTTGCATATTACCGGGGCGGATGCGGCCGATTCGTTGGGTAAAGGGTTAATCATTTGAACCTTGATGATATCTTCCATGTCAGTTCAATGAAAGCAACTGGAAGATTCCATATTAATTATTTGGCGGATAGACCAATTAATAATTTCGATGTGTAGCCTTATGGCTGCATGTTGAAAATGTTGATTGGTCTACCTCTCACATTCACTTAATATCCATCACACGTAATGAAATGATGACGTATCATGTTCCTAGGTCTTAGAAGCTCACCCTCTCGGGTTCAAAGCGTTACGTTTGGCCAATATTGCTGGCGCTGCTGATGTCCATGCTGTTTTAGAATGGCTTGGTAGATGTCTAGGTTCAACATTGACTATGGTTTGGAGACTAAAGTTATCACCCCATGCTGACCGAGTCACTCCTGAATATCCCTTGCGAATGTTGAGTTTTTCTCATCAACGTGCTCTTCAATTCTTTCAAGACTTACTTATGTATTATTTTCAGTTTTCATTTTAACTCTTTATCCAACGCAGACGATATCAAAATTTATTATTTTAAATATCATTTTTTCAAAACATTGCAACAAAACCATATCATGTGACCCCTCGTTGGAACGAGCTCGATGAGCTCGTTCCAACGAGAGGTCACATGATATGGTTTTGTTGAAATGGTTGGAAAAATAATATTTTTTCAACTGTTGAATTCGCATATTACGCGGACGGATGCGGCCGATTCGTTGGGTAAAGGGTTGTATGGTATTTAGTAAAGTAGTCGTCACAGTTTTAATCTGTTACAGTAATTCATCAGAAATTTTGATTGTATCGTCTGTTTTTAAATTATTTCAGTTCAATTATAAATACAAACTGGCGGGATGCTATTTGTTCTGCGTAGCATGATTAAAACTAAGTATATCATGATGTACAGTTACAACTAGAAGTCCTGTCATGACTTGTCCGGAAAAACACGTCACTTTGCGCGTTGATCTGTGTGTTAGGGGGATACTACGGCTATCAAATTACGTACATACATGTACGTCCTACGAACAAGCAATGTTGCGGCCAATGCACCACCTGGTTTAACTCTGAGATCCATTGGCTGAAACATAACTTGCGTTTTCTATTGATAACCAGAAGAATCTGTCGTGCCTTGGATGTAATTCGATAGGAAAACTTCGCGCAATTCGTACGCAAAATTTTCTTAAAAATAGGCGCATAATTTGTGTCAGGTCTTATAGTTTTAGTTGAACTCTCACACAGACTTAGTATAATAAGTATACCTGTTGACTTTTTAACCAGTTATATCTTAATTTCTTAACTAAGTATATCTGCTTAACTACTTAACGAGTTTGCAGATTTTAATTAATTACCAGAAAAATGGACGCCCATAAAGCAGCTTTTCAAAGGCAAGTTTGAAATTCGAATTTCATATTTTGTACCTTTGTATTTTAGAATCCTACTTTTAAAATGTGATGTGCTCTAAAATGAAGTAAAATGTTACTTGATTTCCACTTTGTTCACTGAAATTTCTTTGTTTAACGATTGGTGCGCTATTTTTTAAGTTATCATGACTGCAGATTCGCGAATGTCGGGAGTTAAAAGATCAAATTGATAAAGTAAAGCACGCAAACTTTCGTTTGTCGTTGCATCTATTTGCAATGTATGGAGCATCTATGTTCTTTAGTAATGGTTGCATGGATGTCACAAAAAGTGTTCACGCTGTGGGGTATCATTGATGCTAACAGCACTAAAAAATTATTTTGCACCAAAAAAACGCATTTGGCACTAAACGTTTGCACCAAAAAATACCTTTGGTAGGGTCTCAAAAGCTTTGTGATTATTAGTTTCCTAACACTAATAAAAGGAATAATCATCAAAAATTTAATTAATTAAGCATCGGGTACCACCCAGTGCTTCATGAATAAAACTTTTGCTGATGATGATTTTTATTATATGGTAAACACATGCCTGGTCATCACTGCCCACGCGTGGAATGTGACCAGTCCACGCCGACTTTGCTGTATAACACAGTCGAGACATAATTTTACGCCTATCAAGTAATCTGTATGTAACAGGTGCAGTCATGGGTTTGTGAACTGAATTAACAGTTTATCCACTGATACTTATCAAAATATTTCTTTTACTATTAATCTTTTTTATATTTCTTACTTTTATAAGTCTTCTTGGAGGTAATAAATTATTTGCTGCTAGTTTATTTCGAATAAATAATCGAGGTAAATAATAATCATGAAATAATTTTGTAAACTTTAATAATGACATTTTTCTTTATTTATTCATTTATTATTTTTATTTTTTGTCATTAATATTTTTATCCTCTGTAGGGATTGTAGTCAGCAACACGAACTTCTCAAAAAATGAAATTGTCCAAAAAAGTCGAAAGTGGCAGAAAAATGAAAAAACAAAAATATCCATCTGATAATTTTAAGAGCTCCACAACATACTAAAATTTCCTCAAAATAGGACAAACCTTATTTTAGGTAATATTCGCTTTAAGACGAAACGGGTCAGTTGTACCTTTATCCTTGTGAATTTTCTATGACGGAAAATCATTTTTAGATATGCTTTTTATTGAAGATTTTGTTCCCCAAATTTCAGACTCCAAATAGATCCGAAAATAGATTTGGACAAAAACGCCAGATTCGCATAGCTCGCATCGTGGATCGAAATTGAAAAATGTAAAGACACTGTTGATAATTTCGAATATCCGGAATAAGATTTATGAAGATTGAGAGCTGTGTCGCCTAAAACTAAAGCGATGTCCGCGTTACAAAATTAGCCTTTTCATCGAAAATGGTCCAAAATCACCAACATACACGAATTGATACGACCGAAGATATTTACGCCATATCTCTGACAATTTATGTCTCAAAATCGTTTCAGTTTTGTGTTTGAAAAAATAAGTACAGAAATTTGGCCTCAACTAAATACGTACAGAAATTCGGCCTCAACTAAATTGATCTAAAATGTCACTTAATTTCAACTTTATGCAGCGAAATTTAATTTTGAGATATTTTGAGTTTTTATAGCTACAACTTTGGAAGTATTGTTGTCGTAAGATTACACCATGACAATTTACAATCCTGATTTTCGTTGTGATTTCACGCTACGTTGATGCCTCTGTGCCGTATACTTCTGATCTCAGGCATTTCACAGGCATGTCACGATTTCAGTCCTGTCAAAAACCGAAACTGACATAAAAACGTCGAGAAGTTGAATGTAAAAAAAAAATACAGGTCTTTTTATTTTTGAGCTCTATAACATATTAGAATTTAATTTAAATTAGACAAAATTCAACTTTTTGGACGCTGACGTCTTTACATCAAAATTTCTCCACCAATGACTTTTTTCGTAAATAAAAACTGATTGCATATTTGTACAGGACGTGGAGAGTGTATTACCACTAAATCACCCGCAGAGTGGAGATTCCACCCAAGTAATAATTGAAAATTTGTTGCAAAGCATAACATTCACAAGCAAAGTTCCAACCAATGGACCTCCGGGTTAAACCCGGAGGTCCATTGGCTGAAACATTGCTAGTGTTTTTACCCATATGTACAAAAATTGAAAGTGATACTTTGCATGATAACTCCACTCCGCGGGTGATTTTGTTAAAATCCACTCTCCACGTACTGTATATTAGTCCGGCACAGATTAGTGGATTTTGGATCGAACCTGGAAATTTTGGTGTGGATGCAATGTTTTGGGTGTTTCTAGGGTAACTTTTTGTGTTGAATTCGAATCCGTTTGATGTCAGTCTGTATGCTTTGATAAATTAGAATTATTTATATTTTTTCAGAATGGCGGACAAAATGGAAGCCGAATTTTTGAAACGTTAAGAATGAACCATTTCTATGCTATTGTACCGTTATATATGGGGTGTAACATTGTGCTAAAAAAATCAACCTACAGATTACACTACATCCAAGGAATTGAAGATATTTGACCTTCGTAGGTATAAAGATGGCCGCCAAAATGGCTAGAAAATCAACCAATTTGTCCAGGAAATCATTTTCATAGCCAGCAGTGAGATATTTTGGAGACTTAATTAGGAGATCAAGTCAGACAATGTATCAACACGTTCCTGTTATAGATTGTGTGCAAAACGTCAACTTATTCCAGTTCACTGAGTTCAGACATGGCGCCTAACATGCCCACTACTTTCACGAAAATCCATCCATCTTTCACCGAGTTTATTTCAAGTGTTCGTCATCAGCATCATCAGCTGAGCTGTCGTACGACTCGACATTCCTTAAAGTCAACTCACTCTGACACGTGTTTGAATCACCTTTGCAATGACATACAATGGTGCATGGGATGTTTGCGGAGACACAAGTGCATCTCTTGGATGAAAATGCCTTGAACGAAATACAACCGCACCTGACAAAATTCAATACCTGTTCTGGGGCAGCATGTACAGACTCGGGAATTCAGTTCAATTCAGTTTATTTCAAAGCATACAAATACAAACATGAGGTGAAAAAAAGTTACAAAATCATAGACTACGGAAGCCCATTACGGTCAAATGCGAAAAGTAACTTTTTTTTAAACGGGGAATGTTTGCGTTATTTCGCAAAACATTTGCGTAATTTCGCAAATCTTTGCGTCATTTCGCAAAAGTATTGCGTTATTTCGCAAAAGTATTGCGTTATTACGCAAAAGTATTGCGTTATTTCGCAAAAGTATTGCGTAATAACGCAATACTTTTGCGAAATAACGCAATACTTTTGCGAAATAACGCAAACATTCCCCGTTTAAAAAAAAGTTACTTTTCGCATTTGACCGTAATGGGCTTCCGTAATAGACAGATGTATACTCTGGGGAATGTAATCGTCTTACTACTGTCTGCCCGTCATCCCCTGGACAATCTAATAATGCGAATTAAAAAGAAGAGAATGGCAAATGTTAAAGTTAACTAAAATATATCTGGACAGCAAGTAGTTGTTACTTTTGTGTTGAAATTGATTTGATTGGAACTGGTTATTATTTTTTCATTACGGATCAAACTCCCAAATGTTCTATCATCAATTATTTTGATTTGGCCCATTGAATGAGTAATCGAATAATTGGTTAGTCAATTGATCAGTCAATTGGCCAATCGAGCAATCAATTAATCAATCAGTCAATCAATTAGTTAACTGACCGTGTTTCCGAATACATGAAATAATATATCTTTTTGCGAGCAGACCAATAAGGTAATGGGGTGATGTATAATCGGAAAACCGTAAATGACAGGGCAACATGTTCCTGACTTGGGAATACCTATTGACGTCAAAGTCCACTAGATAACCTCTCTTGAGTCACGATCAACGATGTACAGGTCTGTTTCTGACCATTTGGAGAAGAGATGGCAGTGTCAAAAGTATCACCAACTGCTTGTATGGGTTTCCCATTCTCGAAAGAAAGTACGTGTTTGTCATTTGAAATTGCAGCAGATGCTGTGGAGAGTTTGAACCTAGGAAATTCAGTGTAGTTGATTGTTACTCCAAAGTGATGGAGTTCTGTAATCAAAGATTTTTGCTTTACAAGATTGGCCAGTGCCAGCTGTAGTTGTGTCATTGTATTTGTTAGAGAGCTAGTTACAATACTAGAAACTAGGGCTAATGGCAGTTCTGGCAATGCTAAATCTTCAAGCAGACTGATCAATGTTGATTCATGATCAACCGACAAATTGTATGCCCGCTTGTATGACTTGGTGGTTTCCTTTCGAATTCTAGAAGCAATCTCTTTGTGTTGACATTGTCTTCGTCTGAAATGATTATTCTGATAGATTCTGTCTCCTTGAACAAAACAATGCTGACGATTCCTGGTGACTGTAACTTTAGTATTTTATCTCCCCAAAAATCGCATATGTATTTTATAACCGTCTTCCTTTCAATTCCACTACCCCCAAATCAATATACATATCGAACAGCTCAACAGTGTTCCATATTTTGTCCTTCTCTGCTGTCATACATTCAACTAAAGCATTTAAAGCCTGGTCTGAGACAACATCTTTGTCGAACAGTCGATATGATACCGAACGTCTGACGAATGAAGATCGCACGTAAAATCCGCCATTCTGAGTTGCACAATTTGTTCCCACTCATCCATTCAGCGTTCACATACTGAAGAAATAACCTTTTGAAAAGTTTTCATACCGGGATGATTTACGGTCCTCACTACAACGACTTTACGCCCCCGGTTTGGGTGTCTTTTGTCGACATATTCACACCATCCACCACAAAACAGGCACTGTTCCTTGAACAGGAACGGCTTGAAGTCAAACCTTCGGCCCCGTTTTTCATGGGGAGCATCATGTGTAACCGCATTTCGCTTGAGATGTCGATTTATGTGATGATGTGAAGTGTATGTTGACACCATGTCCTATGACATGTGAGAGTAAGAGTAGGATCTTATCCTAATTGATCAGTGAGACGGACGTGTTTGACATCACCACGCTGTCTGCTTGCTTTAATGATTGACAATATTCGATCGGGGCCGACATTGACCAAAACTTCTTTCTTGTTCATACAGTTTGGAATAGTTTCCCAGAACGAGCAAGTTTACGAATGGCATGCATTTTATAGCCTATTATTGCACGAAAATAGGTTACAGCAAAGTGTATTCTCTTATATATAATGTAAACGAACGACTATAGCGGGGGAGGAATTCGCTAGAATTGTGCACTTGGTGATACCTTCCTGAAATTTGGCATGATGTAAGGGTAGGCATCAGAGATTTCAAAATCGATCGGCTACAAGTTGGCACCATCCTCTAGCCACCACTAGCAGCGAAATCCAAAATGGCCGCCAAGCGGATCGAAAAAAAGCTATTTTCGCCGATCGCACAACTGAAGCTCCAAACCTAACACCATACATGTGCTGTAATTGATGTGAATGATGGAGTGAAGCCCTTGGAACAAGTTGGGGGGAAGATTAATGGATAATGGGATCAGAATTTCCGTCGATGTGTGCGTCTGTGTGTCTGACTGTCAGTATGATCGTCCGTCCGTAGATAAATTAGTGTTGAATGTTTCTCGGGAATGCAATGGTCAAATGAACATGGTATGAGAGATTCCTGTCAACACATGAACAAGGGTACTCGATAGTATGCAGCAGTGGGGATACTTGGACATTTGATAATCCAATTAAAGTGACAGTCTATTCTCAACTTCCGGCATTTTCGATAGATTTATTTTCTAAGAAAATAAAACTATCAAATTTCTAGAGGAGTTCTGGTTCAATCTCAACACCATAGCGACACGTCTGCCAGCAAGGGCAGTGCTGGAATGAACTCGGGATGCATTAGTTCCCGTTGTTAATTATACAATGTTATCTTGCCAGTATAGAACATTGGCAAAATGGGACTAGAAGGGGTGAGTGTATGTTTGCAGTCATTCGAGGTACAGGAATATTTTTTGACTACAAGTAGTATTCTTCATTTTCGGCCAGTTAAGATGTGGTGTGTTCCAAGTCAGGATTAATGTTGCCGACACTTAATGCCCATCCCTCATGGTATGCTACTTTACCAGGGATATAGAGATATAGCCACCACTGGGAGCCAAAACATGACCTTTGATGTCGATGAGTGGTCGAAATGTTTTAGCGAATAACTTATCGAAATATGATCCGGTATGGCAATTTGATACCTTACGTTAGATTTATTAGATCAACTCAGGTATGGATTCATTGAGACATGAGTGCGCTACAAGATGAAGGATTTCCAAGTTGATTTGCTATGGAGTAGGAACTGACTAGTCACATGTGGCCTATGGCCAGAGAAAGACAAGGATACCATAGATGAACACACGGGTGAACGAAGGTATCAACTGTTGTACAGAGGCAAAATAGTTGGGGATATTGTATCATGCTATGCATGAATTAACACCGTCTTGTGCAGTAAATAACAGACTATTTTCCGAAATCTAAAACTGTATTCCTATACCCCGGACAATGTAGCAAGCCACATGGGATGAACATTTGTTAGCAAAATCAACTCAACTAGAAACATGACATGTGTTAACTGGCCGAAAATGGAAAAAAAAAATACCAGAATAGGAGATGACTGGTCCTAACATGACAGTATACTACTCAATATTGTTACAACAGCCACCTTCACACTTACACAAAGGTGTGCACCTTAATCCAGCTTTCAAGCATTTGCAATTGCCCTTGCAGGCCTTGGCACAACTACAGTGGAGCATCAGTGCACATGCAGCACTTGCGTCTCCTAGGTGAGTCCAAAATGGGACCAGAATATTGAGACGTGGATTCCACTCCCATCCGTACTGTGATGGGTCTGGCACACATAAGTGTTTCTGCAGAGCACGATGCCAAATGAAAGATGACACAAGAATTACCCTTTTTACATGTTGATACAGAGCTGCTTTGGTGGGCGGGATGTTTTCCATAGACTTAAGGCCATGTGTGAACATATGCCGTCTCGCATCATTGACACGTGTACTGACACAACTGTTACTGTACATCTGTATGGTGAGTTTTTCGATATGCTGCATATGAGGGGAATCCTCTGAAAAGACTTGCGGATTCTCAGTCAATTCTATCATCATTTCAGTTGATGCGGGAAAATTCATCCATGCATTCCATCCTGTCTTCTTCCCAATGCCGAGCATGCTGGATGTTACATCACAACCTGTGAAGGCGTGGAAGAAAGTCAGGGCCTTACAGTAATCAGGTCCAAGTTGTGAAGCTATCTCATGAATTGGCATATCTTTATATGCCTTTCCAATTCCAAACCCAATCCACAGCTCACTGAGTCCAAGGTCACGGAATGTTGCGAAATGGTGCAAAGACAGAATGACGACATCAGAATCAACCGTGCGAAGAAAAGCTATTTTGTGACCTTGTGAGACTGCATGGTTGAGATGAAGCATCATGCGCGTGTCTGCTTCCTCGTGGTTCGATGGAGATATGTCACATAAGCTAACATCCTTATTGCATAGTACATATTCTCCTGATGTCGTTAACAACTGGTACTCGGATGTTGATGTTAATTTCAGCAGTTCAGCAGACAGGAACTTGAAAAATTCGTCTTTATTCTCACTAACTTTCAAGAATGCCTGCCAATTCTTCCCTTTAGGTAAAGGGACGTTCTCGGACACCCGTATCAACCTAACTGCTGTCACACCGAGGCGTTTTGCTCGCGTCTGATTCTTCAAACTGCCTTCGGGGTAACAGTCATAGATCGCATCAACCCTTGTGGTGTTCGTGTTAATCAGAGATTCGATGTATGGCAATAATTGCAATCGAGCATATTCTCCAAACAGATCCGCTTTCTGTGGTTTGATTACATGGACTACAGCAGGCATATCCAAGATGACAACTGAAGCTTGTCTAGCTGCTGAATTCTTCCCTTGTGCAGGAATAGCTGGTAAACAATTGAGAATTTGAGATTTTGTCCCACTCCGTAGCTTACCTCTATCGGATAATGCTGGCGGATCACGTGCATTCTCGTGCATGAAAAACTCATCCATGTTTGAATCAGGCCGGGCTTGCAGTGAAACGAACATCTGGGTAACTATTGCGGCAGTTGCTTTACTTGACATGAGTTTGTCTCGGCCTTTGTCCAGGTTGGCTGGGGGTGGGTTAAGGAAGGTATATATATTTGCCTTGGGAATAACATCATTCAGGGGTACGGTGCATTCCACAAGCCTTTCCTTCAAGAAAGTGGAATATAAATGCTTGCCCCTTTCGGGTAATGACCGTAAACTCTTACTAACTTCGGGGTCCATATATTCACCAGTATCTAATGTCACCAGCTGACCACTAGTTTCATCATAAGGGTTGATAATGAGTCCCTGATTCACCAGATCGAGGAGAGATTTCAATTGATTCAGAAATTTTTTCTGCTCTGATACCGAACTTTCCGGGTGTTCCGTGTTATCTGATGATGTTGTGTGGAAACTTGCATATTCATACTCATCTATAACACGCAGAACTTCTGACCTTGAAAGCTCAATAACGACTTTCTCTTCAGCCTGGCCATAGAGACCTTTTGGACCACTGTCTTCTTTGAGTAGTTGGATACTATGTTCTTGGCTCTGATCTAAACCCATCATACTGAACTTCCTCTCACTACGCTGGACCACAAAATGGCCTTCCATGAATTTGTTGTGGATTGAAGGATGCCGCCTGGGTAGCTGAGACATGTCTCTCAGAAATACGGGGACCCACCGACAATAATTTGTATGTCCTAGGGCAAAAAAGTAACTGCACAACTCATCGATAGAACACAGTGTACCAGGCCAGTTACCGATTCGTTGGTTCCGAACGAATTGACAGCTTGTCAAGAGAAAGTTCCGAACGATTTCACCCCAATAGCGCGCAGTTGGAGATTGTGAAAGAATCCTCTGTTCCCACATTTCAAATGACTCATGGGGCCCAGTCTGCTGACAGTAAATCTCATAAGCATTCTTTCTGAGGATCTCAAGCCAAGCTAGAGTGAGAAGATATGCCTGTCGCGTCCTCTTGACATGTTTCCCACCAAGTAGGGATGATGCTACACCGGGTGTGAATATCTTTGCGAGGTGAAACATTCGCTCCCAACCAGAACCACCCATAAGCTTACCACCAGCTTCTTGGGTGCACATTTCAAGATGCAGGAATCCAATCATACACACCATTCGATCCTCACCTATCTCCTCTGGGAACAGCCATTGACATTTTTTCTGCCTGGCATACAACGGACAGTCACCTTCAATGACAGGTATCTGGCCGGGGTTTACGAAAGCAGTAGCTTCCCTGACCACATACATAGCATGCTTCTGCATACTGAGTGAGTCCGCTTTCTGCTCACTGAAAACAGGGAATACCCCAATAACTGCACGAGGTTTGACATTGTCTTGATCTTCATGTTTTGAAAAGAAGCCTGAAAAGGTCACAGGGACTTCATCAAGCTGCCAGCTGCCATCAACCTTCCCTTTATTGCTGATCTGTGACACATGAGACAACCAGTCATTCTCTCCCACGTTCAAATCTGCATATTCATTGGGCCGTACATTACATTCATCTGGAGATTCAAGCCTGATGTCCCCACCAAAGTCTTCAACGAAAGGAACAAATGCATAGTCGTCTGGGAGTTCAATTTGTGTGTCTTCTGGAACATCTAAACTCAGTGGTGGGGGATCAGTACCCACATTGTCCCTGCTCAGTTGACCAATGAGTGTGATGGACGTACCATGCATATCAGATCTACCAGATACATCAATGTTATCAGTGGTTCCTATCGAGAAAACATTACGTTTGCAGTTAGCTGGGACTACAACACCTTCGTTCTTGAACCGCAGTGAAACAGCTCTCGCGAAACTCCTGCGAACATCCATTACGCGATCATAAGAGACAGAGAGTCCCATTTGATGAAAATCTCTGATAAGATTTTTCATACGATCATGGGCATGCAACTTCAAACCCACATAAAGAGGCATTGGAGTTTCTCTGTCACGTCTCTGGTGAACATTTTGTGCATGTTCGGAGCGTTTCGCTGAATTGCTGATCAACATCTGTGAAATAGTACAAGCCACTCGAGTCTTGGCATTAACAGTCTCATCATCGCCTAAGTTCTGTATACTACATGTGCCCTCAAGTAGAACTCTAAGAAGAGTCAGGAGTGAGTTGGGTACAGGCTCGCTCAAGCAATAAGATGAAAATGATCCCGTGAAAGGAGCTTGAGATATGAGTATGTGTTTACGCAGAAGAAGACCCACATCAACTATCTTTTTTGCCTCTTCCTCAGACACTATACGAGTTAAAGATTCGGACAACAAGGAGCCAACTCGAAACCTACTTGAAATAAACACATCTCTACCCTGTGTGAAGGCGTCCCAGCCATCGCCCAATTTCTGCAACAAATGTTCTTTGAATCGAGTGGAATGTATTTCTTCACTAAGCCAATCAGAACCGACTTGCTTCAACCTCCGACTGTACAGATTCTTGAGATCGACAAGCTTCATCGCGGAATCGTTGTGTTCAACAAATGTTATGAGCTCTGCCATAACGAGAGGGTCATAGGGCAGGCCTGACGCGGAATGTTCGGCGTTCTTCGACTTTTTAGATTTAGCCGCTCGTGCTTCATTGGCAAGCTTACAATAACAGGTTTTGTGATAGTAAAGATCACTAGCAGCGGAATCAAATGCTGCATTGACCCGAGAAAAAACAACCCAGTTCTCGGCTTCCTTTGCCATAATTTTGAGTTTATTGTTATCAGACATTGATCTGCAAATAGGCTCACTGCTGTCACCTTCGCGTTTGTGACAATAAACACACTGGGGCAGTTTCCTGTCACAGCCAGATTCAAAACTTGTCCGTGTTCTTTTAGGACTCAGCGTGGAGCAGGATGCCACTGCCTCATTTCGCTCTCGCTTGTGTAGCACGCGCTGTACGATGTGAGTCCGAATACTGTCACGGCATGTCTTATGATATATTGCCTTATTCGTCAACAGTGACATCGACATACACTCATCACTCTCTCTCATCAAACAATCAATGGTCAAATTATATGGAAGCTCAACGCCATTATCTAGGAAGCGCGTTATGTCTTCCTCAATAGCTTTATAGGCGTCATGAAAACGAGATTCTCTATACGGACGCATCAATTTCTTGGAACTGTCTTGCTGGCAAAAGCAACAACGTTCCCAGTCAGTACTAGTCCGTACACGAAGAGGATTCTCACTCATTCTGTGAATGATTTTTGTGAACAATCGCGTTCTCGAATTAATTTCGACAGACAAATCAGAATTGCTTGCGGAATTACGCCAAACAAGAGATTGTATGGCAAAGAGACTGCTTCATAAAGAGCGTTGTTTCTCCGGGATCAGCGTCATTCAGGTTTGCCTGAATGACGCTGATCCCGGAGAAACAACGCTCTTTTCAAGTTCCAAGAAATTGATGCGTCCGTATAGAGAATCTCGTTTTATTCTACATCATCTCCCACGTCTGTTTCCAACACGTGCGTGGATCAGAGTTCACTTTCGCGCCCTTACAATCGGATGTATAGTCGGTAGACCGTCGAAAAGGAGGTTCCCTTCAGCCGCTGGCGGCCATTTTGGATTGTGCCGCTACTGGTCGCCACCGGTCGGTGTCAACTTGTAGCCGATCGTTTTTGAGAACCTCATAGCCTACACTAACAGTGTGCCAAATTTCAAGAAGGTATCACCAAGTGCACAATTCACCTGTATGTGACGAATTCCTCCCCCGCTACTAGTTGCACGTCAAATCGTACGTGAATGAAGAAAGAGGTTATCTGTAATGTAATAAACTACAAATTGGCAAGAAAAGGCTAAGATATAAGAACAATTAGGTTAGTTTTGAAAAATTCAAGAAACACCTGTGCTTCGAATTGCAAAATCAGACGTTTGCGAAGAATAAAGAGCGTTGTATAACCACCAAGAGTATCAATCACTGACATAACAAGGGCGTTCTAAGATGACCCAAAGAACATGATTGTAGTGATTGGCACTCTTGGTGGTTTCACAACGCTCTTTATTCTTTATACATAAGGGCTGAACAACACGATAATTTTTGCTTGACATGTGGTGGGCAGGTAAATATGAACTTACCACAATGATATCCTTCCGAAAGGGCGATAAAAATTCACAAAATTGCACATTCTTAGTTTTCGAAAAATATTGCCGCCATTTTGTCGGCCATTTTGAAAAATCCAGATAACTCAAATTCCCCGAAGTTTACAGACTGGCATCAAATGGATTTGAATTCAGCACAAAACATTACCTTAGAAACACCAAACACATTGCATCAACACCAACATTTGCATATGTCGTGTTCTCGCTGTCACATTTTCTCCCTTGTTGACTCGTCCACCGAATTTAGTCTTTTTTCTGACTCAATAGATATGACAACTGATCATCTAGAACGTGCAAGAATAATTAATAGAAAGTTAGGATGAACTCAATTGAGTTTTTGTTGTGATGACTCGTGTCGTATAAACTATTGCGGAACCTGAAGTGTTATTGACTATATGTTCCTACATAAAGAAAAACTGAACCGAAACCGAGGTGGAAGCCGAACCAAACCCGTAACCGGAGCTGAAGAACCGCCCAGCTAAACTGAAAATGTGCACTTCTTTCCTTATTAAAGGCTGTTGAACAGACACATCTCACAAGGGCATCGATGGTCACATTTTAAGACCTCAAAGATAAACTTGGCACAATCCCATAATATCTCACTCTCGCCCTCTCCGTCTCGCCCTCTCTCTCATTCACTCCTCTCTCTCTCTCTTCTCTCTCTTCTCTCTCTATGAACGGAGTGTTGCATGACACCATTCGCTATTATGTCACCCAATTCACATCGGTATGGACAATTTGATGGTGTGAAGCCCAACACACGCTAAAAACTAAAGTGTTAAAAACTACACTTGAAGTGCTGTAATTAACACTTACTAAGTGCTGAACGTGCACTTTGTTCAGGTGTAGAAATCCCAGAACTTGACAGGTGTTACAATAATACCACTTGACAAGTGTACTGTCACGACACTTAAAAGGAAACAACGCAGTTGACGCGGATTAGGCTCGAACTCTCGAGCCTGATCCGCGTCATCTGCGCTGTTTCCTTTTAATTATGTACCCACCAAGCTCAAATCAAATTATGGACGATTCTGGAAGAACCACCAATGCTAGACACATGGGAAGTGCCATCCATTCAAGTTTCAGATGTCTGACGATTGTAATGTCTAAGTGCTCAAAGCATTGTACTTTGAGTGTTAAAATCAAACCTTAAGAGTTAGAATGGGTTGAACACCTTGAAAGTGTCAGTTTTAACACTTTAGTTTTTAGTGTGCAGACATTACGGATGGTATATTCTCAACTCTCTACTACAGTACAGCCGTCCTGGAATGACCAAAACTCGCGCGGGGCCAGGTTTGCACGGGTACTCTTGTCAATCAGACGTTTTCAGCAACTATTCAATGAACGAAACCTCCAATCGTACCCAGTGTTTCATTAATGGAAAATCTGAGGACGAGTCCATTGTTTTATGCCAGACCGTCACTGTTAAAACAGGCGTGAAAATATTTCCTACGCGTGGATGTTTTGCCTTTCCACGACGAACATAATGTAAGGCCGGTTCAACGATTATTTATTTATTTATTTATTTATTTATTTATTTATTTATTTATTGGTGTTTAAGATCACATACCTATGCACAACGGCTAATCGTGATCGTGACAGTATTACGGGTGGAGGAAGCCAGAGTACCCGTAGAGAACCACCGAGCATCGACGAACAACTGTCAGCTCCTCAACATTCCAACTCTGTTCAAGATCCGCTCAAGAAGGGTTACATCGACATGCATTACGCCTTCGTACACGACGCCATCGTGCCCCCATGTAGGCAATCGGGATTAAGTGCCTTGCCCAAGGACACAACGCGGGTCGTCCCGGATGGGGATCGAACTCGGTACCTCTAGCACAGAAGTCCAACAGTCTACCACTGAGCCACAGGGCTCGGTTCAACGATTTGATTCGATTCGATATCGTCACGACGATTCGATTCAGTCTTCTAAATTTCGATATTTCCGAATCGCCGGGATGGGTAAACAACCTGGTTCACAATCAAGGTGACGTGCACAGTCAATTTGCCATCTGGATACCTTCAACAAAGTACATGTATTTATCTTACAATCAACATGTATTTTGTCTGTATTAACTCCGCAACTGTCGTGTATCCGACCCCCATGATACAGATGTTTGTATCAGGGGGGTCGGACACAGCACGTTCCTTTCGCGTGAGTTCCATTTCTTTTTCTTTTTGTTCATCCGTACGAATAAATAGTTCGTTATATATTCGTCTACATTCTTAACTTATCCCCAATATATTGTATGATAAAATAATTATTACCATTATGTGGATGTACAAAATATGTATCTTGAGTCTCGCTCCGGGTTCCAAGGGTTGATCACGACTCGTCGACGACGAGTCGTGATCTACCCTTAGAACCCGGAGCTCGACTCGGATACATATTTTGTACATCCACATAATGGTAATAATCTATTTGTATCGACAGTAATCAAAAATCCAACTCAGTATTGATACAGTACAGTCGAAGTGGACTGGTCGTAATTCAAGCGTGGGCAGTGATGTCCACTCATACTTTAACAAGGCAATGGAAATTATCATCAATAAAATTTTAATTAATGAAGCACCTGGTTGTTTTCTTTTTTTTTTGGGGGGGGGTGGGGGTTGGGGTGGAGGGGGGTATTATTATTCCTATAATTAGTGTTTGAAATCTGATATTATTACGTCCGTGGAAATATTACCTAACGGCTAAAAGTGACCAGTCGACAATCCACGGGAGCCGTACTCTGCAGCATAAGTAAGTTATTCGTGTCTCAAATTTGGCAGCGTTGTCGGCGGAGAAGTGCCAAAACATGCAGAAAACGTCAAAATGGCGATAACAAAAGTAGTGAATCTTTAGCACTACAACACAATAAACGAAAATACGACAGACTTAACTTTTTTAGACATTTGACTCATATGACGACACGAGTCAGTTCGGTCTTAACCACTTTAAATTTCTCAGATCGTAAAGTATTTTAGATATGGTTTATCTGTGACAATACATTACCAAGACTTCCGAGGAAAGATGTCAATTGATATATCAATTTTATAAAAAAAAAATGATATTGTAAATTATTTCCAAATGAAACAAAATACTGCATTTTGATTGGCGGAGAGGTATGGTGTAACTTGCAATCCACAGTGGCACCGTGTTTAACTACGGTGTAAAAACAAGAATATACAAGAGCAAGCTATATGGCTAAAAAAGTACCATTTTTTCATTATTAATTCATACCTTCTGATCGGTTATGTTAGAACAAAAATAAAAATACAGGAAATTTAATATTTATGTGCAATAAAATATTACAGATATGGATGTCATTGGAACTGTCATTGGAATGTGTCTGGTTTTATTTAAGAAACTTGCAAAGTACAAATTTTCTGTAAGTTTTGGCCCACAATGGTTCGCCTAGGGTGTATGAGTTCCCAAACCGGTGTAAATTCCCATACACCCTGGAAAACACAAGGATAACTAATATTCCACATTTTTTTGGTAAAAGTGTAATGTGTAAATTTAAAAACTCTGTTTGTGATTCCCATTATTGATCAGGAAACAATGTTTGAATTTTCATAATGGTAGGTTAAGGTAAAGCGGAGGAAACCATGTCCACGTTTTTACATTTTTAGGGTTGAAAATACCAAATAACTATGTACTTCAATTAACATTAGAACGAGAAAATTGAAAAAACTAAACTATCTGATATTTTTTAAGGTTCACAACATACAAAAATGGCGTAAAAAGCTAACGAATTTCAATTTTCGGACATTTACCACCCCCCCCCCCCCCCCGCCCCATGAAGTCACCTTGTGTCGTTCCGTCTGATCAGTAGATAATTACCCTAGACGGCAAAATATTTTCATTTTCTCATCGAAAGTTTTCCAAAGAGAAGTTGTTGAAATATTCAGAACAGCGTCATTCAATTAGAATTCACAAATTTTCTGCCCTCGTGACCTTTATCATGTGGAATAAAATGTTAATGGTTACTGCTATGTTGCATTCATCTTGCCATAATGTACTGTACATTCGGAAACTATTGGGGGCTTACAGTAGAAACTAAAAGTGTTGTCACAATTCTCGTAAAAAATGCTCGTAAGTTAATGTTATCCTTACTGCAGAAGAATGCAGTAGTCTGAAATACATACGAGTGTTTGCGCTGTTCAATGCAAAATGTAATGCGCTATTAGAGAGGTCGAAAGTGAAATCACGAACTGAAACCATCAAATTGAAGAAAATATTGAGGTTACAGTCTGTTGAGGCTGACTAACTACTAAATTGCTGTAAGAATGATTTTTCACTTCGTCGTTATTTGCAATTTCTAACGACAAAACATAACAGGCACTTGCAAATTTCCATCACAAGGGCCACGTTAAACCCGGCGGTCCATGTGATGAAGATTTGGAAGTGTTTCTTGTGATGTTATGAACAATTATAAATACCTTTTGAGCGGAGAATATATGGCGCTGCGATTAAGTGGTAATCCACCCTCTCATTTTGTATATGCAGTTGAATTTTAATATCTATTTACGTCATTACATGAACATGTGTCCCTGATAAGTTCATGAATGATGGTAATGAGCTCTAGTTACTAGTATAGAATTGTACAGTCGCCGTGGACTGGTCATAATCCACGCATGGGCAGTGATGTCCACGCATGCGTTTACCGGGTAATAAAAAGTCATCACCAGCAAAATTTTAATTAATGAAGCACCGGGTTGTACCCGGTGCTTCATTAATTAAATTTTTGATGATTGTTCCTGTTATTAGTGCTCGAAGTCTAATATTACTGCGTCCGTGGAAATACTGTCCATCCGTGGAAAGTGACCAGTCCACGGCGGCTGTACTGTACGCAGTTGGGCACTCTGCTTTTCTGCAGGAATTGGGTTCAGTAATGATGTAGTTTGACAGGGACAAAATTGCACTTTCTCAGTGCGCTATTACTTTACAGTAGTGCACAATACAGTGTCAAGACTTCAAGATTCCACTGTAAATACCTGAATAAAAGTAATCTTAAACACCGATCCACTTCTGTATTTGAGTGAAGACCATCTTTACCACCAAACGTTCATTCAACTGGAATGCCAACTTATAGAAGATGTCAATAAGATTTGAGAAACACCACATTCCTTTGGCGTCAGATTTCTTTAATTTGGAGTTCAACGCAATGACTTTAGAAACGAAAGTCTTCAAAACAATTGAGCCGGATGAAATTGGTGAAAAGAAAAATTGAGCAGAAAAAAGTAATCAAATTATTAAACATTGAAATAATTTGAGACACCTTAGTTTTCTGTCATTAGTATCGTGAAGTATCGTCCTAACGAACGGGAAAATAATGTGAGAGTATTTTGTAATTTGGGTTAGTGTTATGAAAAAAAAATGTCTCGAACGACTCGTTAACTGACAACTTTTTTAACACACTTTGAGTTGTTGAGGGAAATTTAGCAGAAATGTAACGGTCTCTGACAATAATCGTAATTTTACAATTTTAAGATCAACTTGTCGATTTAAAACACCCACGTTCTTACGGAAGCACTGTCCAACCGATCCAACGCCCAGGAACCTAATTTGAAAACCCCATTAACGTTATGTAAAAAATGTAGACATTTGGAGGGACGTGACAGCTGTCACTTATTCCCTGTTCCTTATCGACATTCGTTATCAACGGAGTAAGGAACCAGGGATAATTACTGGTTATCACGTCCGTGACTTTCTCTCTGTTTTTGGACGAACCTTTACTTTTAGCTAATATTTGTTCTCAGACTTAATTTCAGCATGTTTTTCTTTTATTCTCTTTTTCTCTAAAAGCTAGAGCTGGGCGGTATTGAAAATTCAAGCTCGGTTTCGGTATTAAAATGATTGACCTTTCTGTCGGTACGGTATTCGGTGTCAAAAATATACTATTAGTTACGCAGTTTGTTGGTGGCCTAATATGGTATATATTGTGTCAGGTAAGTTCATATTGGACGAGAGCGAAGCTCGAGTCCAATATGGAATTAACTGACACCATATACACCATATTAGGCCACCAACAAACTGTGTAACGAATATATCTTACCGACTGCTGCATCGATGCACAGAACTAATAACAACAGCGATCAAAATTAAATGAGAGAATTCACATAATGTGTTCACGTGTCTTTGCCTTGTTACAATTTATGGGAGAGTGCCTACAGGCACTCTCCCATAAATTGTAACAAGGCAAATCATACAGTTTAATTTCAAAGGTAACATGACACACATCCACAGAATATGAAGCCTTTTAAGTTGCCTAACCTGCACTTCAGACCAAATATGGGCTTCTAACACTCAATCTTTCAACTTGAAGCGTTTATCGACTGTCGCCATTTTGAATAATCAATAAACAAAGGGGAGATTACCCATAGCTGTCAGCATATATTGATGTTGACAGGAAGTATATGGTTTTATATGCAGTCTGCATGTGACGTCTTTGAACCAATGAAATTCCCAGATACTTAGTTTAAACAATATTTATTTCCGAGTTCAATAGACTCAATAATAGAAAACAATTACAGATGATATATATAGAACAAAAACGGAAAATGGATTCAGCAGCAAGCATATGCTTATGTGAGCTGTCTCCGATGTATTTGCACACATTATTTATATATCAGCACGACGAGAAAATTGTTTTACATAGAGATTAGCTGGGATACTTCTGTGTTCGGGAATGATAAGTAGTGAAAAAGATTTAAAAAAGAAAAAAGAAAAGGGGAAAGACAAGAAATAGAATAAAAAAATCAAAACAGTTGAGAAGAATAGATATTTGTGTGAGTTTATATTAAGACAGAATCTGTTGATGGCAGAACTGCGGGTGGTAGTTAAGAGTTGGAAAAGCCATGAGAGGACTAACAGCACCTGTATGTTATTCACGCTCTTATGTTTTTCGTCGTTAGAAAAGAGAATATAGCTACGAAGGATGACAGTACAGTTAAAACTAGATGTCCTGTCACGAATTGTGCGCTTATCTAGGCTTAATTGCGCGTTGGAATTGCACGCAATTGCCATATTGAATGGCATCCAAAGCACGGCAGGTTCTCCTGGTTACTCATAACAAACACATGCAATGTTTCTGCCAATGGACATCCGGATTACCCGGAGGTCCATTGGCTGAAACATTGCCTGTGCACAGGCCATATTTACAGAATTTGATAGCGTTACTTGAGCCATAACGTGCACATTAACGCGCATATCAACGTGCTATTTCTACACATTTCATGACAGGACTTCTAGTTTTAACTGTAATTCTCGAACGCATTGTGATGGATTCACAACCAGCTCGAGATTCACCGGCACCCCTCATATCAAAGTGAAGTAACTTTGGATGTTAGGAATTGGGTGAGATTAGGTAGCTAGGACTCAAGAAGTCTATGTACAAACTTGCTACCGTTAAGATGGGACGCCACTAGTATATAATTAAGTATTTAATTAGTGTTTAGCCCAGATGGGTGTAGTAGTTTGAGAAGTTAATCACCGAAGGCAGAGGGAGGGGGAGGGGGGGGGGGTCCCATTAAACCAATAAACCAAGTACCTGCTCGACAGCTTTTGAACTGGGAAGGGGGAAGTGTCACAATATTTCAGAGAATAATAACATTCCCTCTACCTGCCGTGTATCTAGGTGGCTGGGTGGTTGTGACGAACACCTGCCAGTCTAAGTAATAATTAAGTATTAAGCCAAACTGGGCGCACTAATTTGAGAAGTTATTCACCAAAAGCAAAGGGGTGAAATTCCCATTAAACCAGGTACCTTCTAGAAAAAAATTAGGACTGGGAAGAGGAGGGGGCACACTATTTCAAACCATGCAGATTAACAGCCCTCTGCCCGCCATGTATCAGGATCGTTGAATGGTTATGATTAAAACCTACCAGTTTCCTGAATGTAGTCATGGAGGCAACTCGCCATTCTCTGGTTAGTCTGGGCATCGAAAAGCGGATTTCCATATAAGAGAATGTTGGTGTCGATGGGATATGTAAGGCGATCGAGAGTTTCGCGCCTTGCTTCTGTATACAGATGACAATTAAAAAGGTAGTGTTCAGTAGATTCCCGATTGCCACAACTAAAGTCTGGAGAGCTTGTTAAATGATTGTTATATAAATCCTCGTTGAGACTGCTGCACCTCAGGCGCAATCTGCAATGGAGCACTTGCGTTCTGCGCGACGTATTGAAGTAAAAAGTACTGGGTATAAAAGGCTTTTCTCGGTTGATATGGGATTTGAAGTTTATAATCGAATTGTTTTCTCTGATTGCTATTGGTAAGCTGTTCCATAGCCGCGTAGTGGATGGTATAAATGATCTTTGATGTAATGCAGTACGACTTGGGGGTACAGACAAATCTGTATTGCCACGAAGTGAGTATTCATGTGATGCTGACGAGGATGGCGGAATTAAAGAAGAAAGGTAGCGAGGCACATTACGATGATACATTTTGAAGTATTGGATCAATTTGTGTTTCTCCCTACGAGATTGCAGTGTTTCCCACCCTGTTTCCATATATACCAATTCCTTGCTAGCGCTTCTTGTCGCCCCCAGTGACAATTCGAGCAGCCTCTATTTGGAGTTCCTCAAGCCCCATGGACTCACCCTCAGTACAGTTGTCCCATACTGTATCCGCGTATTCAAGTACAGGACGTATGAAGGCAAAGTATATCTTCTCTAAGGTTTTACGGTCAAGAGAAAATTTGAGTTTTCTAATGAGTCCCAGTCGTTTCCAAGCAGACGAGATTGTGTTGGATATGTGATTTCCCCACGCCCCGTGATCGTTGAAGGTCAATCCCAGGTGTTTGTGTTCTGCGACTTCTTTTATACATGTGCCAGACATTAAAAGAGAAGGATGTGTGGTTTCTGTACGTTTGCGCGAGATAACCATTCATTCGGTTTTGGGGGGGGGGGGGGGGGGGTTGAAGTCCACTAACCATCTATCTGCCCAGCTTTCGATCTTTCTTACAGTACGTGGAGAGTGGATTGTAACTAAATCACCCCCAGAGTGGAGTTATCACCCAAGCTATAACTTTCAAATTTTGTACATATCGACAAAAAACACATGCAATATTTCAGCCAATGGACCTCCGGGTTTTACCCGGAGGTCCATTGGCTGAAATTTTGCTGGTGCTGGTTATGCTTTGCAACAAATTTGCAATTATTGCTCGGATGGAATCTCCACTCTGAGGGTGATTTAGTGATAATACACTCTCCATGTACTGTATATCATCAGACAAAATCTCCGCAGCTCGGATCCTCTACAATAACGTAGATACTTGTGGGAGGTAAGATATATGTACAAAAAATACACAAAAGACAATATGGAATGGTACTTTGGGAATGCTGCCCAGTTCTAGTTCATCGTTTTACAACCGACAAAACCAACGAATTGTCAAAATCTTCTTCATGCATATATTTGTAACATACATGTACAAGAGGTTACCACGTAAACTAAAAAGAACGTCCCTGTTCTGTTGTGAATGTAAACAAGGAAACGGCAGTTTCGGCAATCAGTTCAGTTCCTAAAATCATACCGGCTTAAACGTGAACTAAAAGTTTCTATTTTATTCAATTCCAAGCAACAATCAAATCAGCTGGGACCACCAGAATAATTTTAAAAACAAAATTCCAAATTCATTAAACCACGAAATCAACGTTACCCGATCAAAATTTTTTCTAAACCGAACGAAACAATTATAGAAAGGGTGAAACTACTTCGGAAGGCAACCAAGCTCATCAGAATACAGAATTTGTAGTTTGAAATAAAAACATTTGGCTCCGAATCTGCAAATAGCATACATACTACAAAGTAATAATCGACATAGATACAGCGCGTCTATACAGCGCGTCCAATGCATTTTAACCCTTAAAGCTTCAAGTAATTTTACGATAATGACTGCCATATATACATGCACACAGCTGCTGGTTACTTAGTAGTGTTTCTACATTATTATTGGCTTCTTGTATAGACAGCAAACAAATATGTATTTATTTATTGGGATTTAACGACATTTTCGACAAGCAGGGTCACCTCGTGGTGCAAAGTTTTTCGGGTGGAGGAAGCCGGAGAGAACCACCGAGCAACAGCGAGCAACTGTCAGGTTCCCCAACATACTGACCCCACACAAGCAGTATTAGCATTGGGTGAAGACAAGTGCACCATCGAAGCGCAGTACGCCTTATTCTCTGAGTTCGCAAGGAAAAATATTCTTGGGGTACTTTCTCAAAGCAATGCAAAGGTAATAGCTTAGGTATGGACAAGGGTTAATAGATTTATATTATACATAATTTCAGACATAAACACTTCCTGATGTAGTATACAACATTGCAGAAAATGAAATATCTGGCGCTTTTGACACCAAACTGAAATACAGACAGCCTACCACTATCGGTCAAATTCTCATAATTTGTTCATTTTTGCCTCACAAGCATAGCTTATGGCACCTCATTGGAACGAGATGGTCGAGCTCGTCACAATGTCACAATGAGGCGTCATAAAAAAAAGTTGTTTAATAATTTTGTATTCAAGTGTCGTCTGCTTTTCATATAAGGTAAAAGATTAAACGTTTATGAGTAATTGTTTTTTCATCACAAGTGGTGATGGGTGTATCGGGAATATGATCAGAAAAAAGTGTGAGAGCCATGACACCCCCACCCCGCCGCTACTGGTTGTGCTGATATTGCTCTTAACCCCTTAGGCAGAAGCGAGTTTCCATTTCCTGATGGTTACGTCATCAAAAATTCGGTCAGATCATGTTTCGATTGAGCAACCTTCCTTGCGTTGATACAAATAAAATGAATGTTTCGGTATTTGTTGATTTAGTCGTCTGGAATATACCAGGTGTTCGGAAAATTCGTAGATTCGCTTTTCTTACCAACTGAAATATTCCAGACGAGTCATTCTAGACATAGGCATTGGAATATTTAAGGGCTAGACCGGTTCTATGTCATAATAGCGTCTCATTGCTTTCCAAATTAGACTGGTGACCAGAGGGCTTGCCGATTTATGTTATAGTAAAAACACCCGAAGTGTATTGCCACATCATTATTATCATCTTGGCGCGGTTCTCTTGGTTTCCAGAATAATGGATGCAACATGATACTTTATCGACAAATAGCGAGCGTTGGTTATAATATGGCCATAGGGCTGACCAACACTCCGAATATGTGATATGGTTAAACGCACTGTAAACAATTTTTGAGACTTTCGAAAAATGTTGAAATTTTGAAAGTTGTGGCAGAATATTTTGAAAATTCGCGTTTTCACAGACATGGCGGTACCGCATTTCACTAGATTTTATGACATTGCATAAGTATGTCAAATTTGGTAAAAAACGAACAGCTTCTTTGGGGCAGTGCAACAGACAAAATTCAAGGCGGAAAAAAATTAAAAAAAAATAAAAAAGAAAACAAAAATAGAGAAGAAAAATTTTGAAAAAAAACTGGGTTTGGGAAAGCATAATTAGTGATTCAAGAATTTTGTTTGCAGGTGTCGTCTGCTTTTCATGTTAAGTAAATGGTTAAATAAAAAGGAATTTGTCCTTACAGACTGAACGCAAATTTGCCCATATTCGTTCAGACACCCCCTTCCTATCCATTTCCTATCCATAAAATCTCAGATGAACAGCCACTACCAGTCTGATGACCATCATAAATCACGCCATAACTCACCAGAGTGCGACCACCCTTTTATAATAATACCAATACACTCAGATAGATCGATTTGGCCAACCTCCTATATACTCGCCAATGTATCCCTTTACGCCTGCGCCAAAACACTCACCAATTCATTAGCCGACATCTTGTGTTGACAAAGTAACTCGCCAGCGGACTCGCCCAAACTGGAGTATACAAACGAATGCCGCACACCGACACCAGTACAAAACCGGTAAGAAAAGAGATAAATAACAGAATTTCCAAAACATATCGATCGAAGGTGTTAGATAAGAAACCTTTTGTTTATATGCCATATGCATATTTCAAATCATTTACAGAGAGTATTTAACCCCTTAGCAAAGTGGTTGTGGAACATAATTTTGTCCAATCACTCCGCTTCTCCCTTGTTCAACTAGGAAGTTTACCAATTGTATCTTGTTTGACAGAGCTCACTGAGCTCTGTCGAACAAGGTATATTTGGGTAGATATCAAACTGCATTATGTGAAATATTTGCTGATGAAAACTTTGCCATTTTGTCATCACAGTGCAGAGAGTAAGTGATCTACCGGGTTTAATTTGGTATATTGTTATCAACGTTATCCGATCAAAATTATGTCTAAGCTGAACGAAACAATTACAGAAAGGGTGAAACCACTTCGGAAGGCAACCCAGCTCATCAGAATACAGAATGTGTAGTTTGAAATACAAACATCTGGCTCCGAATCTGCAAATAGCATACGTATTACAAAGCAATAATCGACATAGATACAGCGCGTCTAATGCATTTTAACCCTTGACGCTTCAAGTAATTTTACGATAATGACTGTCGTATATACATGTACATGTGACATAGTAGTGTTTTTACATTATTATTGGCTTCTTGTATAGGCAGCCAACAAATAAGTATGTATTTATTGGGATTTAACGACATTTTCGGGCACGGTGGCGTTGTGTACTAAGGCGTACTTGTCTTCAACCAATGCTAACCCTGCTTGTGTGGAGTTAGTATGTTGGAGAGCTGACAGTTGCTCGTCGTTGCTCGGTGGTTCTCTCCGGGTACTCCGGCTTCCTCCACCCGTAAAACTGTCACGGTCATGATTAGCCATTGTGCACAAATATGTGACCTTAAACACCAATAAATAAATAAATAAATAACGACATTTTCGACAAGCAGGTTCACGTCGCTTTGGTCAGTTATTCGGGTGGAGGAAGCGGGAGAGAACCACCGAGCAACGGCGAGCAACTGCCAGGTTCCTCAACGTACTGACCCCACACAAGCAGTATTAGCATTGGTTGAAAACAAGTGCATCATCGAAGCGCAGTACGCCTTAGTCTCTGAGTTCTCAAGGAAAAATATACTTGGGGTACTTTTTCAAAGCAATGCAAAGGTAATAGCTTAGGTATGGACAAGGGTTAATAGATTTATAGTATACATAATTTCAGACATCAACACTTCCAGATGCAATATACAACATTGCAGAAACTGAAATATCTGGCGCTTTTGATACCAAACTGAAATACAGACAGCCTACCACTATCGGTCAAATTCTCATAATTTGTTCATTTTTACCTCACAAGCATAGCTTATGGCACCTCATTGGAACGAGGTGGTCGAGCTCGACACAATGTGGCGTCATAAGCTATATCGTCACCTGAGTGCTAGAATGTTCTATGTCCCATAGGGGACATAGAACATTCTAGCACTCAGGCGACGATGTCTTTGACGCAAAAATGAAAAAAAAATAGGTATTCAATAATTTTGTATTCAAATGTCGTCTGCTTTTCATATTAGGTAAAAGGTTAAACGTTTATGAGTAATTGTTTTTTCATCACAACTGGTCAAGTGGTGATGGGTGTACCGGGGATATGATCAGATAAAAGTGTGAAGGTCATGACACCCCCCCCCCCCCCCCCCCGCTACTGGTTGTGCTGATATTGCTCAAGCTCCATGTCACCAGACTAATTCTGTTGGAATGCGACGCTGTTATGGTCTGTTAGTTTAGCCACTTTTCATGAGTTTGCGCTCTGACTATCGTTGATGTAATCTGATGTTCCTTAACGTAAAAGGACATACAGATATTCACTCGTACCCCAGTCAGTTAGTTAAAGATATTCCGAGCAATATATATTTAATTAACACTAGAAACCATCAAGATAATAACAAAATTAGTGGAACGAGGGGGCGTAAACATAAAACTCTGGCAGCGGCGAGTCTTCATTTCCTGATGGTTACGTCATCAAAAATTCGGTCAGATCATGTCTCGATTGAGCAACCTTCCTTGCGTTGATACAAAGAAAATGAATGTTTCGGTATTTTTTGATTCAGTCGTCTGGAATATACCAGGTGTTCGGAAAAGTGGACCGTAGATTCGCTTTTCTTACCAACGGAAATATTCCAGGTGAGTCAATCTAGACATATGCGTTGGGCTATTTAAGGGCTAGACCGGTTCTATGTCCTAATAGCATCTCACTGCTTTCCAAATTAGACTGGTGGCCAGAGAGCTTGCCGATGTATGTTATAGTAAAAATTTATCATACTGGCGCGGTTCGTCTAGTTTCCAGAATTATGGATGTGGTATGATAATTTATTGACAAATAGCGAGCGTTGGTTATAATATGGTCACGGGGCTGACCAGCACTCCGAATATGCGATATGGTTAAACTATTCCATATATAACTACGATTTTAACCACATATCATGCGAGCATATTTAAATTAGACCATCCGAAATACTTTGAAAATATAACGAGTTCTGTTGCATTTACTGTTGCTGTATGGGGTCTTGTTTGGAGTAGTATTTAATTTTCGAAAGGGTTAAATACTTTCTGGGCAAAAGTCCATTAAGCATCCATATTTCTTGCCACATGATGCATTGAGTCAGAATGATAAGCTTTCTGGTTTATCCTTTCAATAAAGCAACATATTGTGTATCAAAATGCGAAATACGTGGGGTCTCTAGAATGTAACATACACAGTTGGGTACTTTCAATTGCTGAGGTAAGTTTAATCAATTTTCACTCTTCACATCCATGGAATATTTACACTGCTTTGTAATATGTAATTCGCCTCCAGTCGGTGGTCATTGAAATGGTATCTGGACAAAATGCCCTAGGGATAAAATACCCTCGGATAAAATGTTATTAGGAAAAATTATCATAGGATATAATTCAGTCAGTAAACTTACAGGGTGGGAATATGCCTTCGGGACACAATGTCCTTAGGATAAAATGCCCTCAATCATCTTCCAACATTAAATGACTGAAGGGTGCTCTGATAGCGATCGTCTGACTTATCATCTCTTGAGTGGAACAAGGTGCCACCTGCAGTTCATTAGCACTGCAAATGGGACCTTTTACCACTCAGTGACGATATATCACTTCGTTCAAAAGATGGTCATTACCAGAAACCACAAATACACTAAAACCATAAACCCCATGCCCGTTAGTTGTACAGCAACATTTTATGGTTACTATATTTTTCTATCTTCATAACAGAAGTGCATAGATTTTGTGCTGAGGGCATTTTGTCCACCCATACATATTCGCTGGGGGTGTTTTATACTTAAGGCATTTAACCTAAGGTATTAAGCAATAAGGCATGTTGACTACGGGCTTTTTATCCTTAGGGCATTTTGTCATACAGTCTTTGAAATATAATAAAACCTTGGTTTTTTGTGTAAGCTAGCTGCCCTCGTTTTGTTTTACAGAGATTATATTTTAAGTTATAATTGGAGCACTGTTAGCACGAATGTTTCACTTTCAGTCGCTCTTGCTGAATTAAAATCGCCCAATCTGGGGTGGAGCAGCTCGACCTGACACGTGTAAATTTGTGTCCAGATGTGGTCGAGACTATAATTAGCTAGTCATGAAGGTGTTATCGAGAGCCAGAAGTTGCTCTCTGTGAGAATTGTATGTTCTCTAAATCCACTATGAGAAGTTTAAAAGAAAACAAAAAAAGTATATAAAAACCAAATCTTTTTGACAGATGGAACAGTGTGTAACTAAACAATACGACAGAACCTTATATTTATAACAAATTATAATGGGGGGCGGCCTCCCTTTTGCCCCCATCTACATTCATGCCACTCGCTTAGACAATCAACCCTACGTTTCCTGTGGCACTTGTAGTGCATTTCACTCTGTAAAAATACATTTCCAACGAAAAATTCGGTTACATAATCTATTTCTTGTTTTTATTTATTTCATTATTTTAATTGATACAATTCAGTGAATGTATTATTGGTTGCTGCACTGGTTGTATATATGGATCAGAACATTACAGTACAGCCTTCGTGGACTGGTTACTTTCCACGGGTGGGCAATATTTCCACGGACGTAATAATATTAGATTCCAAACAATAATTATAGGAATAAACATCAACAATTTGATTAATGAAGCACCGGGTACAACCCGGTGCTTCATTAATTAAAATTTTGCTGCTGATGATTTTTATTACCTCGTAAACGCATGCGTGGTCATCACTGCTCACGCGTGGTTTACGACCAATCCACGGCGAGTGTACTGTTCGTGACATATACCTCGCTTCTTTAATCAGTTCTATGAACGATTTGAACTTGGCAAAATATGAACTTGCTTATAATTCTGTTCCAAACCATAAAACAATGGTCATAAGATGAAGAATGATATTACAACAAGTAATATATGCCGTTCCCCAAACACCACCAGCGCCATATTTTTATTCTTCCACCAATTTTAAATGACTGGCCCTGAATGTATTATGCGTACAGAACAATTGACAATGGCCTTGTTTACGCCCAATACTGGGCAAGTGTCATGATATCTGGATGTCATGGTTTCCTCGAAGATATAGCTCTGGTATTTGTGGAAGCAGCAGTCAACACGTGTTGCAATCAATTATTTGATTGAATGTTGTTTACTTTTTATCTAAAATTTGCTAAGTGACGTTTTCATGCTTTACTTATAGACAACATAATGTGTAAGTCTGACTTGTATTCGTGGGGAGGTGATTGCCTGAAATCCAACAATAAAGCTTTCTCGCGCTGTGATGTATATATTGATTTTGCAGTGGACATCCCCATTATTTTTTTACTGTCAGACGACAGTATTCTCGCTGTTGGGTGCCAACTTAGCCATTTGCACTAAATATTTTGATTTGGCACCAAAACAGCGTTGGCTAAAATTTTGCACTCAAAAAGTTCGTATGACTTGTGATGGAAGGCTTGCAGCTGTGAAGAGCAAAACAAACAAAATATATTTTTACTCTTATAGTACAATGGAATCGTCAGCTGGTAATAAAGGCAACAAACCCAGTGATTTTGTCAATGAGGTCTTAAAAGTTTCGTTCGGACACACTTTTTTTTTTTTGGACTCACTTTGAACGTTAATTATCAATTAGTGGTAATGAGGCATTGTTTGTTTCTAAGTTACACATCGTACTTTATCAATTTTACAAAAGGCAGCATTTAATTAGATAAATTATTCATACCGTCGCGATCTAATTAAATGACTCGCGATATTTGAATCATTTGTTTTACAAGGATTGGCGAACAAGTTATGCAACTTATATTAACGCCTCTCCTTGGCTCAATGGCGTAGATGTGTGGGATAACCTTCATAGCGGCAACTTCGTGGCCTAGCTCTTCTCGAATACTACGAAGGGATCTTTAGCCTGCACGGAGTGTGTCTCTCTCCGCACAGAGGACAGCCATTTTACGTCCCCACCCGATAGGACGGTACGCTGTGACAGCATCACCCCCACAATTGATGCTGACAGAGAGTGTTCGGATACCTCGAGAACTTTCCCCGGCCGGGGATCGATCACGGGACCTCTGGCATGAGAGACCAGCGCACTTATCCACTCGGCCACCACTCTCTTGGGCCATCACTCTCTTTGGACTCGCGATCCGTCAATCCCAGCGTATTAATAATAATCAATCCATTATTCTGTTATGAGCACAATGCAACAACAGTTGTGCGTACCGACAACATTCACCCATCAATTGAATTAGTGGTACAGATATAAATCACGTGACCGCCCAATGTCCGTTCACTCTTCCATTAATTACCAGTTCATTTTCAAAACTTTATTATTTTGATCAGACAGCGAAAAAGACATGTATCTCCACCCACCAGCCTTTGAGTACCGAAGCATTTTGTTTGGCAGGGGGCGCGGCGGCTCAGTTGGTAGAGGTGCAGGCTGCAAGCCGAGAGTTCCTTGGTTCGAATCCCACCTGCGGCAACCGCGTTGTGTCCTTGGGCAAGACACTTCACCCCCATTGCCCGCTTGGGGCACGGTGACGCTGTGTACTAAGGCGTACTGCACGTCGATGGTACACCTGACTTCAACCAATGTTAACACTGCTTGTGTGGAGTTAGTATGTTGGGGAGCTGACAGTTTCTCGCCGTTGCTCGGTGGTTCTCACCGGGTACTCCGGCTTCCTCCACCCGTAAAGCTGTCGTGGTCATGATTAGCCATTATGCAGAAATATGTGACCTTAAACACCAATAAATAAATAAATAAATAAATAAATATAATTTTGTTTGGCAATAACATATTTAGAATGACTGAAAAAATGGCGCCAGACAATTTCGGGTCAGCGCGAATACCGATAGATGATAATATGGCGCGATGAGAGAAATGTATCTCTTCTAACCCAAAAGCAGTGACGGGTGCCATTTGATTTAACCCTTTACCCAACGCAGACGATATCAAAATTTATTATTTTAAATATAAGTTTTTTAAATTTTTCAAAAAATTGCAACAAAACCATATCATGTGACCCCTCATTGGAACGAGCTCAATGAGCTCGTTCCAATGAGGGGTCACATGATATGGTTTTGTTGAAATATTTTGAAAAATTTAATTTTTTCAACTGCTCAATTTGCATATTACGCGGGCGGATGCGGGCGATTCGTTGGGTAAAGGGTTAAGAGATGTACTGTGTTGAAATGTTCTGCCAGTACTATGGAGTCAGAAAAAGTGGTTGCGTTTGACAGATGTGAACATGTATATAGGAAGCATTTCCCAGATGAGGCACAGTCATACAATGACGCCCACTCTTTGATTATTCCTCTCCTCCACCCTTTATTGTAATTTGACACCCCTGATTTTTGGATCTTGTCTGCGCCACTACCGTAAATGGCTTACGACTTTCTGTAGTAACTCTCCCATCAACTGTAACAAATCATCTGAACTCATTTTGACAACCAAACATAATTTAGAACTCTATCAGTTAACTACTGACATGAGTATTTTCAGCACGTTCGAAAATAACGAACTCAAACTAAATACTAATAGATCTAGAGTTATTGAAACTCTGTTCACCAACAGCTTTATAATAACAGGCATCACCTTTGCATTTTTGATTCTGTCTGAGCACAATGCAGAAATTTCCAATTATCTGTATCTTCGTAACCCACTTCACACTTACCAAAAAAGAGACCATCCCCCTTCCCCCCAAAAAAAGATAATTAAAAAAAACCCCAAA
The DNA here is from genome assembly GCA_031216915.1 of Pictodentalium vernedei. Classification (NCBI taxonomy): domain Eukaryota; kingdom Metazoa; phylum Mollusca; class Scaphopoda; order Dentaliida; family Dentaliidae; genus Pictodentalium; species Pictodentalium vernedei. The sequence goes on along the minus strand of CM062296.1, from coordinate 82,859,754 downwards.
AAACAAAACACACAATAAGTTACATCAACTGAGTGTAAGTGAGGTATTTTTATTCGTGTTAACCCTTTACCCAACGTAACGGTCAAAACCAGCCAGCGCTATTCACAAAAATCGCCAGTTAATTTTCATTATTTTTTTTCATTTTTTGTCTCAGAACATAGGTTACGAACCCTCTTTGGAAGGAGCTCGCCGAGCTCGTTCCAAAGGGATCATAACCTATGTATTTGAGACAAAAATGTAAAGAAATTATTCAAGAATTGTGTTTGCAAGTGTCGTCTGCTTTTCATGTTAAGTAAAGGGTTAAATAAAAAGGAATTTGTCTTTACCGTCTGAACTCAGATTTGCCCGTATTCGTTCAGACACCCCATTCCTATTCATTTCCTATCCATAACATCTCAGATGAATAGCCACTAATAACTATTATAAATCACGCCATAACTCACCAGAGTGTAGGTCTGTCACGATTTTTTAATTTAGGAATCGATTAATCGTCGCAAATAATCGATGATAATCGATGATAATCGATTGATCGTACCAAGATGACCCCCATCTCCTTCTCGTTGAAGTCGATAAAAATGAAGTTGAAGTGAGTTGACCTACCTCAAGTAAACAACTAAGACGATCCTCTTTTAGTTACATTCAAAGCTTTGATGTTCTGAACTTTTGAACCGTCAATGTAATAATCAAGACCGGTCGGCAGTTGCGAAGTTCGCAACTGCCGACCGGTCTTGATTATTACACTGACGGTTCAAAAGTTCAGAACATCAAAGCTTTGATGAATGTACCTGAAAGACAAATGCTTCCAATAGCTTCTTGGGGTTTAACATCGATGTTCTTAACTCTTTACCTTTAGAAACAATAGTTTTTTCAACATATTTTCTTTTAATTATTAAACGTCTAAAACGGGATATAATTTACCGATTATTCGACAACGAAAAATACTAATCGATTTCGCCGTGACCGATCAAAAACCGATTAATCGATTAATCGTGACAGCCCTACCAGAGTGTACCACCCTTTTATAATAATTCCAACACACTCAGACGGAACGATTTGGGCAACCTCCTATATACTCGCCAATGTATCCCTTTACGCATGCGCCAAAGCAATCACCAATTCATTAGCCGACATTTTGTGTTGACAAAGTAACTCGCCAACGCACTCGCCCAAAGTGGAGTATATAAATGAATGCCGCACACCGACACCAATAGAAAACCGGTAAGAAAGGAGATAAATAACAGAATTTCCAAAACATATCGATAGAAGGAGTTAGATAAGAAACCTTTTGTTTATATGCAATATAGAGGATATGGAATGAGTGTTTTTCTCATATAATATTTATGAAACGAGTCAAAGAATTTTCCGTTTTGGCGAGCCTCTGGCGAGCCCAAACGGAAAATTCGAACGAGTTACGAGTTTCATAAATATTATATGAGAAAAACTCTCATTTCATTTTATATTTATCATATGACACACACACGCACACGCACAAATTAGCCACTTAGTATGACTTTTTAACCCATCATCTAACTTGAGCTGCAGATGGCACTTGGAAAAAAACATCCTCGTATAACTAAAAATTTTCATTTTTTGCTTCCAAAACATAGGTTATGACCCCTTATTGGAACGAGCATGTCGAGCTCGTTCCAATGAGGGGTCATAACCTATGTTTTGGAAGCAAAAAGTGAAAATATAAAAAAATGAATGGCGTTTTTCTTGTAGGTAAAAGATTTATACAATATAACCCACCCTAAATAGGACAGATAACGTAAATTCTCCCCACTGAAATTGTGCAAATGAGACCCAGTTGTATTTTGTTTAGCCAATCAAATTGTCCAGTTTTGAAATTGACCAATGAAAGCACCCAACTCTAATTATGCAAATTATGAAAATGTGGCCCAGCTGTATTTTGTTCAGCCAATCAAATTGTCTAGTTTTGAAATTGACCAATGAAATTCTCGGAGGCTTTATTTATCACTGATTAATATGACAACAAGATATCAAATGTTTTAAAGTGAACAAAAAGGATGAGTCATATGATAAATGTATATTTCAAATCATTTACAGAGAGTATTTAACCCCTTAGCACACTGGTAGTGCAACAAAATTTTGTCCTATCATTCCGCTTCTCTCTTGTTTAACTTGGAAGTTAACCAATTGTATCTTGTTTGACAGAGGTCGGTGAGCTGTGTCAAACAAGGTATATTTGGGTAGATATCAAACTGCATTATGTGATATATTTGCTGCTGAAAACTTTGCCATTTTGACATCACAGTGGTGAGGGTAAATGATCCACCGGGTTTAATTTGGTATATTGTTGTGCTCTTGGACCTGGAGTGTATATCGCCCCACGAGCGCGGGGAGGCGCTATTTCCAATGCTTTAGCATTGCAGATGGCACATTATTGCACTTCAGGGACGTTATAATGGTTGGTTAATGCATAGTTACGTTTTACATAAAAACCCCATAAAGCCTATTGTTCAATAAACATCTTTATGTTGACATCGAAATTACAATCAGGATCCACGTTATCTGCTTTATGTCCTTTGGCAAAATACTTAATCGTCATTACCTAATTGCGAGCACGATGATGCAGTGTTCTAACGCATACTGTACTTCAGGAATACACATGCCATCAACCAACACTAACCCTGTTTGTGCGGAGGTGGGAAGTCTGTGTGCTCGACAGCAACTCGCCGTTAGTCGGTGGTTCTCTACGGATGAGTCCGGCTTCTTCCGCCCGTAACACTCTCCGACACGATATGGCCCTGGATTTTGCTAAATAAAACAATATTAAACCGAGAGCATACACCGAAGCAGATTATTATGTGATGAAACGGATCATCATACCTTATTTGTCGACAGTACGGTAACAATAGATGTCGGTATTCTGGAAAGAGCCCAAAATGATGTGCTGCTTTTATTAATTAATTATTTTGGTTTTGTTTTTAAAGACGAAGACACCAGCATAATGAAGATTGACTGGTTGCTGTTGATTGTAGCCATCGGTGAGTTGTCAGAGATAATGATCTGAGATTGCACGCGGCAATTAATTAAAATTACTTTTACGTATTTTAACCCTAAGATACTTTTGGACGTCTTATGACGTACGCAATCAAACAGCGCGTTGATACTTTGTGGTCATTTGTTTTATTATTTTTCGATTTTTTAAAGTTTTAACCTCAATTCCTATTTTCTCCCGAATAGTGCTCAGTGACAACCGTTGAATCAAATGCTATCGTGCCTTAGAATACTAATATAATCCTGATGTCAAGACATCTTAACTGGTTGAGTGGTAGAGGAAACTATCAGGGATTTCAATACCAGAGGATACCAGACCAAAAGCCAACTCTTTCCTTGCTTATATTTCATATAAGGTAATATCTTATGAGCACAGGTAATATCTTGTTTATATAAATAAACAAGATATTAATAAACTAATAATCTTATTAGCACAGGTAATATCTTGTTTATATAAATTTGTTTTATTACAAATTATTGGAGAGTGCCTGTGGGCACTCTCCAATAATTTGTAATAAAACAAGTTTTGAATAACAAATTCAGACCACCAAAAGTAATCTAGCTCTCAACTAGATAATAAATAATGTGAAAATATCTTGTTATTTGTACTTTCCGACGTTTGACGACGCATTTTGAAAAAACGTTGAAGAGATTGAATTCCCAGTGACGTTTGAACGTCAGGATAATTAAAGTCTTAAAGGGTTAACCAAAGTTTCTGTGCTGTGCTCTATCTTTTTTCTGGGCGCAGTAAACAGGTTGAGTGAGTCTTCACTGCCAAAAAGGATGAATGAGAGAATGAAAGTGTAATATTTTTAAATTTTTCATTATAAAATTTAAATTTTTTCAAGAGTATCATATTTGCTTCCAAATTATTGGTGGAGACGGTGATTTTCTTAACTCGATGTTGTTTTTTTCTATTGTATGAAAGCTTTTGTTTTTTTGCTCACGCCCCAAAAAAGAAATGTCTGTCGGTGCATGTAAAGGATAATTACATTTTCCTACATTAACTCTTAACCCGCTGAGTATTTGCGAGATATTTTTGATCAAATCTAGTCATGGCTGCTATGAAGCAGCCATGAGTAGATGTGATGAAAAAGTAGTCTAAATATAACATAAGTAATCATTGGTGAAAAAACCTGTTCAATTTACAGGGTGAAAATTTAATTAAGTGTGCCCAAATTATACTTATTTTAGTGACAAGAGAAACCCTTTGTTGGGCAGGATTATCCACCAGCAGCATGCAAAGAGTTTAGGAAGAGTGTATCCAAACCAGGAATCGCGAGCTCTCACGAAACCAGGTCCTAACTGGAAATTAGAAATTATCTTCGTCCACGTCGATTCTATGTTTTTTATACGAAGACTGCAGCCCTAAAAGCAGTCCTGACAAGCCTTCATATTTTCCGATAAAACTTTGCTACGGTCAGTCATTGCCGCCCTTTGTATCCACGCCCTTGTTTATTACAGGCCATTCATCGGCGTAGTGTTAATGCCTTAATGGGAAGAACCTGCTCTGTATCGAGTCCCAGAGGTCACTAATACTGATGGCATAAGTGGTATCGTCTTTACTATGACGCACAACGAAATGGGCGAGTCTACCTTGAATTTGTGAACGGTTCAGTGATTTTAAGTTACAGGATGTTTACTTGACATATATAGCGTCATGTGAGGCGAAGTGAGATTAATGCTGGACGAGGCCGTAGGCCGAGCCTTATATTGATCGTTTTGAGCTTCACATGACGCCATACCAGCCAAGTAAAGATCCGAATCGATTCATTTTGAATATTTATCAGCAAACTGTCTTTTATTTGCATGAAAGTAGGTGAAAACTTGAGGTGGGCAAATTAATTCGGAAATAAAATGACGCCTAGCAAAGGGTGTGTGTGGGTTCATACACGATCACTGGCAATGTATGGACTCAATCCGATAGCCGGTTCCCTAAATGATCAAAAACCAGTCTTCAGCTGCAGATGTTGCCCTGTCTATACCACCACGATGCCGTCTTACTGGTGTGCTATACTGCTAAACTCTTGCGCAGCCTCTGATGATCGCCGTATGATCGCCGTATGGCACACCAAGGACTTTACCAACCTGACGTTGGGTAGCCCCTTGTTCCACCATCCATACAGCCCGCTACATTTCTGCTTCAGACAAATGTCTTCTTACATTTTCATTTGCCATATTCAATTTTAAATCACAATGGTTTGTATTTAAATGACGATTGAATACCCCTCCCATGTCATGTTCATGTAGACAGTACACGAAAACATGACAATCAAGGGGTACATGCTTTCCATGACTGTCACGTGAAGTTTGCCTGCCAAGAGAGCTAATAAAAACACTGGGGACCATCTCAATACATTCCTCGATAATAGCCACCAAAAATATCGCAAATATGTCACAAGCAAATTTCACAATGATGTATCAAATACTTGGTGTTTAGCAAACTTTGAGTAGTATAGAACTTCCTGTCTAAAAAGATGGGTCGGTAACTCTCAACTTGTGCGGTTTGTTGCTTTTATACCTCGGATGTGTGAAAGGAGTGAAATGGTCATAAAACAATACATTGGTCACCGGGAAATTCTGACCACTCATGTTGAAATCTAAATATTAACCTTAAAAAATGTCAATTGGGGAGAGGAGAATTTTTTCGATGTGTATGAAATTAAAAATAAAAGAGAAAACCGCCATAGCATGATGTACCGTATTTACAGACTACCGCGTCCTTCACATGTGGTTATTTATTTATTTATTTATTGGTGTTTAAGGTCACATACTTTTGCAGAATGGCTAACCATGACCGCAACATGGAGATAAAGTCAAGGTCAGTCAATCGTTTATACCCCATGCTGCCTATTTTAGAGGACTCGCACCCCAAGCATTAGTGACTGAGACCTATTTTACGAGTGAAAAAGAGCTTGTTTACCACAGTAAACAAGCACTGCTTCACTTCCCGGGGTTCCCACGGGGGCTTCACTTGTGGTGTTTGTCATCTGGATAGCCTTGAATTTATCAAACTTTTTCCCAGCTCCTCGTCCATTAACATTTTGAACCGCGGTGGTATCCTCCTTGGCAGTTCTATGACATTAATTGGAGGAGTCCACCATATTCATTTTCTGGGAGTGGGGTGGGGGAACCAATTAATTGGTAGAGTGCTAAATTTTTTTGGACACCCAAATTTGTTCCCCTGTCTTTGCTTTGTTATAATTTATGTGAGAGTACCTGTACATGTAGGTACTCTCACATAAATTGTAACAAGGCAAATCATTACAGATGAAATAATTTCACTTCAAAGATAATATGAAGCATATCCACTGAATATGAAGCCTTTACGTTATGACACCTGCACTTCAAGGTATTTATTTATTTATTGATTGATTGGTGTTTAAGGTCACATACTTATGCACAATGGCTAATCATGACCGTGGCAGTTTTCGGGTGGAGGAAGCCGGAGTACCCGGAGAGAACCACCGTGCAACGACGAGCAGCTGCCAGCTCCCCAACATCGTAACTCCGCACTGCAGCACAGGCAGGATTAGATTGGTTGAAGACATGCGTACCATCGACGTGCAGTACGCCTTTAGTACACGGCGTCATCGTGCCCCCATGTGGACAATCGGGGTTAAGTGCCTTGCCCAAGGACACAACGCGGGAGTCCGAATTGATCGCTCAGACTGCCACCCAACCAAGTACTAACCCGGCTCGACGTTGCTTAACTTCAGTGATCTGACGAGAAACAGTTACCGCAACGCCACAGCGCCCCCTGCACTTCAAGGTAAAGCCCAAATATGGGCTTCTAGCACTTTACCAGTTAATATTTTCGCGTTGAAAATATTGATTGCTCTACCCAACCAATTTACTTAGTAGCCACCTGACACAGTGACATTATGACGTAGCATGCCCCTGGGCCGAACGCGCTCTCTCGGGTTCAAAGGAGTAAACTTGCCTTGGTTAAGTTAGACTTAGAATTTGTTGTGACGAATGTTAATTCAATCTGCCAGATTTCGAACGCCGAAGTTGGTAAAGTGAAAAACACTATCTTCTGCCTCGCTTCCAAGTTACAACTGTCAATTCAAACAAGATTTCAAACGCCTCTTTTTTTAAGCCAAATGTGTGGGCGGGACGAGGAGGAGACGTCCGTTTTCTTGTGACCTATGACAGTAGATGTATGTAGGTATATACTGGGAAAACGAACGGCAGTCTACATGAAAACAGCATTAGAGCTTTACCGAACGAATCGTCTATACCCGCCCGCGTAATATGCAAAATGAACAGTTAAAAATTTTTTAAAACATTCATCAAAACCATATCGTGTGACCCCCCTCAATTGAACAAGCTCGTCTCGCTTGATCAAATAACGGGTCTCGTGATATATTTTTGTTCAAATTTTCTGAGTCAAAAAAGAAAGTTTAATAAACTTTGAGGAGCAATTTTTTAGTATTATCGACTATTAATCCCAAACAAATTATTGTAAATTCATATTTCGAGTCTAGCTGTATGAATCTGCATAATTCTTCTTACTGTTGACAGCGTCATGTCAGGGCGTCACAATTCAAACATGTGAAATGAAAAGTTCACACATGCAGTCAGTAGCGTGTATGTCCACCGTTTAGACATCGACGGCTCATGGACCTGATAAGTCTCTGGATGTCACCCTGTGATACTGCGTTCCACTCCTGCTTTAGAACATGACGTAAATCGCCTAACGTCTGAAGATCGTGAAGCCGTACCCGACGGTCCAATTTATCCCAAAGATACTCGAATGGCGACAAATCTGGCGAAAGTGGGGGCCAGGGAAGAAGTTCAATGCTCTCCTCAAGAAAGTCGCGACGGAATGCGCACCACATGATATCTGGCATTGTCTTGCCGGAATAACTGCAAAAAATCCGACGTTAGCATTGAACAATGGGACAACAACAGCGTTAAGAATTTCGTCCCTATATCGCTGTCCATTCAGAGTACCATCGATAAAGATCAACTTCGTTCGATGGTGCAATGAAATTCCTGTCCAAACCATTACACCACTCCCGGTCGCATTTCTGCACGCAAGCATCAGAAACCTGTTTTCCTCGTCGGCGATACACTCTTGCCTTACCATCAGAGCGCCATAAACAAAATTGTGATTCATCACTGAAAAGAACTGTGCTCCAACGCTGCTGAGTCCAGCGAACACGCTGATGTACCCATTCCATTCTGACGATACGATGACGTTGGGTAAGGATTGATCTGTGGTATGGACGCCTACGTCAGATGCCGTGTTCAGCGAGTCTGCAGCGGACAGTGCGTGCACTGATTCTATTGTTAGTTCTACCAGGAGCAATTGCTGCTGTCCTCCTCGCCGGAAGGAAGCGAACCCGTCCTGATGTGTCGGTCTGGTGCAGGGGGCGTAACTCTTGGTCGACCTAAACGCGATCGGTCGGCAGTAGATCCAGTGGTTCTATACCTTCCACTGAGACAGTAATAAATCTCCACAGTGACTCCGAACTCAGCAGCGAGCTGATCTGGAGGTATCCCAGCCTCATGCATACCAATGGCACACAACCACTGATTTTCGGTTAACCTTGGCATTTTTTAAAATGTCGGAAGACAAAAACGTGCGAGTTTTCTCAATAACCCAGGCTCTCTTGCACAACATAACACAAAGAAAATCGTCGGTCACCCATTCAGTTTGACATTCTCGGGTAGCACGTGCTATTTTGAAATCCATAGGACATTTGTATACGGTTGGGTGGACAACAACAACATGTCATCAGACACTTTGCACGACTTCTTGTCCACAAACTTACAACATTAGAACTATTTTATTTCATCCTTTATGCTATTTTTTTCACATTGGTTTCTATTATACTTTCTTTTTCGACTCAGTATCTTTTAAAAATAGTAGAAAAATAATATTTGAAATATTAAATTTTGATATCACGTGCGTTGAGTGAAGGGTGAACACTTTGAACTCGGTCGTATCTTCCATGGCAGTTCAATGGCAGCAATTATAAGAGTCCATATTCACTATTTGGGGTTGGTCAATTCACTATTTGGGGTTGGGCTGTACGTTGAAAATATTGATTGACATTTACTGAACAGCCATCCTATTTAATGACGTAGGGAGCGCGGAGGCTCAGTCGTAAACTGTTGGACTTCTACGCAAGAGGACCCGAGTTCAATCCCCGTCCGGGACGACCCGCGTTGTGTCCTTGGGCAAGGCACTTTATTCTGGTTGCCTGCACGAGAGCACGGTACGCCGTGCACTGAGGCGTACTGCACGTCAATGACGCACATGTCTTCAACCGCTGTAACCCTGCTTGAGCGGAGCTTGCACAGAGTTAGAATGTTGAGGAGCTGACAGTTGCTCGTCGATGCTCGGTGGTACTTTGGCTTCCTCCACCCGTAAAACTGTCCCGGTCACGACTAGCCATTGAGCATAAGTATGTGACCTTAAACATCAATAAATAAATAATAAATAATAATAATAATAATAATAAATTTAATGACATTATGACGTGCCATATTTCTGGCCGGAAAAGCGGCCGCTCGGGTTCAAAGGGCTAAGAAGTTGGGGGCGATCAGAAAAATAACCATCACAACACTTATGACGTTGACGTTTACTTGGTAGGACGTTACGTCATGTTGGTGAACGCAATACGTCTTTCTCCCCCCCCCCCCCCTCACAGCATGTGTAACATACGTCTGTCCAGTGTGAGATAGCAGGGGGAGACAGATGTATCCCACCCCACCTACGTGACGTTATACATTTATAACGTTATTATGACGTTATGCATATCGTATCAGTTTCTTGCTACCAACTAATTCATTTTGACGTTATCAGAATGCCGTTTCACCCCCATTGCCCACGTGGGGGCACGGTGACGTTGTGTACTAAGGCGTACTGCACGTCGATGGTGCACCTGTCTTCAACCAATGCTAACCCTGCTCGTGTGGAGTTGGTATGTTGGGGAGCTGACTGTTGCTCGCCGTTGCTCGGTGGTTCTCTCCGGGTACTCCGGCTTCCTCCACCCGTAATACTGTCACGGTCATGGATAGCCATCGTGCAGAAATATGTGACCTTAAACACCAATAAATAATAAATGAATAAATAATCAGAATGCCGTGTGATCTAAGTTTGATGCTCTAAAACTCTTTAAACCCCAAGATGCCACCGTTCCTAATTGATTTCGTGGTATATACCTTTGGTATATACATAACTTTTGCATGCTTTTTCCGATGGTGTCATTAGTTTTTTTCAAAACAACGAATACCAAATGAGTTGATTATACCAGCACGTGGCCGCCGATTAACTCTGGCTAACGTAACCGCTGTATGGTGGGGGAGAAAAATAATCCCTGATGGGTACGGGTGTGGGATGGGAAAATCTCACCCTCGGGACAAGATATTTGGTCCAGACACTCGGCTAGCCTCGCGTCTGGCCCAAATATCTTGCCCTCGGGTGAGATTTTCCCATCCCACACCCGTACCCATCAGGGATTATAATATTCTCACACCCGCGCTTCATTTTGTACACGTAGCCAACGTAAGAGAGTTATGGAAGATTTTTACATCTCATATCGCCCACGTGACTACTATCTCATATATCCCAGATGACAAATCGTTCCCTGAGTTCCAATGTGTTCTATGTGCCAGTAGGCACATAGAACACATTGGAACTCAGGGGACGAAATACAAACTTGATTACGGAACTATTTAAAATTGTCTGCAATTGAAAAGAAAAGCAGTGACTACCATTTCTAGTTTCGCATCTATAGATATGACCGAATTCATCGAAGCAATTGAAAATGAAAACGCTCTGAGGAAAACAGCAGGCTAACTAAATCGTTTTCAACTGTTCTTGTCGGAAAATGTTGACGTCTTTCATCAACAGTTCAGGTTTCCTGGAATGTGTGAAGTGATCATAGCTGCGTCGTGCTTGAAAACGCTCTTTGGAAAACAGCTGGCTATCTAAATGGTTTTCAACTGTTCTTGTCAGAAAAGCACCCCGCAGCTATGATCACTTCTCACATTCCAGGAAACCTGAACTGTTGATGAAAGACGTCAACATTTTCCACCCTGACAGACACATTAACCCTGCGAGTACAGGCCATGGTTTTGGTGTTTTGGTATATACTATCACTGAAAGTATATACCTTACAGAATATACCAAAACATCGCCCGACAGAACGGGTTAGCGTATTTTTTTAAGATTGGAACGATGATTTAGAAGCTATTAAATTATCGTATATAGCCTTGCTTGACGGGAGGATGAATGCGAGGCTCAGGAAGTGGGAGAAAAATTATTCATCATGACCTGATGTGTGAGATGGACAAATCAAACCCCATGGCCAGACGTTTGGTCCGGACACTCGGTAAGCCTCGTGTTCGATCCAAACATTTTCTCCCTGGGGTGAGATTTTCCCATCTCACACACCAGGTCATGATGGATCATTTTCGTCAAACCCAGGTTTTTCAGGGGGACATAAACAACCAAAAGAGTTACAGACTGCGCTTTCATTCAAGGGGCGACGAGAGAACTAGTCATGTCTTATCCTTTAATAAAATCTAAAACTTTTGAGGGAAGTCATTTACAGCAGGAGCACATTTAGAGTGAAATTTTGATGCAAATGACAAAACGTATAATGTTTAACCCTTTACCCAACGTAACGGCCAAAACCGAACAGCGCTATTCACAAAAATCGCCAGTTAATTTTCATTATTTTTTCATTTTTTGTCTCAAAAACATAGGTTATGACCCCTCATTTGAACGAGCTCGTCAAGCTCGTTCCAATGAGGGGTCATAACCTATGTTTTTGAGACAAAGAATGAAAACAATTAGTTGTTTAGGAATTGTTTTTGCAAGTGTCGTCTGCTTTTCATGTTAGGTAAAGGGTTAAACAGCACTTAAATTTGTAGGAAATGTCAAGAGAACACGAACACACTGCAGACGCTGGACATCTTGGTTTTAAGCGGGAGGACCACTGGCTGAAAATCTGTTATTTTCCAAGACTGTGTTTGAGAAATGAAATTTTGATCTAAGTGAAATGCCTCTCGATGGGTGTTTTAGCAGAAAATCAATTTTACTCTATTTTACTCGAAATCTGTTATATTTTATAGATTATGGATGGTAAAACTATTGGAAAGCTGCCTCTTACGAGATTCTGATAAATAAGACCAGGCAGCAATCCCATTCTACATTCTAAACGGACAAACTTCCTTCGTTTTTTCTTCATTTTCAGGTGCAGTTAAAGTTGGAGTAACAGCCAACTATCTCGGTTGTTTCAATGATAGAGGAGCGCGACTACTAACCGGTTTCGCCCAGAAAGGATACGGCAGAATGACGACAGAATACTGCGTATCGTTATGTGGTAAAAAAGGTTTCAAATATGCGGGAACTGAGGTGGGTACAACAGTTTGCATCAGTGTTTGGGAGGGGGGGGGGGGGGGCAGCTGAGCTTCGGGAGTTGCGTCATGCCACAATGCATAGTGGGTGTCACATGTATTGTCACGTTTTTGTGTTACTGTGGGAAACACTATCGGAGATTCCATTTTTGAATGACAAGTGAAGGAGAAACACAGTTTACAACTATTACTACTAGGTACAAGTGATAGCACCCAACGCTTCACGTGTATACATCCAGTATCTTTACTATTGTAGGCTCTAATTACCACAACTGTTGTCCGTAAGGTAGCAGATTACAAATGGTTTCTAACACTACTGGTAGCACCCGATGTTTCAGCTGTCTTTTATCAGTATCTTAACAATCGCAGGCTTCCGTTACTACAACTTTTGTACGTACTATAGGAGATTACAACTGGCTTCTACCACTACTGTTAACACCCAACACAGGGGCGTCGGAACTGCCCAAACATTGGCCGGACCATAACATTCAGATCCCGAAGCGATCTGACCGCTCACCGAGAAGTGACGAGGTTTTCTAAGAGGCTCTGGAGGTTGGGGGGGGGGGGGGGGGGGGGTTCCAGACGCATTTTGGTGCTACTTCTTTAGTATTCCAACCGCTTCCAAAGCGGTTGGAATACTAAGAAAGTAGCCCCAAAATCTCCTCATTTTACGTTACCTGGTCTTTAATAGCCGCCATTGTATGCACAGTATTAAAGAAACAAGACGATCTATGCGCGCACTATTTTCGGATATCTGCCAGTTTTAATGACTTTCCATGGGAAATCAGCCACGTCAACAGTTAAACAAATTAGAAAATAACACATAAGTATACAATTCCTTAATACTGGGCGGTCGATCACAAAAATATCATGATTGGCAAAATTTTTGTGCCCTGACCTTGGTCGGAGTGGCCGTGGAGGCTCCCTCTTCTACCAATACATTTTCTATTGCGGGCTTCAGTTACCACAACGTATATTCGTCCTATAGTAGATTACAAATGGCTTCAACCACTACTGGTATCACTTAACGATTCAGCTGTCTTTCACCCAATATCTTTACTAGTGTAGGCTCCAATTACCACAGCTTATATCCGCACTGTAATAGATTACAACTGGCTTCTATCTCTACTGTTCTCACACAACACTTCCGTGATCTTCTACCAATACATTTTCTATTACGGGCGTCTGTTACCACAACTTATCTCCGTATTGTAGTAGATTACAAATGACTTCTACCACTACTGGTATCACTTAACGCTTCAGCTGTCTTTCAGCAATATCCTTACTATTGCAGGCTCCAACTGCCACAACGCACAGTATATGGCCGTATTGTAATAGATTACAACTGGCTTCTGCCTCTACTGTTCTCACACAACACTTCCGTGATCTTCTACCAATACATTTTCTACAGCGGGCTTCAGTTACCACAGCTTATATCCGTCCTATAGTAGATTACACATGGCTTCAACCACTACTGGTATCCCTTAACGCTTCAGCTGTCTTTCACCCAATATCTTTACTAGTGTAGGCTCCAATTACCACAACGTATGTCCGTATTGTAGTAGATTACAACTGGCTTCTTCACCATTAGTACCACCCAACGTTAAAGCTGCCTGTACGTCACCACGCACAACACAAAGCCCCGTCTGTAAATATCGTCATTGGGTTCAGACAAACTCCCTTTTGATCATCCTTAGGATCCTAGGGGATAAGTTTCTATGGCTATTGGGACAGACAAAAACGTTCAATTAGGGTAAAAATGCCTAAAGTTTATGATTGGTGTTGTTGTCTCATTGTCACATGTTCTCCCTTATTAACCCTTTACCTAACATGAAAAGCAGACGACACTTGCAGAAATATTTCTTGAATAACTATTTTTTTTCATTTTTTGTCGCAAAAACATAGGTTATGACCCCTCGTTGGAACGAGCTCGACGAGCTCGTTCCAACGAGGGGTCATAACCTATGTTTTTGAGACAAAAATGAAAAAAATAATGAAAATTAATAGGCGATTTTTGAGAATAGCGCTGGCCGGTTTTTGCCGTTACGTTAGGTAAAGGGTTAACACGTCCGTTTTACAGAGAAATCTTGTACATCTGCCAATAAGAACGACCAATGATCTTCTTTATGGTATTCCAAACTTACCGGAATCCGTGAACATTTACCTTTTTCGCAGTGTACACAATTTCTACTAGACCGCTAGATGAGCACAGGAGTCTAAAAGCATCCTTTTCCTATTCTGTTGATCTTTAAAGTCAGCGGTCATCTCTGTTTACCTCAAACATGGTTCACTTCTTTTCGCTTGTTTGTCCTGTCAGTCCTGGCAATAGTAGTGGTGTGGACTCCGTCGGAGTCGCGGTAGTGCCGAAATGTGGCCCATATGCTTGTTGACCCAAGCCAGCAGTGTTGTAGTGTGGCATTTCATTTTTCTTCCCCCCCCCACCCTCACTTCTTTTGTCTCTTGCAAGGTTGAGTACCCATCAGCTTTCTTCTCTAACTTTGTACATACACAAAATTGTTTCAATATATACATACGTTTTCTTTCGCCATTACATATAAATTCATGTAACTACTTGTAAACATGTCATAATTTGTAATTGTAAACGTATTTCAAGGAAAGGATATAATCGAAGTGCTAGGCACTTGTTATCCAATCCTTTTTGTTGATTTTAAATCAAATAAAATATGTTTAATCTAATCTAAGGGAGAAAATGTGACAATGAGAACACGACGCATTAGCCCCTTTGCCGGGTAGACTAAGTGACGAGAATCCATAAGGGGCACTAATCATGTTCCCCTACACTACGGTAGTTTGATCAGTTTTCGCACAAACACACTGAAACCGTTTTGTCTCTTTTTGCCTGGTCTTGCGTTAAGGTTTTCCGGTTTGCTGCAAAAATCGTAACCGAACCAGAAAACCGAAAACAGGCAGCTCTATTGAAATGAAGTTTCAGTTCGGTTTCAAGAAAAATTATCTGTTTTGGAAACATTCAGTTACGTGTTCGTCTTAATTACATGTCGTAAAACCGTCTCCAGTGTCTTTAACCTTTTACCCAACGAATCGCCGCATCCGCGTAATATGCAAATTCAGCAGTTGAAAAGATATTATTTTTCAAAACATTTTAACAAAACCATAGCATGTGACCCCTCGTTGGAACGAGCTCGTCGAGCTCGTTCCAACGAGGGGTCACATGATATGGTTTTGTTGAAGTTTTTTGAAAAATTTGAAAAACTGATATTTAAAATAATAAATTTTGATATCGTTTGCGTTGGGTAAAGGGTTAAGTTGAAAACAATCCTCAGTAGTTTGTACGACATCACTCAACACAAAGATCTGCCTGTAAGTATCTCCATTCGGTTCAGGCAAACTTTCCTTTCATCATTTTTTTGAGTTTTAGGGGATCAGCTTCTGAGACTTTTTAATCCGAAAATACACAACTTAAGGTAACAAATGAATACAGTTAATCTAATTAGTCTGTATGAAACACACAGACTATTGTTTTTGCACAGTTTTTTTTCTTTTTTCTTTTCTTCTTCTTCTTCTTCTTCTTCTTCTTCTTCTCCTTCTTCTTCTTCTTCTTCTCCTGTCGTCTGTCTTCTCATCACGTTTTTGTCCGCAAGATAACTCGAAAACGAATTGCCCAATCTCGTTGATTTTTGGCATGCCACAAGTTCTCGGCCACCTATGTTTTTCAGATTCCTGGGGTATCAGGGGTGTCTGTAGGGGTGTTTTGAAAGTGGGTCATGCCCATATCTCACGCGTGGTATGACCTACAGACCTGGGACCAACATCAAATGCGTCGACACTCGATTCAGATTCAGATTCTTTATTCACGGTACACATACATGTAAAATGGTTACAAATAAACATATTGCACAAATGTAATGTGAAGTATACCGTAGGAAGTGGCATAGCCAGATTGGCTGTCTACCTGCCACCCCCTGGAGGTTCGATGGAGGTTCAAAATATGGGTCAAGGTCAGGGAGCTCATCTAGGGGTCATTGAGTGCATTTTTCAAAATTGCTGGAAATTACATTTTTTGACCCCCTAAAGTATTCCTGATGTACACACATGCATTTTGACGTAAAACAGTGGGCGTGGCCAAAATATTTGAAAGTGGGTCACGCCCATATCTCAGGCGTGGTATGATGTATGGACCTGGGACCAATACGAAATGAATCAACACTTGATGGAGATTCAAAATATGGGTCAAGGTCACGGAGGTCACCTATTGAGTGCATTTTTCAGAATTGCTGGAAATCACATTTTTGACCACCTAAAATATTTCTGATGTACACACATGCATTTTGACGTAACAAAAGTTGGCGTGGTCAAAATTTTTGAAAGTGGGTCACGCCCATATCTCAGGCATGGTTTGACGTATGGACCTGGGACCAACACGAAATGAGTCGACACTTGATGGAGATTCAAAATATGGGTCAAGGTTACAGAGGTCACATAGGGGTCATTGAGTGCATTTTTCAGAATTGCTGGAAACCACATTTTTTGATCCCCTAAAGTATTCCTGACATACACACATGCATTTTGGCGAAAAAAAGTGGGCGTGGCCAAAAACTTTGAAAGTGGGTCACGCCAAATGAGGCGACACTTGATGGAGATTCAAAATATGTGTCAAGGTCGCAGAGGTCACTTAGGGGTCACTGAGTGCATTTTTCAGAATTGCTGGAAATCACATTTTTTGACCCCGTAAAGTATTCCTGATGTACACACATGCATTTTGGGGTAAAAAAAGTGGGTGTGGCCACAATTTTTGAAAGTGGGTCACGCCCATATCTCAGGCATGGTATGACATATGGACCTGGGACCAACACTAAATGAGTCGACACTTGATGGAGATTCAAAATATGGGTCAAGGTCACAGAGGTCACCTAGGGGGTCATTGAGTGCATTTTTTTCAGAATTGCCGGAAATCACATTTTCTGACCCTATAAAGTATTCCTGATGTACACACATGCATTTTGACGTAAAAAAGTGGGCGTGGCCAAAAAAATCTGAAAGTGGGTCACGCCCATAACTCAGGTGTGGTATGACATATGGACCTGGGACCAACAACAAATGAGTCGACACTTGATGGAGATTAAAAATATGGCTCAAGGTCACGGAGGTCACCTAGGGGACATTGAGTGCATTTTTCAGAATTGCTGGAAATCACATTTTTTGACCCCCTAAAGTATTCCTGACATACACACATGCATTTTGACGTAAAAAAGTGGGCGTGGCCAAAAAAATTGAAAGTGGGTCACGCCCATATCTCAGGTGTGGTATGGCGTCTGGACCTGGGATCAAGACCAAATGAGGCGACACTGGATGGAGATTCAAAATATGGGTCAAGGTCACAGAGGTCACTTAGGTGTCATTGAGTGCATTTTTCAGAATTGCTGGAAATCACATTTTTTTTACCCCCTAAAGTATTCCTGACATACACACATGCATTTTGACGTAAAAAAAGTGGGCGTGGCCAAAAAAATTGAAAAAGGGTCACGCCCATATCTCAGGTGTGGTATGGCGTGTGGACCTGGGATCAACACTAAATGAGGCGACACTTGATGGAGATTCAAAATATGGGTCAAGGTCACAGAGGTCACTTAGGGGTCATTGAGTGCATTTTTCAGAATTGCTGGAAATCACATTTTTTGTCCCCTAAAGTATTCCTGACGTACAAACATGCATTTTGACGTAAAAAACTGGGCGTGGCCAAATTTTTTGAAAGTGGGTCTCGCCCATATCTCTAGCGTGGTACGACCAACGGACCTGGGACCAACACCAAATGAGTCGACATTCGATGGAGGTTCAAAATATGGGTCAAGGTCACAGAGGTCACTTAGGTGTCATTGAGTGCATTTTTCAGAATTGCTGGAAATCACATTTTTTGACCCCTAAAGTATTCCTGACGTACAAACATGCATTTTGACGTAAAAAAGTGGGTGTGGCCAAATTTTTTGAAAGTGGGTCTCGCCCATATCTCTAGCGTGGTACGACCAACGGACCTGGGACCAACACCAAATGAGTCGACACTCGATGGAAGTTCAAAATATGGGTCAAGGTCACGGAGGTCAACTAAGGGTCATTGAGTGCATTTTTCAGAATTGCTGAAAATCACATTTTTTGAACCCCTAAACTATTTCTGACGTACACACATGCATTTTGGGGTAAAAAAAGTGGGCGTGGCCACAGTTTTTGAAAGTGGGTCACGCCCATATCTCAGGCATGGTATGACGTATGGACCTGGGACCAACACAAAATGAGTCGACAGTTGATGGAGATTCAAAATATGGTCAAGGTCACAGAGTTCACCTAGAGGGTCATTGAGTCCATTTTTTCAGAATTGCTGGAAATCACATTTTCTGACCCCCTAAAGTATTCCTGATGCACACACATGCATTTTGACGTAAAAAAGTGGGCGTGGCCAAAATAATTTTGAAAGTGGGTCACGTCCATAACTCGGGTGTGGTATGACATATGGACCTGGGACCAACACCAAATGAGTCGACACTTGATGGAGTTTCAAAATATGGCTCAAGGTCACGGAGGTCACCTAGGGGTCATTGAGTGCATTTTTCAGAATTGCTGGAAATCACATTTTTTGACCCCCTAAAGTATTCCTGACATACACACATGCATTTTGACGTAAAAAAGTGGGCGTGGCCAAAAAAATTGAAAGTGGGTCACGCCCATATCTCAGGTGTGGTATGGCGTCTGGACCTGGGATCAAGACCAAATGAGGCGACACTGGATGGAGATTCAAAATATGGGTCAAGGTCACAGAGGTCACTTAGGTGTCATTGAGTGCATTTTTCAGAATTGCTGGAAATCACTTTTTTTTACCCCCTAAAGTATTCCTGACGAACACACATGCATTTTTGCGTAAAAGAAAGTGGGCAGGCCATAATTTTTGAAACTGGGTCTCGCCCATATCTCAGGCATGGTATGGACCTGTGACCAACACCAAATGAGACGACACTTGATGGAGGTTCAAAATATGGGTCAAGGTCACAGAGGTCACCTAGGGGTCATTGAGTGTATTTTTTAGAATTGCTGGAAATCACATTTTTGGATCCCCTAAAGTATTCCTGACGTACACACATGCATTTTTACGTAAAAAAGTGGGCGTGGCCAAAATCTTTGAAAGTGGGTCACGCCCATATCTCAGGCGTGGTATGACCTACAGACCTGGGACGAACACCAAATGAGTTGATACTCGATGGAGGTTCAAAATATGGGTCAAGGTCACAGAGGCCTACTAGGGGTCATTGAGTGCATTTTTCAGAATTGCTGGAAATCACATTTTTTGACGCCCTAAAGTATTCCTGACGTACACACATGCATTTTGACGTAAAAAAGTGGGCGTGGTCAAAATTTTTGAAAGTGGGTCACACCCGTATCTCAGGCGTGGTATGATCTACAGATCTGGGACGAACACCAAATGAGTCAATACTCGATGGAGGTTCAAAATATGGGTCAAGGTCATGGAGGTCAACTAGGAGTCATTGAGTGCATTTTTCAGAATTGTTGGAAATCACATTTTTTGTTCCCGTAAAGTATTCCTGACGTACACACATGCATTTTGACGTAAAAAAGTGGGTGTGGCCAAAACTTGAAAACAAATTCCCCAATCTCGGTGATTTTTGGCATGCTGATAGACAGCCACAAGCTCCCGGCCACCTATGTTTTTCAGATTCCTGGGGTATCGGGGGTGTCTGTAGGGGTGTTTTGAAAGTGGGTCACGCCCATATCTCAGGCGTGGTATGACCTACAGACCTGGGACCAACACCAAATGAGTCGACACTCGATGGAGGTTCCAAATATGGGTCATGGTCACGGAGGACACCTAGGGGTCATTAAGTGCATTTTTTTCAGAATTGCTGGAAATCACATTTTTTGACCCCTTAAAGTATTCCTGAAGTACACAGATGCACTTTGACGTAAAAAAAGTGGGCGTGGCAAAAATTTTGGAAAGTGGGTCACGCCCATATCTCAAGCGTGCTATGACCTACGGACCTGGGACCAACACCACATGAGTCAACACTCGATGGAGGTTCAAAATATGGGGCAAGGTCACGGAGGTCACCTAGGGGTCATTGAGTGCATTTTTCACAATTGCTGGAAATCACATTTTTTGCCCCTCAAAGCATTCCTGAGATTCACACATGCATTTTTACGTTAAAAAAAGTGGGCGTGGCCAAAAAAATTTATTTGAAAGTGGGTCACGCTCATATCTCAAGCATGGTATGATGAATGGACATGGGACTAACACCAAATGAGTCGACACTTGATGGAGATTCAAAATATGGGTCAGGGTCAAGGAGGTCACCTAGGCGTCATTAAGTGCATTTTTCATAATTGCTGGAAATCACATTTTTTGACCCCCCAAAAGCATTCCTGAGGTCCATACATGCATTTTTATGTTTAAAAAATGGGCGCAGCCAACATTTTTGCAAGTGGGCCCTGCTCATATCTCAATCGTGGTATGATGAATGGACCTGGAACTAACACCAAATGAGTCGACACTTGATGGAAATTCAAAATACGGGTCAAGGTCACGGAGGTCACCTAGGGGTCCGCCTCAAAGAGGTCACCAAAGTCATCAAGTGCGTATTATTCAGAAATACTGGGAAATGAATTTTATTACACCTTAATGCATTTCTAAAGTTTATGAACGTATTTCATCACTCAAATTAGTGGGCAGAGCCAAAATGTCCATTTCTGATTCGAGTATCGAACCCTTTGAATGCTGGTCACATATATGCCTTTTCTGGTTTCTTATAAATAATTGTTCTGATTCCAGTATGAATATCTGTAAAAATACTGTTAACGAAAACCCATTTCTGATTTGTTTAAAAATATTTTACTCCTGAAGATAAGCCTCCATAAATTCTCTTTCTGTATAGTTTATTCCTGATACATTAACTCTTTTTACACAGACTTGTATTTACTGGGTGCAGTAAATTCTGTTTCTCTAGTTTATATTGTGTTTTCATTGTCAGTGGCGGCGCCAGAGTTACAAAAGTGAGGGGGTACAGTTGGGGATTGTGCAGCGCCGAGCTGGGGTGAGTTTCGGGGGGGGGGGGGGGGTCATCTCCCTAAGTTGAGAAAATTTTTAACTGTCTTACTACAAAATCATGCGAATATGGATATCATTGGAACCGGCTGAACAAGCCGGTTCCAATGATATTCATATTTGCGTGGTTTCATTGAGTTATACCTTTGAGAATTTTTCTAAAATATTAAATTTTATTTATTTTTTAAAATTGCTGTAGGCTGAATTCCAAACGGATGCATTGCACACTCTCGATTCTGCATTCGTCGAATACTCTTAAGCACTATGTTTCAGTCCGTTTAAACGCGGCATGCCTTGTTGCAATTTGGACCCTCGACTCTTGTTTTTTGTTTGCAGCTAGCGTGTGTGTGTGTGTGTGTGGGGGGGGGGGAACATAATTTCAAAACTTCTCTGATTTAGTGCACTTGGGAATATGGGATTCAGCATACCGACCATTACACCGCAACGTTCAATACAACAAAAATTAAAATGATAGTATTGTTTTACTACGCTTGGCGAAAAAAGTGGAGGGGTAAGTACCCCCACATACCCCTCCATGGCATCGCCACTGCTCATTGTCACATTTTCTCCCTAACTGACCCGTCTGGCGTGCCAGTCAATAAGGGAAATAAATGTAACAATGAGGACACGCCATATTCGCCCTTTAGATGGATAGACTGAGAGTCAATATGGTCACTAGCCCATTTCACTCCCAGTATGAAAAATTCGGTCAGTTCATACGCACAGAAAAACCGTTCAACCGAATTTGGTGGATCTTGTGGTTCGGCTTTCCGGTTTGCCGCAGCAATCGGAAGCGAACCGCATCCCGACAAGAGAAAATGTAACTATGAGAACTATGTGAAGCAGCCATGACTGGATTTAATGAAAAGTTCATCTAAATTCAACTCAAGGAATCATTATGAAAAAATTCAATCAATCTACAGAATAAAATGTGATTAAATGTGCATCAGTTTTTCTTATTTCAGTGGCAAGATAAATCCTTTCCTGGGAAGAATATCTGTCAGCAGTATGCAAGAAGTTAAAGCTGTACGGAAAAAGTTTACTGCAGAAGCTGTATGATTCATGTGTTTGTGCACATACACTTTGTACATACGTGAACAAATGTGCTTATATGCAAATATGCTCACATGTGTAATTTGTTCGGCATGTAAACAGGGATGAAGTTATATCCATGTCACTGACTGAATTAATAGTCAGACTGAATGCTATCGTACACCTGATGTTGCGCTTAGTTAATTACAAATTAATAGACTAGTTAATGTTAATCCAGTGGGCTTATCTGGTCGCGAGTCTTTACCAAAGGCATCATTTAATAAGATAAATGGGGGGCGCGGTGGCTTAGTTGGTAGAGGTGCAGGCTGCAAGCCGAGAGGTCCTCGAATCCCACCTGCGGCAATCGCGTTGTGTCCTTGGGCAAGACACTTCATCCCCATTGCCCACATGGGGGCACGGTGACGTTGTGTACTAAGGCGTACTGCACGTCGATGGTGCACCTGTGCACCTGTCTTCAACCAGTGCTAACCCTGCTTGTGTGGAGTTGGTATGATGGGGAGCTGACAGTTGTTCGCCGTTGCTCGGTGGTTCTCTCCGGGTACTCCGGCTTCCTCCACCAGTAAAACTGTCGCGGTCATGGTTAGCCATTGTGCAGAAATATGTGACCTTAAGCACCAATAAATAAATGGATCAATAAGATAAATATTTCATACTGTCGCGAGTGACTCGCGACGGTATAAACTACTTATCAGATTAAATGCTGCATTAAAATGGGTAACTTAAAATGTTTTATTGAAGAAAAACAACGCCTCACTAACAACAGGGGTTGAAAGTTTGTCCAAACACCATTTCCAACACCTTATTGACAAAATCAGTTGGTTTGAGTGTGTGTCGTGAAAATCTGTTATCGTTTCCGCCATTATTGTCAGTTGACGATTTTCTTCTATTCTGTTTTGATATTTATTACACGCCTTGTTCTACGTAATCTCTATCTCCAGCAACACTAAACCATGCGGATAATGAAAATCAGTTCCGCACATACGTGTAGAACGGAAATCGTTGACGGACTATTTTTAAACGGAAGCGAAATTTCACTGGAATTTTCCACAAATCGTGCACCGCAATTACAATTTGAATCACTAGCGATAGCTAAAAATAGTAACACGGGTTCCCCTCGCAAATATGGTTGACGATAAAATATGTTCTTTTTTTATAGCTCATCCACTGAGTTCCTATGTGTTCTATGTGCCTTCTGGCACATAGAACACATTGGAACTCAGGGGACGATGTTGTCAAATGAATTGCTGAGTGTCCTTCTAGTAATTGCTTTCATAGACGTAAAGGCATGTAATAAACACTGAACGACATTCGCGTGTGAATGGGTTAATCGATATGGCACCTGTGCCATCGCGGAAGGATAAAACTCGAGGCTTGGTCTTGAAAGTGAACAGTCTAACGACTGTCGTATGAAGCGATTCAAGCTATAGTCTATATCCACCATCGGTTATTCTAGCTTCCAACACAAGTCTCTTTTCAGAAGGGATTATGCCTTTTTTGCATATGCATAAGCGAAAGCGTTAACTGTGTTTTGCTCTGGAAAAGAAACTTTGTTCCAGTGAACTTGAGGCTTCTTATAGCAGTGTTTTTCTTATGATTAACTTTATAGTAGTAGCAGAAAACACTTATCACGAAGTCACAATCGAATAGCCCCTCTTAAACAGATGACGTCAATAATCAACATGACGTCATAGCCTTGTCACTGTGAGTTAGTTATTTTTGAAATCATTTATTTCATTAACTTTTGCCCAAACACGACTTGCAAACGATATTTAGTACAAAACTATTTCGTGAATAAATTAAAATAAATTTAAATTAAAAACAAATAAAACATTTTTTTTTGTTGAGATTTCTGCGAACAGCGCCGATTTGTTTCTGGGCGTCACAGTACTGCATGAAAAGACTAAATTACACATTATGTGATAAAACGAATCACGTCATAAACAACTGTGAAATTTCTGAAGTTACAGATTCCCTTGTATCGATCTGAGAATCCGTAAACCTCATCTACGATCGACTTTAGTAAACTCAGATCAACATTCGTTTCCCCTCGGTTTATTCCAGTTTCCATCATAAGAGAAAATGGTGATATACCCAGCTTTACGTATGAAAAAACTGACCACTTAGGCCAAACAAAATTAAATAATTGATTCTAAGGCAATTTTCTGTTAAAACGAATGAGGGAGGGCAGTTGTTTGTTTTTATTTCTCTTCCTGATGGAATGGTCCCCGATGCCTAAAATCCAGTTGTGAGAGCCTAAAATTAAATACTAGAGATTCCATGTTGATTTCACTGATAGATATTTTTTGTAACAGTGATCATTCAACACAAAATCAATATAGAAAATGAAGATAAAAATAAGGAGTTTTTGAACACTGGTTGAGTGCAAGAAGCCACAATTAGGCCTGCATAAAAAATGAGGACACCAATGCAGAAGCCAACATTTGCCTTACCCATGTTTCGCATTCAGTCAAACGTACAGTACGTGTAGAATGGATTGTAACTAAATCACTCACGGAGTGGAATTATCACCCAAACTATAACTTTCAAATTTTGTATATATGGACTAAAAACACAAGCAAAGTTTCAGCCAATGGACCTCCGGGTTTAACCCCGAGGTCCATTGGCTGAAACTTTGCTTGTGCATGTTATGCTTTGCAACAAATTTGAAATTATTACTTGGGTAGACTCTCCACTCTGTGGGTGATTTAGTGATAGTACACTCTCCACGTACTGTAAATAAAAGTTTGTTTATACAAATGTGTTCTATTTCAAATTATTGAAAAGTGCCCGTTGACACACTCCAATAATTTGTAATAAAACAATTTTTGATGAACAAAATTAGCCCACTAAAACTAATCCAGGTCTCAACCAGTTAAATAAATATTTATTTTGTACATGCATATGAGAATCGTGTCGCATTTCGCGAAGAAAATAACAATACTGTATCAATATGTATACATTCACATTGCATCGCAAATCGCGATGTGATACCTCTAAAATCACACCCTATGATAGGTTTATACCTTTTGAATTTTGCCTCCAAAATTAATATGACGAATGCGGGGGGATTAAACGAATGCGCCGGTGCCCGAGAATCAAAAGATTAATTTTCTTCAGCCTTAGTTTAGAATGTAAAAACACGGCCTAAAAATAAGGTGCACAAAAATAAATAGGATCCTTACCAGGGCTCAAAATAAGCTGTGTCGCGTCGCTTTTTGCTATGCAAAACTTGCAAAAAGCTACACAATGTTAAATTATGTATAGCATTTTGCGATACAAGATAATCAACTGCAGCATATTAGGCTGCAGTTGATTATCTTGTATCGCAAAATGCAAATGAAAATTTGCAAACAAATTTGAAAACTAGTTCACTGATGCTTTACTTCTGATTGTGGAACATTCCAGGCATAACTCAGATTAACTCTCCATCAAGCATCATTAGCAACTTCATATGTAAGATGAGTTCTGTTGGTTTAAATACTTTCTGTTTTTACAACATTTTGCATAAAATGTCAATTAAAAATAACTACAAGCCCATCAAATTAAAAATCCCAACTTCCATTTTGAGAACTCTATTAAACAACCAAGACGCCATTTATAACAGTATACAAGTGCATGCAACCCTTAAAGGCAGTTCAGTTAAAAAAAAAACATAGTAAATGTTTCATGTGCTGCAGATCATTTGGAAATGCCCAGAAATGGATGAAACTATTCTATCTACTTAGAAGAATTCAATATAAAACAGCATAACATAACTCTGGTATACAAAAATAGCTATGTAATTTTTACAAAATGCTATTCATTTTTTGGAAATGCGTAGCATTTTGCTACGCAAAGAAAAAAGTTATTTTGAGCACTGATCCTTACGAAGTATGCCAAAATGAAGAGAGGTGACTTTTTCGAGGTTTGAAACGAAACAAATAGAGAAAAGACCATAACATTGTGCATATAAGGACCCACAAAGTAGATATTCTGCTTCTCGTGCCATAGTTTTGTAAACTTGTATGTGAGCTGTCGGTTTTTTTTATTTTATTTTTTTATTTTTGTAATTATTTCTTTGCCATTAAAAGTTCTTGTTCTTGGTTTGTTTTATGTTTTCGGCCTCATAATCTACAGAATAGCATGGATGGTGGTGTATTTCGTCCCTTGAGTGCAAGAAGGGTTTGCAGTGCTCTAGCACTACAAAGCCTTGTTGTTCTCAAGGGACAAAATTATCAGTTTTATTTACATGGGTAAAATATCAGAAATAAACCATTTGGTGTTGTTTTCTTTAAGTGTGCATTGGCTATAACAAAAAGAGAGCATGCGGCAGCCCAATATACCATGCGGGAGGGCATGAGAAAAGGGTTTTAATTTTTCAGGCCTAACAATAATTTTTTACAAATTTAGTGCTTGTTATCTGGATAGTATAAATTTATATTATAAAACTTTCCATCCTCTCTGTCCTATTCAACCTTTGTAGGATTTGAATTTGATGGCACGAAAACTTGAGAGACCGATTAATCTTTTTTAAACCTTTGTTTTGTGTGGTAAGTACATATATTTCGATTCAGCTTTGCACAGGAATTTATATTCATCTTCGATTGATTGATTTATTTCATTACTTTTTTCCACTTACAACTCTCTCTCTCTGTCTGCTTGTCTCTCTTTGTCTCTCTCTGGAAGCCATAATTTATGACCACCCAGTTCGAACTGTGTGGTAAAATTCCCGTACAAAGAGGTACACCGGTGGCGGCGACGGGCGGCAATGCATAAATTGGAATGGAGGTCCAGTCATCAACGTCCTACGAGACATGGATGATTGTATTGTGTTGTTCCCTTCCCGTCACACTTAACAGAATAGGGCAATTCAGTCGGGATGAACGTCGAACGATGAAGATGTAACAGTCCATACAGTCTGCAGTGAAATATAATTTTATTTACAAACTTTCCAGCTGAACGGAATGGCGAAGCGAAAAATTAATCATCTGCCTCGCCAATAGTAGGAGAATGACAGTTCGACCCTTTTTGACAGAAAAGTTAAGTTAAGCGTGGTTGGAGGCGACAACTGATGCTTTACGTCCAATTTGGGCTTCCATTTTTTTGTTGCTCACGAGAGTAAATAATATGCCATCGCTCCGATTGAAAAGAAGATATTTGTAGTTTGTGTTTCAAAGAAAACTGGATATAAAAATTGAGAGCTATTTGACAACATGGGGACGTCGGGCATACAGACGATGCAACGTTTGAGGAATGAATACATCCGAGCTGCGACGTGTAACAATTCATAAAAGTTCATATTAAATCGTGACTCATCACATATTATCTCTTTATCAGTTTCATTTTACCATCCATTTTATCATCCGTTAAACCGTACTTCTTAACAGTGACCTTGGACTGACTTCAGCTGAACAGTACACTGTAGTGGTACTTTCCAATTCAAGCCATCTGTTTTACTATGTCTTTAATTTATGCATGTTGTCGTTTTTTCAGTATTCCAGAGAATGCTTTTGCGGCAACAATGATTATAGAAGGTATGGTCAGGCTCCAGGTTTTTTCTGCAGGCTTAGATGTTCCGGAAACCATGGGCAGCGATGTGGAGGCATCTGGAAAATATCGGTATATACTGCAAAATCTGGTGATTATTTACATTTTAGTTTCCATGTTTAGTTTCCACAGATATGTTGAAAGGTCGGGGTAGCGATGTGAGATGACTTGTAATCCAATAAAGGTGGCCAGGAACCAGGAGCCAATACAATTATTTATTTATTTATTGGTGTTTAAGGTCACATATTTTTGCACAATGGCTAATCATGACCACGACAGTTTTATGGGTGGAGGAAGCCGGAGTACCCGGAGAGAACCACCGAGCAACGGCGAGCAACTGTCAGCTCCCCAACATACTAACTCCACACGAGCAGGGTTATCATTGGTTGAAGACTGGTGCACCATCGACGTACAGTACGCCTTAGGACACAGCGTCACCGTGCCCCCATGTGGGCAATGGGGGTGAAGTGGACACAACGCGGTTGCCGCAGGTGGGATTCGAACCGATGACCTCTCGGCTTGTAACCTGCACCTCTACCAACTGAGCCACCGCGCCCCCAGCCAATACAATAAAAGTTTTACAATTGTATTTTCTAGAATTGCATTTTCTACCTTTTAATATAACTGACTAAAATGAATTATCGGCATTTTAAAAGATATGGCAATTTGCCAAATGGCAAATTGCCACATCTTTCAAAATGCTGAAGGTTTATTTCAGCGGCTTTAAAATCATAACTGGAAAATACAATTCTAGAGAATCCAACTGTAAACGTTTTATAATTTAATCATTTGCCCCGCCTCTGCGTTTGATTGGTTGAAAGCATACAGCGTGAAAGTCGTCAAAATCGTATAAACCAAATCACGTCATGATTTGGAATGTCGCTACACGTTCGCACATCCGACCCAACTTTGAAGACTATGGAAGCCCCACCCACTCAATCCAATTGTCATGGTGAGGGCGTGACTGGCAGACTGATAGATGGATAACAAGCTTGTAAACAAAGATCAATGATCGATTTTTCATCGCCTCCAGTCAGCGAGAATATAATGATAATTTCTCAGGAACAATTGAATTTTATAAAATATACAGAAGTGGGAGGCGAATAAAAGATCGTATACCCAAACATGATTTTGGGGGAACTTAAAAAAATGTTTTTAATGATATTGTTACGTGACTTGCAAAATATCTGTCATCTGCGATCGAAAATCAAAACAACAAACAATTTGACAATGATTGACGTGAACTGTTTGTGGCACACTTTCCTGAGTTTGACTGTTGTCTTATGCGAAAATTAAAAGTTTTTCGTTCACGTACACATAGTTTTTATATTTTAATATTACAGCTGGATTAAATTATAAGAAATAACTGTTGTTTTCCTTCGGTTTATGCGATATAAACAGAAAATTTTCAGCACAAGCTTAATAATAACTCGCATAGCGAGTTATGAAGCTTGTGCTGAAAATTTTCGGTTTATATCGCATAAACCGAAGGAAAACAACAGTTATTTCTTAAATAGTATTAGCCCCATGTTTCACTTGAGTTCTGCTAAAGCAGTAATCACAGCGTCACCGATAAGTACCGAAGGCTCATCTGGCCATATTAGTACACCATTCAGCTCCCTCGATCCCTAATTGGACTCGGGTGTGTGAGGGTGGTTTACTAAGTTGTTCGCCAGAAAATCTTTTCGTTCCCCACAACCGATCTGCGCCTCGGAACACCTCGCTTCAGAACAACTTTAGAGAACTTTGTACAACACTCGGTTCTTCTTTGGGTTGTTTCAATTCTCATCATATCAGATCGACTGTGCGAAAAGATTGATAAGCCAACTGTTTGTGAAAAGGAACTGACTGAAACATTCAGTCTGAGACGTAAATCGCTCATTGAAAAATAAATAAGTACGTCTTTAACAAATAAATACACACCCGAACAAGTATCACCAAAACCAGGAGACGTGATTTTCCACATGTTTGAAACATAAAATCAAGAGAGAAAGTCCCCATAAATTTGTTGCACTTAAATGTAGCACAATTTATCTGGATAGTCAAAATTTACGTGTCTTTCAATCTTGCCAAAAGGGTTTAAACGCGGGAACGGGAATTCCCGTCTTTCCTGTCCTGAAAGCAGGTCGCGATACACGACAAATATAGAATGCGGAATCGGGGATCAAGCGTGGCACTGTTTGTGTGTTGAACTGAAATTTTGTGAATTACAAAAACTATCCCAACGTAACTTTGTAAGATATTCTCAGCCATTCGACGCCTGAACGTTTTACAGTCTTGATTCCTGTTTAACATTCTCACCGAATCAATGTGCTTATCAACCAGTTCTGGAGGACTCCTCTCCTCAACAGTAAGACCTTCACGCGCTACAAAGTTCAAACTCGTCTTTACGTTTAGAATCACTGGTAGTACCACTGTTCACTATCTCCTTTAACATCAACTCCCTCCTCGCTGCCGTCACAGTCCAATCTGCATCAAGCTGACCCGAAAATGTTTAGTGCAACATTTTCAGCCATGATAGATATTCTTGTGCCAAAACAAAGTGTTTGGTGCCAAAACGCCATTGAGAGGGGATGCGTCTACTTCGCTGACTGATCCGAATAAACTGCTCCCGCAACGGAACTCAGAAATTCTGACGAGATCATCGGCAGTGTGCAAAATTTGAGGAGAACACTCGTTTTGTTCGCATGGTGATAACTCAAATTTAAATTTACGCGAAGGGATAACCAGTTAGCCAAATGTTGCATCCGGAACGGTAAAGTCTGAGTAAATTAACTGGTAGTGTGCTAATTTCTTTCTCCGCTTCAAGATTTGTTCACACATTTTTGTCCTTCAGGCACTCTCCCATAAATTGTAACAATACAAATCGATGAACATGAAGTAATTTCACTTCCAAGATAATATGAAGGACGTCCACAGAATACGAAGCCTTTAACTTTTGGTACCTGCACTTCAGAATAAAGCCCTAAAATGGGTTTCCAGCACTCTACCAGTTAAGCAGCCTTTCTTGTGTTGATAGATGTTTAGACTTTTGCCTTGAGTTGCTATATATCTTTCAATTCCAAGCAATATATGAAAACTTGTTATTGATATTGATAAAGAAGCAGTTTCTCCAATAATTTTTACGTAGCCGAAGGTTCGGTAAGTCATCCCCAAACAACGTGAACAGTCAGTCAATTAGAGTCATGTTTGAAATTTTGTGCATCGGTAAGCGAAAAGGGAGGTCACCTAATTTATTGTATATGTCACTGATTCAATTAATGGACTTGCTGATTGCTGTCGGTACGTAAACCTGTTGCTGTACATAGATAATAACTGGTTGATCTTAGCTTCTTGATTATCATCCCTTTTAACCCTTTACTCAACACAGACGATTTCAAAATTTATTATTTTAAATATCATTTTAAAAAATTTCAACAAGACCATATCATGTGACCCCTCTTTGGAACGAGCGCGACGAGCTCGTTCCAAAGAGGGGTCACATGATATGGTTTTGTTGAATATTTTCAAAAAATAATATTTTTTCAGCTGCTGAATTTGCATATTACGGGGGCGGATGCGGGCGATTCGTTCGGTAAAGAGTTAATCTGCATCAACCTCTTTAGAAAGGCCACTTTCCCTTCATCGGAGCCCCCTCCTTGCCTAAGATTGTGTTCTCCATTGATTGTTCCATAAACGTTTTGAAATAGCGGTAAGCTCTCAACTTTTCTTATCTTCTTCCATCTTTCTAGTTGTCATGCCATACCTTCTATCTTTTTTTCCTTTTCTTCTCTATTTCTTTTTCACATCCTCTTCAAGTTAGGCATTTTTGCTTTCATTTCTGGAAAGTGCCTTACCATTCTTCCACACTTTTGTTTCAAAACAGGTAGGGTTTAAAATGAGAATTCTCGGGGTCCCGGTTCCGAAAGCCGGATAATTTATAATACGGAATAGGGAATTAAGCGTAACACTATTTATTTATTGGTGTTAAAGGTCACAAACTTCTCCACAATGGAAGGGTGACACTATTTGGCTGCTGAACTGAAATTTTCTGAATTGAAAAACTATCCCAACGTAACTTTGTAAGATTTCATCAGCCTTCCACATCTGATTTTTTTTTATAATCCTGATTCCTGTTTAATCTTTCTCACAAAAATCGATGTAGCCGTCAACCAGTTCCAGAGGATTCCCCCATTCAACACTAATATCTTTGTCAGCTTCAGTGTTCAAACTCGTTTTCATTTCCAGAATCACTTGTATCATTTGTAA
This sequence comes from Pictodentalium vernedei, assembly GCA_031216915.1. Taxonomy (NCBI): domain Eukaryota; kingdom Metazoa; phylum Mollusca; class Scaphopoda; order Dentaliida; family Dentaliidae; genus Pictodentalium; species Pictodentalium vernedei. The sequence continues at coordinate 82,827,446 of CM062296.1, read as the reverse complement.
AAGAACGAAGATCCTATGGGATGCCATTACATTCTACATGTAAAGGAGCGAGACCAGCGTCAACCCATTATACCCATTCCAACTTCTCCTGGGTATGATCCCCCAATAAGACACGATATTTGTATATCAAGTTTCGAGTGGATATTTATTGTGGCCTGAGCCCAAATATGAATGACTAAATGGTAGGCTGAGGAGTAAGTATGCCAAACAATTTAAAAATAATGAAAATAGAATAAACCAAAATATGAAGAAGTGGTTTTGCGAAAATGCTTCACATTGCTACATGGTTCCGAAAAAAATGCCAAATTAGTATACTGGTGAAATTGTTCCCCCTTTTTTTAAAAATAAATTGTTCCACCTTTGAACATTGACTGAACAAGAATGATGTCCAAATGCCTTGATTGCGAGAAAATTCTAAGACCTCTTGGTTAGGAACACAATATACATCCGAAGTGGTGTTAAAATGAGACAAACAACTACAAAAAAGTATGGATAACGTTCTAATAAAAGAACAATCTTAGAATAATGAAGGGAGACAATTGGCCACTGTTTCAACTATTCACCACCTGCTTCAACAACAACTCTTTCTTCACTGCCGTCACCTGTCTCCTCCGCTTTCAGCAGAGGAGACAGGTAACGGCAGTGAAGATGGAGATGATGTTGGAGGAGGTAGTGGTGATAATTCTAGTGAGTTTGAAAATGAAGACGAGTTTGAAGAGGGTGTTGGGTTTTCACACCTCTTTCAGAAAAAAAGTTAACTTTTCCGTTTGGATATAGCTGATTGCCAATAAAATACGATAATTTTCGTGATGAGAAAAGCGTCGTGTGACTCTCGTTAATGTGCTTGATATTACTCGGGAAATATCCTGGTTCTGAGGATAAATCCTTTCCCGTTTTCGGTTCCTATAAAACCGAGAATATATTAAACCCTAAAAATAAGTACCTCCTGTTGTGGAGATACTGATTTCTCTCTTTGTTCCTTCGGCTGTTTTTGCGCATGTGAAGTGTCTGCCTGCTCGACTACAAGTTCCTCATCTGCTTTGGAAGATTCAACTGCTTTAGATCTAGTAGATAATGTGGAAATGTGCATCTACCTGTTTGATGAGGGAATGGTATTCGGTGTTCGCTGACAAAGCTTTGTTATCCAGTCAGACAAGGAAGCAAAAATAGGAAAAATCTCTTGCATGGCCAATTTAAATAAATGTTTGACAATGCCATTTGTGAGACTCATTTCTCAAGCTAACATCGTCTACTCTCTCTGGGTCAAGTGTTATTTCTTCTACAAAATCTCGAACTGTTATTTCATCTTTCTATAGATTAAGCTAAAGTTTTGTCTTAGAAGTCTCAAACACTTCAGTGTAATATAGAAAGTATTCTTCAATCTGTTAACATGGTCTCGTACCTTTATTATTTCGATAGCATATAGTGATACAGGGTGGGGCAAAAGGGTTTATCGACGTAACGAATTCATCAGTACAGCCTGTTTGCACACACTCAGTTTCTCTGAACTCACTTCTTTTCTTTTTTTCAGTTTACTTTCTCCTTTTTCTTCGGAACTTGTATCACTAAGTCATGACAGGTTATTTTCTGCAATAGCATATTGCGTATCTGGAGCCTGATCTCGACTGAGTCTTTGCGAAGATACTGTGAGTCCTGAAAGATAGTTGGAAAATAAACAGAGGATACCAACGTGTTTCAGTTGAATACCTGAATTATCTCATTCGTGCCTGGAGAGAAACAAGAAATTTTCACGAGCGACTCAGAGCCCTCGTAAGAATTCCTTATTTTTTCCAGACACGAATGAGATGTTTCAAGTATTCAAACAAATATCGTGTGTATTCTCTTTATTATTTGCCCCCGGTGTTATAGAGAGTACTCGCTTGACTGGACTGGTTACGTGAAATAATTCATGAGAGGTGAGGGACGTTGTTCAAACACGAGTGTGCGAATGCGCATGAGTGTTTTACAATGTAGTCCCTCGCCTCGAATGAATTATTTCACGTAACCAGTCCATTCAAGCGATTACTCTGTTTATTGCTTTTTATTATTAACGATAATTATATTATTTAACCCTTTACCTCTAACCTAACGTCCAAAACCGGCCAGCGCTATTTTCAAAAATTGCCAATTAATTTTCATTATTTTTTTCATTTCATGTCTCTAAAACATAGGTTATGACCCCTCATTGGAACGAGCTCGTCGAGCTCTTTCCAATGAGGGATCATAACCTATGTTTTTGAGACAAAAAAATGAAAATAATAGTTATTCAAGAATTTTTTTTGCAAGTGTCGTCTGCTTTTCATGTAAGGTAAATGGTTAAAAAAACAAAAAACAATGAAGTCCCCATTACATCTACGACAAAGCGTCTTCGTTTGCGCGCACGGATACATGACACAATTGTTGATTGCATAATTCACTTGTGAAGTTATCGTTTATAATCAAACCCGGTAATCCCAGTAAATCACACTTTGGAAAGTAATAAAATGATATATTTGCTGGGTTTTTCCAGTTGTATTTTTTACTGAGAATTTTGTCCAAATGATGTTTAAAACAAAACCGAACGAAATCGCCTCAAGTGCAATTAGCTGATCGACGGCGATTTACTCTGAAGATGGAGAGCGGTGGATCAGTGGTTATGGCATTGGACCGAAAGTCGAAAGGTCCAAGGTTTGATCCCGTCAGCGGAGGAGCGCAAGGCACTTAATCCAAATTGCCCACGTGGGTACACGTCGACGTTGTGGATTAGGGCACACTGCATGCCGATGACGCACTTCTCTTTAAGCAGTGCTAACCCTGCCTGTGCGGAGTTAGGACGTCGGGGAATCTGACTGCTGCTCATTGTTACTCGGTAGTTCTATCCGGGTACTTTGGCTTCCTCCACCCGTAAAACTATCCGACACGAGGTGGCCCTAGCTGTCGAAAGTGTCGTTAAATTCCAATAAATAAATAACCTCTGTGAAGGCCAAATTGGGTGCTTCTGCGGAACAAGATTGTTCCTTTTCATTCTTCCTTAAAATGGCGCAAACATGACTGGAAACGCATTAAATAATATATTTTAGAAACTGTCTTTGTTTACAATGAAATTTCAGGGAAAACTTGTTGAGAAAAAACGACTGATAGATTGGAAACAGATGAACGTAATCAGCGGTCGCCCCGAGAGAGAAATATGATTTTTAAATACGACTTCCATTTTAATCGTGTTGGTCAAAGAAATACATATTGCATTCTCCGTTTAAACAATTTCCCGGTATTTTTGCGGAGAGCAGATAATACATATATTTATTTTACAAATAAGAGGAATCCAAAAGTTAACAATTTTTCAGAGGCATCAAATGAATGACCCGGGAAATGGCATAAACACATGCAGTCTTGTCTTTGATGGGGGTAGTGCTGATAATGCACTGAGATGTTATAGGAACAGACTAAACGCGATGTGTTTTTGAATCGGTGGGTGTTTTACATAACGAGTTGGAATGGCGTAGTCATATTTCGCGAGAGCTACGGCTCTCGCGAAATATGACTACGCCATTCCAACTCGTATGTAAAACACCCACCGATTCAAACACACATCGCGTTCTGTGTTTATTACAAATCCCATCCATTAAAATTCAGTTAAATAAACAAGTTTTAATTCCGGTGTTTAAACCCAAAGGCGAAGAGTCCCTTTGTTTTGCTTGTAGCTGTACTGGTAAAATTGATCGATAAAAAATCAAAACAACCTTTTGGGAAACAGTCGAAATTACATTCATTATATTTTCTATTGGATGTGGTTGTTGAAATTCGTATCGCTGTTTTTCTTCGGCTGATGTCCATTCACACCTAACCAGTGGCGGCGCCAGAGTTACAAAAGTAAGGGGGTACAGTTGGGGATTGTGCAGCCCGAGCTGGGGTGGGTTTCGGAGGGGGGGTCCTCTCCCTAAGTTGAGAAATTTTTTTAACTGTTTTGCAACAAAATCATGCGAATATGGATATCATTGGAACCGGCTGAACAAGCCGGTTCCAATGATATTCATATTTGCATGATTTCATTGAGTTATACCTTTGAGAATTTTTCTAAAATATTAAATTGTATTTATTTTTTAAAATTGCTGCAGGCTGAATTCCAAACTGATGCCTTGCACGCTCTCGATTCTAGCATTCGTCGAATACTCTTAAGCACTATGTTTCAGTTCGTTTAAACGCGGCATGCTTTGTTGCAATTTGGAACCTCGACTCTTGTTTGTTGTTTGCAGCTAGCGTGTGTGTGTGTGGGGACGGGGGGGTGGGGAGGGGTTGGGGGCAAACATCATTTCAAAACTTCTCTGATTTAGTGCACATGGGAATATGGGATTAAGGATACCGACCATTACACCGCAACGTTCAATACAACAAAAATTAAAATGATTGTTTTACCGTACGCTTGGCGAAAAAAAGTGGAGGGGTAAGTACCCCCACATACCCATCCACGGCGCCGCCACTGCGCCTAACCATTTGGTGGCTATTACTGATAGTTATAATAGAAACGTTTGGCAGATTTGTAAAACAGCTGGGAGAAATTGTTTTAAAAGAAGTTCGAAGCAAGTCATGATGTACGAAGATTTACCGAAATAAAGTTGACGAAGTTAGATATATCCCCGGGGGCCCGTTGACGAGCCCGCCACTGGACTGGGTTAATGTTGTGGTTGGAAATGATTGTTTTTTAATATCATCTCAGTTTTGGTTAACTAATTTTTTTGTGAACCAACTTTATTTTGCTTTATGAATTATTGTTTACCTCTTTGTAAACTGGTGATATCGTCCGTCTCAGTTCCATGACAGGAATTGGAAAAATCCATATTCATCTTTTGGGGATAGGCCGATTAATATTGTCAACGTGCAGCCTTGGTCTTCGACACACACTCACTTAGCAGCAACATACGTTATGACGTATCATATCCCTAGAGCGGAAAAAAACGGTCTCTCGGGTTCGAAGGGTTAAAGTAAATTGGACTAAACTAACTAATATTTATCCACCTGTCGCTAATGGCAACACTTATTTCCGTTTCTGTGTCGGAAAATTGGGAAATCATAAGTTTGGGGTGGGAGTAACGTTACCCCAATTTTTCGGCATACGCAGGATGACAAATACCGCTGATACAAGTTATTGGTTCTGAAGTTTCACCGAATTATTTCTAAACAATTGAGTGATCGTCAAATTAAGCGCAAGAGGGTCCTGAATGGAATTATGTTTTTGCATAGCAACACACAGCAGTTACAGTTCCTGTGTGTCGCAATACTAACAACGAAAATCGCACCGTCCGGAAATAATATTAGCACATCTGGACAATTCTGTCTTCAATTTAACAACTATGTAAATGTGCTTTGAACATTCGTCATGAAAACATACAGTTAAAACTAGAAGTCCTGTCACGAATTGTGCGCTTATCTAGGCTTAATTGCGCGTTGGAATTGCGCGCAATTGCCATATTGAATGGCATCCAAAGCACGGCAGGTTCTCCCGGTTACTCATAGCAAACACATGCAATGTTTCTGCCAATGGACCTCCGGGTTACCCGGAGGTCCATTGGCTGAAACATTGCTTGTGCACAGGCCATATGTACAGAATTTGATAGCTTTACTTGGGCCATAACGCACACATTAACACGCATATCAACGTGCTATTTCTGCGCATTTCATGACAGGACTTCTAGTTTTAACTGTATGCCGATGATTAAGTCGGATGTTTTGCAAACGGAATTTTATAATACATTGTGAACCAAGTAAGCTTAGTTGCTCTGGGAGTTGGGTGGGGGCACATATATACCGTTTTCATTTTTTGCTCATGTAGATTCTGAACACTTGATCAGCTTTGGTATCATCGCCTTCAGCCACCACGATGGATAAGGAAATGTATACCATGATTACCTATTCTACTGTACATAAAAAGCCTATGACATAAGTTTTAGCTTTGAACACCGACCGTTGTGAACACGCCAGCAAATGGGATTCCAGTAGTAACAATTTTCACCTACAGTGGAACTACATCCAAGTTGGCCTTTGGTGACATCCCCTTGAATGCAAACTTGTCTTATTTTATCACTTGTCGTTTCGTGAAGAAGAAATTAAAACCGGCAATTATTTATTACGTTTTTAAATACGTTTACCTCTTAAGATCCCAAAAAATTAACCAACATACGCTGTCTCATGTTAATAAAGCACCCATAATTCGAAATAGTATGTTATTAAAATGAAAAAGGCCCAGTAATTTGTGCGTTTCGTTTTCTATTTTTTTTCGGCGATAAAATTGCCAGCGGAAGTACCGCCCATCGGTGCTCATGTAAACAAAAACGGATTCGCATGTGTGAATATTGATTTATTCAACATTTAAACTCTTATTAATCTGACCATCATGGCTTAAATAAAATATACCTAAAGTAGCTTGGTGAATCAAATGTTCACAACTCGTGGGGAAGTGGTGTTAACCGCGCGCCGAAGGCTCGCGGTCAACACCACTTCAACACGAGTGGTGAACATCTGGTACACCAAGCTGCTATGGGTATATTCTATATGTAATTTGAGCTTTTTTGTTGCAGAGATTAAACTTGCTTCCAATCCTGTCGTCAGAGTGGTGGAACAGTTCGGCACGTTTCAACTTGAATGCACTTTTGGTCCTTCCCAGAAGCCTAACATCGAATATACCATCATGTGGCATTTTGGAGTCAATAAACGCAGCTTCAGAGTGAACCCAGGGGGAAATTCTGTCCGTGTTACTAAGGACCAACTGCCAGGTTTCCAAATAGGTCAGACGGTAAGTTAAAATTAGACATGGGCGTTATTGGAATTTTGAGTTGGATATCGGTTTCGGTATTTTTAAGAGGGTATACCTCTGTATCGGTTCGGTATTCGATATCTGACTTGACTGAGGTTTGCTGATGGAACCAAAAGAGAATTCACACCAGGAGAATAGAGAATAAGTTGATTTTTGTATCATTTTACCCTCTTCCATAAATGCCACTGCCAATGAGGTCTACAGTGGCATCCTTTTACAAAGAGTCATCATATCTACAGTAATTGTATGACTTCTTCTAAACACACTAGGGCTCAAACGGTTGGCTCATTTTCGTAACCGACTAACCGAGAGCTATAACCGGATAATATCCGGTTATCCGTGGCTATTATTTCACCGAATATGCGATCAAAACTGTAGGAATTGGAAAGCAGTATTCTCAAACTATTCAGTAGTGTGTATACAAACGAACGTTGTCGAGTACTCGACAACGTTCGTTTGTAAACACACTACGGAATAGTTTCTGCGGTTATTCATTACTCACGGAAACTGTCGATCATTAACGAAGTCTTGGACGCCAAAGCCGAGTATTTCTCAATATATACAACGCGGCGTCGATGTGTAATCTATCACAAAGGAGAAGTGGCAGATTTCTACTACGTTTTAAACGTGGAATGATGATCACTATCAGCATTTCGGATAACCGGTTGACGGTTTTTCTAATCGGCTAAGTAGCTAACTGGTTTCAAACCATTTCAGTACTAAAACACACCTTTACCTTTGAAGGCCTGTTTGAGGCGTTTCAAATCAAAGAGCATGTGCATTGATCATGCCATCTTCAGGAGGTACTGCTGACAATAAACAAATCAGCTGGGTATTGATTTCTAGTAATGTCTTGGTCTTGGGTTTCTGCTAAGGGAGCCAAAACTAGGCTAGTAGAGCTGTAGGTTTTTAAATTTCTTGTTCGGTTTCGGTTTTGGTTTTTCAGGTGGAGTAAAACCTCGATTCGGTTCGGTTTTCGGTGTGTTCATGAGGCCAAGTAAAATTCAATAAAACTCATTCTTATGTCCGGAGTCATAACTGAATGGTAGTGAAATGGAGTGAAACTCAATGAATGCCCGAAATAAGCTATAATACATGAAGAATCAGGAAGGCCAATATAATAATTACCCAAATATACAGAACTTTTATTGTGCTTGGCCATTTTTCGAGGTCTGACACCTACACGCAACTTGAGGAAAGCTGCAAACACAACTGAACTGAAATGTCGGAAATTCACAGAATATAGCCTTCCCAGAGCAGTGAGAGTACCCAGACACTGCCATTGGCAGTGTCTGGGTACTCTCTCTACTCTGGAAGGGCTACATTCTGTGAATTTCTGCAGCAAGAGAGTATTTAATAAAAAAACGAAAAACCTTATATTACGGGATGTCGAAAAACTAAAAAACCTCGGTTCGGTTTCGGTTAACCTACAGCTCTATAGGCTAGAAATCACTGTTAAGAGCTGGACATGAACAGATTGTGGTCTAGAGAGAATGCATCACAAATGGCCAGGCACCTGGGGGTTAACAAAACTGAAAATAAAATGAGCCACTTCTTTCATGAAAGTGAACCCTTCAACTGCTATCAAGCCTCAAGAAGGCCTTAAATGGAGCGAATGCAGACAAATTTGAAAATTCAGACTGTTTCGGTATTCATTGAGTGGTAAGGTTCGTATTTTAGTTATTCCCATGAGATAAGTATCGGTTCGGGTTTGCGGTATATTACCCATCTCTAGTTAAAGTTTCTTTGACACAAAGCCTGAAAGAGAAGCGATTTAACCGCAGCTTACTATGCAATGTTCAAACCCACAGTGCCACACGTGGTACAGGTGCGTTCTCCAAGCACCTCTCTATCGACACACGCTTGCGGTTTGGACATTTATTTGTTCTTTTTAGTGGGATATAAACTTCTGTGAAATATTTTAGGAGAAACCACTGTATACCACCCGCTCAATACTACACCCTGATGAGTAGTTCACTTGCAAATGTTTGGTGCATTTATGTTTGCAGGGTAGTTAAATTTCTTCTGGTATAACAGATAAATATATATATAGAGGGTATTTAGTGTTTTTGGGTGGATATCGACAATTATCTCATGAGTGACCGAGACAAATGTTTATTATTCGCGAGCGCTTGACCTCCTCAACGGGACGTGGTGCGACGACCCAGATCACTTCCCTGTGGCGATAATATGTATGTATCACACACGTGTGCGGTAAAATTTTATTTTTATCACACATTCTACAATGTCGCGAACAAACCTTAATTTCAGATGCGTGTATCGTAACAACTCTACTGCTTTGGCGCTGAACACTCCAGTCAAAAAATAACCATTTGTCTCGGTCACAAGTGAGATAATTTTCGGTATCCACTCAAAAACGCTACATTTTCTTTTTCTTATACGCCTTTTATAAGAATCTGATAATCCCACTCGTTTCAACCTTGAATTGTTGCATGAAAGTAAACGGCGTACTGAATCATTGAAACGCGGAGGTGATTTGATTGATACTCGGAACAGACAGTGTCTTGCAATCAGATTCAGCTGGCGGGTTTTCTGGTCCAAACATGACCTGGAAGTCCGTAATAGGAGTTTTTGGTTTGGGGCGCCTTTTGAAAGGTAGGCATCAAACGAAAAACATATATTACGGACTTTCAGACCATGTGTGGACAAGCGGCTTTCATGCACCAATTCAAGGTGAATACGTGTTGAATTATTGCTGGAAATGATTAGTATCCACTCAGACACACTAGATTTACTTTTCATTATACGTTATTGGAACAAATTGATCATTTCCAGTGATAATTTGACTCGTATTCACCTTGAAGTGTTGCTGTGAAAGCCGCCATTTTGATTGATATCGTGAAAGTGAAAATTTCTATATCTTCACGGGGGGGGGGGGGGGGGGGGTGGGGTGGGGAGGGGTTACGATTTCTCTTTTCATGCAATTTCTTCGATGAACTATCGTTTAGCGTATAATAAATATTTATTCGCCGGTTTGCGAGCATAAAATACCACTTGGCGTTGAAAATCATGAGTGGAGGAGGTGAGTGTACATGAGGTTGTAATTCACTTACAGTTAAAACTAGAAGTCCTGTCACGAACTGTGCGCTTAGCTAGGCTTAATTGCGCGAACGAATTGCGCGCAATTGTCATATCGAGAGGCATCCAAAGCACGGCAGGTTCTCCTGGTTACTCATAGCAAACACAGGCAATGTTTCTGCCAATGGACCTCCGGGTTACCCGGAGGTCCATTGGCTGAAATATTGCTTGTGCACAGACCATATGTACAGAATTTGATAGCCTTACTATGGTCATAACGCGTAGATTAACGCGCAGATCGACGTGCTATTTGCGCGCATTTCATGACAGGACTTCTGCTTTTAACTGTACCCTCAGGAAGTTGAAACATCAGAAGGAATTAACATACACGATAGAACAAACGAGCTATCGATTACGATCAGTACGGAAGAGCTGTGTTGAAGAACTCACTTTTCGCAAAATGCGATTCAGTGTCGGCTAAAGTATTTCCTAGCTTAATTAATGCAATTAAAACTCCAAGTGTTTCTATTTTCAGCTATATGCAGAAGTTATTATCCGCATGCAAGGTTCCATCAACGTAATGAGTCGAGTTCCGAGTAATAAATTGGAAACCGGTTTTGGGGTGAGTGCAGTTAATATTACTGAGGGTGCATTTAATGCCGCTTGTTCACTGACAACATACAATTTGATTGAGGTAGAGAAACAATTAGTATCATTTGTCGTGGCGGATTGGTTTGTATTTTGTAGCAAGTGTACCTGCATTCTACGGAGTATTTCTTAACTCAAACAGACCTAGAGTACCTCAATTCTACTATAACCACTACAACTACAAGGCACACATCCTACACGCAGACCTCAATTACCCTACAGTAACCTGGACAATGATTTGTACAACAACCAACTATCGGAGCATTATGGATTCTTGTGTGCCGAACGCTACATCTTCCAGTGTCCATTTTTCGACCACGCAAGAATAAATACTCCTGATAAACTACAGTATGTGATAAATACAATTATCATATGACTCGTCCGTTTTGTTCACTTTAAAACATTTGATATTTTGTTTCCATATTAGTCAGTGATAAATAAAGTCTTCCGTCAATTTTATTGGTCAATTTCAAAACTAGACAATTTGATCGGCTGAACAAAATACAACTGGGTCACAATTGCATAATTTCAGTAGGGAGAATTTACGTACATTTTCATAATTTGAGCTTTCATTGGTCAATTTCAAAACTGGACAATTTGATTGGCTAAACAAAATACAACTGGGTCACAATTGCATAATTTCAGTAGGGAGAATTTACGTTACCTGTCCTATTTAGGGTGGGTTATATTGTATTAATCTTTCACCTACAAGTCGAATCCCACCTGCGGCAACCGCGTTATGTCCTTAGGCAAGACACTTCACCCCGATTGCCTACATGGGGGCACGATGACGCTGTGTACTGAGGCGTACTGCACGTCGATGGTGCGCATGTCTTCAACCAATCTAACCCTTCCTGTGCTGCGGTGCAGAGTTCAGAGTTACGATGTTGGAGAGCTGACAGCTGCTCGTCGTTGCTCGGTGGTTCTCTCCGGGTACTCCGGCTTCCTCCACCCGTAAAACTGTCACGGTCACGATTAGCCATTGTGCATAAGTATGTGACCTTAAAACACCAATAAATAAATAAATAAATAAATATTTACCTACAAGAAAAACGCCATTCATTTTTTTTTTATATTTTCACTTTTTGCTTCCAAAACATAGGTTATGACCCCTCATTGGAACGGGCTCGACGAGCTCGTTCCAATGAGGGGTCATAACCTATGTTTTGGAAGCAAAAAATGAAAAATTTGAGTTATACGAGAATGTTTTTTCCAAGTTAAGCGATGGGTTAAAAGGGTCATACTAAGTGGCTAATTTGTGCGTGTATGTGTCATATGATAAATAGAATAAGAAATGAGTGTCTTTCGCATATAATATTTATGAAACACGTCAGAATTTTCCGTTTGGGCTCGCCAAAACGGAAAATTATTAGACTCGTTTCATAAATATTATATGGAAAAAACACTCATTCCATATCCTCTATGTATACTCCTATACGAAAGTGAATTCTACTCGAATGTAATAAACAGTGAGAGATCTTCGAAACAGTTCACGCATTCATTATTCGATCAGAAAGGTTCCCCCTTCTAACATCACCCACTATGTGGCAAAATAGGTAACTCCTACTTTCCTCTCCTCTAAGGCCACTACCCAATGCCTGAACGCGCCGGTTTAGCCTATCCAAACCTGGCACCACCACCTGTCAGCAGCATGAGCCTGTTAATCCTGGTCACTGCTTCGCCGAGCCTTACCTCTCTGTCCTTTTTTTCCATTTATCTGACGCCTATGCCACCGCAGTAGTACTACTCATCTCTGACGGGTAGTACTACTCACCACGACCGGGAGGTTAATACGTGACTTATCTCTCTGTTCCTCGCTCCTTCCCTTTCTCTCTCCTCTTTTTCTCCCTCTCTTTGTTTTCTCTCTCTTACTCTGTTGGTATGTGTGTGTGTGTGTGTGTGTGTATGTGAGGGGATGCGTGTGTGTGTTTCAAATAACACAATCATGTTTTATAGGAATTTGGAATGTTGGTTTTTGATCCCCCGCCGGGATTCGAACCCTCGGCAACACCACCTGACAATGGGATTCCAGCATATACAGTAGAGTCGCCGTGGATTGATCGTAATCCACACGTGGGCAGTTATGTCCACGCATGTGTTTACCAGGAAGTAAAAATCATCATCAGCAAAATTTTAATTAATGAAGCACCGGGTTGATGATTATTCCTGTAATTAGTGCTTGGAATCTAATATTATTGCGTCCGTGGAAATATTGCCCACGCGTGGAAAGTGACCAATCCACGGCGACAGTACTGTAAGTCACTAGGTCACTGCACAGCGTCAAAATCGATGGCTGGAAACTAGATTTTGAGATGAAGTCCTCATGATAACTTAGTTCATTTTCTTTTCGGCAGCGCCATTAAAATTCATTTAAATAAACAAAGTTCAATTCCAATGTTTAAACCCAATGGTGAAGAATCTGTTATTTTTGTTTGAAGCTGTACTGATCAAATGGATTGATAAAAATGTGTCTTCCCAGATGATCTAATTTTCAAAACTGGAATCCCGCAAGAAAGTTAGAGCATATGGGATTTTCAAGGATGACTGATTACTGGATTTACTGGGGAGAAATTTGGGTGAGTTCATCATTTAGCTTTTGGTGGGAGAAAATAATGATAAAAAAGTAATAGTTGTATTCTTTAATAAACTACTTTTATACTTCATTTTATGAATGAATGAATGAATGAATGAATGATACGAGATAGCCGCGGGGCGGTAGTTAGAAGGGTTGGTAAGGTCTTTGTAGGGCTTAGTTAGGTATCACGACTCCTGTGGCCACTTTCCAACATTTTGAAAAGCATCCACATGCAGGAGAGACAACAGTTTAGGAGTTTATCGACAAAAAGAACTCATTTTATCGCCAACCAAATATGAAAGGGGAACCCGTGTTACTATTTCGTCCCCTGAGTTCCAATGTGTTCTATGTGCCTAAAGGCACATAGAACACAATGGAAATCGGGGGACGATTTTTAGCTATCGCTATCGGGCCTTTGGCCGAAGTTAGGTTCTTTGAAAATTGAGTTGTTATCTTGGACAAATATATTTGCTTTTACCTTGCAAAGTTGACAGAAAAAAAAACGAAAGAAATGAACAGCATTTAAAGTATAAACACAAAACACCCCCAGGAAACCAAAGTAGAGTAACCCAGTCAAACGTAGCGGTCCAGTGGGCATGTAAATTAGACTATCTGGGAACAATGTTAATTACCTATAATCGGATTATAGCGATGGGGTTGAGGTGAGAAATTAGACTAACTGGGACTGAACCGATAAAAAATCCAATCAACCTTTAGGGAACCAATCTAAATTTCATTCGTTTTCTTTTCTGGTGGACGTGTTTGTTGAAATTCGCATAGCTGTTTCTCTTCGGTTGGTGTCCATTCATGCCTAACCATTTTTAATATTATATCATCATTGGTTAACATTTTTTTTTGTGAACCGACTTTTGTGTGCTTTGGACGTTTTCATTTTCACACTACGTGACAGTCGATCGATAATTGTTTAACGAAATTTGGAAACTTTTCGAAGCGTGACTAATGACTCGACGGGAAAAGAACTAGGGTTAACGGTTCAGGAAAAAAGTTCCGACTTACACATCACCATTTAAATACAGAAATATATATGTAACTGCGACATTTCCGTTCTATACAAGGGTTTCAAGTTTAATGGATGTGTAATAAAAAAAACCCTTTATTATATAACACTATGCAATTTAACCTCTAAATATCACTACTGTTTGACGATCTTTTCCTGGTCGCTAGAAAATCCACAGTGTGGAGTCTGATTCCATATCACTGTACTATGACGCACTATTTACGCGTGTGTTCAAATCGCATAATGAGCTGTTCCGGTAGCAAAGAGTACTTCACATCGAGCTGGAATGGGTGCGCTGAAATGGCGGTCCGGTTTTTTTTAAATCGTATTCAGGATATTATTCAATCGTATTTACGCGCATCGGGGGAATCCCCGGAAGTTCCAACTGTTACAAAAATAAGTGTAAACAATAATAGTTCTTTTTTTTACTTCAATTCACCCAAAAGGGTTGGGAGAATAGTTAATGCTAGTGTTGGCATCCGATGTTGAACTGTAAGTTAAATAATAACCCCTTTGTCGCTAGATTGAAGTGATCTGCTTCGTAGTATCACGTCGAGGTGGGGAGGTTAGATCGCCCGATCAAACAAGCTGCCGTGGGCAGCTCTTTTGATCCGGCGATCTGACGTTCTCAACAAGACGTGGTGCGACGACCCAGATCACTTCACTATGGAGATAATATGTTAGTATCACACACGTGTGCGATAAAACTTCATTTTTATCACTCATTCTAGAATTTAGTGAACAAACCTTAATTTAAGATGGGTGTACAATAACAACTCTACTGCTTTGGTGCTAAACACTCCAGTTAAACATCCACGCTTTCTTTTCTGTTAACATTTTAGATGACGTATTCATTTCAAAGACCTATTGTTATGTCAAAACAGATTATTACAACATTCAGTTTATTTATTATTCTTTTATTTATTTGTGATAGCTCATTTGCGAGTCATTCGAACAGTATGTGCGAGTCACTCGAGGTAAGACAGAATTCCACTTGTGGAATCCCATTTGTGGAATCCCTTTTTCGAAAACGCCTGTGGCTATGGATTCCCTTTTTTAGCTCACCTGACTTTCAGTCAGGAGAGCTATGGTGATCACTTACCATCCGTCGTCCGTGAACATGGTGTTTGCGCCTTCTCCTCCCAAACCGCTGAACCAATTTAATTGATATTTGAGATAATAGTTTGTTATGACATCGCAAATTGATTTTGTTCAAATCAAGTTGCCTCGTCTATTGGTAGGGCCACACCCAAAAAGTGTGCTGAAATCTTAAAAAATCTCTTTCCCATGAACCAGCAGTAGCAGAGACTTGATATTTGGTGTGCAGCTTCCTTTTGAGGTGTAGACTCAGATGTGTTCAAAAGAAGTTTGTGGGGCTATATTTGCCGTCGTTATGGGAGGGTCAAGAATATTTGCCCCGCCCAAAATTTCTATTTTCCAAACCGAGAGGCAGATATGGACCAAATTTGATATGAGGGCTTATTGGGTCATAAGTACTTAATTTATGCAAACATTTTTTTCTCGTCACCCCATGTGAACCGCAGGAGCTAAAAAATAGAAAAAAATTAAAACGCCCACATCTCGAAAACTACATGGCACTGAGGATTCTTATTTGGTGTGAAACTTCCTTAGGACCCACAGAGTGGAATGATAAAAAAAATTGCTATCGGTTTTATCATGGGGTACTTTTCTGGAACTTTGAAAAAGTGCTGAGTCAGCATTTTTTAACGCTGTGAGTAATGGGAAAAACATTAAGACTACTTTTCTCCCAAACCACTGCTCCAAAAGCTTTCAAATTTCACATATAACATCTTTGGAAGATTGTTTCACATGTTTATTGAAATTAATTCCCTGGGTCCATATTTGCGCTCTCTGTGGGAGCCCAAATGTTTAAATTAGTGAAGTATGAGGAATATTTTTTAAACATCTTCTTCAGATCTACCAATCTTTTGATATTTGGTATGCAGCATCCTTAGGGGGTGAGATTCAAGTTTGTTCAAGCCAAGTCCCTGGGTTCATATTTAGGCAGAAAATTTGGGGTCCTGTTGCGGACTTCGAAAGTTTGGACCAAAATCCGGATTTTTATTTTGTTTTTTTATGCGTTTCGGTCAATTTTAAGGCAAAAATTTTTTTTTTTTTACACTGAAAATTTGGGGGTCCGGGTGGGACTTCGAAAATTTTGGACCAAAATCCGGAAATTGTTTTTTTTGGTTGTTTATGCGTTTCGGTCAATTTTAAGACCAAAAAAAAAAAAAAAAAATTTTACACTGAAAATTTGGGGTGTCCAGGTGGGACTTGGAAAATTTTGGACCAAAATTCGGAAATTAGTTTTTTGGTTTTTTATTTGTTTCGGTCAATTTTAAGACAAAAAAATATTTTTAATACACTGAACATTTGGGGGCCGGGTGGTACTTTGAAAATGTTGTCCAAAATCCGGAATTTTTTTTTGTTTTTTATGTGTTTCGGTCAATTTTAAGACAATTTTTTTTTTTACACTGAAAATTTGGGGGCCGGGTGGGACTTCGAAAATTTTGGACCAAAATCCGGAAACTGTTTTTGGTTGTTTATGCGTTTCGGTCAATTTTAAGACAAAAAAAAAAAATTTACACTGAAAATTTGGGGGGTCCAGGTGGGACTTCGAAAATTTTGGACCAAAATCCGGTAATTAGTTTTTTGGTTTTTTATGCATTTCGGTCAATTTTAAGACAAATTTTGTTTTTTACACTGAAAATTTGGGGTCCGGGTGGAACTTAGAAATTCTGGAACAAAATCCAGATTTTTTTTTTGTTTTTATGCGTTTTGGTCAATTTTAAGAAGAAACAAAATTTAGGCTGAAAATATTTTGTTTGGGACTTCGAAAATTCAAAACAAAAATAAAAAAAAATCTGTTTTTATGCGTTTATCTCAATTTTGGGACGCAAAAGTGCAGGAACTGAAAATAGAAGGAGAAATCCTGTGTATTGTGTGGGCACAACTGCTTTATCCAGTTGGTATATGCTTTTCTTAGGAGGGGCGTATGCAGCTTATTCAAATTAAGTCCCTGGTTTGATATTTAGACTACCATGTCAGATGAGCGCCCTCAGGCCCCCTGGGGCCTCTTGTTCTGAAATGAGGCTAAGAGTCGTATGTGCGAGTCACTCGAACGAGCAATTGCTCGATAGCTCATTTGCCCGATGGGATTCGAGCACTGTGTGTGAGTCACTCAAGGTCGGACAGAATCCCACTTATGGAATCCCTTTTGTGGAATCCCATTTGTGGAATCCATTTTTTCGAAAACGCCCCTGGCTGTGGACTCCCACAAATGGAATCCCTTTTGTAGAATCCGATTCGTGGAATCCCTTTTCCGAAAACACCTGTGGCTATGGAAACCCTTTTTCTGAAATGGGGCTAAGAGTCGTATGTGCGAGTCACTCGAATGAGCAATTGCTCGATAGCTCATTTGCTCGATGGGATTCGAGTCGTTCGAGCAATACGTGCGAGTCACTCGAACGAGCAATTGTTCCATGGCTCATTTGCTCGATCTGCTTGGAGTCGTTTGAGCAATATGAGCGAGTTACTCGATCGAGCAATTGCTCTAAAGCTCATTTGCTAGATCTGCTTCGAGTCGTTCTAGCAATGACTTACCAGTAACTGCTCGATAACTTATTGGCTTTGTGATGATATGATATAGGTTTGTGTTGTACACAAGGGAAATAACTCTGCATACAGATCATGGGAAATCAAGCACTGGTGATTATAAGACTTGGACGAGAGAACCAGAGATAGTTTGGACTGAACAGACTGCTAGTGTTAAAGTAGCATATGCAATAGGCATTAAAATGGGTTTCTGGGAAAATCAGGTCAAGTACCCCTATTAAATAGAACATACCCCCAGAAGATATCTCGCTTCTGCAGCATTACATATACGTGCCATTTTTATATGCTCAAAATGGGGCTTCACATGTCCGTTTTGGTGGTTCGGCGTAGATTTTGGTGGTTTGTGAGGGTTGTCAGGTCTGTTTGGGTAATTATATATACTGTAGTTCAAGAAAACTTACCCCTGGGGGCTTCTGAGTACTATAGCACTACACGCTACTATTAAAATCTACGGTATGGTTGTCCTACATAGGATTTTTGAAGAATCCGTAGTAAATAAAGTCGTGTTTGGTGATTTGGAGGGATTGTCGGGTCTACTTGGGTAATTAGATTTACTCATATTCAATCGAACACACCCTCCGAACATACCCCTGTCTTGTTGTAGACCCTTGGATCACATAGCAACCACGTGCTGCCACAGAATCCAAGATGGCGGCCTCCAGTATACAAAATGGACGATGGAAACACGTATCACCCTAACAATACGCGCTGCGCATGCGCACTTACCACTATGGAGATGACGCCACAAGATGGCCGCTCACGCGAGTTACCATAACAACACAACATGGCGCCACCAGGTCACGTGACATGACGTCACTTCCGTGGTCCTGCCCGGGGTCCTGCCAATAAGAGGCGTTCGGGTACACGATATACTACTAGCATTTATTACTCAAACGACAAATTATTTAACCCTGTACCTAACCTAAAAAGCAGACGAAACTTGCAAACAAAATGTTTGAATAACTAATTTTTTTTTCATTTTTTGTCTCAAAAACATAGGTTATGACCCCTCATTGGAACGAGCTCGTCATAACCTATGTTTTTGAGACCAAAAATGAAAAAAATAATGAAAATGAATTGGCGATTTTTGTAAACAGCGCTGGTCGGTTTTTGCGTTACGTTGGGTAAAGGGTTAATAGAAATCTAAATGCCGAACACGCTCTATTTTAGATTCCAACCACTATCACAGTGGCAGAAGGAGTAGGACCAGTTAACATCAAGCTCGTGTCTGTGCTACCGCCTTCGTTCTGGTGTGAAAACTGCCAAATTGTTCTTCGCACATATTTCCAACCCACAGAAGAACTAAAATGCTTTGGAACAGATGTGTATCAAGCCGTTATAGCAAAAACAGAAACAAATCCAGATACATCATGTGGAGTAACGATTACGGATGACAACTGGAGAGAAGAACATTTTCTGATAATTCGAGCTGTCGAAGATGGTTTAGTTGATGGAACAAAGGTACGCGATCTACAAGTGTACTTGCGTCTAGAAAGTGGAACCACCGTCATTACATCCATTTCTCTGCAGACTACGAAAGTAACCATCAGTGATTTCAGTGTCCCCACCACTGATGTCTGCCAGTCCGTCAACGATCCTCACATGAAAACATTTGACAAGAAGTAAGTATTTCTGTTAACATTGTCTTTGCGAACAAATCTTCATTAAAGTGATTGGTCAACCTGCAACGCCTGCGTAGTAACAACATTCATTTCGCTTTTTATGTGTTTTGAACACAGCATCCGTCCAAAGTGTCTTTGGCAAGGGCATAACTAAGGGACATGTAGGGTTGGGTGACACCCCAATGATTTTTCAATCGGGACATATTCTTCTGGATTGCTTAGATAACGATTCGCTTTTGTTGGTTCTTATACGGAACTAGTTGAAACAAGATGTCATGTCAATGTATTGCGAAATATTGTGAAGTAATAGCGCGCTGCACTTTTTTTTTTACCTATCTATCTCAAACCGCCACATTCGCGTTATGTAATTACTATAGGAAAAAGAGCGTGACTATCAATTCTAAACTATTGTAGAGAGATAATTAACATCATTCCTAACTTCTACTGGAATATAGAGGATATGGAATGAGTGTTTTTCTCATATAATATTTATGAAACGAGTCTATGAGTTTTCCGTTTTGGCGAGCCCAAACAGAAAGTTCTGACGAGTTTCATAAATATTATATGAGAAAAACATTCATTTCATATTCTATTTATTATATGACACACACACGCACAAATTAGCCACTTAGTATGACTTTTTAACCCATCACCTAACTTGAGTTGCAGACGACACTTGAAAAAACATCCTCGTTTTCATTTTTTGCTTCCAACACATAGGTTATGACCCCCTCATTGGAACGAGTTCGTAGAGCTCGTTCCAATGAGGGTCCTAACCTATGTTTTGGAAGCAAAAAGTGAAAAAAAAAAAAAAAAATGAATGGCGTTTTTCTTGAAGGTAAAAGATTAACACAGTATAACCCACCCTAAATAGGACAGAGAACGTAAATTCTCCTTACTGAAATTATGCAAATGTGACCCAGTTGTATTTTGTTTAGCCAATCAAACTGCCCAGTTTGAAATTGACCAATGAAAGCTCCCAACTCTAATTATACAAATTACGAAAATGTGGCCCAGTTGTATTTTGTTCAGCCAATCAAATTGTCTAGTTTTGAAATTTACCAATGGAATTGACGGAAGGCTTTATTTGTCACTGATTAATATGAAAACAAAATATAAAATGTTCTAAAGTGAACAAAACGGACGAGTCATATGATAAATATGCATATGCAACGATATAAATAGACATCAAATATGCAACTACAATACAATACAGAATGAAGAGAGTGGATGACTACTTAATCGCGGGGCTATTTATTCTCCGCTTAAAAAGTATTAATAATAGTTCACGGCAGCACAAAATATACTTGTAAACATCATCAAATAGACAACCGGGTGCCAAAAAAACTTGCCGTGGTGAGATAATTATTTCGCAGAGGGCGAGATAATAACTTCCCCGGCAAGTTATTTGGGCAGCCAATCGCCCCCTATAAGCTCCCGACGTGGACAGAACATTTGCTGACAAAAATGTATCTCGCCACGGCGAATTAATTATCAAATCACCACAACTTATAGGGGCCCAATACATCTACTTTCCAACTCGTTGTTTCTACCCTGCCCCACCCACCCACTCCACCCAATGGCTGTGGCAGTTGGTTAGATCCAGAAAGCCTTCTCCTCGACACCGTGATCTGACCACACAACCCCCTCAGCCCTGGCTCAACAGCGCATCTTTCTCGCCACCTCGACCCGACACGACCCTACCATTCTTCCCATGTGTTACCTGACCAAGAAGATTGATCCACCCAGTAGTCGACGCGGACACCCATCCATACTAACGATGGCCCTATTACAAAAAAACCCGTAAAAAAAGAACCGATCATACAATCTTCCTGACCCACTACTCAGTTCCTTGAACCGTTTCCAGAGATTCCACCACATCCCAAGTAGTACACCGGAGAGCCGCAGCCAGATCTTTCCCGATGACCGACTAGGGCGGGACAGGGAGGAGGGGGGGGGGGGGTTGAAAATTACGAAATTATTGCGAAAATGACATACAAACATAAATTGTGTTATGAACAATGATCCCAAATTCTAGCATGAAGAGGCTAGACTAGGAAGAGACCACACCCATGCCTTCACATTAAGAGACATTCCTCCAAGCCGACCAAGTCGCTCGACATGTACCTAGAATGGTAATAGGCGAGAGTCGGGCCATTTCAAGTCAATGGGTCAGCTAGTCAGTCGAATGGGTGGTGTGGTTGTACTTCTCTGTTGGTCTTCTGGATCAGTTGTTCACCTTTGAAGCAGGTAGTACACTGCAAAAAATGTAGGTTCCCTTTAGAATCAAAACTGGTTCTAATCTTGTCCCTGAGATGGAACCAGTTCTGTTTAAACAGTATTTATTTCAAATCGAAGAAATGTATAAAGATTAACATTAAATATTAACAGAATTAAACATAAATTGAGGGGGTTTCAGCTGTAAGTTTAGAGCTCATACGAGGTTGTCTCAAATCATTATTGAGCAAAGGAGATATGAACAGTTGGCATATCGAACCAGTTTTGGTTCTGCATAGAACCAAAACTGGTTCTATATCTCAACTGTTCATATCTCCTTTGTTTCAAAATGTTTGGCGACTGCGTTGAATAAGCTCCAAATTTACTGCTGAATCTACTTCAGTTCATGTAATATTCTGTTAAAATTGAATGCTAATCTTGGTAAAATTATTTGATTTGAAATAAATACTGTTTAAATAGAACTGGTTCCATCTCAGGGACAAGATTAGAACCAGTGTTGGTTCTAAAGAGAACCTATATTTTTTGCAGTGCATGGTCACCTAGTAAAAAGGCAGGGGATCGATTCAGGTGGTCGGAGTGGGGTCTCTGGAGCTTAGTTGGTTTGTGGAGGGGTAGCTTTAGTCTCTGGGTCGAGAAAAACCCACACACTACACTCTAAGATCTGTTGAGTTGAAAGTCGGATCAAATCCACTGGGTTGAGTGAATATGAACACATTCGGATTCATATTCACTCAACCCAGTCGATTTGGATTGACTTTCAAACCGAATGATTTTATAGTGTAGAACAGACCTCTTAGTCAGGTACTTGGGGCGAACCATTGGCCCACACTTGGAATGGGCGCCAGGGTAATGCCTTACTGTTATTAGGTCTTTTGATCGCTAATATCACAAGTTCGTTGGGTGGAATGGTTTGGACAACTGATTCGGTAAAATTTTACTGTGGGGTAGAACTACGGAATGATCTTTGGTTGCTAAGGTCGGGTGACTGTGTCACCTTGGGGTAGGTCAAAGTGACATAGGTCCTGTCACACATGGTCGGATCGTTTGGGCGAATACTAGGTCGATTGTGGTGCGCACCGATCTTCATTATCAGGCTCGCACATGGGAAATGTGACAGGTTAGGTTCGGGTCGAGTTTGTGGAAAACGACTAGTCCCAGTAAGACTACCTACCAGGTCAACTCTTAGTTCAACTGGGGCAACGAGTTCAATTAGGGCTACGACGGTAAGTAGGCTTTCTCAGACTTAGGGTCATGATCTTCCCCGAAAGATGTGCCGGCAATAAGAAGTCTTGTTGGTGCTACACAATATATAACCAGCCAGTGAACGCGTTCCGTTTTTGTCCTTACAGTCATTTGCTGATCCCCCCTCCACGAGAATGTACCTGTGCCTCCCAACTTTGATGTCTGTCCTCCACCACTGTAACGGAATGGGGTGCTAGGCAAGTAAGTCGCGAAGGGTGATCGGAAGGGAAAGGAGACGTGTTTATGTTGCGTCTAGACTGGAATATGTTGATATTGGCCCATCATACCGCAACAAGTCGAGTCGTGGTCATTTGGTCAAGTACTGGGTCGAATGCGTAGTTTACGTTGCGTAACACGTATGGAATATTGGAGTTTTGGGTCGGGTTGAATAGGTTGTGGAGTGTAGAGGTTCGGCCGCCAGGTCGTCATGGTTGTGTCACGTGATCGCCGTAGGGTATAATTTGTGGATTGGGTCACATGGATGCGGCAGAGGGAGATCAAGATCAGTGGGTGAGGATGCAGATATAGTGGGGCCACTTGGTCGTGGAGGGCTGCGATAGTTTATTGGATTAGGTCCGGTGATTGTCACCCTTATATTGAACGATTGGAGCTGCTCGTCGTGTCTGAAGGTACGTATTGTACGTTGTTAAGTCGTTGTGGATCACTGGATTGAGTCAGAAGATAGGGGTGTCAAATCACCGGGGCATGTCGGGCGACATGGTCGGCGTGGAGGAAGGTCTCCAGTTGCGAGGGTACGGATGTTTATCAACTGGATCGTGAAGTGTCATCGGATTGGGTGGGTAGCTGTGGGTGGTGGGTGGAGCAGAGTACATGTAGGAGAGACGGGAAATAGATGTGTTGGATCCCCAGGTCGTGGAAATTTGTGGATAGTATCAATCTCGAAATGCTCACTGACGTGGAGTTTTGGGAAAAAAAGTACTTACTGTTAGGCCACCATTTCGACAGAGTTATCAAGAACGCACTATTGGCTGTCAGTATTTGTCTTGACGTCACAAAATATTATCTCACAACGGCGAGATAAATAATTCGCCGTGGCGAGATATTATACGGAATCTCAGAAGCGTTTTTTTTTGTTTCGTGCGATACTTCTTAAAAATATAAAACCATATAAATAGATATTATTACCATTATGTGGATGTACTAAATATGCATCCGAGTCGAGCTCCGGGTTCTAAGATCAGATCACGACTCGGATACATATTTTGTACATCCACATAATGGTAATAACCATTTTATCTTACAATATATTGGGGATAAGTCAAGAATGTAGACGAATATATAACGAACTATTTATTCGAACGGATGAACAAAAAGACAAAAATGGAACTCACGCGAAAGGAACGTGCTTGTATACGACCCCCTGATACAAACATCTGTATCAGGGGGTCGGATACACGACAGTTGTGGCGTTAATACAGACAAAATACATGTTGATTGGAGGATAAATATTTCTATCAAAGAAACCGACTGCATTAGACGGTTCCATTTGTATCTCTATTTGTATGGTTTTATTGAGAACATTTGTTAAATGTACCACATAATATGAAATTATATATTGAAAAAGAATTTTAGTAAAGGTATTATAGAAGCATGGCCAACCAGTAGAATTGCTCGTTTGATACATTCTATTTACGATTGGTCAACATTATCTTGTTTAAACAATATAGTATCTTGTTTAAACAAGATACTAACTGAAGTGAGTTTAGCGGTACTACATTGCCGTAAACAAGATACTAACTAAGTGAGTTTAGCGGTTCTACGCTGCCGTAAACAAGATACTAACTAAAGTGAGTTTAGCGGTTCTACACTGCCGTAAACAAGATACTAACTATAGTGAGTTTAGCGGTTCTACACTGCCGTAAACAAGATACTAACTAAAGTGAGTTTAGCGGTTCTACGCTGCCGTAAACAAGATACTAACTAAAGTGAGTTTAACGGTTCTTCGCTGCTGTAAACAAGATACTAACTAAATTGAGTTTAGCTGTTCTACGCTGCCGTAAACAAGATAATGACTAAAGTAAGTTTAGCGGTTCTACGCTGCCGTAAACAAGATACTAACTAAAGTGAGTTTAGCGGTTCTACGCTGCCGTAAACAAGATACTAACTAAAGTGAGTTTAACGGTTCTTCGCTGCTGTAAAAAAGATACTAACTAAATTGAGTTTAGCTGTTCTACGCTGCCGTAAACAAGATAATGACTAAAGTGAGTTTAGCGGTTCTACGCTGCCATAAACAAGATACTAACTAAATTGAGTTTAGCGGTTCTACGCTGCCATAAACAAGATACCAACTAAAGCGAGTTGATACTAACTAAAGTGAGTTTAGCGGTTCTACGCTGCCGTAAACAAGATACTAACTAAAGTGAGTTTAGCGGTTCTACGCTGCCGTAAACAAGATACTAACTAAAGTGAGTTTAGCGGTTCTACACTGCCGTAAACATGATACTAACTAAAGTGAGTTTAGCGGTTCTACACTGCCGTAAACAAGATACTAACTAAAGTGAGTTTAGCGGTTCTACACTGCCGTAAACATGATACTAACTAAAGTGAGTTTAGCGGTTCTACACTGCCGTAAACAAGATACTAACTAAAGTGAGTTTAGCGGTTCTACACTGCCGTAAACATGATACTAACTAAAGTGAGTTTAGCGGTTCTACGCTGCCGTAAACAAGATACTAACTAAATTGAGTTTAGCGGTTCTACGCTGCCATAAACAAGATACCAACTAAAGCGAGTTTAGCGGTTCTACACTGCCGTAAGCAAGATACTGATTAAAGTGAGTTTGGCGGTTCTGCGCTGTCAAATGATTTTAAGCCACACGCATTCATTCACTTTACAAGAGGCCATCGCATTGAATGGAACACAATTAAAATAAGTTTTTATGTTTTCTGACTTTAACATAAAAGTGATGCAACTCACTTTATTGTTATCTTAGCAACGGGGCTAGATTCAAACGAAAATTGGTCAGGCATCACCAAGGCTGATAAAGAAAAGCCACATATCGTCCATTGTGTGGGGAGATATATTATGTAAACTGGACGTAACAGCATCCCTGTTATCGCAACAAATGACACTGTTTGAAATTTTCAAGTAAAATTTGAATCGGCCACTCTAGCACATTAGAAAATTGTTGGATGAGGTGTCATCTCTAGAAAATGGACAATAAAGAAACACATGAAATCCCAAACTCTCCAGCATTAGTAAATAAAAATCACTAACATTATTCCTAAGCTCTACTGGGATACATGTACCAGTAATGATGTAAACAGATATTAAAATCCACTGCATATACAAAATGAGGAAAGTGGATTACCACTTAATCACAGCGCCATATATTCTCCATTCGGAAATAATTTATAATTATTCATAACAGCACAAGAAACACTTTTCCCAAATTCCATCACAAGCATTAAGTGTTTCTTGTGTTCAGCCCTCAGAAATTGTAAAGAATTACCAAGTGAAAAATTTACCCCACAGAAATCCACCCTCCACATACAGTACGTGGAGAGTGGATTGTAACTAAACCACCCGCGGAGTGGAGTTATCACTCAAAGTATCACTTTCAAATTCTGTACATATGGACAAAAAACACAAGCAATGTTTCAGCCAATGGACCTCCGGGTTTTACCCGGAGGTTCATTGGCTGGAACTTTGCTTGTGATGCAACAGATTTGCAATTATTGCACGGGTGGAATCTCCACTCTGCGGGTGATTTGATGATAATACACTCTCCACGTACTGCACTGTAGTCTCTTTGTTCTGTTTGACCAGTTCAGTTCATGATTTCACTACCGACCTCGCTAATAGAGCATTACATGTTACATTGCACAGCCCAAACGCTCTTGTGTATTTTAGACTACTTCCTTCTTCTGCAGTAAGGAGCGCATTAATTAACGATCATTATCTGCGCTAATTGTGACAGGGCTTCTAACTTCAACTGAACATTGTGAGAAGTGTTTGCTCAAGTTCAATAGTCACTAAATATCTTCTATGTTTGAAGGAGTTGTATAGAATATACCCATAGTAGCTTGGTGTACCAAATGTTCACCACGAATGGTGAAGTGGTGTTAACCGCGAGCCTTCGGCGCGCGGTTCACACCACTTCACCACGAGTGGTGAACATTTGGTACACCAAGCTACTTTGGGTATATTTTATTTATACCATGATAGTCAGATTATTAAGAGTCGCTATTATTTTTCTCGATTTTACTGAACAGCAGACGTACATACGAGCGAATCTGTTTTTGTTTACACGAGCATCGGTGGGCGGTACTTCCGCTGTCAATTTTATCACCGAAACGAAATGAAAAAAAGAAACTCAGCCTTTTTCGTTTAATAACATAATAACATACTATTTTGAGTTATGCATGCTTTATTAACATGAGACAATGTATGTTCGTTAATTTGTGGCATCTTCTGGGGTAAACCCATTTAAAAACATAATAAATAATTGCCACTCCCATTTCACTCTACGGTGCGATACATTTAGACAAGTTTGCATTCAGGTCGACGTCACCAAAGGTCTACGGGGATTTAGTTCTATTGTAGGTGTATTTTTTTACTATTGAAATCCCATTACTGGCGTGTTCATCACGGTTGGTGTCATAGGCTTTTCATGTATAGTAGAATATGTAACCATGATATAAATGCGTCTTCTTGTCGGATTATGACATTATGAATGCGTTAATTTAAACAAATGAAACAGATTTTTTTATGAGACTTAAATTAGTCATGGATTCTGAGAATATTTCGGTAAAGTACGATTTTCACCAAATGTCGTCGATTTTTGTTGGAGCTATTCCCCTTTTTGTAGGACATTTTATGTTTTGCCTGATAATGATTTTGTGAATGCGATACCTTGAATAAATGAATGCAGATTTTCATGAAACTTGCTATAAGCATTCTTTGGGAGTTGTGCCTCTTTTGTTGCAAGTTCGGTGTTTGTCTAATAATGACATTGTGAACGCCATAACCTGAACTAATGCATTCGGTTTAAATGTGTTTAAAAGGAAAATTTGTGCCAAATTTACACTCACTTTTTTATCAACATTTTGACCCACATTCTCCTTCGCGGAAGGGAGATTTTGCTACCTCTGACATGTGCTTGTTCTTTCTACATTACGTCCGGATAAGAGAACACCGGCTCCAAAAATGTCTATAAAAATGGGAGAAGTAACTCTATCCTTCAGTTGTAGGAAGGTTCAAGAATGATTTATATCAACAGCCTTGTTTGTCGGTAAGACTAAATTATCTCTCGTGTAGTGTTTTCCAGTATGTTATTTGCTCATCGGCTGAAACCGATTATTGGACTTGAATCCTTTATCAAGAGTGACAGCCAGTTTTGACGCGAAGATAGATGGTGTGGGAAAGGGAACGGGTCGCCTCTATGGCCATGTCTGTCGGAAAATGTTGTCGTTTATCTGAAATTGTAATTTACTAGTTAAATTTGACCTCGTTGTTCTTTCTAAACCCGTAATTTGATTGGCTAAGAGCCGATCGACTCTTTGCTCTAATCGCATGTTAATTCACTCTTGTCGTGTTCTGATTGTCCAAAGCGGATCAATTAGAACATGTCTGTATCCACGCTACCTGCAAGCAACGGCACAAAACGCTCCTATCACAGATCGACCACAGCCCGAATTGTTTTCTGTAAATTCGATCATGGAAAATAGACCGAGATCGAATTATTTATTTATTTATTGGTGTCTAAGGTCGCATACTTATGTACAACGGCTAGTCGAGACATTGAGAGTTTACGGGTGGAGGAATCCGTAGTAACCGTAGAGAACAACAGAGCTTCGATGAGCAATTGTCAGCTCCTCGACTTTCTAACTCTTTTCAAGCTCCGCTCAAGCAGAGTTACAGTGGTTGAAGACATGTGCATCATTGGCGTGCCCCATGCCCCCATGTGGGTAACCAGGATAAAGTGCCATCCCCAAGAACACAACGCGGGTCGTCCCGGACGGGGATCGAACTAGGGACCTCTAGCACAGAAGTCCAACAGTCTACCACTGAGCCACCGCGATCCCGACCGAGATCGAAAATGACATTTTTGATTATTTTTCTTCAAATGAAACGTGTTTGTCGAATTTTTGCACTTCTAACGGTGACAGAAAATACAATAGAGGTATACGTCTCATGTTTTGTTAGACATTCGTGAATTTGATTATGGGAAACCATTTGTTAACTCGTCCCTTCAGGGCTCGTTAACAAATGATCTCCCACAGTCAAGTTCTCGGATATCTAACTCAACAAGAGACGTTTTTCTCTATTGTAATTTCTGTAAGCCTTTTTTACGCCAGCATTTTCTCTAAAAACCGCTAATTTGAAAACAAAGATGACCATTTGATGAATCCACAATTTTCGTTATGAACAAATAACCTTATGTTTCATATATCCTTTATATGAAAGTAATTCTTTAAGATAAAAATAATAAACGAAAACTTCAATCCTGTTACTTTTATTGTTGTTTTAAAGAAGTTAAGGTTCAGATACTTGCTGACGACCAATGACCAGAGAACACTGTTGCAAAAGTTTAATTCTTGCGCCACCATGTCCAAAAATTATGCGATCCTAGATTCGGGCCCAGGCATGTCAACCTGTCCCTCATGCTCCAATCGGTACCGGTACTGAAGCCTTTGTCTCACCGATACCGGGACAAAATTATTTATGGGTAAATTCCTAACTGAACGGGGGGTAAATGGGCTTATAATCGTGTATGGCACACGTGCACGACATTGTTTTTACTTATTTGTGAATTACCATATCAACACTCTACAGGTGCCTTTTCTGTATGCACCGCGACCTCGATAAAGCCGACCCTTTTGACTTTTCATCTGATTGTGATATGTCACCCAATTGTTGATTTGTCCCGGTATTAGTAACGATTTCGTCTGGACAGGCTCTGTTATGTCCCGGTGCCGATTATGTTGGTACCGGCGGTAGTTTGACATGCCTGTTCGGGCCTGATTCCGCTCTAGCATTTCAATAAAATCGCCATTCAAATTTTCATGTATATCTTTTCGAGTATATTTTTTCGAGTATATTTTTAATCCCAACCCCCCCCCCCCCCCCCCCAATATAGCTTATGTCTCATCAGTGGGATGATGTTGTGGAGCTCGTTCCAAACAGTGGCCAAAACCTATGTTTTGGACGCAAACCTGAACATTTGAGTTGTGCGTAAACTTGAATCGCGAGTGCCCTTTCCAGTTGGGTTGAAAACTTACGAGTGAATTAAATATATGTGTTTATTCTGATATTTTCTCTCTTTTCAGATTTTATAATAATTTTCTGCAGGGAGACTTCATTCTTTACAGACACAAAACATTACCTTATGAGGTTAGTAAACTGATTTGAAGAATGCCCACCTCAAGCCCAGTTTGTGAAAATTTGACACCTGAGCTCACAACAAATCGCTTTCACTTCATCACCCTAAAAATTAGCACCTCTTGGGAGTAGCAGTCGATCTAACATTGCAGCACCCTGATACATATTACACTAGCATATGGACAACTAGGGCTGCACGATATTCAAAACTGAATACCGGTATCGGTATTCAAAAACATACTGCGGTATACCGGTATATCGAAAACTGTTCGGATATATGAACACAAGTACCACAATCGAGACTCGAGGCATCACAGTCGGAACGAATTAGCGATCCTTGATGATCCGGTTCGAAAAACCTTTACCAAACGCAGACGATGTCAAAATTTATCATTTTCAAAATTAGTTTATCAGATTTTCCCCAAAGATTTCAACAAAACTATATCATGTGTCCCCTCATTGGAACGAGTTCAACGAGCTCGTTCCAATGAGGGTCACAAGATATAGTTTTGTTGAAATTTTTTAAATTTATTTTTTTAACGCTTGAATTTGTATATTACGAGGGCACAAGCAGACGATTCCTTGGAGAAAGGGATAATATTATTCATTCGGGGCTACAGTTAAAAAACTCAAGACATCTTGAAAATTAAATTGTGGGTAAATAAATAATGACGATAAACTGATATTTTTGTAATTACACCGGTATCCAATCGATATTGGTTTGAATGCCGGTATACATCGGTTTATCGATATACCGTGCAACCCTATGGACAACTATTTACGCGTAGGGCGTGTATTACGTGTGTTGCGTGTCTTGTACTCACGTTGCGCTCTTGCAGATAATCGAACCTTGGCACATCTGCTGTGCACTTGCACGTTGCAAAGATGTCATGCTTCCACTTGGGCAAGGGACTCTAAAGATAGCTGATGGGATGAGCCAATGTGAAAAGAACGATTTAATTGTTGTTTTAAAAGACAGCCTAATTGGTTGATTGACATAGAAGTCAGTGGTAGCGAGACAAGGCAACGCAATGGTAGATTATGATGGAAAGAGAGACTCAACGTATTTTCGGGTTAATATTGGTAATTTAGGTAGTAGTCAGATGGTTTCCGATAATCAAATACACTATTAGAGAAGTGAACATACTTTTTAGAGACCTCTTAAACTGTTAGATTAAATTAAACGAATCTTCTCGAGCCGCCGATGTCAGCCAAAGAGTCTATTCGCTCTATGTTTACTGTCACCTGGTTCGTGACTGAGTTGAGGGTAATACAAGAGATTACCGCTTCAATTCATCTGTCATGTGTATTGGTCGCGTGTGTTACGCGTCATCAGTAAGGTTCGCTTGTAGGGCGTAAAAATTAACATAAATGTAAAATATAAAATGTAACAACGCAAAAAGAGACAATAATTAGAATTTTATTGAGATCAGGTAACGGATGGCTTGTCTACATCAGAAAAAAACTCTTTTTTAAGAAAACTACCCATGGAGTGTTTTTCAGTCTAATAGCAAGTGGGTTCTAAAGAGGTGATGCAGCTACCTCATATGCTCTGTCACCTACTGTTTTTAATTTGGACAGAGGTCGAGAGAGCAGCAGTTCAGCTGCTGATCTCACATTTCGAGATTAGGTATGTTCCTTAACCCTTTACCAAATGTAACGGCCAAAACCGGCCAGCGCTATTCTCAAAAATCGCCAATTAATTTTCATTTTTTTTTCATTGTTTGTCTCAAAAACATACGTTAAGACCCCCTCATTGGAACGAGCTAGTCGAGCTCGTTCCAATGAGGGGTCATAACCTATGTATTTGAGACAAAAAATGAAAAAGATTAGTTTTTCAAGAAATTTTTTTGCAAGTGTCGTCTGCTTTTCGTGTTAGGTAAAGGGTTAATCAAATTGTACACATCATTCTTCAAACACAGTCGGGGAATTTGACGTTAGGGATAATGGTGCAGTGGTTTGAAGCAGCGTTTTTGTATGAAGCGGAATTAATGGTGGCAATATGTTATGATGAGATCAGGTAAAATTCAGAGTCGAAAGTGGAGATTTGTCGAAGCGAGATTACCGGCACGTTCGAATAGCTGATCTTAGAGAAGAGGAAATTGTTATCTATTTATAAATATATAATCACGTAGTGCATTCTGGATAATGTTACTGCTCTGGCTTCAGAGAGGTTAAGTCTGGCACTAGTATACATGTATAGCATTGCGATCCATCAATCGAATCGAATGATGCAGGTCCGGTTGCTATCACCAATACAGATTTTTATCTCACAATCGGGGCGTTTTTGCACTGTTACGCAACTAAAGTTTAATGTATCTGGGCCCTTGTTCCGAATCCGTATCGAGGGCCCCTGATACAAGCGCGTGATTCTTCTGTTGTCAAAACAACGGCATTATTATCATTTTTCGATCGCTTCTAGTTTTTCCCTTTAGAGAAAACAATATTAGGTGAGGCGAAGCCGAACCTTATATTGTTTTCTCTGAGCCGTATATGACACTGTATCTGCCAACTAAACGCCCTGCAACGTATTTATTATGCACGGCATGCTAAAATGTCACTGGGGAAGTTAACTCAACGAATAGTTAAATTATGCGCACTTTTCGGCATCTTGGGCTAGTTTGTAGCCTATTATTGGGATTTTCCTGAACGCTCGAGTCGAGGTTTCTCTCTTGAAGTTAAAGGATTAGCATTCGCTTTGAAATGTGGAAAACTACACCTTAGTAAACGACGAACGGCATATTTTAAAATATAATAAACTTTTACACCAAGAGGGATATGTAATTCACCAGTAATTATTGCAAAAGTAACAACCACATTCGCGTTGACGAAACACACAGTTGCTCCACTTCGCAAAACAGTATTCAGTAAAGTGAATCCCAGTGACGTAATTTTCTCTGAAGTGTAACGTCATCACTGACCTCAATATGGGGATCACTGAACGCTATTCTATTTTTCAAATTGCGTCTTTCCATCGATAAGGAAAATGAAAAAGTTCCTCTTAAAATAGTTGTATAACACATTTTGTGGTCAATATTGTGAGATAAATTTATCATCACCACAGTGTGTGTCTCCGGAAATTCTGATCAAGTCTCGTTGTAGGCACAGAATCGCATTTCGACTCGCCCTAACGGGCTCGTCAAAATACTGTTCTGTTCCTACAACTCAACTTGATCTGAATTCCCGGAGACACACACTGTGGTGATCATCTGTATATATTTTGTCTATACGTTTTAACTTGTATTGGAGAAATACTTTCTTGTTTTAAGATAACAAATGCGTATTGAGGGTAGTACGCGAACATGTCAAAATTCGATTCAGAAAGAGGACGCTTTTTACCTGCACGCGATTGGCATCGAATAATTGCACATGTCGATGCCACCATTTATCATAAACAGTATTCAAATGATAAATAAATTCCCAGCTCAACAACATAAATTGGACTAGTTCATTTGTGTCATTATGAATTTATATAGCCTACGATGCGTTGAATATGCAACATAACACAAATAAACACTACCCTATGCTTCAATTGTTAGAGTACAAATGGAACAGTGAATGGGGATTACGACATATACAGCGCAAAAACAGCACACAATCCAGTCAAGTCAAGAAAGGAGGGGGGGGGGCAGCTTATTGTCCGATAAATTGATTATTACCACCAGCCTGTGGCTTTCCGAGATTGTGTACTGAAATATCAATCTCGCAACTGGGTTATATATCGACTCGCCCTAACGGGCTCGTAGGTATATTCAACTCCTCATGTTGGATAGCCACATGTTGATAACCTGTGGTGATTATTACCTATATGTACAATGTCGGGAAATATCTTCTTTGCTGCATCTTTCCGTTTCCATCTCAACAATAAGAATTGTCCAAAACTGATTAAATCTACACTTCATTGCAGGTACATATATTTTTCCGATCGTGTAATGGACGCGCGTCATGTAACTGTGCCATTGCTGCCAGATCTGGAAACGATGTGATAATTATCGACACCTGTGGTCCAAAGAAGGGTGCCGGGCGGCGTCCAATGGAAGTTCAAATGTATCTTAATGGGAATTTGGAACCTGGTACAGAAGTTAGACGATTTGCCTCTGGCAAAGAGTATCGCGTGAGTGTTTTCTGTTATTTATGGAATAGATGTTGCGTTGAGATCATGTAAATGGTATGCCGTTTTATAAACTGGAATTTGAAAGAACATGAAATACTATCGATACCATCTGAAATTTCGGTTTCTGTGGGTACAAACTGATCTTAAATAGTTTTTTTATTTATTCACTTATTCATTCTAACGTTCTACCGGTAGCAACTGTAGGTCTTGAGTACCTACCAGCGACAACCCTTGCAAAACTAACAGAGATATCTTGTGTTACTGACAGACACTGTGTTCATTGATGAACTTGAACCTTTATTGACGCTTCAGTCGTCCAATTAAAAAAAAAAGAGATACAAATTGATTGTTTAAAACATTCACTCTGAACACACTGCGTTTGGATTTCCTAGGCAAACTGGCCGTCCCATGAGATGATGCTGAACATCATTAGTTCAATGATAACATATAAAAACGCATAATCATGCTTGTAAAAATATATACTCTAAACGTCCAAAACATCCAATACAAATGTACTCCTTGAAAAGTGAATGTTGCACGAGAGCTGTGACATGCCAGAACGTCTTACTTCCAATAAACGCCCAAGTCTGATATCCAAATAACATTAAGTGCCCATACATGTACTACCACAAAGCCAGGCATTTTGTTGGGGAGGTACAGTAAGTGACGACCAGCGATCACCGACCATGGGTCGACACAGAAGAGAAAATTTTGAAAAAGAGAGTATCAAATGAAGATCTGTGGTAGCACCTTGTCGTGTGAGAACCATAAGGTTCTTTATTACACATCCATTAAACTTTAAACCCTTGTGTTCAACGGAATCGCCGGTATGATATAAATGATTCTGTATTCAACGGGTGATATACAAGACGGAACTTTTTTACCGTACCGTTTAGTTACGCTTCGAAAATTTTCCAAATTTCGTTATACAATCATCGACCGTCTGTCGCATAGTGAGAAAATGAAAACGTTCAAAGCTAAATAAAGTCGGTTCACAAAAAAATTAGCCAAAAATGAGATAATATTTTTAAAAAACCCAATCATTTCCAACCAGAACATTAATCCAGACCTTTTGCCGTCTCGTTTTGTGGATCCCATTATATCTAAATTGGTCAACTTTATTTCGGTAAATCTTCGTACATCTTGAGAGGCTTCGAACTTCTTTTAAAAATGTTTCTCCCAGCTGTTTTGCAAATCTGCACAAATTTGTACTTATGTTTTTACTAAAAGTAATAGCCACCGACTGGTTAGCCATTTGGTGGCTATTACTGTTAGTAAACAGCGATAGGAATTTCAACAAACACTGGTTCCGAAAAGATTGTTTTGATTTTTTATCATCCATATGATCAGTAGAGCTTCAGTCAAAACAAACTCTTCACCTTTGGGTTTAATTATCGGAATCAAATTTTGTTTATTTAAATGCATTTTAATGCATGGGTTGTGTAATAAACATAGAACGCGATGTGTGTTTGAATCGGTGGGTGTTTTACATAACTTGTTGGAATGGCGTAATCATATTTCGCTCGAGCCTACCTACTAGTAAAAGACAGAGCCTTATGGTTCTCACGCGTGGAATTCTGGGAAAATAGTATGTGAAATTTAGGATCGAAAATATAAGCACTTTGGGACTATTGTGTGCGAAAAATTTCATAAAAATAGATCTATAAAGTTTAGCCGCAAATTATATTTTCCAGATATTGTTTATACCTATATATGTAATTCTGTTAACACATGTGTGAGATTCTACCAGAAAATAAACAGCGATGGGAGCGCGGTGGCTCAGTGGTAGACTGTTGGACTTCTATGCTAGAGATCCCGAGTTCGATCCTCGTCCGGGACGAACCGCGTTGTGTCCTTGGACAAGGCACGTTATCCCGGTTGCCTACATGCGGGCATGATGACGCCGTGTACTAAGGCGTACTGTAAGTCGATGATGCACATGTCTACAACCGCTGTAACCCTGCTTCAGCGAAGCTTGAACAGAGTTAGAGAGAGCTGACAGTTGCTCGTAGATGCTCGGTGGTTCTCTCTGGATACTCCGGCTTCCTCCACCCGCAGAACTGTCACGGTCACGATTAGCCATTGTGCGTAAGCATGTGACCTTAAACACCAATACATAAATAAATAAACAGCGATACGCTCGGTGTACCCCCAACGGGCAAATAACATGCAACGAGTTTCACTTGAGAAACTAGCAAAATGCCATATCTTGCACAAAACTAAAACAAGAACGAGCACTGCATTAAGGCCTCAGTTATTGTGTTTACTAGTAAATTACATCCGAAAGAATCCTTCACGTACGCATTTTTTAATCCGACCTCCAGCACCAATGGCGTTTCAAGCACCGCTACTGTGTGTTAGCAGAGGGCGCGAAAGAAGCGCCCCGATTTAAGGAACGTAAGTCGATATCAATGCTGCCAAATACAGCCTTGAATCTGGAGACATCTAACACGTCTTCGCGGACCCAAGAATAGCTTCGCTTTGTGTTTACCCAAAGGAGCCTGCAAACCTATCTCGATCGAAACATTCGCCTCAAGACAAAAAAACCCATCCTATTAATTTTGTGTTAGGCAAACAAAATTAAATAATTGACTCTCAGGTATAAGTTTTAAAACGAATGAGGGAGAGTGGTTTTTATTTTTATATTTTATTACTGATGGAATGGCCGCCGATGCCTACAATCGAGTTGTGAGAGACTAAAATTAAATACTAGAGCTTCCATGTTGATTTCACTGATAGTTTTGTGTAACAGTTAACAGTTATCACACAGCCCAAAATCAATATAGAACAACTAAAATGGAGATAACAAACAATGAGTTTTTGGAATGGTTGAGTGCAAGAAACCACAATTAGGCCTGCAGAAGAAAAAAGGATACCAGTGCAAAAGTCAACATTTTCCATACCCATGTTTCGTATTCAGTCAAACGTAAACAATAGTTTATTTGGCACTCTCCAATAATCTGTAATAAAACAATATTTGATGATCAAATTTAGACCATTAAAACTAATCTAGCTCTCAATCAGTTCAATAAATATTTATTTTGTGCATGCAAATGAGAATCGTGTCGCATTTCGCGAAAACAATAACAATACTGTTTGAATACATACGACATATTGCAGCGCAAATCGCGAGGTGATACCGCTAAAAATCACATCCTATGATAATTTTATTACACATTTTGAATTTTTGCCTCCAAAATAAATTTGACGAATGCGCCGGTGACTGAGAATCAAAAGATTAATTTTCTTTATCCTCAACCACCCCATGTATATATTCAGAAGCGCAATTGACATGATATTGTGGTGGCGGTATCGATGTCTCATTGAGCTGTGTCAAACAAGATAAAATAAAATAAATGTTCAGATTATAATTAGACCATGACGAGCTAAAATAGCCTTTGTTCCACTTTTCGTCTAAACTGCATTGACAGGGAACACCGTGGTCTTAATGAATGTACCGTTATGTTACGGTTTATAAATGACAACAAAAGAAAAAACATTCACAGTTTGCTGGGCTATTGTTATGAAACGAAGTAACCAGTGAAGTGACAAGGAAAGGCCACTCAAAATTAATTGTTAATTGTTGTGATCTAAGCATTCTATGGACGCATCGGCAGTTAATTCCTCTGGAACGGGATGAAATGGGCTGTCCCGTGTTATAGGTTGTGTGTTTCTGTACACCGCCCAGTCCCTCCACACTTTCAAGCACCAAATGTTCTGTTTGTGGGTTTTCTTAGGCACGGTTTGTAGAATACTTTCTTTCAATTGCGTGTCACTAATTGGCTCCGAATAACGGGGGTTTAACGAGGAATTAGAGTCATTTGGGGTTTATTCAACTCCAGAAAAAAAGTCGCAACATAAATCTTCGACCGAAATGTTTGAGATTTCACTGTGGAAAATTTCAAAATTACCTCTATTGTCATCATTCAAATTTTCCGATTCCGATTCCATTGTCTGTTGAGAAATATCCGTATAAAATTCACAAAACTGACAAAATTTTGTTCGACGTGGCCTAAGTTAGATAGACGATGAGTCTAATCCGAGTCTTAAGAAAATAGACTATCTTAAGAAAATTTGTCTATTCTACTACCTAGAAAATAGAAAGATGACCTAATCTCAGTTAAATGAATTTTTCCTCCGACAAAGAGGCTATTAAATTAATAGGACTCCTTTGTATACTAATACCAGATAGTCTCCCTTTTTTATTAGTTCACCTTCCATACCGAAAGTGTACCATATTACCGAATAAATGTCATTTGGAGTTGTTCATAGGTTGGTGTCTGACGTGTCCAAAACCACCTGGTGGACTTTAAAAGGGTGCAGCTAAATGCCTTTTGGCGACCATTTTGCAAGATGGCCGTCATTTTGTCACTGAGATAATAATTTACTAAAATCAGAATGATTCTGCAGCAGGAGGGCCTGAGAAGTTGTAATTACGATCATGTTGTCCGGAACAGAACACTCAATGCATTCAGTTTATATGATTTTATTGCCATACTCTGTTCAAAATTTGAGATTTTATGCAAATAAATGTTGATTCTTACACATTTTAAACCATATTTCTAAAATAGTTAACCATCATACTTCGGAAGGATTTGAATAATATTCGAAAATTCAGCTTTGCCTAAATGAATATACTGGTCTAACACATTTAAATCAGGTTCTCTTCTTTAATTTTGGATTTTTGGCACTAGTGCAAACTTTTTGTGTAACGGTTGAAAATGGTTCTCAGTCAGTTTGAGGTAAGTGGAGTTGCCATTCATGATGCAATACTTACAGTACAAGTCAAAATTATGTCACAAGTGTTACTTTAGGCCAGAATGAACACCAATGCCAGAGTTTAGTCCATCGACCCAATTTCAATTTCACCCTTTTACAGTAAAACCGCTGTATACCCCAACCCCCCCCCCCCCCCAATCAGTGTTTATGTCGGAGTGGGTGTAAACGGTAAATGTCACAAGTTGGGAACTGAGAATTGTCTTGAAACTGTTTACTGCAGACTTTGCACCCGAAGAAATAAATCCCGTGATAATATCCTGAAGTCTTCTAGTCCGTCTTGCAATCTCACGATATTTGTTTTTAGTTACAATAGTTCTTATCTGCTAACATAACCTAACAACAATACCAATGACATTTATTCGGCAATTTGGTACTCACTTTCGGTCTGGCTCATGGACTATAAACTGCTACATACCCGTAACTTCAGACCTCTTCATCATCAACATTCTAATCAATGTTTTGGGCTGGATCTGTATCATCTTCTCTCCAGGTTGAGCAGTTTTTCACTAAACATGCTGGCGTACAAGGCACATATACCATTGTGCAGTCAGGTGCAAGTGGCTTCCTTGCACACACGTTGGCATTTGCAAACCATTAGTGACAACACGACTTCTGGAACAGGTTGGATTGTTAAACTTAGAACTGTGATCTCTCCTCCACTAAGAGTTCATCCATGCCCATTGGTTGGATCTGGAACATCTGGGGGTGCCTCCATATGGCAGCCCGATAATTAGCTGGCTTTGTGTGCTGGTACAATGCATCCTGACATGATTGTAATTGTCCTGATGTAACCTCTTTTTAACAGTTCATATCTCAATGTTTTAACCTCTTCGATCTTGGTGTTCAAGGAATAATGTTACAAATGAACAAGAAAATACAGCAGTGCTGTGCAAAAAAAAGGACGATGATAATATGTCAATGCAGTTTTACTGAAAAGACCATCTTTAAAATAATAAGACTGAGTATCACAACTTATAGTTATGTAGTTTCAAGTAAAACATTATGCCGAGGAAAAATCTGAGAAATAATTAATTTAAACATAAACAGATCAATTTGAAAACAAATCAAAATATATTTGATTCTCGATCAATATATTGTGGAAACAATGAAGATGGGGGTTTTATTTACTTATTTTAAAATTTTTTTAGTATCTTTCTTCAGTAAATATGCAGTTTTCAGAAACTTGTGCATGAGGAACTTAGAACATTCTAGTGCTCTGGAAACAAAAGTTTTGCTGACAATTGTTAAGCCAGAAATGAAAGGGAATAAGCCTTTTTTTCAAAGAACGCATCGGAAATTAGAGAAAAAAACATGAAAGATTATTTTGTATGCAAATCACGTAGTCTTGGTGATTTCTTTAAGCACACACCATATTTTTTTTCATTCGCTTTTCCAACAGCACTGAACATTCTGAATACGAGTGGCATTTTCCGTAAATACGATCAGTTCTATCGGGGTTTTCTATCAATAACCTAAGAGTACACATCGAACGTAAGAAAATTAACTCGTTACATGGTGTATGGACGATTCGAACCGTGTACGATTCGGATCAGATTTTTATAAAGGACGTTTCAGCCCAAATCTATTGACGATTCGGACCATATTTCTGGCCGATTCGGACCAGCTTATTGGACGATTCGGGCCATGTTTGTGGACGATTCGGACCAGGTTTCTGGGCGATGTGCCCAACAGACACGCAAACTACACAAGCCAGCACAGACAAACACACTTCACAAGACAGCACAGACTTGTCTTTTGAATTAAATAGGACTAGAGCTTTATGTGCCAATTTCAGTGAGCCATTTTCATTAATTTCACTGAAAAAAATACCGACGTATCGGTATTGTTTGTAGTTATCACAACAGATAATTTTGCGAGTAATTATGAAACAACTAATCCTGTGCTTCTGGGTCATGTCAGGGAAGAGGAAAAAAGACGTGACGTCAACATTGACCTGACTGTTTTTATTTGCAATGCATTTTGGGTCCGTATTCCGAATTTGGGCAAAACCGGCCCAGTAGTTCGCCCGTTGCTATTGGGCACTCTCGTTGCTGGGGAAGTCACGTGACGTCAACATTGACTTGTATGTTTTTATTTGCAATACATTTTGGGTCCGTATAGCGAATTTGGTCAAAATCGGCCCAGTAGTTAGCCCGTTGCTAAGGGGTCGCTCTGGTTGCTAGGGAAGTCACGTGACGTCAACATTGACCTGTCTGTTTTCATTTGCAATGCATTTTGGGTCCTATACCGAATTTTGTCAAAATCGGCCCAGTAGTTAGCCCGTTGCTAAGGGGGCGCTCTGGTTGCTAGGGAAGTCACGAGACGTAAACTTTGATCTGTCTGCTTTCATTTGCAAAGCATTTTGGATCCGTATACCGAATTTGGTCAAAATCGGCCCAGCAGTTAGCCCGTTGCTA
Organism: Pictodentalium vernedei; assembly: GCA_031216915.1. NCBI lineage: Eukaryota > Metazoa > Mollusca > Scaphopoda > Dentaliida > Dentaliidae > Pictodentalium > Pictodentalium vernedei. The sequence goes on along the minus strand of CM062296.1, from coordinate 82,785,987 downwards.
AGGGGGCGTTCTGGTTGCTAGGGAAGTCACGTGACGTCGACATTGATCTGTCTGTTTTCATTTGCAATGCATTTTGGGTCCGTATACCAAATTTGGTCAAAATCGGCCGAGTAGTTAGCCCGTTGCTAAGGGGGCGCTCTGGTTGCTATGGAAGTCACGTGAGATCATGATTGATCTGTCTGTTTTCATTTGCAAAGCATTTTGGGTCCGTATACCGAATTTGCTCCAAATCGGCCCAGTAGTTAGCCCGTTGCTAAGGGTGTGCTCTGTTTGCTAGGGAAGTCACGAGACGTCAACATTGATCTGTCTGTTTTTATTTGCAATGCATTTTGGGTCCGTATACCGAATTTGGTCAAAATCGGCCCACTAGTTAGCCCGTTGCTAAGGGGATGCTCTGATTGCTAGGGAAGTCACGTGGTGACACCGTTGACCTGTCTGTTTTCGTTTGCAATGCATGTTGGGTCCATGTATTAAAATTGGCCCAGTAGTTTTCCCGTTGCTACGGGCGTTCTTTACTTGCTATGGACGTCACGTGACATAATCAGTGACCCATTAACCTCATCCCCCCCCCCCCCCCACATACACACACAATCCAGTGAGGGTGAAAGCAATGGTGGAGAGCCATCACTTGTTCTAGCGTCCGAGTATCCTTGAAAAAATGTAACCTCATTTGTCCCTGGTTCCTTTGGGAAAAATCCCTAAAAGTTTAATCAGCCAGAGTCATTCTCGTGAAGTCTCATCTCGGTAACTACTTCCTACGTTAAAAAAAGTGTGAAATTAGTATAAAGGACTCACGAGTTTCGACGTCGGCTTCGCCTCCGTCTCAACTCGGGCGCCTCCGGCGCCTTCGTCCTTTATAATAATTCGGTACGAGAAACCATATCGTCATCCAGACTCCATTCTTGTCCAAGTCTCAAGGATACCTCTCGAAATTTTCTTTGCGAATGAGACGCAGCGCGTTCACTTTAACCTGACCGGGAAAAGCAATGACTGTGTCACAACCAACCCATGCATGTAACCCACTCAAGGTGTGCATACGCCCCTTCCCAATATAGTTCCAAGGCGGCTTATGTCAAAAATGTGAATGCAGTTTTGTATCCCTCGCCTTAGACTCATCCTGTTGCTGACTTCGGGATGAAAGCAAGGAACAGCACTGACACATCGGTATCCTCCGATATCACCAGCACTTTTGTTTCGCATAACCAGGGGTAGTGGCATGTTTGGAATGAAGCAAGCGTCTACTGTCTGCTTCTTCATGTGTGCACTTTGAATTCTATTGCATTTCAGCCCGATGTTACATAAAGTTGAACGGCAGCAATCTTGGCTCGCCTTTGCTCTTGTTTCCAGTTCCCTGATAGGCTGGAGATTAGTCTATTTTTATTGTCACCATTGGCTAACAACCTTTTCCAGTTTTTTTTAACCCTTTCGCTGCTACAAGTCCATATTGAATACGGAACCAACTGTTGACGACGGCCTGTGCGATAAGTCCGTACACTATACGGAGATACCACATACATGTACAGGGAATGGATATCATAGCACGTTGTTATTCTCAATAGAACGCATGTTATACGAAATGCAAGCGACAGACAATATGGCATTATCCATTTGTTCTCAACCATTTTTCTCGTCTATGTAAATTCCGAAATACCCGAGGCAACAACGAACTCAATAGTCCAAACTTGTCCCAACATATATAATTGTTTTTTGTTTTCCTGTGCCACACGGCGACAAAACAAAACAAAATTATATAACGGCTTGTGGAGCAAAGTTTGGACAACATGGTCAGTCCATTATATAGGAACTAAATTCATGTCGCCTAGGCGTCTTTTCTTTTGAGATTTATGGAGTGTGGCTGGGAGTAGTTTTGGAAACATTCTTGAACTCAGTCAACGTTGTTCCAATATACAGTACGAGGAGAATGGATTGTAACAAAATCACCCGTAGAATGGAGGTATCACCCAAAGTATTACTTTCAAATTCTGCACATATGGACAAAAATCACAAACAATGTTTCAGCCAATGGACCTCCGGGTTTAACTCGGAGGTCCATTGGCTGGATCTTTGCTTGTGCTTGTTATGGTTTGCAACAAATCTGCAATTATTGCTTGGGTGGAATCGCCACTCCAGGGGTGATTTAGTGATAATACACTATCCACGTACTGTATAATAACAGTTTTAAATTTACAAATACGTGAACGTTATTGGCGTTTTCATTTTTTTCACTTTAACCCCATTCCCTCCAATATATGGTTCAGCACAGGATATTACCAAATTGCACAACAGCGAAATGGTTAATTCTGTGCCCTGGCTTGATTTCATCGAACACCGTTTCATGTGTTGAGCCACGATTTATTGCTTCAGCATTTTTTATTGACCTCTTATCGTATATCTCGAATACAGAATCCTTAACCCTTTGAATGAACTCTAGTGGTATCTTCCGTGCCAGTTCAATGGCAGTAATTAGAAGAGTCCATATTCATTATTTGGGGAAGACCAATCAATATTGTCAACGTGCAGCCTAGGGACTGCACGTTGAAAATGTTGATTGCTCTACCCCACACATTTACTGAACAGTCATCCTATTTAATGACCGTATCATGTTCCTGGTTTGAAGAGCGGCCGATTGGGTTCAAGGAGCTAAATGTATAAGGATTTGCTGAATTGTGACAGTAACTTGCCACTGGCTGCACAGTGCTGCTTCCTCAAAATAACACACATTTATATATGCCCTCACAGTATATTAGTGCTCCATAATATTTTTCAACGAGTGCATTTTTTAGCTTCCGTAAAATAGAAAACACGGGTGCTGACGGGAGCAATTACACTCGCACCCGTCTCATTTCCAGGACTGAATTTTTTAAAGAGATTTCTGCAAAAAAAAAGTTATCTCCATTCACTTTTTGAACCACGCCTATGTCATCTCTGACTGTCGCAGTGCGACCAGGAACATTGACCTCTGCAGTTTCCTTCTCCAAATGTTTCTCTAAGTTTGCGATGTTCGTTTCCTCTAATGTTTCGTCTCCATTAGCGAGTGACTCGGGCTTTGGGTCAAGATGGTAAGAAAGATCATCTTTCACTTCAAGCTTTTGATTCTCAGCAATCAGCACCATTTGACCAAAAACACGATGGCCTGCTTTCAAAATGACCTCTATGTCTTCACCTTGGTACTTTTTTGAAGGTCAGCAAATGTTTTTAGCTTTAATTTCTTTATTGGTTCATAAAATGCTGTACCACTTTCCAACTTTACTGTAAACAACTTCAGGCTTCCCCACCTTTATATCTGGCCTTTATATCTGGCTTTCGGCATGTCAGTGCGCATATCAGATGGTGCAGCGATGCCTTTAGATATGTTTACCAAGTCTGCTTGACCATTGTCAAATGGGTTTGTCAGGCTGTCTTCCAGTATCTCCACGATCGCACTTACGTCGGATTGATCTTTCCTGATTCGAATACTTTGCTGATCAGAATGTCCAGAAGAACTTTGAATGAATATGAGTTCCCTTAATTGCCTCCGTGCTTCAGGCCGGTGTTTAGCTGTTAGATAGTATTTAGAGAATGCCGTTTGCTTTGTGCTAAAGCCCCGAGTCCCAAAAGATGTTTGGGTGTCATTGTCTGCGAGTGTTTGGTCGATTGCACCGTTTTCTCAAACGAATTTTACCTTTCAGTTGAACTGAAAATCCGCCATTCAGGAAGTGCTGATATAGTTCAGGACTCACACCCTGTCTAACTCCATCATTTGTGTGTAATACACTGGGAGGTACCAGGAGTAATTCATCTTGTGCATTACGAAAAACCAAGGAATCATCTCCCTAATGCAGATGAAAATACCAATCCCCATGACCAACTCTGACCAAACCAAGGAATATCCCCACCTTGTCAATGTAATTCATCCAAAATACAGCAATCTGACCACTTTCGTGGCGCAGATCTTCCCAATACAACGCAAAGAGATGCTGTATCCTTTTGCAGGGTTCATCAAACGCCATGGTTTCAAACGTTTTGGAGCATTTGTCACCATGTACATTGGCTGCAAATGCAAATGTTTCATTCAACTTCTGGATGTCTTGACCGCGGTGTTCTTCAATCCATTCAAGAAACTCTGCCCAGTTTAGTCGCATCAATGCTTCGTACACACGTCTATGGAGACGGATACCTCTGTTGTACTGTTGACCAAGGAGAATAGACCCTTTTGATATAATACCTGATTCAACCACAAGGTCCCGACAACCTGCAGGACCATACGTTTTATCAATGATAGACAGGAAATTGCAGATGAAAATTCCTCATCATCAATTCAATTCGCTCCAATTGAAGCTTGTACTTCCATGCAACATTGGTTGCTGTGGCATACAATGCCTGGTCCATTACTATAGTTATTTCTCCAATTCTAATGACTGACAGATGGACACCGATGTACAGAGAATCTCATTTTCTGTTGAGAGCTCTGGCGGAGGTGCATTAATTGTCGGTAAGTATTCGACAGTGTTCACTGACTCTGAAATGTTGTCCCTTGTTTGGATAATAAACCATGTCCATGATCTGGTAGCTGGTAGCTGGTATCATGCAAGCGTACAGGCAACCAAATTAGATTGTGTTGTCTTGCATCTGCAGAATTTCAGTGAAGGAGGGCCTGCTCTCTGTCCCGATATATAAACCGGCAGACTTTCATGAACTGCAACAGTTGTTCTAAGTTTGTCTTTCTTTTCTACCACTGGTTCTTGCATTTTGGTAGCACCCGTATGCGATAAAGGTTGAACTTCAATATCATTGATACGATGTGATGTCCCCCCCCCCCCTCCACTCAATGTATCATCCCTCCGGTCACTATTATCAAAAGCCAAGACAGTCGGGACACGCGGATGAATCTCTGTCGGGATGTAGCTCTCAGCACATTTTAGTTTTTCAATCCAAAGTGCAGTGTCAATTTCCTCAAGTCTAGTATATGAACAAGAATGTCCAAGCCTGTTAAGCATCGTAATCAGTTCAGCATTTCCTGTCAACGCCTTGACTACACAGTAAAGCTGCACATGTTTGGGGGTAATGGCCTGATCATTCGACACAGCTTAACGATGTCATGAGCGAAAGACCATGTAAATCTATTGATCCTGTCAGATACATAAGATTCTGAACCCACAAGAAGCACTTTTAAGAAAGCCACGAGGTATTCCGGCAGTTCAATGTATTATTTTTCTAGTTCACCGCTCAATCCCATGTTTCTCGCTTGCCAAGTACGTGAGTTATGTTTGTTTTGCGACTTACAGTACACGCCAGGGGGATGATCCCGCGATCGCCAATCACCGGTACGAGGAAAAGAGATTAAAATGACCCGGCGGCGTCCGGCGTCGATGCGGTGTCGAATTTTACCACTGCGATCTCCAGGATGAGAGATTAATGCTCATTGGGACAGTAGCGATTCTGATGTATCAACTGCTAATATATTTCCCGTGCATTATCGCTCGTCACCGCGTTAGCATTTTCCGATGTAAATGTATTAATGCAAAGCAATGTTTGAAACACAAGTAACCAACTCAAAATTGAAGATGAAGCATGTCGAGTCAATTTTATCGACATTAACTATTTTGTCTCACCACTGTCAAGACAGCAAACACACCCTACAGCATTTTCAAATTTTAAAGTACAATATTCTTCGGAAACTTCCCGGGACGTTTCGAAATCAAACATGGGAAACGTTTCTCTTTTGGGTAATCTGCTGCCCCGAATAAATATGTGAAGGTGATATTTTTAGACAGAAATATGTTAAGAACGATGCTCGTCTGACTGAAAACAAACAGTGGTCATTTTCCGTTATTTATTTCTACAAGTAACTCAAGTGCGCTGGAAAAAAACATCATTGTCATGTCAACAGCCATGTGCTTCAAATTGCACAAATTGTTTTCAAACCAGGCGATTCCGTTCCATCAACTCGACCCGTCAGAAATGATCTTCTCCTCATATACCGCATACCGCAGCGTGCTCATGCACATCGACTGAATTATGAATAAATCTGTGTTTAGCACATGGAAATAATAATAAAAATAAATAAAATAAATAAATAAATAATAAATATTCATTGTTGACGTTTCGAGGGCCTGGTCGGATCCTAACATATATCATCAAAGAGGAGAATTCCAATCTTCTCAATGTTTGCGACTTGAATATTTTACCTGCGGCGTTCACGTGGAATGCGTGAGTACTCTGTTAGCTGCATAATCTGGCATACTAAAAGAATAATCATTTGGGATTACCCTGAACAGTATTCACACATTTGCAATTTTAGCTTCAAAACGTTGTTTGAGCCCACATGCCCATTGCCTTCTCAGTGATCTCCAAATAAGATCACCTGCATCACGTTCTCAAATTGGAAAAATGTTACTCTTAATTTTTAACTTAAAAAAACGCATAAAAACAGCGGGGTTTGAATTCGAGAGAGCATACTTCCTAAAGACGGAAAACTGTCAATCTCATTCTCAAAATGGAACACGGAGCACAAAAAACACAGTTTCCAGACTGATTATACAGTCTTCCGATCCTCGCCGTGAGCCGAAACCTTCATTTGTTGAAGCTTTATTAATTAAGCGTTTAAAATTTATTCACGATTATCCCTAGACATCTTATTTTGCTATAAGATGCCTCGGCCTAATCGATGAACATCGGCGTAGGGCGAGTTTCGGTGGGCCGACAGATTTGGACCCCCCCCCCCCCCCAATTGGCAACCTCAGTGATTAAAAATAATCTCATTTCATTGCTATGGCTCTACCCCTGGAAAAATACTTTTGATTTAAGGGGGTAGAAAAATGATAATTGACAGATAGGCTGTTACGGTGCAACGGCATATATTTTCTGTGTGTTGATAGTAATTCTGGGTGCGAGGGATTTAGGCTGATTCACCTTTAGTGTGAAAAGGTGTGGATATTTATGATTGGTAGCCTAACCCTTCCGCCGGGGAAGAGTGTTGGGTTGTTGGAACTTTAGATTCCAGCCTGTGATGAGCTCCCCTTCTTTAGCCAAGGGTAGTAGCAATTGTGAATATTTATAGATATATTTGGTATGTAAACTCTTCCGCCGGGGAAGAGGACTCGGATGATTGAATTGATAAGTCCGGCCTGTTAGGAAGACTGCCTAGAATGTTTTTTTTGGGGGTGTGATAGTGCAATCTATGGCGAGGTAGAAGTGTAATTTTTTTTTTTATATGAGTATAGAAGGTGCAAAGTAGCCGCTGTTGGAAAATAGATATTTGTGAGATTCTTGTGGAAATGTTAATGAAAATATCCCCGACTCCTTTTATACAATTTGGGAGAGTTTGTAAATATATAAATGGACAATATATATAGACATTCAAATTCGCCACTTGTTGTTATTCCTTTCTAGGATATAGCCCTTTCTATGAAACCCAGCTCTGATCTATGAGGCCAATAAACGCGGTTCAAAGTGGAATTGAATCTTGTCCCTTAAGATTACAGATGTGTATGACTAGTCCTTGGTTGACTTTTGCGGCGAGGCTCTCGGGGGGAACTCATTTCACGTAAGTGAGTTCGGGCCGAGAGCATCGGCGCGAGAGGAGTGCCAAGGCGGCGTGGGACAATTTTACACAGGTCCTGGGTAATTAATTAAGGTAATCAATCTCGGTTGAGAAAGACGAACTTGTATCTAACCCCTCGACAACAAATCTGTGTCATGGCTAGACCTTGGTTGACTTTTGTGGCGGGGCTGTCGGCCAGAACTCATTTCATGTGAGTGGGTTCGGGCCGAGAGCATCGGCGCAGTGGGAGAGCAAGGCGGGGTGGGTCAATTTCGTTACAATGTCATGGTTCAGTCTATTTTTTCTACATGCAGCCTTCGGTTTGGAGTATGGTTGAAGTAGAAGAAATAGGACGAGGGTTGAATATTTTGGCCAAATGCAATTAAATTTGTTCGTATTTTCAGATAATATATTACAGAAAAGGAATTCATTATAATGACAAATTTTTGCGTTCTCACTTTTATAACTTATTATGTAATCGGGTAGCATTTGTGGGGAAAAAGTGTTAATTAAATTGATGTTGATTATTCCTGTAGTTAGTGTTTGAAATTTTAATATTGTGTGCGTGAAAATATTGTCAACCCGCGAAAAGTGACCAGTCCACGTCTGCCATACTGTATATTACTGTTAAAACTAGAAGTCCTGTCATGAAATTCGCACAAATAGCACGTTGATATGCGCGTTAATGTACGCGCTATGGCCCAAATAAAGCTATCAAATTCTGTACATATGGCCTGTGCACAAGCAATGTTTCTGCCAACGGACCTCCGGGTAACCCGGAGGTCCATTGGCAGAAACATTGCATGTGTTTGCTATGAGTAACCATGAGAACCTGCCGTGCTTTGGATACCATTCGATATGACAATTGCGCGCAATTCTAACGCGCAATTAACGCGCACTATTCGTGACAGAACTTCTAGTTTTAACTGCAGGTTATCGATTGTGTTTCATGCAAAGTGTAATACCGACAGAAAGATACATTTGTCAGAAACTGGTTTACACCATACACTTTCTTTGTATATTGTAGATATACTTTCCAAGCGGTACATATGTGATTGTTAAAGTCCAGACCTATAATTTCAATAAAGGCACTACATTTTTAAATGCATGGGTGAAAGCGTCAACATCAGATTTTGGACAAACAGAAGGTACGATTAGCTATATAAAGAAAAGCATCAACCCTTAGTAACTTGAACTTCACATCAGCCTTTGACCTTCGGTCTCAGGCTGATGTGAAGTTGCCTTGGTCTGAGGATATGAAATCTAGCGAGTAATAAACTCTGAATATTCTTTTTTTATACATTTTAATTTTTGTATTCCACGATACATATTTTAGCCTATAATATGGGCGCATTCACCTTTTGCTTATACGCTCAACTGTACATTACAGAAAACATTGAGGGAAAATAATAATTGTATCTTCCGCAGTGAAGATATAAACAATAGTTCATTGCTCGGATTCGTGTACGATTTTTATCCTCCAGTGAGGCGCGCGAAGCTAACGCCACCGGAAATAATCCGCGCGGCCCACAAGAGGATAAAATCGTACTCGCATTCGAGCAGTCCTAGTGGCCACTATGTCCCCCCAATATCACACGGTGAAAAGTACTTTGCACCATGGTGAAAAGTAATTTGCACCATGGTGAAAAGTAATTTGCGCCATGGTGAAAAGTAATGTGCACCATGGTGGAAAGTAATTTGCACCATGGTGAAGAGTAATTTGCAACATGGTGAAAAGTAATTTGCACCATGGTGAAAAGTAATTTGCACCATGGTGAAAAGTAATTTGCACCATGGTGAAAAGTACTTTGCAACATGGTGAAAAGTAATTTGCACCATGGTGAAAATTCAAAAAAAAAAAATAATAATAATGCATGTCAGGTATGTGCCGCCGTACGAGCAGTGAACTTTTGCATTTATTTTATTTTCTCCTTATTCGTTTTCCCAAAACATCCCTTTATAATTGATTCAACTCAACCGATTTGTAAACAATAAAAATAGCCCGTCATCACTGAGAGTGGAATACGATTCTGGGTGTAGAATACCATTTTCGGCGAGTGGGGGTGGTGATACGATTTGTTTTGGGGGAAGACAAATGAATGAAAATAAAATAAATAAGAATATTTGCTTCCATTGAATGGAGAACGTTACGAAATTACTCCCATCCATCATTGCTGTTGGTGTTTTACCTAACGTAACGGCCAAAAATGGCCAGCGCTATTCTCAAAAATCGCCAATTAATTTTCATTATTTTTTTCATTTTTTGTCTTAAAAACATAGGTTATGACCCCTCGTCGAGCTCGTTCCAACGAGGGGTCATAACCTATGTTTTTGAGACAAGAAATGAAAAAAATTAGTTATTCAAGAATTATTTTTGCAAGTGTCGTCTGCTTTTCAGGTTAGGTGAAGGGTTAAATGATGAAATATGTTAATCGTTATTATTATAGTTATATTACTATTTGTTGAAATATAATGGATTTATGGAGTATACCAATGAAATATATGGGAACAAGGCGGGCTATTAATGCGGAAAACGGGAAACTATCAGCTGTAAACTTTGGTGCTTCGATCTAAAGCGCAATCAAGGTGCCAAGCACTGATTTGTCACTACAAACTACCAACTTCTTCCGAAACTCGTATGCATAACGAAAATTATCTCATGCGTGACCGAGGCAAGTGTTTGTTTTTCGTGGGTGGCTAGAACTAGGCAAAAACAAATCACCCAGGCAATTATTGAGTACACGTCTTGCTTCGGCTGGCATCGCCACCAACACGTGAGTGTTCTTACTGCCAACATAAATTATTTTCGCTTAGTTTTGCATTTCCCTTAAATTTAAATGACATGAAACTATTATGCACGGAACTATAAAATGCAATTTTGTATTCGTGCCAACTCCCCAATGCAGGTGAGTCGTTCGGTGAGATTTTTAATGTTTGGAAAGACCAAATAATAGTATTCACACAAACAAACCTGCCAAGGACACACATACTTGACAATATTCGACATTGGAAGAGATTTACGGGTAAGTTAACACACCTTAATTTCCGAAAGATGCGAGTAAATTTAACACAAAAAGTTGTGGAGAATTCATTTAGAAATTGAAATTTTCGAGAGACTGTCCAGGAGCCGTGGGGTCGAACCTGGTTTTGCCGGTTAAAGTTTTTTGCTCTCCTGATCTGAGTAGGTAGGTGTCAGACGTTCAAGAAACGGGGGCGGGGGAGGGGGGGGGGGGTGACCGGCCGTATCCCCTAGCCAACTGGAGATATTGGCTCCTTTTTTAGGTCACTCCCTCCTAAAAGTGTAATATTTCATTTCCACCATGAGCAAATGAACGAACGACACACACGCATTGATATAGACCTTATTCGCGTTGAATTTGGATGACATTCACTTTCTCCTACCTTTTGTACAATATTTGGATTTTTCACCTCGAACTCAAATGGGGAGGTTGCCACTTACCTGTCCGAGGCCGGGGGGTTCGACAGATATCAGTGTCTGGACATCCCTTCTCAAAACAAATGGCAGCGTCGTGATATAGCTGGAACATTGCTGAGAGCGACGCCAAACTCCACTCAATCAATCTACAATTCTTGGACACGAAACCCTACACCAACTGATTCTCGTGGTGTTTGCTGATATAAACAGCAGGCATGTGTTTTGGCAAAACTCAAGAAAAAGTAACACAAACTTTTCATCTATCTGGAAGAAAGATAAGACAGAAATGACGAACCGAGTAACTATATTCCTATACAATCATATTTATCAGTCACTGGACTTTCATCGTCGCGAGCAATCAACATGATAACAAGAACAGAACATATGGCAAGGTAGACCATTGACCTGGCAACTGCACCTCCACGGCTGGCATGGAGTTTCACTTTTGCAACGACATCTGATCATTTCGAGTATAAAATCAGATGCCAATTTGACTACTTCGGGAATGGTGACTGGGATAAGCGATCTATTGCCCAAGTCTGTTTTCCAACCAAAATCCTCAACGTTTAGAGCTTGATAATGAGCTCGCTTAACGTTTTCCGTGAATGCTTCTGTTGTCGGTGGTAAGGCACATAATTTTGGAGATGCCGTATGACCCCTGCCATTTTTTTATCCAAACACTTTCGGCCACTTTCTGCTTTTCTTCATGCCATAACATGTAGAGACAAATGCAGTTGCCTGTCGCATAACTTCAATGAAACGTGCATGTAAATCTCCCAAAGCAGACAACTCACACCCTCATTTGAGTGCTTTGATCACCGATCCCTTTCCAACACCAAAATAACACGCAACTGTGTCACACCTGGAGAGAGCATGCGCAGTGAGAAGTCCCTGTGCAATACTGCTCTGCTTCGCCGCTGTGAACTTAATGTCAACGACGATGCGTTCCTTAACGGGTGATTGCATGCGCTTTTGTATATAGAGTTTTGCCTTTTGGTAGTAATGAACAAGAAGCACGAATACATCAGTGTCGTCTGATACCACTAAGATGCTTTGTGTTTCACTCCCATATTCCAAGACTTGTTGAACAATGATGATGTCAGCTTTTTCGTGGGAAGTCTCATGGTCGTATCTGAAACATATTTTCATTCGCTATTTGTACAGAGCGGGAACCCTCTCCAGTGATGACAAGTTTGTGCTTCCTTGTACTCTGGATATGAAATAACCTGTCTCGGACAAGTTCCTCACTGATTATTCGGATAAGTTGCTTCTTGGTTTTAACGACTGTGAGGACAACGTTCTGAGTGGGCAGTTTTGTATTCAAATTCAATTGATGGATTCGACTGGCACCAGTTTCCCTGCCGTCCCTTGTCACAGACTGAATGCTGAGACCATGGTAACTGCCAAAAATCAGGTAAACATCGCCTGTCTCCAGGTAGGAGGTGATACGTTTCTTCAGATTTTCAACATAATCTGCAACTGTCCCATCTTTTGGCCAATGTATTGTCCACAGAAGGGCTGACCCATCGATGACTGTCACATTAGAGCTGTCGGAATGTCTGGAAGACATTTCTACCTGGAGTGACCTCTTCAGGATTGACTTGCCTTTTGTAATCCGCATCCCCTCTTCTGTGAACATTGAAGTCCGTACGGGCGCAAGCTCATGAGTAATGACATTCTTCGTATCGATGTCGAGGTTGCTACACAACAAAGCTATAACACGTGAATAAATAGCATTGAGATCATTGACTTTTGAGTCGGCCACTTTCACTGACTTTGCAGCTGATGTCATGGTTTTCACCTTCTTCGGTATTTTGCTGTAAAATCCCTCAGGCCAGCTCTTCTCAAAATCTGCTAATAGCTGTTCTCCAGTAGTGAGTGTTTCGTGAACATTTATGTCATCGGTAGCTACAATCCCACTGTTGATGTTTACTATCTTCTCATTGTGATTTGTGGGGTCTAGTGGGTCTATGCACAAGTCCAACATTTCGCGGATTCCAGCCCTTTGACATCCGCTTCGATACGGGCCTAGCTTTCTCCTTTATGGCAAGTTTAACTCAGGCATGCAGACCCTTCCTCTATTTCATTCAGATCTGCTTCGATCTTGCAACATAAGTGGCGACTCAGAGCCCAAACCTTAACAGCTTCCTCCTTGAGAGTAATTCCAATGATCCCTCCACTGCTGTGTCCAAATCTCATGAACGTTGACTCGATGAACTGATCGGTCCAAATACCATTCCCAATACCACGAATATAGCGGGTGACATGTTCACCCTTCACGAAGTGGCTGAGAACACCAGGAGGTAGTTTCTCCATACTGCGCAAGTAGTAAAAGTCATAACGAGCATAGTTTACGTGCCCAGCGGCGAAATAATAAGGAAGCATGCCCCTGAATGTCGACAGATGAAGACGCCAGTCGCCTCCACGTTCTGCCCTGACGAACGCCATCATGAGGAAAACAGGCTTAATGAGGACATCGATCCATAACTTCACTGTTTTGCTCTGGTTCGCTTTCAACTCCAAAGCTCCCATCAACTCACCAGCGCTGACAAAGTGGCCACTGCTAACAACACCGCGCACTACTTCCTCGGCGAGCATCCTCAGTGCCCGCACATTTTGTGGATTTTTTTTTCCGCTCAACATTTTTATGACTCCACCAAATACAGTACCTAGAAACTCTGACAATCCACTGTCAGCTATCAATGTTCCTATAGCCCCCCCCCCCCCCCCCCCCCACACACACACACAAAACTCATCAGAGCATGCACACCACCGAGTCTCAAATACATATTTCTGAACTTCTCTGGGTGTGTCCACAACACATGAACTGCCACACGATAGAGCTGTTGGTCACATGTTAAAATGGTGAACTTCTGCCCCGTTTCAAATGATAGAGCTTGTGCCTTGATCATAGCTGTAAGCATCGTGTCAGGGTCAGAAGGCTTCATGTCAATGAGCGGCTCGTATACTGCTTTGGTCTTAAGAGTGCTCCTTCTGACCTAGCTCCCTTCTTAGCTTGGTGTTATAGCCATTGTATTGGGGACAAGAATGCAAAGTCTGTCTCAAATGCACGCTTCTTCATTACGGCTTGCCTTGCTGAAGATTTCAGGGTCAGAGCGGATTTGGAAGCTTCCCTTTCAGGCATATCTGGTTGTTTAGACCCGTGGTACCTTTGAATATCGATGTCGTAAGGAATATCATCCGACATGTCGTCCTTGTTAATTCGCTTTATTCTGTCGTCTTGTTCGGTTCCCTCTCCGGTCTGAGACTGAGTTAAGAGGATAGCAGGGGAATGGGTAGACTGCTGTGAATCCTAGTCAAAACGTCCCCAAACCAAAACGTCCCCAAATGTTTTGGTCAAAACGTCCCCAAATAGTTGGTCAAAACGTCCCCAAAAATTAGTCAAAACGTCCCCAACAGTTGGTCAAAACGTCCCCAATAGTTGGTCAAAACGTCCCCTTTGTTATTTCTTGATGAGGTCATTGAAAAAACTTGCGATGTTATTTTAAAACAAATTTATTGTTTTACAAAACATTAATTATAAATATCCCCGCTTCTGTCAGGCCGATATTTATGCGTGCCTCCCCTAATTTCGCGCGTGCCTTATGAATATGGAAAACACTTATTAATACCAGTGCCGGTGAAATGGAAATTTGGACACCAGGGTTAATTCTGTCACAGATATCCTTTCAAAAGTGTCGGGATACTGATGCAGATGCCAAAGGCATGCACGAGCGTTGATTGGGTTGGACGCGAGTAACGATCGATGAAAGGGGTGGGGTGCCCCCCCCCCCCCAAAAAAAAGATTTAATCAGTTATAAATGGAAACTTCCGGCGGGTTTTGGTACCCAAAAATCACGTTATTTTTTTTTTTTTGGCCGTCGTTTGTAGCAGCATGTTTTGAATTTCTCAAGGTCGTCAACGAGTATCCAGAGATCAAGAATTATAGCTTTTAACTGCACAATTCTTGAAGTGATAACTTTATTACGTTAAGATGATTTAATAAAGTTATTACTTCAAGAATCACGCAGTCACAAATTACAACCGTTGGTCAAGTGCAGAGCTCCATTCATGATGCAGCCCCCTTCTTAACCTTTAGCACAGGGGTCAGAAACTTGGAGGGGGTGGGGGTTAGTCGAAAATGGCATGAAAGCCCGTATTTTAATTTTCGTTTGGTACGTCCTTTGAAAGATGATTGAAACGGGGGAGGCAGAAACAAAGGCATGCTTACAGGCAGTTGTGGGAGTCCGTTACATGATTTCTTGCAGAGAGAGTTGGGATGTCTCAAGAGCTAGTCTTGTGGCTGCATGTGTACCACTGCACGTATAGTGCGCGAGACATACGGTGAATATAGTACCATGTGACCTGGTGATGGGAGGTGGAGGGTTTTTTGATTCCCCTCGACTCCATATAGAGTATGATGTAACTACATGTGTGTCATGTGTATAAGTAGGGAGTTGTCCCAGATTTCGATGCCCCTGTAGGCAGGTATGTGGGTGAATTTCCACCCGATGGGTGATACACCTATTTAGAGTGAATTGTCGATGTGTAAACTATGCCATGCTAGATGGGAATGAAGCAGAGGAGCCGTCGCTCGTAGTGTATATGATATGGTATTAAGTTCATTCGTGAAGATGGCTGTTGTAGTTTAATACATTACTTGTGCTTGACGGGGCACATTCAGCGTTGGCTATTATTTGTTTTAAGAGGAAAATTGTTTTTTCTAGAACAAAAAGAAGAAAAAACCTCTTGATTGATGGTTGTGTTTGTTTATCATTGACTTCGTGTGTTTTGTTTACACAGTGTTTTTATTTGTAAACCATTCTTTGTATGTGTTGTTTATGTTAGATCTAGACATTGTATAAACAATCGTTTGTACAATTTATGTCTATCACTCCGATGATTTGTTAGAAATACGGAGGGGTCATTTATTTCATCATTTATGGATTGGCGCAGTGGTACTGCCAGATTGTCCCTGTATGTGTTTCGATGGGTGTTAATTTCCCCATGAGGAGGGAATACGCCGTCCCATTGTGGGTTTCTTTTGTGGGAGAGAGAGAGAGTGGCTTAATCGGGTGTCACAATTTCGTAGTTTGGTGACAATTTTATCCATAGTAAGGGTTGAGTGTGTATTCGCCCTCTCACCCATGTGAGGTGTGGCCTTTTTTGTATATATTGACCATTGTGCGGGAGAAAAGTAGACGAAAGGGTATGATAGTTGACCCTCGGAATGCGGAGGTAGGAAAGTTATTTCTCTGTATGCCGTTATGTACATTTATTACATGTAAGGCACTTTCGATTATGAGTAATAGAATTTGTGTGATAAGATACTCTTTTTGAGATTTTGGTGGCCCTGAAAAGGGCCGTTTGTGGTCAGTGTGGACCTTTAGACAGCTGTGCTGCTAGTGGTTTCTTGAGGCTCCTGAGTTGGGGGAGTTTTCCCTGGCATTGCCATTAGTAGTTGCTGAGCTACTAGGACTTTAGTGGCCATGGCCGCAAGTTTTTCTTCCTCCGTCTCTGGTGCCGATTCTTTACTGGCCCATTCATCTAGGTGGTCAATGATGACTTGGTTCATGCAATCCCGTAGTTCGACAGCCTTGCTTTCGAGTTTTGGGATGAGCTGCTCCCAGGCAGGCATTCCTTTGACCCTGGAGGTGCTGATGGCGTATGTCCATTCGTCTGATAGGACAGTCTTTTTCCACTGTTCAGCGTGTTGTTTCCGCTGCTTCTCTTTTGCTTCCTTGTGTTCTAAGGACGAGTCCAATTTAGGCATTGGTATGTGCCTGCTGTAGGGTGTTGGGCGAGATTGCCTCGATCTAAAGTTTCCCCTATTTGAAAATCTAAAAGGTCGCATGTTGGATGAGGTTTTTGTCATGAAACGTTGGATGGTTTCGTGAAAATGCTAAGTCTAAAGAATAGTTTCGCGCGCCTCGTGAAAATGCTGGTGTAGAACTAACTTATAAAGGTAAGAAAGGATCAAGTTAGATTGTTTCTGACGTCACAGAAAACATTATGATTCGTTCGTTGGAACAATGTGAAGTAGCTGATGTGGTTGGTTTGTGGGGACAATTAATGTCAGCCCGAAGCCCGTTATGGCTAATCCGGTACGCAGGGTTTCTCTAATTATCACCATTAATGAGTAGTAATTATAATTTCTAATCCGTCAATTGTGTGATGTTTAGAGTTGATTGAAACGGGGGAGGCAGAAACAAAGGCATGCTTACAGGCAGCTGTGGGAGTCTGTTACATGACTTTTTGCGAAGAGAGAGTTAGGATGTCCCAAGAGATAGTCTTGTGGCTGCATGTTTACCACTGCACGTTTAGTGCGAGACATTCGGTGGGTCCGACATAGTGTGTATGTGGGGAGGGTGGTAGCCCTCCAATACTCTTAGAGTATGCGGTCACGGCTCTCTGCACGCTGAGTATATGGGCAGAGAATTGTTATAGATTGTGGTCCATGTTTTGGACACTCATATGGGTGGACTTCCACCCGCGGAGTTATATAACTTTTCACTGCTTATGAAAATGGATTGCGCTCCATCAGCTGTAGGCTGAGCTTAGGTACGGATTACTTATTTAGCGCGTGATACAGCGTGTTGTTTGTGGTTTTTGAGTAACTGCTGCGTGTGAGAATACGTGTTTCACTAATTGGGTGCAGTTCGAATATACTACGTGTACACTGTTTTATTCGTGAGATCGTATCAGTATTTGGTATGCGTGAAGGTCGATGGCACTGGTGGAGGACCAAAGGTGGATGGCTTAGCTACCCGTTTCCTCCATTCACCCCTATACCTCGCTCTAAGGCTCATCTATAATTGCATGCTATAATGTTGAATGCATGTGCTTTACATGATACGACGCCGAGGCCGTCAGTGTTTCCAATAAAATGATCTGGCCCTATTTTTAGCGTGTAAGGCCGTATCAGTGTCGGCGCGCAGTATTAAATATGGCCGTACCAAAAGGCTCATCAGCATGTGTGTGCTGTATTGTTGGAGGTAATGTGCTTTCCAACTATTAGGCTGAGTACACTGCCTGAGTAATTAATTGTCGACATTTCAAAGGATATTGTCGATAGATTGAGAGCAAGTGTGCAGTGTACGCTATTATTTGTCAGTTCGTGCCCTTTATTTGCACTTAATTTGTGCTGAAAAATCATGTGGGTGGATTTCCACTCATTGGGATTATATAAGCCTTTATTGCTATTAAGAACAGATTAGGCTGTATCAGATGTCAGCACCCTTATTTAAGGGTTATTTATTTGACTATTGGCTGCTTTATCGAGGAGCTTGGCTGCTTTGTCGACGAGCTTGATTGCCTAAGCGTAGCGTTTGGCTGTTTTATAGAAGAGCTTCGCTTATTCATAATTTGAACAGCTCACCTATCATATTTGGAAGAGTTTGATAGGTACCGGTATGAAGTCTATCATTCATACTATTTTATCGTTGTCAGAATGTTTGACAAAATAGGCTTGTGTATATACAGTTGTGTTTTGCTAACCGACCACTATATTTTGTATTTTCTCATTCAGTTGGTTCCGTAGAAGTCACTTGGAATGAACATGGAGATGTTGCCTTTCTCATAGTCAGTGGGATGGTTTTTGACCTAGCTCCCCTTGAGCATTTGGACTGAAGGAGTCCGGGGGAGGCATGTTTCTATGTTTGTCCATTACTGTGTGAGGTGGACTTTTGTATTTGTTTCAGTGAGTTAGAATGTAGAGCCCCATGTTGGGGGAAAGGAAATCGGGTGGTATTTGCCCGGCAGAGCCGCTGGTATAACTATAGTTTCGACCGTAAGGTCTTATCAAATAAACAAATACATAAGATTTCGTGTTTAGATTGTGTTTACATGGACCACTTGGAGTTATGTTGTGGTCAGTTATTATAGCGTGTATGCGCTTGAGAAATATTTCGACTGTTCTGTTGTCTGTAGTGACAAGCAGCTTGTTGAAGCTTTACTGAAGTGCGATTTTACACTACAGAGGGTGAGTGGTACTACAGAGCGTGGATTAGGCTCACTCAGTCATTATGTTTATAGAAGAGAATAGCCTTGTGCTTTTACTCTCTGCTAATCAATTCAGTCTCTAAGAAGACCGTGTACACGACTGGTATCAGTGTGTTAAGAATGGTGTATTATGTAGACTTTGAGACTACGCTAGTATATAACTGATATGATCAGATCAGCTTGTGAAATTGTCACGTACAGTGGATCGTTCAAACAGCTGTTATCGGCGTGTAGAGAAGTTGGTGTAAGCCGTAGGTTTTGTTTCACTACGTGCAAGGCTGATGTAGGTATGGTTTTATCCGCTATTAGTACTCGGGTGGGTACACCGGAATTATGTTGAGGTATTGTTTTCTAAATTTCATCTCGCACAATGGTTGTGGAGGAATCGTTTCGCACTGTAGTTGCGGAGGAATCTCATCTCGCACATTAGTTGTGGAGAAATCGTCTCGCGCAATACGTGGAAGTCACCTCGTGCTAAAAGCAGAGGATTTGTAATCATAGAAAACAGACTCGAGAAGTTGATTTTCTAAAATCAAAGTGGGTCGGATAAACTTACGCTTAAAAGAAAGATCCGTTATAAAATCATGAATGTAAGCACGTGGAGATATAAAACGAAGCGACACCTATCTATTAATAAGCCAATTATAATGAATTAGCGAGATATTTGATGATTCTGTGTAATCAGTCTATCAGTTAGCAGTGATGGAAAGCGTGTTGTTTGAACAATCAAAAATGATTGAAACGGGGGAGGCAGAAACAAAGGCATGCTTACAGGCAGTTGTGGGAGTCCGTTACATGACTTTTTGCGAAGAGAGAGTTAGGATGTCCCAAGAGCTAGTCTTGTGGCTGCATGTTTACCACTGCACGTTTAGTGCGAGACATTCGGTGGGTCCGACATAGTGTGTATGTGGGGAGGGTGGTACCCCTCCAATACTCTTAGAGTATGCGGTCACGGCTCTCTGCACGCTGAGTATATGGGCAGAGAATTGTTATAGATTGTGGTCCATGTTTTGGACACTCATATGGGTGGACTTCCACCCGTGGAGTTATATAACTTTTCACTGCTTATGAAAATGGATTGCGCTCCATCAGCTGTAGGTTGAGCTTAGGTACGGATTACTTATTTAGCGCATGATACAGCGTGTTGGTTGTGGGTTTTTGAGTAACTGCTGCGTGTGAGAATACGTGTTTCACTAATTGGGTGCAGTTCGAATATACTACGTGTACACTGTTTTATTCGTGAGATCGTATCAGTATTTGGTATGCGTGAAGGTCGATGGCACTGGTGGAGGACCAAAGGTGGATGGCTTAGCTACCCGTTTCCTCCATTCACCCATAGACCTCGCTCTAAGGCTCATCTATAATTGCATGCTATACTGTTGAATGCATGTGCTTTACATGTCGTTGGGGGGGGGGGGGGGGGGCGCCTACCATCACCTCGTCATCCGTTCCCCTGAAGGCAGACCAGATGGCCAAGGCTCAGCGTCCACTCTACCCTTATAGGCTGATGGGTGACTCCCATCTTTCAATAACACATATTGGTATAATATTTCCTTTTTTATAACCGTTATGGACAATATGTGCTGGGACTGCTCCCGAACACCGACTGTTTGAGTTTCTTTTTCTTCTCTTTTTTCTAAGACAACCATCAAAGTGCGCTTTCAGTATTACCATCCATATAAATATGCCCACGTTTCTGAGTAAAATACAGAGCAGAATCTCGTAGTTATGCACAATTCCAAGTCACCTTCCAGTTCGAGGTTATCGAGGGGGTTTGAGCCCAGTACCTTACTGTTCGTGCGAAGATTACTGTCCCTCGCTTCCGACCCTTGTGGATCTATATGCAAGTAAAGTTATTCGGGTTGAAGGGGATTTCAATCCCACATCGTCCCAGTGCGCTTTCGGCGCCCTGAAACTTTTCATTCATTCAATAATTAATTCCAGTCTGCTGAAGTCCTGTTCATGCCCAGCCGAGAGCAGAGTATTGGTACAACTGACTTAGAATCCTAGATTTCGACCGAAAAATAGTATAAACATTGCTAAATTAAATATGAAACTACGAAAGAAGGATAAATGAGTTGGGGACGTTTTGACCAACTCGTGGGGACGCTTTGACCAATTGTTGGGGACGTTTTGACCAACACTTGGGGACGTTTTGACCAATTGTTGGGGACGTTTTGACCAACTCTTGGGGACGTTTTGACCAATTGTTGGGGACGTTTTGACCAACACTTGGGGACGTTTTGACCAATTGTTGGGGACGTTTTGACCATCTCTTGGGGACGTTTTGACCAAAAAAATTAGGGGACGTTTTGGTTTGGGGACGTTTTGACCAGCACTCACTGCTGTCCATTCCGAGAAGCGATATTTGCGTCGAAATTGTCGACAACAACTTGAACTAACCCATTCTGTGCATTTGCTATGCCAGATTGTTCTGTTTCTCCCACGACTGCCCCTGCGGCTGATTTCTTAAAACGACGAAATTCCGTGTACGAACACGTTACACCATAATCATACATGCTGTTTATAAGTTTCTTCGAGTCACCCATTTTAAGTGACAGAACTACCTGTAGAATTGTAGCCTGACTTTTCAATATGCTTGTAACAATAGAACCAATGAGCATAGTGGGCAATGTTTTGTTCAGTTTTGGGGACACCTTCGCTAGTAGCACTCAAGGGAAAGTTCAATCAACAATATACAAAATCAAAAATAAGAAAAAAAGAGAAAGAGAGAGAGATGGTGTGTGAGGAGAGAAGATGCGCATCCCTGCCAAAAAGTAGCAGAATAATCAAAATATTGATGGTGGCTACTATCCGGTAGTAGTAGAAGCAGCAATAGGAATTCACTAATCGATTCCTTTGCAATGTCTGTACTGATAGTAATGTCATAATGCCCCTTGTCCATTTGAATGGCTTTTGCTTCATTGGCTATCTGTTTGGCTGCTTTTGTTGCGATAACTTCTTGTTCATCGTCTTCGACTGAAACAAGGTGCAGTGTCTTTCAAGCAAAACCGCGAAACGCTATGGTGTTTGTTATATACCAGGCGGTGTGAGCACGAGAAGATCATCTCCTCATCTCTCGTTCAGTTTGAACACTAGTGTTCTACGCGACAGGTTTTCACCAGCGCAGTTTTTATATGCTGAATGCAGTTCGATGGAGTTCCATATTCTGGATCTGTCCTGTATGAGCATATGAACGAGAGATTCAAAAGGGAGATCGTACACAATACCATCCGAATGTTTACTCAATTCACCATCACCAATGATTGACTTAAATGATGACCACCTCTGTTAGCAGTGGCATCACCCCTTTTATCGCAAATATCCAATATAGATTGTTTTGTGTCAATTTCGGGACACAAATAAGCCGGCCTCCACCTGTCGGGATGCTTTTTGTCCCTCTCAGTATCACACAGGAGGCCGCAGAAAATACAATGCTGTCGGAAATTGAATGACACACAGGTGACTTTGGAAAAAGAGCGTCTTTTGACTTTCTATGGAATTTCTGAATCACTTTCACGCTGTCGTTTGGAGCGATCAGTTTGATGAGACGATGTGTAAGTAGAGACACAAGTTTATCGTTAATTCGTTGTCCTGATCTAATTTGTTCTGCAGCTCGAAATGTTTCTCATCTCCATATATCTTGCTACATCGAATTATGTTTCTTATCCGGACAGCCGTGCCAGTAATCAAACTTTCAGACTTCTGCTCAAATCCATATATCCAACTGAAGAAACATTTTTCACCAGAATCCATCATTGATACAAAGATCAGAATGAAACAGTGAAACAGCAAGAAAATTAACAAATGAAAAACCTATATATGACCAATGAAATTACAAGCAAATTAGAAAATCGTCCGGGACAGATCACAGGACCAATGGAACAGCGAAAGAAAAGTTGAGCAATCCCTTCAACAAAAAATAATATGACCAATGGAAGAACAGGCAAATGAGAACATCTTTCAAAGACAAGAGATATAGGACCAGTACAACAGCGGGGCAATTGCCAGACTGTCTGATAACTGACCCACGCACTGCCTTTTATTCGACAGAACAACTAGAGAGGGATTTTAACGTTTTCAAATAAAGGGCGTTGGCACTTTGTTTACCCGTAACTTCCTTAGTCATGCACTGATATGGGAAGTTGTTCTAGGAGCATAATCTTCGAGGTTTCCTGCTTATTTTAATGGGCCGTGTTCACGGGTATGGCAGCCAATGGTATTCCGAACGGCTATGCAATAATGCTACAACGATCAACAAATACCGACTTTGGCGTTTACCGTGTAATCAAAGTAAACGGTCAATATCTCGAGTTGTCCAAGGGATTCGAACGGTCACTCCCCTGAATCTCCAAGACGTAAACCTGGACTAATGGAAACTGCAAAGAAAAAAGAAACTTTAACAGGCAAAACTAGGTCTGACCAAAATCCCCATCTGGCTCCCGGACTAAGATTAGCGAATTTGCATCGTCGATGTGCGTATGATTTCACAAGATTAAAGCATTTTCCTGAACTGTAGTATACAAATACAGAAGCTGGCTTTTTAAATTGTTTCGCCAGTCAGTTTTAATTTTTCACTATGAGTGAATTTTTATCATCGATGTGCGCATCGTTTCACAAATTTAACCCTTTACCCAACGCAGACGATTTCCAAATTTATTACTTTAAATATAATTTTTAAATTTTTTTCAAAAAATGTTCAAAACCATATCATGTGACCCCTGTTTGGAACGAGCTCTACGAGCTCGTTCCAAACTGGGGTCACATGATATGGGTTTGTTGAAATTGTTCGAAAAATAATATTTTTTTAGCTGATGAATTTGCCTATTACGCGGGCGGATGCGGGCGATTCGTTGGGTAAAGGGTTAAGGCATTTTCTGGAAGAGGAGTATAACAATACATAAGCTGCTGTTTTTACACTTTCTTTCCCAGACAGTTTGAAAACCTTCGATTATTATTCTCTGCTGAAAACCATTTAAAAAAAGAAAACAGTGTTTTCACCATCTTTCGTCCTTTGTTGTTCTACAATTTGTTTCTGTTCATTATATCAACAGTGTGGCACCATAGCATATAATACATACGCTACCCTTTCCCTTAAAATCTAGAAGGTGAGATGTGCTCATTTATATCATTGGAAGCAGGAGAGGGCCACCAAACTTTGCAAGACGTGACGTGCGGGTGGGTGGGTCTCTTGAGTGCGCCAAAAATGTGCATTTCCAACTTGTGCAATTTTTTGAATTTTTTAAAAATATATCAATATATCAGTTAATATATACCATCATTTGTGTTTCAAACCTTAAAGATGATGTTGTACATCATACTCTTAACACAAATACAACATCAGGAGGCTTTATATGTGAGAATATTGGGCTTAATCTGGGAAAATGTCACACGTTAGTAGGGGGTGGGTGTCTTGTTCGAAATGTAGAAAATGTGTAGACAATATTTTGGGAAAATTCTCTCTGATGTACTAAATTCAACCCAAGTTATTTATTTATTAATTTATTTATTTATTTATCGGTGTTTAACGACACTTTAACAACCAGGGTCATATCGTGTCGGTGACAGGTTTACTGTACCCGGAGAGAACCACCGAGCAACGACGAGCAGCTGTCAGCTCTTCAACATCATAACCCACGACTGTACTACACACTGCACAGCGGTACTGCGTACAACACAGCACAGACAGGGTTAGATTGGCTGAAGACATGTGCACCTCGGCGTGCAGCACGTCTCAGCGCACAAAGTCATCGTGCCCCCACCTGGGCAATTGGGGTAAGTTTATTTTGGATTTTAATGGGAGAGTGGGGGGTGGGTGTCTGAGAACGGTAGTAGACAATTTGCACGTAGTGGGTGGGTGGGTGTAAAAAGGAGCCGAATAAAAAATAGGACGTCACGTCTTGCAAATTTTTAGTGCCCCCCCCCCCCCCCCCCCCCCCTGTTGGAAGAGAAGAAAAACTTGCCAGTTAATGTAAGAATACATTTGCTAAACAAAAAGCCAAAATGGACACATCAGGCTGGAAGGTGAAATACTGATGGATATTCTTAGAAAGTGATTATCTGTGCTCTGGTTGCTTCTAATTAACTTACCGTTAAGCGCCAAGTTTTTATTTTGTCACTTGTAATAAACGAAAACAACAGGCAGCTCGGAGAGATCTCTGTTGTTTTGGTTTCTTAAAAGTAACAAAAGGAAACGACTTTATTTTCCGCGGATGCCATTGGAGTTTTATCAACAATTACTTGCTTCTTAATTGGGCCTGCCGCCTTCTAATAATTTCAAGGGAGGTAACTTCATCGAAAGTTGATTTTCTCGACGACATAAGTCATGGATGCTGGTGGAAAATTCGAAACTGCAGAAGTAAATTTCAGGCAAAATGTCAGCGCCGTAATTTATTAGTGACTCGAGAATCAATAGTATAATATATCACATGAAACGTCGTTAATTTCGACGTAACGACCCATGTCATATTTCCTGATTATCAACTAGTGTCTAATCGGCGCGTGTATTCTTGAGCGTAGTTCACATGACGTCAATTACGACAACAGGTGCAAGTAAAGCTCATTCATGACGTCATGGTGTGAAGCGTCTAAGCCATCGAACTGATTGTCGGTTGTTTTGGGAGAATTTAGCGACAATGAATTAAATAAAAAGTGTTAAAAACATTCGAAAATTCATGTGATATATGTACAGAATCTTTAACTCGTGATGTTTGGATATAAGATTTTTTGAAACTCGTTTGATGAATTCGATTCACAATATCAAATTCATCAAACGAGTTTCGAAAAATCTTATATCCAAACATCACTCGCTTGAGATCCTCTATATATAGAACGTTACAACAAAGGAAGAGTAAAGATAAACGTAATCTGTCTGACTTGATTTTTTTGTTCCTGTCTAACAGAAACAGTAAAAGTGGAAGACACATCCATAATTTGTGAATATCCCGAACTCACCTGTCCGGCCGCGTTCCCATTACAAACCGAATGAAACCAAGTCATATACCGTGGAAATCTCTTAGGCCACGACTCTATAAATCTGTTCGGAATTTGACGCTGTTATGGGCTATTTGTTTATCCACATTGTGTGGAAATAGCCGCGTAGCCGATCGTTGATGAGATGTGATGTGTATTTTCTTTGGGTCACATAGCAACCACGTGCCACCATAAAAACTAAGATGACAGCCTCCAGTTAACAAAATGGATGGCGAAAACACGTGTCACCTACATGCACACTGACAACACGTATCACTTGGAATTACGTCACAATATAGCCGCTAACGCGGGTTACCATCGCAACACAACACGGAGCCACTGGATCAGGTGACATGATGTCACTTCCGGGATCATTCACCGGGGTCATCTTATACTAATAATAAGGTACAAAATATACAACTTGCGGAGCGTTGAGTTACGATTCGAGATTCGATTCGATGAAAATCTCCCCCTTCGATTTGGGATTCGATATTTGATCTGAAATTCGAGTCCTTGACATCAGTTCCTAGATTCGACACCAGTTTCGACAATATTGATGTTTTCCAATACATGACAGACTACTTTCACTGAACTGTTTTTTTTTTTGGTGGAACGCAATTTATTGTGTTGGTGGAACACCCACTTCATGAGCGTTGTGGTGATACTAAGTAACGAAACAATGTCCACGCTAAAAACTAAAGTGTTAAAAACTACACTTGAAGTGCTGTATTTAACACTTACTAAGTGCTGAACTAGCACTTTGTTCAAGTGTAGGTATCCCAGAACTTGACAGGTGTTGACAATAATACCACTTGACAAGTGCAATGTCGCGACACTTAAAAGGAAACAACGCAAATGACGCGGATCAGGCTCGAACTCTCGAGCCTGATCAGGTCATCTGCGTTGTGTCCTTTTAATTATGTACCCACCAAGCGCAAATCAAATTATGGACGATTCTGGAAGAACCACCAATGCTAGACACATGGGAAGTGCCATCCATTCAAGTTTCAGATGTCTGACGATTGTAATGTCTAAGTGCTTAAAGCATTGCACTTTGCACTTTGAGTGTTAAAATCCTTGAAAAACCTTGAAAGTGTCAGTTTTAACACTTTAGTTTTTAGCGTGCAGCAAGCCCTCAGACAACCAGTCTAATTCTGGTCTCAATCCGACGCTGTTTGTTTACCTCTTTTTCGAGGAAGGGAGCGCGGTGGCTCAATGATTCAGACCGAGAAGTCTACGGTTCCATCCCCACCAGGGTAACCGCGTCGTGTCCTTGGGCTATTCACGCATTCCCGATTGCCCACTTGGGGCACGGTGGCACTGTGTACTAAGGCGTAATGCACGTCGATAGTACACCTGCCTTCAACCAATGCTAACCCCGCTTGTGAGGAGTTAGTATGTTGAAGTCTTGGGGAGTCAGGCAGGAAAAGAAGGTTCGCTTTTCCGACCAACTGAAATATTCAAAGCCAGTAAATATAAATATAGGCGCTGGACTATTTAAGGGCTGCACTGGTTACCAGGTCGTAACGGCGTCGAATTCCTTACAGCGAGAGAATGACGACATTATGCCTTCCAAATTTCGACGTTCTTCTTGCCCCAGGTTACCCATCTCACCCCCCCCCCCTCCCACTCGCTGTTTCGAGATAATTGTTTAGACAACATGAGTTAGAAATTAGGAAAAGGTCCGTGTCCATTAACATAAATCTGTGCACGATTTTTCTCGCCGTCTCTCTGTTGTGTATGGGTGAGTCGGAAGGGAATGGTTATTTTTACTATCCCAAAGCACAAATGTCTAGACAGGAATATCCTCTTCAACACACATCTCCAGTATTTGGTAGCCTTAAACTGTCGAACATTTTGTCTCCGCCTCTCACCATGTAATACTTTTTAAATATAATATGTCTTCGTCCAATAATATAATTAATTGTGATGATTTCAACAACGCATTTCATCCATACAAGTAAGCATCTTTTAAAACTAAACAGTTTATGTTATGTTGTAGGTCTTTGTGGTATTTATGATTCCAAAGTAGGAAATGATTTGACGACAAGACAGGGTCATATTACTGGAAACACAAATCAGTTCTCAGAAAGTTGGAGGTATTGCTAGATACGTTATTGCATGAAAATATTTATTCCGAAAAGTTTAAGTCCAGGGAAAAAGAATGTGTATTAAAACATGGCAATGCCGTCTTTTATCTTTTTTTTAAACTTCTTTGACACGGCAGTCATTTACAAATTCAGAGTTCTAAGAGAAAACACTTAAAACACTCAATAAAGTATAATCCTCTGAGCAACTGAGATGCGATGGAAAGAGGCCAATTGGGGAGGGCGGGGGTCCTTCCTCCGTTGATACGAAAATGAACGTTGGAGAGTCAAAAAAGAATCGGAGATGGAAAGGAATCTAAAATTAATGGCCAGACTGTTTGTGATTAAATATTGTTCATTGAGTGTAACGAGGCGCAATCTGCAAAGCTGTGGCACCCAAGAGACGATATGCGCACTGCCAACGGTCTATGCTAGCCCTACAGGGAGTGTGCCATTCTCGTATGTATCAATAATTGGTGAGCAATACTAGTATATCTATTGCCCATAATGAAAGAAACTGAAAAACAGTATTGCATTTGGTGTCAGGTATTCGGAGGACACAACAAACTGTTTTCATTTTCTGTCTTCTTTCCATTCACATTCATACTTTCTCTTCTTTCACGTTTCGGGTGTCATTTAATTTTTTAAAAATCCAGTGTCATATAAAAAGCAAAATTATTGCAACAGTCACTTAATCGGGCTTGTCACAGTCAGCCTCGTTGACGAAACCAAATCAACAAGATCAAACAAGACGCCCGAGGCGTCTTGCTTGATCTAGTTGATCTGGTAACATTACACTAGTGTAATGCGACGACTGTGGCCAATTATGTGTTGAAATAATATGCTTTTATTGGACTGGTTGTGATCTTGAAATTTCATTTTTTTAAATCTTTTAATTCAATGCCCGATATTGTCCACCAATTAGCCAAAATACAAGTCGTTTCGTTATTTTTCTACAGTTGAATCTAAAAGTGTTGTGACTGTGTTGTGCCCTATTTTGAAGTACTAGCGCGCTGAGTAAGTGCAGTTTTTGTGCTTGCATACTACATCATTGGCGTAACTCAATTTCTGTAGAAAAGCAGGGTTCCCAGCTCTGTACACTGTTATACTAGTAAATAGAGATCATTAATGTCATACCTATTTTCTACTGGGATACATGTACATGTAATGACGTAAATATATATTAAAATTCGCATCATACAGACTGAAGAAAAATTCCCCACTCGAAACATATTTATAATTGTTGTTAACAGGGCAAGAAATACTTGCAATCTTTCATCACATGGACCACCGGGTACAAAATTGTAAATAATTTCTAAATGAACATTATATCCTACAGTTAAAACTAAAGTCCTATCACGAAATGTGCGCTTATCTAGGCTTAATTGCGCGTAGGAAGTGCGCGCAATTGCATCCAAAGCACGACAGGTTCTCCTGATTTCTCAAGCAAACACAGGCAATGTTTCTACCAATGGACCTCCGGGTTACCGGAGGTCCATTGGCTGAAACATTGCTTGTGTGCAGGCCATATGTACAGAATTTGACAGCCTTACTATGGCCATAACGCGTAGATTAACGCGCAGATCGACGTACTATTTGTGCGCATTTCATGACAGGACTTCTAGTTTTAACTGTACAGCGATTTAGTAGTAATCCACTTTCCGCAGACTGCAGTCTCAATATTTTCTTTAGTTAAAACATATTTTATTCTCCATAAATAAAGCTGAACTGGATGGGAGTGCAAGTTATTTAACTTATTAACAACTCCTCTCCGAACAAATAAACATAATTATAAAACAATGTTGGCAACAAGCTACAGTTACAACTAGAAGTCCTGTCATGAAATGCGCACAAATAGCACGTTGATCTGCGCGTTAATGTACGCGTTATGACCCAAGTAAAGCTATCAAATTCTGTCCATGTGGCCTGTGCACAAGCAATGTTTCAGCCAATGGACCTCCGGGTAACCCGGAGGTCCATTGGCAGAAACATTGCATGTGTTTGCTGTGAGTAACCAGGAGAAACTGTCGTGCTTTGGATGCCATTCGATATGGCAATTCCGCGCAATTCTAACGCGCAATTAAGCCCAGATAAGCGCACATTTCGTGACAGGACTTCTAGTTTTAACTGTAGTTGTGTGAAAGGAAAACAAATTTAGAACAAAAGAAAAAAAATAAGAAAGAAAGAGAGAAAAAACGGCAGAAACCAGAAAACAGGGGTTACAATTCATCGAGGTTGCCTTCATCAAAGCTACTAACTGAAAGGTGACCGACAACGAGTAACATTGGACAGAATGGTTATGACAACATGGGTCAGAATTTCATGCAAACCTCCCACTGGATGTAATAAACAACTGTGTTTTCTTGCAACTTTTTCGTTTTGTTGCTCAGTGACCTCTAGTTTTCCATACAGGAGATATTCTATAGGGCCAATCTCCAGCGAGTGGAGGCTGTTTAGAAGCAATAGTCTCAGACCAGTGTAACGGAGGCAGGCAAAGAAAAAGTGGTGTGCATCCTCACAGGGATGGGCGCTTGAACACTGAGGTGATGGGGATTTATGGTTTTCGAAATTTGTCACCGTTCAAATCACTGCAGTTGTTTCAGAGTTTACAATGGATAATGTTCTCGTTCAAAAGCTTTGGATATACCACAAAAATGGCACAAATATTCAAATACTTGTCAAGTGAGAGACAGAGGGAGTGGTAGAGGTCGATTAACTGGAAAGTGGTACTATGTCCAGGTAGGAAGCCAGACTGAAGGTGGTAAAGAAGTTCGTGTTCGTGAATGTGATGAAAGAGGAATTTCAATGACACCTTTCCGAAGAGTTTCCATGGGAGCATGGAAATAGGTCTATAGTTCGTTCTGTTGGACGCATCATATCTTCTTTCGGTTTGATCTGTTCAATTCGTGACTTAACTACCGACCTCGCTAATAGCGCATAACATGTCGCATTGAACAGCTCAAACGCTCTTGTGTATTTGCGACTACGTTATGCTTCTACAGTGAAGAGCGCATTAACTAACGATCTTTTTATGCGCAAATTGTCAGAGGACTTCTAGTTTCAACTGTATAAGCCTCTTTGTGGACTTTGGTTGATTATTTTTTTGTTATTTATTTATTGGGGGTTTAAAGATACTTTCGACAGCAAGAGTAACCACCACGTGTCGTACAGTTTTACATGCAGGGGAAGTCGGAGTACCCTGAGAGAATCACCGAGCAGCGGGAGCAACTATTAGACATTCAGCTTGATAACTCCGCACTAGCAGTATTAGCATTGTTAAAAGACAAGCGCACCATAGTACGACTTAGTATACAGCGGCACTGTGTCCACTCCTGGGATATACCCGGATTAAGTGTCTCGACGAACCGTGCACCTTTCGGTTTGTAATTAAAAAGTCTAGCCACTGCGCTATCTGACCTCACGGTGAGTGGTGCCAGAGTGGGAAGGGTCACTCTAGTTCAGAAAATAGGACGAAAAAAGTCGTGTACAATCCGGTGGTGCATGACTGAAACCTTCTTTCACTTTTTACCAGATTTGGAGACTTGGATAACCTATATTATATGCCTTTCATGTGATGAATGCTAGTAAATGTTACACCACACATGCAATACTGTCTAATTAACTGCTGGAAAGTACTTTCTGACATCTTTTCAACAATCAGTCAGACACTTGTGTTTATCTGCGCATGCCAGAACGTTCAGAACAGCAGATTTAACCCTTTAAAACACCTGGGTGGCTTTTTTTCCTGCCAGGAACATGATGCGTCATAACGTCATTAAGTTGGATGGCTGTTCAGTAAATGTGTAGGGAAGACCAAGCAATATTTTCAACGTGCAGCCCCAGCAAATATTGATTGGTCTATCCCCAATAATGAATATGAACTCTTTTCATTGCTGCCATTGAACTGGCTTGGAAGATACCGGTAGAGTTCAAAGGGTTAACCATTTAACCAAAAGTATATGTTATCAACAGTTATTTCAATGATTTTATATTTTTCAAAATTTTCAACAGAACCATATCATGTGACCCCTCTTTGAAACCAGCTCATTTCAAAGGTGTCATATGATATAGTTTTGTTGAAGGGTTTTGACTACGAGGAGGCGGATAGGCTTTAAACCTGATTTGTTCCGACAGCGAAGGTACAAGTCCCGACAGATAAATATATTCCTACTATATTTTCAAGGCATGCCTTCATTCATCGAGGGGATACCTGGATGATGTAGTTGGAGTTTTATCCACTAAGGATTGAGGAGCGCGGTTGCTCAGTAGGTAGAGGTGCAGGCTGCAAGCCGAGAGGTCCTCGGTTCGAATCCCACCTGCGGCAACCGCGTTGTGTCCTTGGGCAAGACACTTCACCTCCATTGCCCGCGTGGGGGCACGATGACGCCGTGTACTAAGGCGTACTACACGTCGATGGTACGCATGTCTTCAACCAATCTAACCCTGCCTGTGCTGCAGTGCGGAGTTACGATGTTGGGGAGCTGGCAGCTGCTCGTCGTTGCTCGGTGGTTCTCTCCGGGTACTCCGGCTTCCTCCACCCGTAAAACTGTCACGGTCATGATTAGCCATTGTACATAAATATGTGGCCTTAAACACCAATAAATAAATAAATCCAGTAAGGATTATTGATCGAAGGCAGGGAGGGGCGAGAGTTACCGATATTAAGGACTGGACCGGGATAGCCGCTAGCTACAGCTCACCGTCAGCATTGCGTGGAAACTTTAAATTTACTTTCAGCATCGGTTGTGACAAGTCGACTTGAGTTAGCATGAGTGGTGAATGGCGCAGAGGGTATTTTTTGTAGGCTCAGGCTTCATTTTCAGCATCATTTATGCACTATTTCTTTTTGAACAATATGTTTTATGAGAAAATGTAGATGACTGATGCCAAGCTATATTCATGAGAAAAAGATTCGAAACGAAACAACTTCGACAGTCGAGACAGCCGATTTCGAGTCGAACCGAATGGCTACTTACGATTCGAAATCGGATTGAGACTCGAGGGCCCTAATACTACATAAGAAGCTTAATGCATGTTTGTTAATTGGCGTTTGTCGACACTTTCAACAGTTAAATCGCGTTGGACAGTATTACGGGTGAAGAGAGCCATTTACGTGAACACTTTTACACGCGGCGCTATCGTGCCCCCCCCCCCCCCCCTTACAGCACAGTCTCCGTGGACTGGTCATAATCCACGCGTGACTCATGATGTCTACGCATGCGTTTACCAGGCAATAAAACTCATCATCAGCAAAAAGTTAATTAACCCTTTACCTAACGAATCGGCCGCATCCGCCCGCGTAATATACAAATTCAGCAGTTGAAAAAATATTAGTTTTCAAAAAAATTCAACAAAACTATATCATGTGACCCCTCGTTGGAACGAGCTCGTCGAGCTCGTTCCAACGAGAGGTCACATGATATGGTTTTGTTGAAATTTTTTGAAAAATTATAAAACATGATATTTAAAATAATAAATTTTGATATCGTCGGCGTTGGGTAAAGGGTTAATGAAGTACTGGGTTATATGATTTTGTGATGATTATCCCTGTAATTAGTGTTTAGAATTTAATATTATTGTGTCCGGCGAAATATTGGCCATCCATATAAAGGAAACAATCCATGTCGCTGTACTGTAGAACGTCTAAATCGGACCGTCTATCGTTCGACTTGAAGTCCAGTGCGCTAACTTGTGAACTACCGCTCTCCAATCAGAAGCTTAATGGTGGATTAGTGTTTTCCTCGAATGGTGCGGGGAAATCTTACGGAAGGAGTGAGATATTCGACACAGAAACGAGGCTTGCCGAGTGTTTGGGTTGAAATCTTTTCCCGATGATGAGATTTAGTTACGCACATCACTGCACTTGACGTCATCGAAATAAAAATTCTGCTCGAGCGATAAAAAACTTAGTGTTCTATCGATTGACAGTGGATAAAAAATGAACTGCATTTTCGGAAACAAGAAGTTCCCTATATACCAATGGTATATACGTGTACTGCAAAAACCAGCGTTAGTTCACGTGGATGATGGGTTAACATGTTTAAATAAGTTGCATTGTCTGAGTTCTGGTGACGTTAACTTTTGAAATTTTTGATTTTGATGACGCCAAGTATGCTGTGGTGGGAGGCAAAATCATCATTGTGTGGTATGCGGGAGAGGTTGGTAGCTGTGACAATTGCAGCGAAGTGGCATGGCACGTTTGTTTGCAAAG
The DNA here is from genome assembly GCA_031216915.1 of Pictodentalium vernedei. Taxonomy (NCBI): domain Eukaryota; kingdom Metazoa; phylum Mollusca; class Scaphopoda; order Dentaliida; family Dentaliidae; genus Pictodentalium; species Pictodentalium vernedei. The sequence goes on along the minus strand of CM062296.1, from coordinate 82,751,758 downwards.
TACAGACGAATATGAAATTGCGCTGCGATCATTAAACATTCAAGTATGGATGGGCACGTGGGGAGGGTAAGATAAATTTCGTCTTTCTCAGATATCTTACCATGGACTTGCGTATCTCAGAAGGCGGGATGAGGGAGAAAATGACATGATAACAGTTCGAATTGGCATCACCAACGCCTATCATGACTCTACTGTACTAAATGTAGGTTAACCTCTTACCTGACATTGCATTTTAAGACATAATTTAAATTTCACATTTTTCAAAAACAAATTTCGCAGTTTTTCAGTAATCGAGGAGCTGGTTCTAATGCTATCCATATTTGTATGGTTGTATTGATAAATTGTCGAAATATTTTAGGCTGTGGTAGGCTTAATCTGGTTAATTTTCTGGTCGTTGTTACGGTTGTTTGCCCATACGTTAGGTAGAGGGTTAAAGATACCGATAATAACAATACAATATATTAGGGTTAATATTACAGACTACGGCATGCTGATATATGAGCCGAAGTAAGAACAATAATTTATCCAAGCCTAATATTGTTCGCGCTGAGTCGCATGTGGCATCATATCCGTCAGTCAAACGCCCCATCAGGTCTTCAATATGTCAGTCATTCATTTTCCGAAATTTCATCATCAGGTTTGTTTGCAAACCATTTCGTGTTTTCTTAAGATTTTTCAATCGACATTCATTTATTACAGTACAGTCGCCGTGGACTGGTCACTTTCCACGCGTGGGCAATATTTCCACGGACGCAGTAATATTAGATACCAAACACTAATTACAGGAATAATCATCAAAACTTTAATTACAACCCGGTGCTTCATTAATTAATATTTTGCTGATGCTGATTTGTCCTACCTGGTAAACACATGCGTAGACATAACTGCCCACATGTGGATTACGACCAATCCATGGCGACTGTACTGTATGCTAGCTTACGAAGTATTTGCAAACCGTCTCATGTTTTCGTTAAATTTTCCTATCGACATTCATTTCTTTACCAAACCAGATGAGTAGTGATGCAATGCAAGGGTAGTAAATCAACATTTCATTGATCTCCCCATATATTTTGGGACGGATTTACAACTCTACGTGCTTTACAATGCTTTTATCCGAAAACACGTTGACCGAATCCAGATTGCACTTTTGCTATATAATCACGCAGTGTTTATTGAAAGAAAAATAAATTTTAATATTTTGTATGAACCGGACTTTGAGGTAGTAAACGTCATGGACTATATATTTGCAGACCTACTGAAGACGAGAAGTTGTATGGAGGTTACTGTGGAAAGCCAGGAGAAATCTTTGGCGGTAAAAAAGACAAACGCGAGTATTGTCGATGTCTTGCAGGTGAACCGCCAATGTGCGGTCTTAACGAACAAGTGTTCCAATGCAAAGGCACAAAACAGACAGCGGCACAAAAGAAAAGACAAGGTTTGTGGAAGAGTGTTCGTTGATTTAAACCTTGGAGCCCTCGTTTCCTGGAATGGTATCGCCTTCGTGTACACTTTCAGTAAGATGGGTCAGTCCAATACCAATATACAGAGATGATAAAATAATTACTGCAGTCAGCAGCCGGCTGCAGACTGCAGTTATTATTTTATCTTCAATGCCCGCGTTTTGATCTCTTAGAATAAGACCCAAAATGGGATGAAATCCAGGGTTGGACTGAAAAATCGGCCTTACGAGTTTAAAGGGTTAACCACTCACACCACTCGACTATTGATAATTTGTTACTAGTAAATGTTTTCGTTTAAGTTGTTAACATGCAAACACAGAGAAAGTAAGCAATGTTTCAGCCAATTGGTCACGTGCCATCACCGAATGAAACATTTCTTTTAACTTTCACGCTAATTCACACAAGGTGGGTTAATGCATGTGAGGACCGTATGACTATCACTCCCAGTTTCTGGATGAAACATGAAAAGGATGCATTACGATTTTAGCGGTTATTGCCTGAATTTATTTCTACGAGGATGAGGCACAGCCTCTTTTGATCCTTCTATGCTCTTTTGATTTTGTTTTAGATTTTCGTACGTTCACTTTTTTATCCAACAGGATAAGTTTGTTTCAGTCTCTGTTAGGTGTTTTGCCGCTGTCTTTAGTATCTACCAGGAGACTTGTGTCAGTTCCTCAAGAGGGTGGGTCCAACATAGGCACCCATACACGAATAGATATAAGTGTTAGGACCTGTGCCCTAGTGTCATGGTAGGAATACAATATATAAAGCTACATTTTGGAGTGACAGACCTCCACATTAAGAAAAATGCACATTTTCTGACAGATATTTAGCAAATGCATCTATTGGGCCGAAATGTGCAATCCACCGGCTCGATGGGGAAATTTGTTTAAGATGGACCCAAAAATGTGCATCTATCTCAACGTTATAGTCCAGAGTAGAGCCAAATCAAACGAGAGAATCTTTGTTCTGATCTTAAGAGTGAAGAGTCTGCACACACGCATCCAAATTTTCAATAAGTTTGCAATGACGGGTTGATGAAGATAATTAGACCTAAATTGTGTCTCCCCCTCTCTCTCACCTCTTTCAGGAAAAAAGTTGGTGGAGCCCCCCAACCTCCCTCCCCCCCCCCTCTGAGCCTTCGTTCCTGCGCACTCGTGGAAACAGAAAATATTAACCGGTCAAAACTTCCTGTCCGCATTCCTCCACACATTACCTTAGTGCGGCAACGTAAAAACGCCACGTGACATTGTGTCACCCATTCTGTAATCCTTAATCAACTTCCAGCTAGTCTCCAATTTTATAAATAGGGGTGAGTAGCATATGTTATATAACCAAGTAAGCTATTTGGTCTTCGTTATGGGAGTCTACATTTTGGGAGGGGGGGGGGGGGTCTGCATTATGGGAGTACACCATCCCAAGCTACTTAACGTGATCACTATGAATTTAAATGTGGTCTGCAATCCGGTCACAAGATGGAGCACAAGGATATTCCTTTAAGATATCTTCTTTGAGTTGTGCTTTTAAACAATCGATTCGTTCAGTTCGTAATTTCACTACCGACCTCATTAATAGCGCATTATATTTTGCATTGCACAGCGCTAACGCTTCGAGCTCTTTCCAGACACTGCCTTCGATAGCCGGGACTGGCTTCTGGCCGTCAAGCTTCCATCCGGCCCCAGAGCAAAACTCGTCCCCACGCCGATGGTCAATATTAGAACAAGACACCCACATTCCTTACCTACCTTTATGCTTGCATGAAGGCTGAAATGTTCATTTCAACAGCAATTTAAATACATTCTAATTTATTTTGAGAACTAAGTCGGACAAGATAACAGGCATTATTTTGTGTTAAAAAAATAAAAACGCTGGTCACTGACTTTGTTTTAATCATCGACTGAAAGTTATTCTACAAAAGTGCTCTTCAAGCTATGCATATTGATGGATTGAATCTAATAAGGATTGGCAGAGTGCAGTCTATAGATTGAACACACACGAGTTGTATAAAAATATGTATAGGTTTCTAAACACGTTTAACCCTTTACGCAACGAATCGGCCACATCCGCTCGCGTAATATGCAAATTGAGCAGCTGAAAAAATATTATTTTTCAAAAAAATTTCATCAAAACCATATCATGTGACCCCTCTTTGGAGCGAGTTCGTCGAGCTCGTTCCAATGAGGGATCACATGATATGGCTTTCTTGAAATTTGTTGAAAAATTAAAAAAATGATATTTGAAAAATTAATTTTGATATCGTCTGCGTTGGGTAAAAGTTTAATAAGTATTAGTATTCTGTGAAGTAAAAGTAATCATCAGTACTCTCATTTAACCCTTTACCCAACGCAGACGATATCAAAATTTATTATTTTAAATATATTGTTTTCAAATTTTTCAAAAAATTTCAACAAAACCATATCATGTGACCCCTCGTTGGAACGAGCTCGTTCCAACGAGGGGTCACATGATATGGTTTTGCTGAAATTTTTTGAAAAATATTTTTTCAACGACTGAATTTGCATATTACGCGGGCGGATGCGGCCGAATCGTTGGGTAAAGGGTTAACAATATACAGCCATATTTCTCTTTCCCAACCAGATGTAATTTTATTATGCTAGTAAATTTGTTTATCCAGTCAAATGAAGTTACTAAGAGACATAGACTCCGCAATATTAGGTTCAGGTTGGCTGAAAAGCACCCAATATTAATTTAATATTAGGTGCCCGTCAGCCATTTTGTTTTATCATTATATCCAAACGCCTCAGCTTTTAATTTACACGAACGTACACGCTGTAGCGCAGTCGTACAGAAGACCCACCATATAAAATAGCCCCGTCGTATAAACATTGCATTCGATTGAATGAAACTGTTATAATAAAATGCCAATCCAGCCCAAAACGTTGGCGGTTATAGAACAAGTCACGAGTGATTTATTAGAATGCGGAAGCAAAATTACTCCCCTTGTTGCGTATGTAAACATCGTCTGCTTTGTTTATATTTTTCGAGAAGTGCGCATCATTTAACTATTCGTTGAGTTAACTTCCCCAATGACATTTTAGCATGCCGTGCATAATGAATACGTCACAGGGCGTTTAGTTGGCAGATACCGTGTCATATACGGCTCAGAGAAAACAATATTAGGTAATATTGTTTTCTCTTCGTATAGTATATGGGAAATACTATGCCTATATTGAAATACCTGCGCTGAAAATGTGGGCCTTTATTATTATTCAGACTCACTATTATCCGTCAGGTGGGAGTACATAACTAGAGATTGTAAACTGTATTTATGCCATGATTACCTATTCTACTATATATTTTTAGCCTATGACAAAAATGTTAGCTTTACACACCAACCGTGGTGAACACGACAGCAATGAGATTTCAGTAGTAAAAATTTACACCTACTGTGGAACTACATCCAAGTTGACCTTTGCTGACGTCGACCTGAATGCGAACTTGTCTAAATTTATCGCACGTCGCCTCACGAAGAGTGAAATGAAATTGGCAATTATTTATTACGTTTTTAAATGAGTTTACCCCACAATACACCAGAAATGAACAAACATGCATTATCTCATGAAAATAAAGCATCCATAACTCGAAATAGTATGTTATTATGTTATTAAAATGAAAAAGGCCCCGTTTCTTTTTCCAATTCGTTTTCGGTGATAAAATTGACTGTGGAAGAACCGCCCACCGATGCTGATGTAAACAAAAACAGATTCGCACCAATGTACATCTGCTGCTCAGTAAAATCGAGCAAAAATAATAGCGACTCTTAATAATCTGACGATTATGGTATAAATAAAATATACCCAAAGTAGCTTGGTGTACCAAATGTTCGCTCGTGGTGAAGTGGTGTTAACAGCTCTCCAAAGGCTCACGGTTAACACCACTTCACCACTCCTGGTGAACATTTGGCACACCAAGCTACTATTTGTTTATTCTATATTCGTCCTTCTACTTTGAAATTTAGTAACTATGGTAATACCAAAGACGTGTGATCAAGTTTGAAAACTTATTTGATTTAAATCCCTGAGTAAATGGTTAACCCCAGCCCCGAGACTACCCATCTATAGACTCCCTCTACACGATTCTTCTTCTCGGTCAGAGTGTATTGTGCGGGAGTGGTAAACATGTCGATGCCATGGCTTCATGACTTGAAGTTGTAAAAAAATCTATCTGTTTCAGGAGAGGACATAACTGACAGCTTAGTTCAAAATGCGCTGAAGCCCATTGGATGTCCAGTTGGAGAAGAAAGACCGGAATTTGAGTTTGATGACGTTGTACAACAGGTCGGTGTTTAATTGTAATAAATGTTCCTGTGAATTTCACATCACTAACGACAAACCCGATGCCCCCTTCCAAAGGCAAAATAAGAATGCATCCATTTCAATTGAATCGTGTCCATCAATGGTTCACATCGAGTGATTAAGGTGCTACTCAAAAGAACATTTGGTTCTGCAGAACACAAATGTTCACACTTGGATTTTTACTCCCCGATTTCCCTCTGGTGTATTTTCAAATACAGTGGTAGTCAAATGTTCACATTTTTATCTAAATTGATAAAATAATATTACTTCCCAAAGTGTGATTTACTTCCCAAAGTGTGATATAATCTTTTTGCCCTGAACAAAGGGTGTCTTTTGATTGGCTATAGTTGCAATTTTCCAAGATTTAGGTAAAGCATTTATAATACCCTGAAAAACTGTAAATGGGGTGTTGATGTTATACTTGTTGGAGAAGTCAGCGAAGGTTAGGAGGCCGTTGTTTTCAGATACTAAGTCATTTACGAAGTAAATGCCTTTATTACACCAAGCTTTATTGAAAAAAAGTTATCCGTTAACTTTTATTTTACTATAAACTATAAACGATAACTTCACAAGTGGATTATGCAATCAACAATTATGTCATGTATCCGTGCGTACAAACGAAGAGGGTTTGCCGTGGGTATAATGGGGACTCCATTGTTTTTTGTTTTTTTAACCTTTTACCTAATATGAAAAGCAGACGACATTTGCGAAAAAATTCTTGAATAGCTATTATTTTCATTTTTTGGTCTCAAAAACGAGCTCGTTCCAATGAGGGATCATAACCTAAGTTTTATAGACAAACAATGAAGAAATAAGGAAAATTAATTGGCGATTTTTGAGATTAGCGCTGACCGTTACGTGAGGTAAAAGGTGAAATAATATAATTAGCGTTAATAATGAAAAGAAATAAACAGAGTAATCGCTTGGCTGGACTGGTTAAGTGAAATAATTCATTCGAGGCGAGGGACTATATTGTAAAACACTCGTGCGAATTCGCGCACGCGCGTTTGTACAACGTCCCTCACCTCTCATGAATTATTTCATGTAACCAGTCCAGTCAAGCGATTACTCTCTATATATTGTTTTTTGAAACAGTCTATTTATCCCAAGCGATTTTTGTCGGATGACTCCTTTACTTGGAGTATTGTCGTGGAGTGAAATTTCCTAAAAGAACAATACACAAGGCTCAGATTATTCGGCCAGGTCACAACAATTCAATATCTTTGGGGAGAATTAAAATTTGAAATGTGAACAGTTGGATACGGATAACTCGTCGGCGATCACAAGACGGATGTTTCAGTGAAAGCTCGACGTGAAAAACGAACTTGGTCAGTGCGAATTTGAAGAATAATCGTGTATTACACCACATCGACGTGGACAAGTCACTTCCCACTAGTAAGCAATGTTTCCACTTACACAATAATATTATACTTCAAGCACTAATTATACGAATACTCATCAACAATTTAATTAATGAGGCATCGGGTACAACCCAGTGATTCATTAATTAATTAAAATTTTGCTGATGATTTTTTTTTATTACCTAGTGGATATCACTGTTACTCATGGATTCATTTTCATATCGTCAATATTGTATTTATCAACATGTATTGTTTAAATTGGAGATTATTGCTGTTTAATGCATTTATGAAATGCTGCGATGAGAAGTGTACAGATAAAACTAGACGTCCTGTAATGACATGCGCGCAAATAGCACGTCGATCTGCGCATTAATCTCCGCGTTATAACAATAGTAAGGCTACCTATGGCCTGCGCACAAGCAATGTTTCAGCCAATGGACCTCCGGGTTACCCGGAGGTCCATTGCCAGAAAAATTGCTTGTGCTCACTATGTGTAACCACAATAATCTGCCATGCTTTGGATGTCATTCGATATGGAAACTGCGCGCAATTCCTACGCGCAGTTAAGCGTGACAGGACTTCTAATTTTAACTGTAATGGGTGGGATGTTTCCATTTGTACTACTACTTTGACAATGGCGGAGGGGGCGTCGCGATGTCCATATCTAAGTCTACAATCCAGATGAAAATTTATCGACTGAAAATAATAGGTTGGGAGATCACACACTCTATCATATCTAGTTACGGCCTGGTGGTTATGAACACTGCAGGGTGAGGGATGAATAACGCATTGCCAAAAATGTCGCGTCGTAAATACCCCTGGTTCCAAAAAAAAAATCTGTTTTTAGAACACTGATTGATGCTGTCTAAAACTGTCTGTAATTCATTCTGATATTCATGAATAAGTTGACGAATAAATTTCGTTGCTGGGCATATAAAACGCAATAGCTTAAGTTTTCTAAACGTTACAAGAGAGACAAAAACGTAATAATTCGTATTATCTAACAACTAACGTAATGTGAATCCAAAAGGGTTTGTATCATACCATCTGTTTCGATTCCGTATCAAATAGATTCAACTTTCGATAAACTCCGAGTTGTGATCCGATTGTAAACACGACCGAGTATCTCGTACAAATTACAGGACATGCACATGGTCATGATAATGTATATTTATCTAACAGTAATATAGATTTTGGCCTGAAAACCACGAGAAACGGTAGGTTTCACATAATATGTTCCGATTCCGTATCATGTAGACGACTCATTCTGATTCGTATCATACAGACGACTCGTTTCCGGGAACGCGACGGGCTATCATAACATACGCATGAATACATATGTGCGTTTCAGTGATCGACCCCCCCCCACCCCCCACCACAAACACACACAAAATAAATATAAACTGTACAATCAATTCAATACTACACCCTCATAAATTCAAGCGTATCGTCATAGGAAGTGACACTGAGAGTGAATAATTTGTCAACACAACTTTGAAAATTGTAGTGACAGTGTTACTCATTGTTTGTTAGAGTGCACAACAATATAGTTCCATATAATATGTCTTTTTTAAAACGTTTCCACGCCCAACGTTATGTCCCAAAACTGTATTAATAATTTAGGATTTATTCTGTTTATGTGATAGAATTGTAAGATATATGAATTATCATGATAATGTGCAGGTCCTGTAATTTGCATCAAATTCTCGGTGGTGTCCAAAAATGAAATCACAACTTGCCGGCAAAGCCGACTCGTTGAGATCCCATTCTGGACACCACCCCAGATCTGATACAAATCACAGGATATGCACATTATCATGGTAATCTGTATTTATCGGAAATACACATCGCAGAGACGGGAAAGCACAGTCGTTAATTAAAAAAAACAACGGGAAAGTATTTAGAAGTGTTTTTATTTGAATATTGACATTTATATATTAATACGACACTTTGAAAGTAAACTCACCGTTATGAAAATTATTCGGCATTTTTTACCATTTTCTCGCCAATGTCAATTTTTGTTTTAACCCTTTGAACACTGATGGTATCATCCATACCAGTTCAATGGCTGCAATTAGAAGAGTCCATATTCATTATTTGGGGTAGATCAATCAATATTTTCAACGTGCAGCCTCGGGGCTGCACGTTGTAAATATTGATTGGTCAACCCCAACACATTTACTGAACAGCCATCCTATATAAAGACGTTATGGCGTATCATGTTCCTGAACGGAAAAGCGACTGCTCCGGTTCAAAGGGTTAATGCATCCAGCCTATTTCAGATCCTTCTATCAGGAATAAACACATTACAGTTTTTTTTACAAGAAAGGAATTTTGAGATGAGACTTTTTAGAATAAGCATCACATGTTTTGAAAATACGACATTTTAGAATTATGTAATTCTGTCGAAGAAAACACATCTCGCCATGAAAACTGATTGCCTTCCTGTGCATCATATGTGATCGGGTGGCTGGATTCTGAGTTTTCTAAGGGTGATTTCGGGCCAAAGTGGGAAATACAACCCGCTGAAAGCACTACGGTGCATTGACGAAAGGTTGAGTGCTAACTTTCATTACCTATATTTAACTAATCTGGGGTCAATACAAATTTTACAACTGTTTTTTCTTGAATTGTAGTTTCTGCAAGTGAATATAAATAACGGAAATGATTAAAATTTTAAAAGATATGGCAAGTTATCAAATAGAAAATTACCAAATCTTTGAAAATGCTAATGGATCATTTCAATAAGTTATTTCTATACATAGAAAATATAATTCTGAAAAAAAACCCGCCCGCTTTATTGTCTGGCTGTTGTTGGTGTACAGTTGGTTCACCAGCCAACTTCGAACAAACATGGTCGTTTGCGATTAAAAAGACTCTGGGCACCAGTGAGGTATTGGCAATTTTGTGTACATTCGGGCCCCAAAACTCTCGATGCAGGATTATACGTCCAGCACTATTGGCAATAATGTTACACAAACATAAAGACACACATTTATAACAGTGTGTTGGAATTGTCACACCTTCACCAGGCCCACAACCCTCATAAACGGAAGACAATTATTTCAAAATAAATTCAACGAACAGTTGAGTTATTTGGCAGTGGTGTGGCTTTCCATTACAGTCGCCGTGTTCCGGTCGTAATCCACGCGTTGGCAGTGATACCCACGCATGCATTTACCAAGTATAGTTAAAACTAGAAGTCCTGTCCTGAAATGCGCACAAATAGCACGTCGATTTGCGCGTTAATCTACGCGTTATGACGATGGTAAGGCTATCAAATTCTGCACATACGGCCTGTGCACAAGCAAAGTTTCAGCCAATGGACCTCCGGGCAATCCGGAGGTCCATTGGCAGAAACATTGCCTGTGTTTGCGATGGGTTACCAGGAGAACCTGCCGTGTCTTGGATGCCATTCGATATGGCAATTGCGCGCAATTCCTACGCACAATTAAGCCTAGATAAGCGCACAGTTCGTGACAGTACTTATAGTTTTAACTGTAATAAAAATCATCATTAGAATAATTTTAATTAATGAAGCACCGGGTTGTACCCGGTACTTCATCAATTTAATTTTTGATGATTATTCCTATAATTAGTGTTTGGAGTCGACTATCATTGCATGCGTGTACATATTGCCCTTCCGCGGAAAATGATCAGTTCAGGGCGGGTGCACTTTGGGAACGTGAAATTGGGGAGAGAGCACTTGAAATATCCTACTCCCGCACCAATCTTTCGTGGGAAATGTTCCGCAGAACATTCTCTAAAATTGTACAATATTCCAACCAAAGAATGCAACACCCAACCAGATTTTAAAAACCTCAATTCTGAAACTTAATACTGTTGTCTTGGGATTTCCCAGTTGATCGGTGTTTGATAGATAACCACCCCTCCCCTCCTCACATATACGAATACAGTAGAACCTGTCTTGAGAGACCGCCCTTTGGGCCGCACAAAAGTGGTCTCCCAAGACAGGTGGTCCCTGATAACAGGTTTCAGGTTTTCTCAAGTCAGTGAATAACCAACCACAAAATTCAGAAATGGAGAAGAATGGATTTTTGTAATTACTTTGTAGTTGTTCTTTTTTATGAAGTTTTTGTAACAAATTGAAATGGACTCTTATAAAAATTATAAAAATAAATTAGTGTTGAAAATCTTCATTGAAGATTTTCAACACTAATTTATTTTTATATTTTTTATAGCAGTCCATTTTAATTTGTTACAAAAAGGTTTTCAACAGAAATTTATTTTTATTCCTATCTGTCACATTTCAGGTATGTATGAAATTGTTTATTCAGCAATAATCCTAATCTTTTCACAGGGGTCTTATAAAAAACATATCAATCTTTAATGAGTTAGCAATTGAAACCCAATTAAGAGCTTTTAATACTTTTAATTATGTTAGTATAACCACAATGGATTTTCCAATTCCAGAAAAGGTAAGAAGTTTTTGTCATGGTTTTAGTCTTCAAAGAGGCGGTCCATTATGGCATAAAAATACAAGTTGGTACCAGGTCACAGTGGTCTCTCAAGACAGGTGGTCTCTCAAGACAGGTGGTCTCCCATAGCAGGTCCATTATAGAGTGAAACTAATCGGTGCCTAGCAGATGTGGTCTCTCAAGGCAGGTGGTCTCTCAAGACAGTGGTCTCTCAAGACAGGTTTTACTGTATTCCTAATTTCACGTAAATTCGTATCGTGCCTAACCTGGAGTGTATGCTTGCAGTCATCCCTGTCTTTACTATTTGATGGAATTGTTAACAGTTTTAAATTCAGTTGTCTTCGTTTTGACACGAGGTTACCCTGAAACTCTTCTTAAATCCCATTACCAAATTGTCATAATTCAAATGCTAACAGAAAATACCTCGAGATTTCTGTAAGTGAACTTTTTTGGAGGAAGCATGTTCCCGGATGTCCTAAATATTTCGGTTCCAAAGCAATTAGGGGCTAGTGTTGAGACACCCCCTTTCTCCCCCCGCCCGAAAAGGAGAGTCGGAACATTTCTAATTTGACTTGCAATAAATCAACCCTCAGTCAGTCAAAGAGCTAAATTTGATGTTCCTGATAAGGCAGTAAAGGGAAGGGGTTGTGGGCCTCTTGTCCCGTGCACTCAAAACCGACGCCAACTACACTGACAGCACTAGGAGCGGAAACGTAAACATTTTCCTCATTGATTCCGTCTTAATTCCTAACCTGTATTACCACATATATCAGTCATTAAACATTTTCACCGTAACGTCTGTTTTTTTTTTGCTTTTCCAGGAATGAAAGTGCCCAACACTATCAAGTATTAATCCCCCACACCTACCCCACTGACGATACTCTACCTTCATACCCTAACCCTTTGAACACTGGTGGTATCTTCCATATTGGTTCAATGACAGCAACTGGAAGAGTCCATGTTCATTATTTAGGGGTAGACCAATTAATATTTGAGCCTTGAGGCTGCACGTTGAAACTATTGATTGGTCTACCACACACATGCACTAAGCATCCTCCTATTTAATGAAATTATGACGTATCATGTTTCTGGACGGAATAACGACCGCTAGGGTTCAAAGGGTTAATCGGGAAACATTTTTGCAACGTCTTTCTTTCTATTCCAGGAAGCAAAATGTCCAACACGGTCGGGTATAACTGAGCATCAGGCCGGAATAATTTGTATGGATAGAGTTAACAGGAGTCCAGGAGGAAAACTTTGCAAACAAGTCGAACGAAGCATGATAACAAAACTTGTGGCTAATTGCAAGAGAGATCTATGCGTAAATATATATTTAATTGTTTACTAATGGTGATTATTTAGTCGTAAACTGATGCACGAGAAATAAAAGGCGATCTGTAAGGCTTTTGGACTTCATTTTGAAAATTAAAATGTATTTCAAAGGTGCAGTTGAAACTGGAAGTCCTGTGACTGTATTGTGCACTATTTTGAAGTAATAGTGCGTTGAGTAAGAGTTGTTTGTCCCTGTCGGACAGCACCATTAGCGTAACACAGTTCCTGTAGAAAAAAAGGTGCCCAATTCTGTATAATTCTATACTGGTAAATAGAAATCATTAACATCATTCCTAAACTCTACTGGGATACATGTACATGTAATGACCTAAATAGATATTACAATTTGACTGCATATACAGAATGAAGTGAGTAAATCACTACTTATTCGCAGCGCCATATATTCCCACGCGAAAAGTATTTATATTTGTTCTTAATAGTACACGAAAAACTTACACACGTTCTTCAGATGGACCACCGGGTGCAACCCGGTGGTCCATATGATGAAAGTTTGCAAGTCCTTCTTGTGTTTTGTCCTCAGAAGTTGCAGATAATTATTATATGAAAAATCTTTCCCACAACGACTTAGTAATAATCCTTCCTGGAGTTCGGTGCGACAGTGGTAGACTGTTGGACTTCTGTGCTAGAGGTCCCGAGTTCGATCCCCGGCTGGGACGACCCGCGTTGTGTTCTTGGGTAAGGCACTTTCTCCTGGTAGCCTACATGGGGGCACGATGACGCCGTGTACTAAGGCGTACTGCCTGTCGGTGGCGCACATGCCTTTAACCGGTGTAACCCTGCTTGGGCGGCTTTTGAACAGAGTTAAAATGTTGAGGAGCTTACAGATGCTCGTCGTTGCCCGGTGGTTCTCTCCGGGTACTTCGGCTTCCTCCACCCGTAAAACTGTCACGGTCACGATTAGCCATTGTGCATAAGTATGTGACCTTTGACACCAATAAATAAAAAAAAATAATATAGTAATCTTTTCTCCACACACTGTAGTCTCAATATTTTCTTTCTGTAGTTCAGTTCGTGATTTCACTACCGACCTCGCTAATAGCGCATTATATTTTGCGTTGCACAGTGCAAACGCGTTTGTGTATTTTAGAGTACTTCATTCTTTTGCAGTAGGGAACGCGTTAACTAACGAGAATTTGCTGCGCTAATTGTGACGGGACTTCTAGTTTCAACTGTAGCTCCTCTCTTTTTGGACCATCAGAATCCGCTCAAAACTGTTCATAAAAGTTTTTTTTTTCAATTTAGGTATTTTTCACTTACAGAACGTAACTTATGACCCCTCGCAGAAAGGAACTCATCCAGCCAATAATGGGTTTGGGATTAATGTCCGTAGCATTCCAATCTAGAGTTAAGATTTCTGTTATCTGTAGGCTATTCTTTTCCATAAAATTAAAAAAAGGAATAGACGCTAAAGCTGGCTATTCGGGAAACGTGTGTTTTAAGAATTCGTATCCATTGAAAATGAAGAGACCTACAATTCACACGATTGCGGGAATTTCTATGTCTTTCTCAGGGAATCACCCGTCCCTCCCACATATACACTCACAGGAAAAGAATATGAGCTGCAACTCCTGTGTCTTCGGTGTACCTTATACAAAAGAATCAGAAATAAGCAGACTGACATCTGCAAAATGAGGTCCCCAGAGGGTGAATTTAGTGATGCTACCCTGCATAGCAGGGTAGCATCACTAAATATACCCTCTGTGAATCTCGGTGAACCTCAGTTTGAATCAGGGTCTCAAAACTAAACAGAAAGGGGTACCCAGAGGATAAATTGGCCCACTGTATGGGCTAGCATCATCAAATTCACCCTCTGGGGACCTCATTCTGCAAATGTCAGACTGTTTATTTTCAGGCCTGAAAAGAATATAAATTGACGAAATGGGAGTTCATCGTTTTGGAAATTATGAAATTCATTTTGAAATTCACACAGTAATACAGTGGTGATGCCATGCTATGTTATTCGCCGCAAATAGTGCTATGCTATGCTTTACTGTTGGACGTTGAGCTGTGTTGTACTAAACCACGATTAAGTGAATAATGTTATCCATCCCTGTTTTCGAAATTGTAAAAAATGCACTGCTTGGTGTTGACTATGCTCAAATAGTTCGTCTTGATAAGGAAGTATCCATGCGTCCACGCACAACAACGCTAGTCTTCTGGTTGGAAGAGGGGTGAGTTAGAAGACCTAAACCCACATTTTGAGCACAATTCTGTATGCACGCGACGAAAGAGAGAGAAGTGAGTTTTCACACAATTGCTGGCATACTGTGGAATCCATTTGTCAAATTATCTCCCAACGGTCCAAACTATGGTAGGTACAAAATGTTTCGGCCATTTAACTGATATCTGACTATTACGCAGCGTGTCAGCTGCTGCTATACAATTTTATGAAATAGCCTATCTAGCACAATATTTTTAGAACATTTTGCCGACGTGGTTGTTGAAACGCTGACTGTAGCCTTGAATGATTGTGAAATTGGGACTCCCATTGAGGTTGCAACAGCTTTCTTCATTATGTTGGGTATAAATCTCAGATCAATAACTTTTACGTAACGTTATTGTCACGCTGTTTAACAGCTTATCACTTAGGATGGTGCACACACTGCTGTAACATTGCAGACAACCCAACCCATATGCAACATTTCACGACTTCTCACTTGATGTGGTAGCACCTTGTGGTGGCTTTGCAGTGGTTTCTAGAGGAAAGTCTTGGCTGCCTACATCGGCAGCCAAGACTTGCCTCTAGAAACAACTGCTTATGCACTTCTTCGAATGCAGCTTGCATGTTTCTCCACGAGTAGAATGTTGGAACACCGCCCTGTGAAGCATCCACTCGGTCGGGACAGGGAGTCGGCTACGACATCCAGACGACCAGGAATGTGACGAACCACCAGCAGCCCGGCATTGACATCCTGAGCGATCGATAGAAGATCCCGAGCCAATTAGTACATGTGAACAGAGTGCGTGCCACCCTGGTTCCAAATGTAATCGACCACTGTCGAATTGTCAGACAACAGAAGGACATGACGATTCGAAAGGTGGGGGATCGAAGATAAATTGGTTAAAGTCGCAATTAGTCTCTTCGTAGAGCTGTAGATTTTTAAATTTCTTGTTCGGTTTCGGTTTTGGTTTTTCAGGTGGAGAGAAACCTCGGTTCGGTTCGGTTTTCGGTTTGTTCATGAGGCCAAGTAAAATTCAATAAAACTCATTCTTATGTCCGGAGTCACAACTGATTGGTAGTGAAATTGTGTGAAACTCAATGAATGCCCGAAATAAGCTATAATACATGAAGAATCAGGAAGACCAATATAATAATTACCTAAATATACAGAACTTTTATTGTGCTTCGCCACTTTTCGAGGTCTGACACCTACACTCAACTTGAGGAAAGCTGCAAACACAACTAAACTGAAATGTCGGAAATTCACAGAATGTAGTCTTCCCAGAGTAGTGAGAGTATCCAGACACTGCCATTGGCAGTGTCTGGGTACTCTCACTACTCTGGGATGGCTACATTCTGTGAATGTCTGCAACAAGAGAGTATTTAATAAAAAACGAAAAACCTTAGATTACGGGATGTCGACGGTTTCGGTTTCGGTTTTTTAAAAAAAAACTAAAAACCTCGGTTCGGTTTCGGTTAACCTACAGCTCTATCTTTTTGTAGATTATTTTACGAAACGCTGTGGAAATCTTTCGGGAACACAGTTATCTTTCATCATTCAGCAGATATGTGTTTAATGCTGTGGACATGCATTCGAAATGGTGTGGTTCAGCACAACCCTCCTATCACTGACTAACAACGTTACGGCTACATTGCCTTGTAGCTGGGAGAACGATTGCGGCATTCAACAAATAAGTGACATTTGGGTTCGAGGGTAAAGGGAGAGTACCCTAGGTTTTCTAATGATGTATGTATCCTTTACAGATGACTGATGATAAACTGTGGGCATTTTCAATGTTGTCGGATCTGAAAACAGAATGCCAAGTTGTGGAACAAACGGATGTCAACCTCTGGAAGAAAGATCCACATGGTGAAATGGTCCCCAATCCTGAAGTTGAGGGAAAGATTTGTCCTCGTGACTGTAGTTTCCGCGGAACTTGTAAAGGTGAGAAATGTTTTATACGTCCAACTGGAACTTGTCGAGAATTAAATGTTTAAGTTCCAAAACTCGATACCTCAGGTGGGAAATATAAAGATTTGGTTTCATGGCAGCGCGACGATCAACGTCGAAACGTCAAATCATATTATCCAGACTGTCGTCCCTAAATATTTAATGAATTTGTTCAACGTTCAATAATTACATTGCTAATGTAGTTATGCATTTTGAGTTCAAATACTCCAATGAATACATTTGGTCAAACTTTGCCCGCATTTACGGTAGAGCACAGTTGACAAAATATAATTCAGGCGGTGTTTGGGCGGGTGTTTAACTTTTAGCGCCTCTTGCAGTGATCAACTCCGCTGCTGTTTCTTTGGTGACATTTCCCAACTGCGGCATAAAGCCCGTTACTAAAATACTCGTTTCCATTTCTAAAGTTGTGAAAATTAAAAAACAGAGTTTTGCGCTTTGTCTTTTGTGTGAGGGTGGTTTTTCGCCTCGTTTGTTCGTGCATGTTTTATTTCGTCTTTCTGCTTTGTTGTTTGGTAAAAAGTAGCTTAAAACAATTACGGAATGTAATTATATGAATTGAATGCAATTTTTATAATCTTTATTGGA
The DNA here is from genome assembly GCA_031216915.1 of Pictodentalium vernedei. Taxonomy (NCBI): domain Eukaryota; kingdom Metazoa; phylum Mollusca; class Scaphopoda; order Dentaliida; family Dentaliidae; genus Pictodentalium; species Pictodentalium vernedei. The sequence goes on along the minus strand of CM062296.1, from coordinate 82,734,111 downwards.
GTATGAATGTGTGGGAATGGGTACAAATTGTATGAATCCCTTCGGGATTCATACATAATTTGTACCCATTACCACACCTTCATACTCCAATAAAGATTTTGTACCCATTACCACACCTTCATACTCCAACAAAGATTATAAAAATCGCATTCAATTCTTAAATGAAAATAGGGTTCCGCGATTCTCATCTTCTCATTTTATTCTTATTAAATTTTTTTTCTGTACCATGTTTGACCCATTTGGGAATGTTGTACAGAAAAGACTGGAAAACAGAGACTTGCTGTGTTGCATATAAAGATAGCCCAGACAATGGCGGAATTTTAAAATAATGTTCAGATGATTGAAGTTTAAAATAATTCATCGACGGTGCTATCGGATAGGTCTATAATTTGTCAGAAGCGCGCATAATAAAAATATCAGCTAATGGTTTTGATTGTCTTCTGCTAAGCTCATTCGTGGCACAAGAAATAATATATTTCTTCTTGCGACAAAACCGCTCGTTGAAATGTACACTTTAAAGGCATCGAACGACGTCCCGAAACGTTAAAAAGCAAACATATCGCCGCGAATTTGCAATCTACACCATAGCGAATTCTTTGAGGAACATTTCGAGCGAATTTTTTTTCGTTTGCTAAGATGGGCTTTGCTTCGAGGAAGAGGAGCTCCATAAAACACAAGTATGTCATGTGATGAAACAGAACTGCGTGATTGGGTTGCTCGATGCGATGTCACCCCCGAAAGTAAACAAAAAAGGAAATCGTGAGCAGATATCGCCCCCGGAGCAAATAATATGAAACTTTTACAATTTTTTTTCTACAATTGTACTTTCTACCTCTTAAAATAACTGACTAAAATTAATCATTAGCATTTGAAAAAATATGGCTATTTGCCAACTGGCAAATTGCCATATCTTTGAAAATGCTACTGGTTCATTTCAACCCATTTGAAGTCATAACTATAAAATACTATTCTAGAAAATACAATTTTAAAAGTTTTATAGTATTGTCCCCTGGCATCGCTCTTTAAAATTCGCTTGCTCGCTTTCTTCAACCACGTCGCATCGCGTCTTGTGTGAACGCGCCATTGTATATTGGTTGAAACAATTTTTGTCACACCGTGTCCATCGCACCGCTCGCGGCAGCTGTTGCGATCTTTATTAGATGCTTCCAGTAAAATATAGAAAAATAGCGAAAATATTGAACTTTTTGTCATATAATTTCACCATTTGTTTTCACTGTATGCACAACCGGCGAATCACATTGCAAATAGTACCAATGAACACAAAATAAACTCGCAAAAATGTTTGAAGGTGTGAGATAATTACTATTTCATGGCGTAAAGCTGTTGTTATTGTTGTAATGAACTGAAGAACATTAACTCTTTGAACTCTGGTGGTATCTTCCATGTCAGTTCAATGGCAGCAATTAAAAGAGTTCATATGCATTATTTTGGCGGTAGACCAATCAATATTTTCAACGTGCAGCCTCAGGGCTGTACGTTGAAAATATTGATTGGTCTACCCTTCACATTTACTGAACATCCATCCCATATAATGACGTTATGGTGTGTCATGTAACTGGCCGGAAAAGTGGCCGCTAGGGTTCAAAGGGTTAACGTTTCTGTGTAGCTTTCAGTGAAAAGCTGAGGGAACTATTTTGTCTGTTGGATGAATAATTTTGTCTCCAAAAGCAGTTTGTTGGTTATCTACTAATTGATTTAATTGGTCAATTTCAAAATTAGACAATTTGATTGGCTGAACAAAACACAACTGGGCCACATTTTTACAATTTGCATAATTAGAGGTGGGAGCTTTCATTGGTCAATTTCAAAATGGGACAATTTGATTGGCTAAACAAAATACAACTGGGTTACATTTGCATAATTTCAGTAGGGAGAATTTACGTTATCTGTTCTATTTAGGGTGTGTTATATTGTATTAATCTTTTACCTAACGTAACGGCAAAAACCGTCTCGCGCAATACAAGAAAAACGCCATTCCTTTTTTTATATTTTCCCTTTTTGCTTCCAAAACATAGGTTGTGACTCCTCATTGGAACTAGCGAGTCGCGCTCGTTCCAACGAGGGGTCATAACCTTTGTTTTGGAAGCAAAAAATGAAAATTTTTAGTTATACGAGAATGTTTTTTCCAAGTGCCGTCTGCAACTCAAGTTAGGTTATGGGTTAAAAAGTCACACTAAGTAGCTAATTTGTGCGTGTGAGTGTCATATGATATATATAAATAGAATACGAAATGAGTGTTTTTCTCATATAATATTTATGAAACTCGTCCGAACTTTCCGGAAAATTCTTAGACTCGAACCATCAGTATTATTTGAGAAAAACACTCATTCCGTATCCTTTATTTATCTCACGACTACGGTCGATAGTTGGCAATTTATATAGCTAGTCATGAAATAATTATGGTATACAATAAAAAAAGGTATATTCCATTTCGTGCCCATTCGTCAGTTATTTATTTTATTTATTTGTGTTTAAGCTCACAAATTACTGGACAATGGCTAACATTGACCGCACCCATTCATGAGATATTCGTCTGTAACCACACACACGCATAATATGTCCTCTATTTATACACATGATGTTGGATACGCTTTCACACTGTTTCATTCTTCCTAATTTATTTTTGTCATGAGGCCTATACCAAACTGTTTTGTGACAAGCTGCAAAAAGTGCATTCTCAAGGAACATTGATATATTTCATGTTTATTGGCGACTCTAATGTACATAAATACTGGTGGTGATGGAGGTGGAGGTGGTGTTGGTGGAGGGTACAAATAAAACATGATGGAGATGCACCCAACCTGGCATCTAATCTGAATTTCGAGAAAACGAAATTAAATATCAGCAAATGTTTAACTTACGGACCACCGAGTACATGCACAGCAATAAGATAAAGATGAAAGTGTACTAAAACTTCTTGTTCATTATTCACAGAAATTGTATACTCGATGGCGTTTATTTTTAAATATCACACTCTGCTCCAGATTCTATGATTTGAGATACATCCATATAGGTGATTGAATATGAATCCAATTGAACCCAGTTGACTTTTACATTTAAAACTAGAAGTCCTGTCATGAAATGCGCACAAATAGCACGTTGATATGCGCGTTAATGTACGCGTTATGGCCCAAGTAAAGCTATCAAATTCTGTACATATGGCCTATGCACAAGCAATGTTTCAGCCAATGGACCTCCGGGTAACCCGGAGGTCCATTGGCAGAAACATTGCATGTGTTTGCTATGAGTAATCAAGAGAACCTGCCGTGCTTTGGATGCCATTCGATATGGGAAATGCGCGCAATTCAAACGCGCAATTAAGCCTATATAAGCGCACTATTCGTGACAGGACTTCTAGTTTTAACTGTAACCTTGGTTCACTCAACCTAGTTGATTTGGGCTGATTACGATTTTAGAGTGTACCGTACCTAAAAAATGTATTCGAAATTTGTCCAGAAATTTTGATTCGAAAGGTGAAAAACTATATCACCAATATCCAACGGAAGCTACGGTCCTGACCTCTAATAATGAAAGACAGCATCACATCTCACCTTGAAATACTTTGCTGAAGGCTGAATTGTTTCGATTGCGATGGCTCAGATCGCGGCTGATAAAATATTCCAGCTACATCATCAAGGCATGCATTCTTTGGAGGCATACCTAGACGATGTGGTTGGAATATTAAGTCAGGAGAGATTAGAGATCGGAAAATCTAGACGTTTTAGGAAATTATTTGTGGACAAATAAAATATACATGTGGTAGTCGCGAATCCATCTTTCTATTTAATTTACATGCAACATAACGACACTCCGTCTTGAGCTCCACCCTCCCCCACCCCTCCACCACAAACAGCCCGAGTCGGGTACTATATGCCTTCAATCGTATAACCGACTTTGTCCAAGTACGAAATGTATCCAGGTAAGAAATTACATGCTTACTAGCCAACAAGAATCGATAACTTAGACTTCCATCAAGACGAAAATGTCGCGACTGGAAAATCATTGGGGGTGGGGGGTCGCAAATTCCTATCACCCTCCCTCCTTAGCCACGCTCCTGGTAGGGACAATCATGCACATAAAAATAATCCAGCTTAAAGAAAAGTCTCTAGTTGGAGAGTAGCCTCTATTCCGGCCTCACATATATCCATGCCTCTCAATAAAACTTTACCTGCAACGAAAAGAGTAGGACAGGTATAAAAACCCCAAACCTTCTTGAATAACTCAAAATTTAGATCTTTGCCAAGAACCCCTGGCTGATGTCCCCTCGTGGGAACGAGTTTGATGCACTCGTTCCAATGGAAGTCAGAAACGATATTTTAGAGGCAAAAGTTGAAAACAACGATGAATGGCGATCTATTCCTAGTGTGATATGGTCGTTATGTTTGGTACATGATTTAACATAATATCCGCATGTCTCTAAATAAATGTCTCAGGCCAAAATCTCAGACCCTTAGTCTAATTATGTGAGGAATTGGACGATTTTTACAGCCTTTTTGCATACCCATTTTTCGTGGAGTTTGAATGCCGCTGTTTCAATGTGGCCAGAGGGAGCACGGTGGCTCAGTAGGAGGAGATGCAGACTGCAAGCCGAGAGGTCCTCGGCCCAAACCCCACCTGCGGCAGCTTTGTGTCCTTGGACAAGACACGTAATCCCAAATTGCCCAAGTGGAGGCACGGTCACATTGTTTCCTAGGCGTACTGCACGTCGATGGTGCACGTTATTGTCTGGGGAATTTCCGACAATGAAAACCTTTCAGTTATCACATAGTATTTTTAACCCTTTACTTAACATGAAATGCAGACGACACTTGCAAACAAAATTCTTGAATAACTAGTTTTTTTCATTTTTTGTCTCAAAAACATAGGTTATGACTCTTCATTGGAACGAGCTCAACGCTCTCGTTCCAAAGAGGGTCAAAACCTATGTTTTTGAAACAGAAAAATGAACATATAATGAAAATTAATTGGCGATTTTTGTGAATGGCGCTGACCGGTTTTTGGCCGTTACGCTGGGTAAAGGGTTAATAGAAATCTCAATCTTCACATTTCAGATGGTATATGTTATTGTCAGCCGGGTTTCATGGACGAAGACTGCTCTGTGTCAATGAATGACCCTCCCAGAGTCATTGGATTCCAGGATAGCGCTTGTTGCGACAAGAAGTGCAAGTCGTGTGGAAATGTCATTGTATTTGGCTTTGGATTCGTTGAAGGACGTGAACTAACGTGTCACATAACGGAAATAGGGGTGCGTATCTTAAAACCTGCCTACAACAGTAAGGGGAACCTGAATATTTCAAAAGAGATGAAGGTGTAAGTCAACATATATTTTAGTTATAGTGATTGGTGATTATCGGTAGCAGCCGATAGAACTGATATCTGCATGGTATCGGCAAAATTATGCTAATGGGGAATAACTTCAGTATAATAATAACATGATTTTGGAGGGCATTACGGTTCATTAGCGGCCCTGCAGCAATGATGAACAGCCCGAGGGTTTATTAAAGGCCCGATACGAAGTCGAGGGCTGTTAATAAGCCCAAGGGCTGTTCATCATTGCTGCAGGACCGCTAATGAATCATGATGCCTGACAACAATCATGTTATTACTATTATTCCCACTCCCTGTTACAGCTAACCGCACGAGGGAATTGCTGGAAGAAATAATCACTAAAGTCGGTTCGATATTTCTGTTTCGATCGTGCGTTCGACTTCAGTTCAGAAATACAAAGGGACGTCATCCGAATGGGAGTAATTCATTAGACCATGGAATCTAAAAATAGCCGGGCCGCGGGCCGCTAATAGCTATTTATACCATTATCGCCCGCGGCCCGGCTCCGTGGAATGACGTCACTGAAATTATGGAGTTTTAACGGCCCTCGAAAATCATGTTAATCGACTAGTAACTTACAGATTGAGTGGTAATAATATAACAATAACAAGACTTTGGAGGGCGTTGTGGTTTATTAACGGTCCAACAGGTGTGAATAACAGACCGGCAGCTTATAAAAGGCCCGAGACTTCGTCTTTTATAAGCTGTCGGGCTGTTATTCATACCTGTTGGGCCGTTAATAAACCACAAGGCCCAACAAAGTCATGTTATTACTATTATTACCACTGGGATTATGATAAAGGTTTGACCCTGTACCTTACATGGCAGCTACAAACAACAAATTGGTCTTCATTCAATTCGCTTGACTGAGACATTTTTACCATTTTTAATTTTGGCAGATGATATTGCCGTCTGTTCTCAAACAAACTGGTGTCACATGATTATCACAATACACTTTGAATTTCAACGGAGTTAGAAAACTTAAAAGCAGACTCGATATTTACCGCTTTTAAGTCAGGAATAAAGGCTTAAAATGTCTGCCGACTTACTATATACAGCTGCCTGTTCTTATGGGACTAACTTATGCTTGAAATTTTACATATTTAATAATTTAAATAAAAATCACATTGTTTACTAGTTGAAACCATTTCTGGAAACTGTTTCCATTTTCGAATGTAGGACAGCGAGGAACAAGTCACTTGACGTTCCGGGCTATTAATGAGATGTTTAACCCATTAACGACCCGACACATCACTTGACTTTTTACGTTGAGGGTTACGTTCATGTAGTACACTGTTAAACTTTGTTAATGTATTAGGGAACGCCCTATGAAGTGGTAATAATTCCCAGAACAAGGGTGATGGTATGCAGTTTATCCGGAAAATTAACTCTGGGATCAACGGAGCTGATTTTACAAAATTGAAAGTGAATCTTTCCCTGAAAGCGTGAAGGTGAAGCTGTTTCTTACAATCGACCTAAGTATCGATAAACCTCCGCGCAAATCGATTTTAGTGAACTTGATTTAGAAATTTCACATGAAATCGTGACTCAGCACACGCTGTTGAAGAAATTAGCCTTGTAATTTTCATTTTGCCCAGCCTTCAGTGAGGCGAAATGGAAAGTCGGGCACGTTTTATAAAACCTTTTAGATATCCTCTGAAAGAAACACGAATTCAATATTCTGTTTATCAAGTCACAACCATTTTTAAAGAATGATGGAATTGTACTGTTTGTCAAAGTACGATTAAAATGAATTGCAATATCAGGGGTTAGTTCGGCTGAGACGTGAGTGGCTTTCGGGTGCTAACATATATAGTACAGTAGTTTCAAATAATTACCTAACTGCGCGTTTTTGTACAAACAAGCAAGGGTCGCCAAATTGTTGTCCAACAATGAAATTTCACAAGTATTACCCTGCTTACGATGCGTTGCAAGCATTATATAGTTATGTTTCAGTTATTACTGCAATAGTCAGTCACAGTGTCGTGTTTCCAACCCAGACAATCGCACCATACGCGCTATTAAGTAATATTCAATAAGCAAATGGAACTCTATAAGTCAAAACAAAACTGTGAATGGCTACATCATATGTGAAATATCTTTATTTTATTTCATCCTAAAGTATTTGTCTATCGTCTCTTGATAAACGCAATCAACGTTTATGGTGAAAAAGGTTGCGTTGTATTGTTGTCAGTGTGATGGAAGCATTGCGACGTAACGTTCACTTGGATGTGTAATGGCGTTATTGACCTCTTGCCTTATGTGGGTAAAAGCGTTTAACCCTTTTAACGCGTCACGAATACATTTTTACGTAAAGAGAAATTTATTTTTGAACAATAAGTCAAGATAATCAGAATATGGTGAAGAGATGTTATTACTGGTCTCTATACGACTGAATTGTTGAAGCATCCGTGAAAAACGTCGTAACACAATCTTCCCATAACATGGCGTCAAACCAATAAACTCGCTCACCTCTTCTGTCAACGACGTTTGATGACGTGAAAGCTGTTACGCTGTGACTGCAGTCACAGCGTGACAGCTTTCACATCATCAAACTTCAAACGAAAGCCTAGCTTAAAAATTAGTGATACAATCTCAAGTTTCTAATCTCAATACATTTTGTTGTTAATAATAACTAAAGCGTGTTTTCAGTATTAAATTGTAATCGGAAAAAAATTGAACAGCGTCTACATATTCACTTGTTCACAGATACCAAAGTAGATTCTTTAACAAGTGCAACGCCAGGTGTGGACTATGTCCCTCAACAGTAAGCTCTTACATTGGACATATTTCCAGACAACAACAAATGCTCAAAGTAAAAACAAAATGGTAAAATGGCCATAACGCAGACAAAATTGGTCGGACTGAACCGAAGTTCGCATGTGACCTGCGTATTCATAAGACAAACCTATGGACAAAATCTGGTGTTGATTCAATCGAACTGAAGTTATCAACCAGAAACTCATATTCCAAAGTCAAAAAGAAATGGAAAAAAGGGCGATCACGCAGCCACAATTGGTCGGACCGAGCCCAGAGACAAACTTGACCTGTGTATTCTTGTGACAAACCTATGTACAAAATCCAGTGTTGATTCAATAACTCAAACTGAAGTTCTCATCCGGACACCAAATTTCCAAAGCTGCGATATTTGGCGGAAAAGCGTCGAAAAGGGCGTATAACTCCAACAAAAATTATCGTATCCAGCTGATATTCGGAATTCTCCTAATCAATGGGGAAAAGGACATATACATCAAATTTGTTTTTGATTCATGACCCAAATTTTAGGCACGCACGCACGCACGCACGCACGCACGCACGCACGCACGCACGCACGCACGCACGGAGCTGATTACAATAGTCCTCCGTCAAAATGTTTTGTAGGGGGACAAAAAGCGAGGATTGCGAGAAAACTACTGTTGTTGAGCACTGTTTATTTATAGCAACAACCCCCCACCCCAGATAGAGCTTCGTGGGACACTCTTCTATATGTGAGAAATGAGCATTCCAGAAATTCAGTGGTGTAGAGATTAATGTGAATTGTAGCTACTGTTTTTATGGAACTTTAAGGGGAGACCGTTGGCAAAACGAACAAAGACTGATAAACGTTACGAAAACCCAATAGTTGTCATAAATTTGTGGGACGGCCAAAAGAGCTTTTCTCAGAATTATGACCACGAGTCCGTTTGTGTGAAAATCCTACCGCTTAAACTTTGTGCGATTGGGAGTTTAGGTGTACTACACAGTAATGACACACTATTAGAGTGATCTTCCACTCTGAGGGGGTCAAAAACGATCTCAAATATTGTGCTAAATGGTATATCTGCGAGTGTTGTTGAGAAACCGCAATCGTAACCACAAATAAGCGAAAACTACAATTGATAGGAAGAACACGGTGACGTGATACCCCGTTCTCAATTTTTAGCAGTCGTCGGTCGATTTGCGAAAAGTCTCCATTGTTAAACACGTTGAGGCATTTGTTGTTTTTAAATAAATTTACTTTATCTAACGATATTTGAAATGACAGTCTGTATGTTTTATTAATATTAGCAATGTTTAACCCTTTACCTAGCATGAAAAGCAGACGACACTTACAAATAAAGTTCTTGAATAACTGCTTTTTTTTCATTTTTGTCTCAAACACATAGGTTATGACCCCTCATTGGAACGTGCTCGATGAGCTCGTTCCAATGAGGGGTCATAACCTATGTTTTTGAGACAATATATTAAAAAATAATGAAAATTAATTGGCGATTTTTGAGAATAGCGCAGGCCGGGTTCGGCCGTTACGTTGGGTAAAAGGTTAAGAAATAAGTCATAGTTTAATTCTAATTCTAATGATATAATCTGACATAAATCTGTTGCGAGCAGACAAGTACTTTCCAAGGCATTTATTTGGGCAGCAATTAATTGCTTACCACGAACATTCTACTGACATCTTTTTCTCTTCCATTCTAGACTGGATGGGGTGGCGCCTCTTATGAAGTATCAGCCGAGTTCATTAATTTCCAAGCAGTAAAATGTCCTTTGAAGAGAGCAGTAAGCAGCAAAATAAGCATCAGTAATAGACGAGGTATACAGAGTGATGCTGTAACATATATAGTCTATGACTCATCGTGTGAGATATGTTCAGAGAGAGGGACTTCTCCGAGAGTAAGTATAGGTATTGATCGAACTGAACACTCCATGCTCCACAACAAGACGACCATTTTAGTAATTTTCCTTTTTGAGTAAGTAAATCTTTTTCCTGTTCGTTTCGGAAACATAGCTTATGACACATCAATGTCACAAACTCGACAAGCTCGGCCCATTGAGGAGACTATAAGCTATTATGTAAAGCAAATGCTGGGAAAGTAGAAGATTTACTTTGCAAATGGCACAGCGCGGGTTCGAGAGTTTTCTTTGACAAAACGCGCCTAGCGGAACAAAACTAAACTAGGCACACCACTCTGAGGAGTGGAGTGCGTGGTTTAGTATAGTTTCGCCAGGCTGTTGGTGCCGCAGGAAACTCTCTTGGCATAGCCGAGTGGTGCGTGTGGTTTAGTGTAATTTCTCTATGCGGTTGATACCAAAGGACTACCTTTCGGCGTCAGTCTGAACCCCTTTGGGGCCATTTGCAGTATAATCGGCATACTTTTTTGATTTTGTGGCACTCTGGAATTTTGAAGAGACACTCTCCCTGATTTCACTCCTCTAATGTTAACAATACTAAAATTTAATTTTATATGTGTAATCAAAAGCTCAGAAAACATTCGAGAGCAAGGGGAGTGGGAAGGGGCATTCGAGTCAGGGTATGAGTTGAGATCGAAAGTTTGTAACATATCATAAATTGTAATGTTACATTCAATGGTTGTGACATTATGTATATCGTCCCTTGAGTGGATCACAGCTCGCGCTTTCTGTCTTTGCATTGCAGATGACGCCTTATTGCATCCAGTGGGCGATATACAGTTAAAACTAGAAGTCCTGTCACGAACTGTGCGATTATCTAAGCTTAATTGTGCGCAGGAATTGCGCGCAATTGCCATATGGAATGGCACCCAAAGCATGGCAGGTTATCCTGGTTACTCATAGCGAACACAGGCAATGTTTCTGCCAATGGACCTCAAGATTACCCGGTAAATAAACGAAATAAAAGACGAAAGTAATTTACTTATATATTGGGGCTTAACGACACTTCCGGCAACCATGGTCACCTCGTATCGGACAGTGTTGTGTGTGGAAGAAGCCTGAGTACCCGGAAAAAACCCACGAGCAGCGGGGCATAATGTTAGACTCAACAAAATACTAACTTCTCACAAACATGGTGGCATTGGTTGAGGTAAGTGCAGTCTAGTACTGAAATGGTTAACCGGATAATCGGTTTGAAACCAGTTAGCTACTTAACCGATTAGAAAAAAAACTGTCAACCGGTTATCCGAAATATCGATAGTGATCGTCATTCCACGTTTAAAACGTAGAAATCTGCCACTTCTCCTTTGTGATAGATTACACATCGAAGCCGCGTTGAAAATTTTGAGAAATACTTAACTTTGGCGTTCAAGACTTCGTTTATGATCGGCAGTTTCCGTGAATAATAAGTAACCGCAGAAACTATTCCGTAGTGTTTTCAAACGAACATTGTCGAGTACTCGACAACGTTCGTTTCTATACACACTACTTGACTTGATCAGAAACCACAGTGAAGATTAATGTTTGCTATAGTGTACTAAATGAAAATGATGAGAGCTATTACATACTTGCTGTGTGTGTAAAAAACAGCAGTGTGACTCCGTAAATTGAAATCTGGCGCATGAATTGAAAAAATAGGCTCCGAGGCTGGAGCGTATTTTAAATAGTCCTGATCGGTCCCTGAACGACTGAGACTGTTTGATAATCATAAAGAAGCTGCATACAATCAGCGATGAGTTTTTAAGCTTTATAACGTCCCTTGATGGCAATAAGGTATCATCTGTAAAGAAAAAAACATTGTAGATGGCGCCTTGTTGCACGTAAGGAACGATACATATAATGTTCGTACTAATAAGTGCCACATTACAACCCATGTTATGCTTTACTCCCGGTCATAACTCATATCCAGTGTCGAGTGCCCTTTGTGATACGCCTGCCCCCACCATCGCCTTCGGATGCTTTTTGTCCCGTGTAGTAAAGTTATGCCCAACGTTTCACAACAGTCCGTGATTTAGAGCACACTTTACATGACGAAAACCAGCTGAAAACACAAATTGCATTTTTTATACGCCCGTTTGAAAAACGGGACGTATTATAGTATGGCGTTGTCCGTCCGTCCGTCCGTCCGTCCGTCCGTCCGTTTGGTTTCCGAACAATAACTTTAGTATTTGTTTTCCGATCGGCTCCAAATGTGGTATATGGTTTAATCACAACAAAATACAGGTCAAGTTCGAATATGGGGTCGGTCCGAACATTTTTCGCCTGAATTATGGCCCCAGTTGGACTTAGAATTTGTCAAATATTTGGTTTCCGGATGATAACTTTAGTATTTGTTTTCCGATCAGCTCCAAATGTGGTATGTGGTTTAATCACAACAAAATACAGGTCAAGTTCGAATATGGGGTCGGTCCGAACATTTTTCGCCTGAATTATGGCCCCAGTTGGACTTAGAATTTGTCAAATATTTGGTTTCCGGATGATAACTTTAGTATTTGCTTTCCGATCGGCTCCAAATGTGGTATGTGGTTTAATCACAACAAAATACAGGTCAAGTTCGAATATGGGGTCGGTCCGAACATTTTTCGCCTGAATTATGGCCCCAGTTGGACTTAGAATTCGTCAAATATTTGGTTTCCGGATGATAACTTTAGTATTTGTTTTCCGATCGGCTCCAAATTTGGTATGTGGTTTAATCACAACAAAATACAGGTCAAGTTCGAATATGGGGTCGGTCCGAACATTTTTCGCCTGAATTATGGCCCCTGTTGGACTTAGAATTCGTCAAATATTTGGTTTCCGGATGATAACTTTAGTATTTGTTTTCCGATTGGCTCCAAATTTGGTATGTGGTTTAATCACAACAAAATACAGGTAAAGTTCGAATATGGGGTCGGTCTGAACCATTTTTGCCTGAATTATGGCCCCTGTTGGACTTAGAATTCGTCAAATATTTGGTTTCCGGATGATAACTTTAGTATTTGTTTTCCGATCGGCTCCAAATGTGGTATGTGGTTTAATCACAACAAAATACAGGTCAAGTTCGAATATGGGGTCGGTCTGAACAATTTTTGCCTGAATTATGGCCCCTGTTGGACTTAGAATTCTTCGTCAAATATTTGGTTTCCGGATGATAACTTTAGTATTTGTTTTTCGATTGGCTTCAAACTTGTTAGTCTTCTTCTCAAATGACTGAAAAATTTAGTCATTTCACAAAATCACTGATTTCAAAGTCTGACCGTAACTTATATATATATGCCAGTATAAATTTCTCGCACTCTAAAAAAATTGAAAATGTGTTAAAATGGTACAATTTGAACAGTTCACGGGCGTATAATGCAATGCCCAGCGGTGCTCTTGTTTTCATTCGGCCAAGTGCTAGCAGATGTCAAAAAATACTGGAATGTCAAGAAGCCAATTTTTACCATAATAATGTAAGGAGTATATAGTGAACAGTTCGATCCCAACTGCGTTGTGTCCTTAGGCAAACCACTTGATCCCGATTACCAACGTGTAGGTACCTTGGAGCTGAGTATTAAGACGTACTGTTAAAACTAGACGTTCTGTCATGAAATACGCACAAAGAGCACGTCGATCTGTGCGTTAATCTACGCATTATGACCATAGTAAGGCTATCAAATTCTGTACACATGGCATGTGCACAAGCAATGTTTCGGCCAATGGACCTCCGGGTGACCAAGAGGTCCATTAGCAGGAACATTGCCTGTGTTTGCTATGAATAACCAGGAGAACCTGCCGTGCTTTTGGATGCCTTTCGATATGGCAATTGCGCGCAATTCCTACGCGCAATTAAGCCTACATAAGCGCAGAGTTCGTGACAGGACTTCTAGTTTTAACTGTACTGAGCGTCGATGGTCCATCTGTCTTCAACCAATGCTAAGCCTGCTCATGTGCAGTTATTACTTTGGGAAGTGTGATAGTTGCTTGCCGTCTCTCGGTGGTTTTCTCTGGGTGCTCCGGCTTCCTCCACCATTAAAACTGTCCGACACGAAGTGACACCGGCTTCTCGAAAGTGTTGTTAAACTCCAATAAAAAAATAAATATGATAAATACACAATCAAATCAATCGTGGTTGACAGAGATCATTGAGCTCTACCAAATAAGACTGAATTGAATAAATTCTGAGATCGAACTGCATAATGGAAACACGGTATGGTTTGAAAGTTTGTTACTTCGACATCCGAATGACAAAACGAACGAACACCCGTTTATACGAAATTACTTGATTTCCAGTAAATTTGAGATGTTTCAGAAGTTTGAAAACAGCGGTTATTCAAAACAAAGTTTGTCCGACGACACACATACAGTATGTGGAGAGTGGATTGTAACTAAATCACCCGAGGGGTGGGGCTAACATACAAAGTAACACTTTCAAATTCTGAACATATGGACAAAAACACACAAGCAACGTTTCGGCCAATATAATGGACCTCCTGGTTAAACCTGGAGATTAATCAACTGTAACTTTGCTTGTGCTTGGTATGCTTTGCAACAAATTTGCAATTATAGTTTTGGTGGAATATCCACCCCATGGGTGATTTAGTGATAATATACTATCCACGTACTTTAAGTGCTCCCCACACCCTACCAAGTGCATATAGTCCAGGCAGTTTTATGGCGTAGGCATATCAGGAAGATCGCAGGTCTTGAGTTGGGGAAAGGTATCAAAGGTGATGTTCCTCTCGAGTTGTTTGGGTAGTGGTACATTTTCAGCTCTGGGTCTCCCCGAAGAAACTGTCAAAAATATGCCACAAAATGCGCTGTTGTGAGGTTTGAAGGAACTTCAAACGTGGTATTCTATCTTTAGTTCATTAGTTCATGTTCGATGCAGATCGTAGCATTTTAGAGACCTCCCCCCCAAACCCCTGTCTACGCTACTGCACCCACCCCCTTGTTTTTCCCTCCTGTCTGCAACTCGAGACATGTAACTTATCTGCTACGTTTGAGTATGGCGTAAGGGAGGAATGGACATATGGAAAGGATAAAGTTATAGTCCAACGCTTTCGCAATTGCCGGTTGCTCAATAATATAATATATAGACGGAAAGAGCAAAATATTATCATTAAATTTATAAAATCTATAACCAACCTTTGCTTGCAGCGTGACGTATGTGTTATTAATGGACAATGTTACCAGCCGGGATCGAAGTCTCCAGGAAGCAACGGCCTTTGTTTACCCAGTGAAAATACAAGAGGGTGGACCAGTTTTGCTGCAGGTAATAATCATACCTTGTAGAAATTTATATATTTTTTATTGTGGTTTAACGACAATTTCTTCAACTTGGTTACTTCGTGTCGGACAATTTAACGGGTGAATGAAGCCAGAGTACACAAATAGAACCACCAAATAGCAGCGTGAAACTGTCAACTCACCAATGTTCTAACTCTGCACAAGTACGGTTAGCAATGGTTGAAGACAAGAGCACATCCATCAGAGGTACGTCTTAGTCCACCGTACCCCCACGTCATTAACCCTTTGAACTCAAGCGGCAGTTTTTCCGACCAGCAGCATGATACGTCATAACGTCTTTAAATAGGATGGCTGTTCAGTAAATGTGTAGTGTAGAGCAATCAATATTCATATATAGTCAGGTATTTAAGGGCCAAAATATTTACTCGGCGGACAAAAGCACCAAACTTGGCACACTGCGCTATTTTGGGGCACTGATCAATGAAAGGCTAAGCTCCAATTTAATCTCGAACTGGAACCTACTTTTTTGGATGAAATCATCAGAATTCGAAACTAAAATGATAGAAAATTGGAATTTGGCTCTCAATAAAAATTTATTCACTGAAAATGTTATAAATTTTGTACATAGTCATATTTAAGGGTACTTGTCGGAGAAAGGAGGTAGCCCACTGAACTCATCAACAAGGAGGGGTGTTTTTTGGGTGAAATCATCCAAAATCTGATTTAAAATGAGTGAAAATGGGAATTTGGCCATAAATAAGAATCTATGAATGGAAAACCATACAAATCTGGCATGCAGATATCTATGGAGGTACTTATGGGTAACATATTAACTCCTAGTAGATCCCTTGGCTTGAACCGGAATTTTGGGTGAAATCATACAAATTCGAAAAGAAAATCAGTGAAAACTGGAATCTGGTTCTAATTATCAAAGTATGTATCAGAAATTTTCACATTGAGCACATAAACATATCTGGAGATGAATATTGTCAACACTGTGACCCCAAATGATATGTGAGCTGAAGCTTCTGTTTTGGGGTGGAATATTATAAATTTGCAGTCAAAATCAGTGAAAATTGTAATTCGACTGCAATAATGAAAATATATACTTGAAATATTTCAAACTTGGCATAAAATCAACTTTCAGGATACCGATTAATGAGAAGTTGAGATCCGTTGATCATATCGTCTAGAATATACTTTTCGGGGTGAAATCATTCTAATTTTGAAATGAAATTAATGGAAATAGGAATTTTAAGGATTGCACCGATTCATCGGAAAACGCTTACACCTGGCTTGCAATATTGTTAACACAAAAATCATTAGTGAGAGTAGGCCATAGTTTGCCAATATCTATTGATGAAATGTTTTAGTAATATTCAATATTTCCGATATTCTGAGGAACCTCATTAGTAACACACCTTTAAGAGTTTTATTTCTCACAATTGCAGCTGCACAGTCTGGTGCACTTCAGTCCTGCCTTGTGACATGTGCACTTTTTGGAGCAACTGCCTGATGTACATCCGCATTTAATTAATTCACGAGCCACCTTAGAAACCTCTGGTTGGCGCATCCATCTCGGTTTCAAATTATTGTCTTCTACCGAGTACCGACCAACCGAATGCTGTGGGTGATGGGATGTCCGGATTAGGATCCAAACAACTGGCCCATATTCCAGTTTGGTAAATTGCTCGGTATGAATGCTCTCGGAGTGCGTCTTCCGTTGGGGGAATGCTGTCCAGCTTACAACCTTTGAGAGCAAAAAGATTCTGTCTTGCCTTATTGACTTTGGTTGTGGAACTTACTCTATCGTACATGAGAACAACGAACCTCTGCAACATATCAAAGTTACCAGCATCCAAATCGGCAAACGGATTGTCAGCAAAGAAACGGAAAGTTTCAGTAACCTCAGGATATGACTCCCATGTTCCCCATGCTGATAGTTTACCTTTTTTTTAAAAAAAAGACGTCGAGTCACATCCAGTGAATGCATGGAACATTAGCAAGCCCCTCGTAATTTCTTCCCCAAAGCTCATGGCTATTACATTCACATCATAATGACGGAAATTCTTGCCACTTCCAAACGCAATCAAAAGTCCCATGTTAGAGAACCTCTGAATAAGATCGAAGAATTTGGCCACTAATATAATCACAATATCTGTATCCACCGTTTTAATAACAATTTTGTGAGCTCCCTCTTCAAGAGCATGGATTATATGGAGCATTATCCTTGTGTCGGCCTCCTCCTGATTGGAATTGCACATCCTGCTGCCTTTCCCAGCACTTATAACAGCTGGACCCTTGGTCATATATAGGTCAGTCTCCACAGGGATGCTTTTCTCGGACAGAACGTCTGCTATCATGACAAACAGTTCTTCTTTGTTATGAGAGTCTCTCAAACAATCTCGCCAATTGGAAGGCAATTTCGTTTTCGGTGATACTTTCATTCTGAAACCTTTTCCTCTGCTTTCTCTAGCTGAGTTTTTTATGCTCAGAGGATTGTATCTGTCCCATACTACATCAACCCACTTGGTATTGATGAATTCTTTCTGTAGAAACTTCAGAAGAACTTTCAAAATGTAATCTTCAAAAGTCAGGCATGAAGATGGTAAAAGGGTGTGGACAAGTACCGATCCATCAAATATTTTATTGTTGATTATTTCTGAGACATCTCTATCTTCTGCAATGGAGAATTTTTCCAGTAATTTTGATTTCTGTCCCTTACGAAGATCACCGAACTCAGAAATAGCAGGTGGATACGGGTGATTTTCATGGTCGAACAAGACCTGTTGATCTACATCACGACTGAGGTTGGATATATAAAGTCTTCCAAATAAACTGGCATCCTCCTGAACAGCAGATAAAGTAGACTGTTGCTTATTAGATCTAGGCTTTGGTGATTTCCAAATGTGCAGAGAATTTCTCTTTATCGGTTCATCAATTGGGACATTCATCTCAATAATAACCTGTTGCACAAAGTTGCTATGTTGTTGTTTTCTGATCAATTCAATATTCCTGACAGCTTCGATGGCACTCACTGCCATACAAACTCCTGTAGTGATAACAATTAAATTGTCACTGTTCTCCTGAAATGGGTTCGCATAAGATTTGACGACATCAGTCAATTCTCTCATTTGGGAATGGAACAGATTTTCAGTATAGTCCTTGGAGAAACCAGTTAAATTAATGAAAAAAGACCATCTAGATAAATGGGGCAACATTTCCCAGTAGCTGCAGGGCAGTTCATTTCAATTAACCCATTGTTAACTGGAGCAGCATTCATGCTGCATGGGTTGCATAGAAACTGTTCATATAATAAGAGAATAAGTTCTCTGCTCGTTCGTTGAACTGATTATCTGAACATTTTCCTGAACTTCAGCATTCTTCTTGCCTGTTGTATACTTTTCCCAACCTATCACCTCTTTTGAAGAGAAATAGAATGCACCAATTGAATGACATAGCATTGGGTGGAAGGGTCCATTCAGTTATAAATCGGTTAATAAGAGGTCACTCAGAAAAATTGGGCAGCATTTCCCCTGCAGCACTGGGCAGTTCAGTCCAATTAATAAATAAAAAAAATTAAAAATGGGCATTTCCCCTGCAGGCGCTGGGCAGTTCATTTCAATTAAGTCATTCAGAAAAAATGGGCAGCGTCCCCCCCCCCCTGAAGCCGCTGGGTAGTTCATTTCAATTAATAAGTTATTCAGAAAAATTGGGCAGCATTTCTCCTGCAGCCACTGGACAGGTCAGTCCAGTTAATTAAAAAAAAGAAATATGGGGCAGCATTTCCCCTTCACATTTCATTTCAGTTAATAAGTCATTCATAAAAATTGGGCAGCCTTTTCCCTGCAGCCACTGGGCAGTTCATTTCAATTAAGTCATTCAGAAAAAATGGGCAGCATTCCCCCTGCAGCTGCTGGACAATTCATTTTAATTAATAAGTCATTCAGAAAAATTGGGCAGCATTTCCCCTGCAGCCGCTGGGCAGTTGAGTCACAAGAATAAAAAAGGAAAAATTGGGCAGCATTTCCCCTGCAGTTCATTTCAATTAATAAGTCATTCAGAAAAATTGGGCAGCATTTCCCCTGTAGCCGCTGGGCAGTTCAGTCCAATTAATAGAAAAAAAAAGAAAATTGGGCAGCATTTCCCCTGCACAGTTCATTTGAATTAGTCATTCAAAAAAAAAATTGGGCAGCATTTCCTCTGCAGCCACTGGGTAGTTCAGTCCAATTAATGAAAAAGGGGCAGCATTTCCCCTGCACAGTTCATTTCAATTAATAAGTCATTCAAAAAATTTGGCCAGCGTTTCCCCTGCAGCCGCTGGGCAGTTCACTTCAATTAATGAAAAAAAAATTGGGCAACATTTCCCCTGCAGCCGCTGGGCAGTTCAATTCGATAAATGAAAAATAAAGAATGATTAATTGGACAGAATTCCCCAACCACTGCAACCAGCAACATCATTTCGGAACTCCAGTCTTACTTACCTAAGCAACGACGTTACGTTGATTTTGGAATGTAGGCATCTTTTTCTTCATCCAGCTCATAAGATATTTAATCTTTGCAATGGGATCTTACTAACATCAATTTGAACACTCCTTTTATTTTAATAGGGGGGAGGGGGAGGGGCGGCATTAATGTTTTTAAAATATTATATAGAATACTCACCAGTTTTTGTCTGGTCTTGGAGTTTTTGTCATATTCTTCATAATTTTTTTTTTTTGCTAAGTCTTAATATCTCTCAATCCTGCAAAGCTTGTAACACCCAGCTCCATATTAGAAATACCGTTGCCTTCAACTTTGACGTCATGATGTCATGACGTCACTCAGTTGAGTGGTTCCAGGAAGATCATGCAAGTGGATCCAGCAAGTGGGGATAATCAAATTTACTGGAGTGCACACCATCAGACTCTTTGGAATAAGTAATATTTTGCTTATACCCAAAACCCAGCCCAACTGGACGATCAGCTGCCATGTTGCCATGAATCTGGTTTCCAGTGCAACTGGCATATTTTCTTCATTTTTCTGGTTCAAAATATGAGTTCCAATCAATTATTATCAGGATTGTTCGATAAGAACACCCTAAAAACATTATAAACACTTCTCTTCACAGATTCCAATTTTCTCTGAAAATCAACAAAAAATAGTAGAAAATGCCCCAAAATGACACTTCACTGTCAGAATATGGAAAAGTCCACATCACATTACTTGAACAACCCACCTGAGATACATAAAACACCATTCAATTAACCTGAGACGGATTTTGGTTCCAGAAATATACAGATTCCAATTTTCCCTCATTTTATATAGATTTTCAATGTTTTTACCCCAGAAAAGGTAAGATCCAGGCAGTAATATTTTTGGAGCTTACCCTTTCCTGATAGAGCACTTTGAAAAATACCTATATGTCAAATTTGGTGCTTTTGTCCGCCGAGTAAATGAAAAGGGTATTTTTGGTCCTAAGATACCTGACTAATATATGTTCATAGGGATAAACACAATTGCCCAAGGTACATAAACGCAGTTTCCGCTTGTTGGGATCGAACCATAAACTTTTCGGCATGAGGTCCAATACCTTAACCAGTGCGCCAACGCCCCCCCCCCCCCCTTGTAGAAATACAGAATGTACCACCCCAGAAAAAAACCCAGTCACGTCCATCATTTAAATAAAAACAGCAAAATAAAAGCGAAAAACACAAGTTAATGTGTGATCGAGATTATGTATGCATTGCTTTACATGTGCAAGAGAAAATATTTTCTCGACTGGTATTGGCCAACAGTCTTCACCGTTGTCGTTGGAAAATCCTCAGGTGGAGCTGGAAGGTGTTTTTGTTTTTTTAGATTCGATTTCGGTTCTGTTTTAGGAAACAGCTCGATTTCTCGCTGTGCTAAAATCCTCGCAAAATAATTAAACCTTTTTTCTGTTCATGCATTTCAGTCAAAATGATTGGCTAAAGTATTTCTTTTTATTTTCTTTTCATAACACAATGAACCGAAAAAACGCATTGAGGCCCGCCCTAAACCACGCCCCAATATCTGTCTTAAACATTACTTTGCATATTGTGAATGGAAAAGAACCCCTTCACGCTCAGATATTGTTTCAACATGAAAAGTAATTAAAATTAATCTCATCATATTAAAAATAATTTCAAAATAAAATTTAATAAACAATGAAATCCTTATCATGCTCTTTATTCCAAATGATGAACATGTATGAAAAATTGTAGTTTTCATGGCTTAACCCTTTCAACTCGTAAGACCGACTTTTCGGTCCAAGTTATAGTTTTGTCCCATCTCTGTCTTATTATAAGAGGTACAGTTAAAATTAGAAGTCCTGTCATGAAATGCGCACAAATAGCACGTTGATCTGCGCGTTAATCTACGCGTTATGACCATAGTAAGGCTGCCAAATTCTGTATATATGGCCTATGCACAAGCAACGTTTCAGCCAATGGACCTCCGGGTAACCCGGAGGTCCATTGGCAGAAACATTGCCTGTGTTTGCTATGAGTAACTTGGAGAACCTGCCTTGCTTTGGATGCTATTCAATATGGTAATTGCGCGCAATTCCTACGCACAATTAAGCCTAGATAAGCGCACAGTTCGTGACAGGACTTCTAGTTTTAACTGTATGTACACGAGGCATTGATGATAAAATACTAAGTGCAGTCTACAGCTACATGTTGGACTGACCCATCTCACTGTAAGTGTACACAAAGGCGATACCATCACTGCTGTCTACAGCTGCATGTTGGACTGACCCATCTCACTGTAAGTGTACACAAAGGCGATACCATCACTGCTGTCTACAGCTGCATGTTGGACTGACCCATCTCACTGTAAGTGTACACAAAGGCGATACCAATGCAGGTTTTGAGGGTTCAAAGGGTTAAACGCGGGGAATCGCTGGGCTTGAAAGTTGATTAGGCTGATTAAAACTGGTCACAAAAGCAGCATTATTTCTATTCTAATAGTATGACACAGTATGGCTCAACATCACCTCACATAAAACAAGTAACATGTTACACTTCAAACACTTGTCGTATCACATAATTATGCTATAACAAGGAAGGACATTGCTTGGATTTTTGTAAGTTTTACTTAAAAAGAAACACACGGTAGCCAATATTATAAAACGTTTTACAATTGTATTTTCTAGAATTGTATTTTCTACCTATTAATATAACTGACTAAAATGAATCGTTTGCATTTTAAAAGATATGCCAATATGCCAACTGGCAAATTGCCAGATCTTTGAAAATGCTTATGGTTCATTTCAGTCCATTTAAGATCGAGTCGAGTGACTCGCACATACTGCTTGAACAACTCGAAGTCCATCGAGCAAATGAGCCATAGAGCAATTGCTCGTTCGAGTGACTCGCACATACGACTCGTAGCCTAATTTCAGAAAAAAGGGGTGTCGAATGCCATATGTTTTCGAAAAAGGGATTCCACAAATGGGATTTGGGATTCCGTCTTACGTCGAGTGACTCGCACATACTGCTCGAACGACTAAAATCCCATCGAGCAAATGAGCCATAGATCAATTGCTCGTTCGAGTGACTCGCACATATGACTCTTCGGCTCATTTCAGAAAAAAGGGATTCCATAGCCACAGACGTTTTCCAGAAAGGGATTCCGTAAAATGGGATTCCTATCCCACTCTTTAAAATGGGATTCCGTGTTTTAACATCACCAGATCCTGGGCATACGATAATAATCATCCCTACCGATGCCCCATTCTTCCTGCCTCATGTCCAACAAAGAATTCAATATAAAATAATCCTTCTGACATATAAATGTATAAATGACTTGGCACCATCATATCTCTCAGATCTGGTCACATACTATACACCTGCCAGAGACCTCCGTTTTTCGGACTCGCACACCTTGGTCCAACCTGTTTCAAAATTAGCATCCGCAGATGACCGGGCCTTTTTGATCGCCGCCCCTAACCTCTGGAACCTTTTACCGAGTCACCTGAGACTACCACAGGAAACTGAGTCATTCAAAGCTGCTTTGAGTAGGCATCTCTGCAAACAAGCTTTCTGCACCAATATGTAGTTAAGAAATCATTTCCCTCTTTTGTGTGTAAAGTCAAAGAGCACATTTTATGGATTTTATGATGAAAATTATTATTATTATTATTATTATTATTATTATTATTATTATTATTATTATTATTATTATGTCCCGACATGAAAATCAAACTATCAAGCTCAGATGTATTTTGTAAAGCCTGTTTTTGTTCCTAACGGGGTGTTCTCCATGTACATTCTTCCTAATCTTTTTGGCTGTTCTGTTCTGCTCTGTTCTCTGCATACAAAATCACCCTTATACTGTCACGTATGCACTTTGTTTTAGAACATTGCTGCAAAAGGAGGCCGGTCTCTGATTGGCCGTGGCAAAATCGCACCTTGGAGGGGCCAGGGGTGGGTGTCCCGGACCGGGCTGGCAGAAACTTGCATTTGGCGACCGGTGGGTCCCCTAATGTGGTAAACGTAAAATTCATCCCTATACCAAACAGTTTCATCCACCCTCTGGTGTTTTGGGGAAAAATACATGATAGTGGCAAAACCACCATCCCATCAGGACCTAGTACCCTGTCTTTTCTTGCCCCTTTGCAGACAACTGAATATTTTCATATGGCCAAATGACATTGCACCCCTTTCCACCGAGCATTGGGGCTATTGCCTTTGTGAGTTTCACGTAAAATCAGTCATTCATATAATTTGTCAGTGTTATCATTCTTGCCCTCCCTTATTAACCCTTTACCCAACGTAACGGCCAAAACCGGCCAGCGCTATTCTCAAAAATCGACAATTAATTTTCAAAATATTTTCATTTTTTGTCTCAAAAACATAGGTTATGACCCCTCGTTGGAACGAGCTCGTCGAGCTCGTTCCAACGAAGGGTCATAACCTATGTTTTTGAGACAAAAAATGAAAAAAATTAGTTATTCAAGAATTTTTTTTGCAAGTGTCATCCGCTTTTCATGTTAGGTAAAGGGTTAAGCTAGTGTTATATTGACTTGTTACAGGAAAAAGAGCAATTCAGCCTACAGAAGTGACATTTGACGGCTTGCATGGTGGTACTCTACAAACCGGTGGCGTCAGATTCGACGTAGCTGGCCGGCCTAATACTTTACGGAATGGACAACTCGGGACAGTACTAAAACTTGACACCAGCAGGGACTACCTCACCACAGATAGACTTGGTTGTCTCACAGATGTAACAACATGCGAGATGGGACTCACGGTTCAGTTCTCAATGAACGCTGAGAGATTTTGTGATGATATGGTAATCTTATCATCCGGTGGTGAGCTGCGTGAATACTCAGGTGTTGCAATCTACTACACACAAGGCAAACTTGTCGCCACAGTCGACACACCGACCAAGAAATGGACAGTCAGTACAGAATTCAATACCCTCAGATCTTTTGTGAAACTTGGCCTAAGTTGGAGTATGTCTTCTGGTCTAGAATTTTTTATTGATGACAAAATTGTTCAGAAACAGGAATTCTGTGACGCACAGGAGAGAGAAGTAACTCCAAAAGCCAGCAACCGTTTGAGTATTGGTAGGGCAATAAATGGACAATCAGCATGCCCTGGTGTTATAGAGATTGGTGAAATATACGTGTATTCGGTCACCATGGAAGTAATCACCGTACTCTCCACGGAAGTTGGTAAGTAGATTACAAATAAAACATGTACTAACGTCAGGTGCGTAGAAAGCATTTCGAAATGACAGAGGAGGCACTGCCATTTCATAGTAGGGCACGCGCCTACTCATATATATCAGTGGCTGCTCATGTGGGGAAGTGACATGATAGGAATGCTGTGTTTGAGCCTCACTCACCTCTTGATTGGGGAAAATGCACATGTTGAGTTCCATATTTAGCAAATTCCCTCATCGGTTGGAAAATGTGTTAATGGACCAATAATGTGTATTATTACACATCCATTAAACTTTAAACCCTTGTATTCAACGGAATCGCCACTATGATATAAATGATTCTGTATTCAATGGGTGTTATACAAGCCGGAACCTTTTTACCGCGCCGTTTAGTTACTCTTCGAAAACTTTCCAAATGTTATACAATCATCGACCGTCTGTCGCATAGTGTGAAAATGAAAACGTCCAAAGCAAAATAAAGTCGGTTCACAAAAAAATTAGTTAGCCAAAAATGAGATAATATTTAAAAAAAAACCCAAACATTTCCAACCAGAACATTAACCCGGTCCCGTGGCCGTCTAGTTTTGTGGATCCCATTATATATAAATTGGTCAACTTTATTTCGGTAAATCTTCGTACATCTTGAGAGGCTTTGAACTTCTTTTAAAAATGTTTCTCCCAGCTGTTTTGCAAATCTGCCCAAATTTGTACTTATATTTTTTACGAACAGTGATAGCCACCAAATGGTTAGGCGCGAATAGGTACCAGCCGAATTTCAACAAACACAGGTTCCGAAAAGGTAGTTTTGATTTTTT
The DNA here is from genome assembly GCA_031216915.1 of Pictodentalium vernedei. Lineage (NCBI taxonomy): Eukaryota > Metazoa > Mollusca > Scaphopoda > Dentaliida > Dentaliidae > Pictodentalium > Pictodentalium vernedei. The sequence continues at coordinate 82,708,399 of CM062296.1, read as the reverse complement.
ATCGATCCATTTGATCAGAACAGCTTCAGTCAAAACAAACGGACTCTTCACCTTTGGGTTTAAACATCGGAATTGAAATTTGTTGATTTAAATGAATTTTAATGCATGGGTTGTGTAATAACTCTCGCGAAATATGACTACGCCATTCCAACTCGTTATGTAAACACCCTCCGATTCAAACACACATCGCGTTCTGTCTATTTATTTATGTATCTACAATGATGGATTGGCAAAGATATAGTTTCTTTATCTCCCCCCCCCCCCCCCCCCCCTCTCTCTTTTCCGTATTCTTACGTACGTCCCTGGTAATAAAAAGGCAATACTGTGATTACAAAAACGGACAAAGAAATTCTAAGAGGGGCCAATGCTATAAAACTTTTACAATTGTATTTTCAAGAACTGTACTTTCTAGTTAGGACTTTAAATGGGTTGAAATGAACCATTAGTATTTTCAAAGATCTGGCATTTTGCCAGGTGGCAAATTGCCATATATTTTAAAATTCTAATGATTCATTTTAGTCAGTTATATTAATAAGGGGTGTACGGTAATTCAACAACGTGCAGACCTCTGTCTACATCGTGTAGATTAGGCAATATGGCATCCAGCGGCCAGTAAACAATATATGAGTCTCGGAAATTAATTCGCTATTTTGATATTTTCTCTTATCTGGTAACAGATTGCTTCACAAGTCCCATGATTTGCCTGTGTTATGCATCATCAGCATGCTTTGGGGTTCCAATAGTCACGGCTATTGAAGAAGTAAATTTTGTCTTGATATTTGTTTTTTTGTAAACGCTCATTTAATGTACAGTGTGCGTCTGTCATGTCACAGAAAACAATACGTGCACTTGTTCTCCAGAACGTGCTTAGAACTGCGGTATTTTTAGCTTAAAAACCCTGCAAGTCTGACAGTGTAGATTACATGAAATTTGCCTGGTTTATGGGGAGACTGATGGCACCCAAAGTCCAAATTTAATGTTCAAAGTGACAAAATGGATTCTGTTGACCATGTAAACAGTGTTGCTGATATATTCGACTTGTGGTGTACATTTCACCTCGCACAACACTTTACACACCCATCCGACACTCATACCCTGATATTATTTGTTTATTTATTTGGGTTTAACGACACTTTTGACAGTCAGGTTCACCTCGTATTAGACAGTTGTACGGGTGGAGGAAGTCGTAGTACCAAGATAGAACCACCGAGCAACTGTCAGACTCCCCAAGGTACTAACTCCACGCAAGCAGGGTTAGCATTGGTTCAAGACAAGTTCACCATCGACGTTCGACGTGCAGTACGCCTAAAGAACAATGCCACCGTGACCCACGTGGGCTATTGGGATTAAGTGGCTTCCCCAAGGACACAACGAGTTCCAGCAGGTGTCATCCGAACCGATCATGATCTCTCGGCGTGTAGCTTCAATTGTTATTATTTCATTCAGAGTGTTCACAAGTATTATAATGTACCATCTACACATGGTTGAAGTGGGCCTCATTTATAACATTGCAGTCATGTCAACCTTTATACACACGACAGTTTTTTTTAATTTTCAACAGAGGTTAGTTAATACAAGCAATCTCGAATACTGAAGATAAAAGAAATGTGAAAAATCCACCTTAATACTTACTTGCAGTCCATATGTAGTACAGTTAAAACTAGAAGTCCTGTCATGAAATGCGCACAAATAGCACGTTGATCTGCTCGTTAATCTACGCGTTATGACCACAGTAAGGCTGTCAAATTATGTACATATGGCCTGTGCACAAGCAATGTATCAGCCAATGGACCTCTGGGTTACCCGGAGGTCCATTGACCGAAACATTGCTTGTCTTTGCTATGAGTAACAAGGTGAACCGGCCGTGCTTTGGATGTCATTCGATATAGCAAGTGCGTGCAGTTCCTACGCGCAATTAAGCCTAGATAAGCGCACAATTCATGACAAGACTTCTAGTTTTAACTGTATTTACTGTTTGATTGCAGTGCTGGGCACGCCCGCAAGGAAATATTCAACAAATTGGCGGGACAAAGCAAAAGCATTCATCTGACTAAAAATTTATCCAGGAAGTTATAAAACTCACCTTTACCAATCATATACAAGTACATCGAATATCATTAAAGACAATTAATTAAACAGTCAAACAATAAGTAAAGTTTATTTTCAAATAAATGCAGTCCTTCAGGTCTCGTAAATAAATATATTTTGAAGAAGCCGATCCCTCATCAATCAGTATTTACATACAAGTAATTTTTATTTATATATTATTAATTTGTGTTTATCAATTGTTTAACCCCATAAAGTAGATCTTCAGTTTTTCGCAGACCATTTTTGTAAAACAAACTGCATGTGGACGGGCGTTTTTTTTAAATTATTTTTTTCATTTTTGTAATTATTTCGTTTCCATCAAATGTTCATGTTATTGGCTTTAGGCCTCATAATCTGCAGAATAGCGTGGGTGGTGGTGTATTTCGTATAATTTGCTAAAGCATCGCGAAACCTTCTTGCACTCAGGGGAAAAATTTATCAATTCTATTAAATACCTGGCATAAACCATTTAATTTTAATTTTTTTTAATTTTGCATTGGTGATAAAAAGAGCATGGGGCAGCCAAAAAAAAAAAAAAAAAAAACACGCAGAAGGGCCTGACAAACAGATTTTTAATCTTTTTTTAGGCCTTACCAGGATATTTTTACCCGTTCAGAAAATCCGACAGTTACACAATCGTCACCAATAAGCACGATCACAATAGTCGAGCCATATTCATATGTAGATCCAGAATATTGTTCCGACTTTTCTTGCAAGCATCTTTGACAAGCGTCGCAGATGTCGAAGGGATCATTGTCGTGTGCCAAAGACATTTGCGTTTTGCGTGTTTCAGAAGCATTCTCCGCCGCAAAAATATATTTAAATGGAGTATTAAATAGAGCCCTCTTGTGGCTATTTTTGGATTTATTTGCAACCTCCTTACTTGAAAAGAAATAAACAATTTAACAGTATCCTTTTCGCAAACATGAACTTTATACTCATGGAGTTTGACAGTCATGTGGAATGTCCAGCTCGATCAGGTGTCCATGGTATCCAACATTTTAAAAGACAACGTCACATACAGTTACAACTAAAAGTCCTGTCCTGAAATGCTCCACATACAGCGCGTTGATATGCTCGTTAATCTACGTGTTATGACCATAGTAAGGCTATCAAATTGTGTACATGCGGCCTGTGCACAAGCAATGTTTCAGCCAATGGACCTCCGGGTAACCCGGAGGTCCATTGGCAGAAACATTGCCTGTGTTTGCTATGAGTAACCAGGAGAACCTGCCGTGCTTTGGATGTCATTCGTTATGGCAATTGCGCGCAATTTCTACGCGCAATTAAGCCTAGATAAGCACACATTCTGTGATAGGACTTCTAGTTTTAACTGTATTTGCTTCTTCATTGATTTTCAAAGACCCACATAAACTTTCTTATGCTTCAAAGTTAGTTTGTCGAATCAGAAAGCTGGAATACCATCTGAGGGTGCCGCTGTATCAGGTGACTCACCTGATATTATTTAATGTCAGGTGAGTAGCCGCCATTACCATTTTGATACATTTCAACTCATTTCGAATTTTCAAACATTGAATTAAAACAAAATAAGAGAATTTAAGTTCCAAAAATATTTTCAAGTTACCGTATTTATTAACTTAAAATATTAAATATTTAAAAAAAATGGACAGAAAATATTATTTGTAGGCCCAAAAGTTCGTTGTTGTTTTTACAACTCTATTCCGCAGTGAGTATTTTCTTTTCAGTTTATTCAACAGATTAAAAGCGAGGTTTTTTTAAACATTTAACACCGATTAGTACGGAAGCGTTGAGGCGCCAGTTGTGTATTATTTCTATCTTGCACGTACAAGTTAGCTATCTTGCACCTGCAAGTTACTATCTTGCACGTGCAGGTTAGCTATCTTGCACGTGCAATATAGTAACTTGTAGGTGCAAGATAGCCAATCTGCACGTGCAAGATAGTAACTTGCAGGTGCAAGATAGCTAACCTGCACGTGCAAGATAGCTAACCTGCACGTGCAATATAGTAACTTGCAGGTGCAAGATAGCTAACCTGCACGTGCATGATAGTAACTTGCAGGTGCAAGATAGCTAACCTGCACGTGCAAGATAGTAACTTGCAGGTGCAAGATAGCTAATCTGCACGTGCAAAATAATAACTTGCAGGTGCAAGATAGCTAACTTGCACGTGCAAGATAGAAATAATACTCAACTGGCGCCTCAACGCTTCCGTATGTTAACTTTTTTCGGATGGTAATCATAGTCAATGAAATATGTAAAGGTATTTAAGATATGCTTTTAGCGATGCGTCTTATTTTGTAAACAAATATCGCACCTCAAACAGCGATGATTCTTTACTGTGGCCATGGATACGTACAGTTAAAACTAGAAGTCCTGTCACGAATAGTAGGCTTAATTGCGCGTAGGAATTGCGTGCAATTGCCATATCGAATGGCATCCAAAGCACGGCAGGTTCTCCTGGTTATTCATAGCAAACACAGGCAATGTTTCCACCAATGGACCTCCGGGTTACCCGGAGGTCCATTGGCTGAAACATTCATTGTGCACAGGCCATATGTACAGAATTTGATAGCTTTACTATGGCCATAACGCGTACATTAACGCGCAGATCACGTGCTATTTGTGCGCATTTCATGACAGGACTTCTAGTTTTAACTGTAAGTTACCGTTGGTGATTCTGCGCGGTGCTGACAATAGCCGTTCTTAACACATTGATACTTTTGTACGTCATAAACATCAAACAGCGCGTTAATACTTGGTGGATATTTGTTTTGTTATTATTTTTCGATTTCTTAAAGTTTTAACCTCAGTTCCCATTTTATCCCGGATAGTGCCCAATGACAACCGTTGAGCCAAATGTTATTGCAGCTTAAAATACTAATATAATCCTTCTGTCAAGACTTAACTGGCTGATTGCTAGAAGCCACTATCGGAGCTTTTAAAAAATGAGGATACCAGAGCAAAAGCTAACACTTTCCTTGCTTATATTCAGTCAAACACAAATAATATTCTGTTTATATTAATTTGTTTTATTACAAATTATTGGAGAGTGCCTGTGGGCACTCTCCCATAATTTGTAATAAAGCAAGTTTTGAATAATAAATTCACACCACCAAAAATAATCTAGCCCTCAACCAGATAATAACTAACGTGAAAAGTATCTTGTTATTAATTTTGTACTTTCCGACGTTTGACGTCGCATTTTGAAAAACGTTGAAAAAACTGAATTCCCAGTGACGTTTGAACGTCAGGTTAATTAAAGTCTCAAAGGGTTAAAGAATAAACGTCCAATCGTTCTTTGTTTCTCACGAAAATGTATTAACCCCTGACTTACATGGATTTATGTCGTAATAAACATGTTACATGACGTGTAGCTGGCTGATACCTTTTCATACAAGGCTCTAAGTGTTCTTCTCAGGTGAGGCCATGCAAGCAACTTATTATAGTTAGTTGTACTAAATTTGGACACCTATTACAATTGAACACTATTTAGTAACATTAAATATGCCTACACTGATATCAGAAAATGTGATATAACGCCCTGAAATATATTTACTAGATGAAGGAAAATGAAGTCGCGATTGATAAAAACATTTGTTCACTGATTAAAAGACAATAATTACATTGTTAATGTAGTTATATGTTTTGGATCCAAATACTCAATTCCCATTGGTCAGCTGGATGAAAACGTCATGACCAAATGTAATTCATTTGTCAGTGAATACATTTAGTCGAACTTTGACCCGCATTTACGGTAGAGCGCAGTTGACAGAATGTAATTCGGGCGGTGTTTGGACGGGTTTTTAACGTTTAGAGCCTCTCGCAGTGATTAACTCCGCTGATGTTTCTTTGGTGACATTTCCCAACTGTGGCATAAAGCCCGTTACTAAAATACTCGTTTCCATTTCTAAAGTTGTGAAAATTAAAAATCAGAGTTGTGCGCTTTGTATTTTGTGTGAGGGTGGTTTTTCGCCTCGTTCGTTCGTACATGTTTTATTTCGTCCTTCTGCTTTGTTGTTTGGTGAAAAGTTGTTTAAACAGTTACGGAATGTAATTATAAGAATTGAATGCAATTTTTATAATCTTTATTGGAGTATGAACGTGTGGGAATGGGTATAAATTATGTATGAATCCCGAATTTGTACCCATTCCCACACGTTCATACTCCAATAAAGATTACAAAAATAGCATTCAATTCTTAAATGAATGTTTCTGGTATTTTGTTTAGATTAAATCTTCTGGGATGTTTCAGTTGGTCGTAAAAGCGAACCATAGGTTTGCTTTTCCGACCGACTGAAATATTCCAGTCGAGTGAATCTTAACCCTTTCCCCAACGCAGACGATATCAAAATTTATTATTTTAAATATAAGTTTTTTAAATTTTTCAAAAAATTAAAAAAAAAACATATCATGTGACCCCTCATTGGAACGAGCTCAATGAGCTCGTTCCAATGAGGGGTCACATGATATGGTTTGGTTGAAATATTTTGAAAAATTTAATTTTTTCAACTGCTCAATTTGCATATTACGCGTGCGGATGCGGGCAATTCGTTGGGTAAAGGGTTAATATAGGCGTCGAATTTCTTTACATAATTAGACTGGTGGTTTGAGTGCTTTGATTTGACTGGCTAGTCCTGTAATAATAGCAATACCCGAGCACATTAGGTGCCACCTGCAATACGACCTGTGAAACAGCCCACACGAAAAAAGGTGATGCACTCCAGTGTTTAAGGAAAATGACAAGTAGAATTTTCAGTCGGCACAATAATAATTCGTGCTGTTCAGTATGCGATTAGATGAACATTTGTCCTGTGGCCAGCATTTTTTCCATTGTCGCCCGGGGGTCTCAGCAACTGTCTTAATTTTCTACGTATAGTTACGATTTTATCAAACTTGTCGAGTTCATAAGCGATGCACATTGCAATAATCTGACGCTGTTAGTTTGGTTGAATTAACGGTGACAGAGAGATTATCTTGCCAAAAAATTCGGAAGATGTTATATTTTATACGGCAATTCGAAACATTGTGTCTGCGTAGATAAGCGAATTTGTACACAACTGGTGACTTCCCACAACCCAGTCCGACAGGTGGACATATACGCATGATTGTAGATCCAACGGTTTAAATTAGAAGTCCTGCCATGAAATGTGCAGAAATAGCACGTCGATTTGCCCGTTAATCTACGCGTTATGACCATAGTAAGGCTGTTAAATTATATACATTTGGCCTGTGCACAAGCAATATTCCAGCCAATGGACCTCTGGGTAACCCTGAGGACCCCCGGGTAACCCGGAGGTTCACTGACAAAAGCATTTCTTGTGTTTTCTCTGAGTAACCAGGGGAACCTGCCGCGCTTTGGATGCCATTCGATATGGCAATTGCGCGCAATTCCTACGCGCAATTAAGACCAGATAAGCGCACAGTGCATGACATGACTTCTAGTTTTAACTGTAGACCAAGGAAGTGTATTGACAAACACATTTAGTTCTCACGAAACAATGGCGGCTTTTGCTTTCTTGGTTCTCGTGTCATAAATTATTGTCTGGCCTCGATGTTCTGGGGAAAATACAAATCCGCCAGGTGACAGAGTTCCTACTTATCCTATCCGCTCTGATATAACTATAGAAAGGAAAGAAATGTAGAATTTTCTGGGAAAGGGATTTAGGGCTGGTTCTAAATGCTGTGAATCAATCTATTGGCTGAGGTAATACCAACATTTGTTTTGCGTGTTGTGCGTTGTCTCAACCGGTGCAGTGGTAGAACTGTTTCGAACCCACTTCGATACTAGCTTCAGAAATATTTCGGAAGTTCATGGGATTTTCGGTAAGAGCTCATTCCAGGAAGAACAATTGCTTGATACAGACAATATATAGGTTCGACTAAATTTACCACAATGATAAGCGTGTTTGTGAATGTTTTGCTATATTTCAGGACATGTCGAAATTGGAGGCGGAACCACTGAGCCAACTTGGGGGACATGGGAACGATGGACGTCGTGCTCGTCAGAATGTGGCGGGGGTGTGCAGTTGAGAGTGAGACAGTGTCAGTATCCTGGACCATGTTCATGTACTCAAAAGTGTGTACAGTGTGCTGGAAGGAGTGCAGAAGCTCGATTGTGTAATAGACATCCTTGCACACAAACTCGGGGTAAGTTTTAAAATGCTACGTTGTTTGTTATTAAAGAATGCAATGATATAAAAATGAATGAGCTGTACATATTCCTAATTCAACTATATAGACACGAGAATTTTTAAAGCAACTCTTCGTACTCGTTGGAGTGGTATTTTAATGGTGATACGACATTTGCATCTGCTGCAATAAATAGACGTGTGAACAAAAGCCGCTGCATACATGAAAATGTCTCGCTGTGACGTCATAATGTTTTATCTAACAATTTAATTTGCACCCCAAAACTCGAAAAACGTTTGTATCAGCCCCCACGTTCGGATTCCGTATCAGACAGATTCAATTTCCGGTAAACACCGCATTAAAAGCAAACGGATATATGGACGATTCACATGTATGCATTGCTATTACGCATTGAAATACAGTTCCTGAAATTTTGACCAATTTCAACCCAGTTTAAATTGAAAAATGGGAAAACGGATTTTATGTAACGGTATTGTTAGAGAAATGTATTATCATGACCATGCGCATGTCCTGTAGTTTGTACAGTTAAAACTAGAAGTCCTGTCACGAATAGTGCGCTTATATAGGTTTAATTGCGCGTTGGAATTGCGCGCAATTGTCATATCGAATGGCATCCAAAGCACGGCAGGTTCTCTTGGTTACTCATAGCAAACACATGCACTGATCCTAGTATCCAGTTAGGCGTTTATTTTATTTCTGATTATGAACTGATCAATTGTGCTTTAAGCAATATTGTCTGTTTATTTAATTATTCATTTGTTTACTGGAGTTTAACGACACATTCGACCGTCATGGTCACCTCGTGTCGGACAGTTTTACAGTTAAAACTAGAAGTCCTGTCATGATTTGTGCGCTAGGTGAGCGTTGGGATGTAACATCCCTCTTGTTTATTTTTCTAATTATTCTTTGCCATGAGAAGTTCATATTCTCGATTTGCCTTCTGTTTTAACTTTTAGGCCTCATAATCTACAGAATAGCATGGGTCGTGGTGTATTTCGTCCCTTGAGTGCAAGAAGGTTTTGCAATGCAGAAGCATTGTAAAGCCTTGCTGCATTCAAGGGACAAATTCAGCAATTTTATTAACCTGGGTGAAATATCAACAAACAAACAAAAACAATATATATATAATTTTTATGTTTTGATGTTTGAATTGGTTATAAAAAAGAGGGTATGGGGCAGCCAATATCACCACGAGGGAGGACTTGAGAAACACATTTTTCACTTTTTTAGGCGTAACAAAGAAATGTTTTGACAAAAATCAAATTAAATGGATAAACTGTTAATTCATTTGATCCATAACACACATGCATTAATATAACTATAGATTACTAGACACGCGTGAATTCTATCTCACCTGTGTCTCCAGACAGCAAATTTATCGAAAACGACGCACTGAAATGATAGGCTACCTATAGAATATACCCATAAAAGCTTGGTGCACCAAATGTTCACCACGAGTGGTGAAGTGGTGTTAACCGTGAGCCTTTGGCGCGCGGTTAACACCACTTCACCACGAGTGGTGTTACCTATGGGTTTCTTTACGTAAATTATGTCTCGTCTACATCGCCAGACAGCGGCTTTATGAAAGACGACGCAATGAAATAATAAGCTACAAAGCTTTTGAGAGCTACCAAAAGTATATTTTTTTGTACCACTTGTTGGTGCCAAGTGCTGAATTTGTGGTGCCAAACGAATTTGCTTAGCGCAATTGGCAGCATTGGCACACGATATCGTGAACACTGATGCAAATGCCTTCAATAGTCTATGGCAAGAGCCACTTTTCAGTTAGTGATGTTTTGTATTTTCAAATATATTTAAACAACAGCGTCTCTGACGTGTAATTGGTGTCATCAAAAATATTTTCTCGATACTTTACAGATTGTGAAAAAATTGCTTGCAGAGCCGATCAGACGGGTAGCAACATGTGCCAAACGAGCAAAAGACATCCTACCAGTGTTGATGTATTGAAAAACTATGGTCAAGTTGAATGTTCGATTACGCAAAGAAACTATGGAGTTGAGGGAACAACACTATGGGTAAACGGTGGATGTAGTGGTTCCTTCAAGATATGTTACTCATAATAAAAGGCAAGATAATTATTTAACAGTAATGAAATAAACGTGATCCAAACAAAGAGCGGGAAATTTGAATCACTATATTCGCGGTTGGATGTTCATAGTTACATTGTAAGTCCACCTACATGGTTAACTGCGTAAACTACTAAAACATAACCGAAACGGAAGCATATGTTTTTAATCGTAACTCTTCGTTTTCTCCAGTGGTCTGGGTACGGGGATGGGCCGGCACATTTGGGGCATTGGCCACCTAGCACTTTCGTTGTCCTCTCCAAATTATTTGCTCAGTGCAAGATTCACATAACATAGAGCCCCAAAATGGTCGCCAATATAGGGGATACACAAGCTACAGATGCTTCATAAGGAAGAGGGGGTAACAATCGCAGGGCACTAGTTAGGATTACGGTGGGGGAACAAAAACAAACAACTGGCTAGGGCACTTCCATTATACAATCCTGGCTACGCGCCTGGCTTTTCCCCTTTCGACCATTATTGTCCAAGCATTTATTTAACAGTTAAATAGAGTACCAGTTTCAACATACTACAAAAGTTGTGAAATTACAAAATTACAAATAGAATATATTATTTTATTTTACAACGGGAAGGATTTTCCCCCGTAAACGTAAAAAAACATCTAGACAAAATACAAATCTGTACTGAGGGTAGCAACCGCGCGAGCGATCATACGATCCAAAATGTCAGATTGTGAACGTACCTTACCTGCACTCAATTGGCTTCGAGTTATTACACATGTCGAGGACAACGTTTTTGACAGTAGTACTTAAACTTAAAACGATAAATAAATCAACAGCTCAACGAAATAAATTAGACTAGATCATTTTTGCCATGAACATTTTTTTATATACGCACACCATGCGTTAAATACGCAGGCATTAACAGAAACATACAGCTGAAACACTACTGTAGACGCCAGCTGTTATAATAAAAGTAGAACAATGAATAGGGATTGCATGATGCGCAGCCCAAAAACGCAATACAATGTCGTCCAGGGACCGACCTGGGCATGCGCCAGTGCGTATTTGGTTCTGAAACATCAGGACCTGGCTCTTAAATCTCAGAAATAGGCTTCTCAGTTGGCGCGTAACTTCTCAGATCATATTTTGATATTCTTTCGATGGATAATCGAGAGAGACACTCTTACATGTATTATATATACGATTATCATTTATCATTGTTGTAGAGTGCCTCAGTTAATACTTCAAGTCTTAATTACCAAGCATTAATCTTCACTGTGGTTTCTGATCAAGTTTTGGCTGCCTAAATAGGCAGCCAAGACTTGATCAGAAACCACACTGAAGATTAATGTTTGCTATGGTGTACTAAATGAAAATGATGAGAGCTATTACATACTTGCTGTGTGTGTTACAAACAGCAGTGTGACTCCGTAAATTGAAATCTGGCGCATGAATTGAAAAAATAGGCTCCGAGGCTAGAGCGTATTTTAAATAGTCCTGATCGGTCCCTGGTCGTCGTGATCCTCATTCACAGAAACATTAATTCTCGTCGCTGTCGATTGATTGTCAATACCGTTAAAAACATTGCCCTATCCCTTCACTATGCGAACAAGTCAAGAAAGAGAGGAATAGTGAAAAATATATAGGTTAATCCTCAGATGGTGTCTTGAAGTAGACACCTCGCCTCCTGGTCATATATCACCCATAATATAATATTAGAACGTTCCTTTTCATGTTCTATCGGTCGATAGTACCTGAGTGTGTGTGATTTCTGAAATAAAACCTGACGCAGCGAAGCTGCTGAAGGTTTTATTTCAAAAATCACACAAACTCAGGTACTATCGACCGATAGAACATGAAAAGAAACATTCTAATTATTTTATTATGCCGAACAAAAAATGACTTTCATTGTTAAGCGTTAACTGCTACATGCCATCAATCTTGTAACAACAATGTAGTCGAATCCAAAAACATGACGTCATTTCGAACGAATGACGTCTCTTCGAAAATGCCGTCGCTTTGGGAGTTTCTATATCAACAAATGCCAATGTTTACAGCTGCATCATGCTATAATTCATTGTTAATGCTTGTGTGAAAAGTGATTTAAATTAATGGAATATAAATTCATGTTTCTCGGAATATAAGCGGAGGCTCAGTAAGGTCGAGGAGTACTAAACTTGTGGAAATATAATTGATTGAAGTCATAACTGAGACTCATATTCAGGATTCACTGAAGTGGTGAACAACACGTGAGTGAGTTTTTTAATATTTCTGATTCTTTTGAATTCATTGTTTGCAGTTAAAATTGAAAACACACCAACTGAAGATGATATATTTGTTGGTAAGTTTGTGTCTGCCGGTGTTGAAAAAGCTAAACGGACACGGAGCCAGCGTTTGGTGTTGAGAAATTCGACGCTGATCAATGGAAGTGGCGCCTACATTTTCTTCTTTCTCTTGTCTCCAGGGAAAAACGTTCCGATAGTACCCGTGTTTTGCCCCAAAATTCCAGTACTATGACGTTTAGAAGGTCTCATATTAACCAATCACGGCTGATGTTACAAACGTGGGGCATAATAAATGCCCAGAGACGAGGTCTCGACTTCAATAGAACATTTGGGAAAACCACATCTTGATAAGAACATATATGTATTAACCAATCTATTACTGACACGGGTATCACCTTGTTATAATGCAGAATACAACGAAATGGATGAGTCTGTTGTATAATTGTGGGGAGGTTCAGCTGTAATTTGGTTGGACTGTAGGATTAAATTGTTACTGATCCCATTGTCCAGTTAGGTGTTTATTTCATTTCTGATTATGAACTGATCAATTGTGATTTAAACAATGTTGTCTATTTATTTAATTATTCATTTGTTTACTGGGGTTTGAAGACACGTTCGACCGTCATGGTCACCTCGTGTCGGAAAGTTTTACAGTTGAAACTAGAAGTCCTGTCATGAACTGTGTGCTTATCTAGGCTTAATTGCGCGTAGAAATTGTGCGCAATTGCCATATCGAATGGCATCCAAAGCACGGCAGGTTCTCCTGGTTACTCATAGCAAACCCAGGCAATGTTTCTGCCAATGGACCTCCGGGTTACTCGGAGGTCCATTGGCTGAAACATTGCTTGCGCACAGTCCATATGTACAGAATTTGATAGCCTTAGTATGATCATAACGCGTAGATTAACGCGCAGATCGACGTGCTATTTGTGCACATTTCATGACAGGACTTCTAGTTTTAACTGTACGAGTGGAGGAAGCTGAAATACTCGGAGAGAACCGCCGCGCAACGGAGAGCAACTGCCAGACCCCCCAACGTACTAACTCCCCAGAGGCAGGATCAGCATTTGTTGAAGACAAGTGCACCACCGACGTACAATACGCCTTAGTACACAGCTCCAACCGTGCCCTAATGTGTGCAATCCGGAGTAAGGGGGCGCGGTGGCTCAGTAGGTAGAGGTGCAGGCTGCAAGCCGAGAGGTTCTCGGTTCGAATCCCACCGGCGGCAACCGCGTTGTGTCCTTGGGCAAGACACTTCACCCCCATTGCCCCTGTGGGGTCACGGTGACTATGTGCACTAAGGCGTACTGCACGTCGATGGTGCACCTGTCTTCAACCTATGCTAACCCTGCTTGTGTGGAGTTAGTATGTTGGGGAGCTGACAGTTGCTCGCCGTTGCTCGGTGGTTCTCTCCGGGTACTCCGGGTTCCTCCACCAGTAAAACTGTCGTGGTCATAATTAGCCATTGTGCAGAAATATGTGACCTTTTAAACGCGAATAAATAAATCGGGAGTAAATATCTTGCCCAAGGACCCAACGCAGTTAGCCTGGTCGAACCGTTGACTTTTCGGTTTGAAGTTGAGTTCCATAAACACTGAGTCACCGTGATCCCAAGCAATGTTGTCTACAAACCGAGTTAAAACAATTAGGTGTACAGAAATTGACTCGATAGAATATTTTGCGGTGCCCCCACTAACTATAACACATATCTGATGAGTTACAAAGTTTATGTAATATCAAATGGAGGTATCGTCGGGGTCAGGTTCCTGTGCGCAAGCAAGCCAGACACGTTGTTGCTTGTGTAGCAGAAATTTGAGGAAGCAATAGAAACATATGTTGTTCATGGTCAACAGGAACAAACTTCACGGTTGTATCAGAACAGAAACCTTCCTTTATGTGTCTTCATGCTGTATTATATATGCGTTTAGCTCTCCTAACCTCCTGGTCGTTCAAACTACATTTGGCGCGGACAAAATGTGTGTCCATTAGAAATACACTCTAGCTGTATCCTACCAATACACATTTTCGGAATTATTCGGACATTGTTTCGAAATTATTGTTCTATTCTATAAAATTACAAAATGAAATAGGATTGTAATCACCGGGTATTTTACAATTGGTAACAATATCGTAATCACCTAAATACCCGGCCCATCTCCCATCCGTGTAAAACTTGAGTCTGAACTGACTTTGATGAAACTTCTCATACACGATCGCTAGCATGAAGGCATCCGCTGCTCCCAGTTTCGGCTATATTATCTCATCTTGAACTTAGATGTAGCATTGGTTTATATACAAAATCTCCTCTGTGGGACTCCTATTAGATTAATTAACTACTCATGGTAATTTTGATAATGATCACAAGTGTACTGTCATTTGTTTACTCTCCAAATTCTCCTCGTGGGGACCCAAGGAAATGAAGCAGTGCGCGTTCGCTGTAGTAAACAAGCTCTGTTTACTGGCAAAATAGGACCAGGTCACCATTGTCTGGAATGGAAGCTCTGTAAAATGGGCAACATGTGTAAAACGATTGGTTAGACATATAGAATATACCCAAAGTAGCTTGGTGTACCAAATGTTCACCGCGAGTGGTGAGGTGGTGTTAACATTTATTACAATTAACCACCCACCTGTTGTACAACGTCATCAAACTCAAATTCCGGTCTTTCTTCTCCAACTGGACATCCAATGGGCTTCAGCGCATTTTGAACTAAGCTGTCAGTTATGTCCTCTCCTGAAACAGATAGATTTGTTTACAACTTCAAGTCATGAAGCCATGGCATCGACATGTTTACCACTCCCGCACAATACGCTCTGACCGAGAAGAAGATACGTGAGAGGGAGTCTATAGATGGGTAGTCTCGGGGCTGGGGTTAATCATTTACTCAGGGATTCAAATCAAATAAGTTTTCAAACTTTATCACACGTCCTTGGTATTACCATAGTTGCTAAAAGTAGAAGGACGAATATAGAATATACCCATAGTAATTTGGTGTACCAAATGTTCACCACAAGTGGTGAAGTGGTGTTAACCGCGAGCCTTTGGCGCGCGGTTAACACCACTTCACCACGAGTGGTGAACATTTGGTACACCAAGCTACTTTGGGTATATTTTATTTATACCATGATCGTCAGATTATTAAGAGTCGCTATTATTTTTTCTCGATTTTACTGAGCAACAGACGTACATACGTGCGAATCTGTTTTTGTTTACACAAGCATCGGTAGGCGGTACTTCCGCTGTCAATTTTATCGCCGAAACGAAATGGAAAATGAAACGGGGCCTTTCTCATTTTAATAGCATAATAATATATCATTTCGAGTTATGGATGCTTTATTAACATGAGATAATGCATGTTTGTTAAGTTGTGGTGTCCTATGAGGTAAACTCTTTTAGAAACGTAATAAATAATTGTCACTTTCATTTCACTCTTCGTGAGGCGACGTGCAATAAATTTAGACAAGTTCGCATTCAGGTCGACATCACCAAAGGTCAGCTTGGATGTAGTTCTACTGTAGGTGTAAATTTTAACTATTGAAATCCCATTGCTGGCGTGTTCACCACGGTTGGTGTGTAAAGCTAAAAATTATGTCATACGTTTTTCATATATAGTAGAATAGGTAATCATGGTATAAACGATTTTATATCTATGTTGCGGTCACGTTTAACCATTGTTTAGACATATGTGACCTTAAACACCAATAAATAAATAATTTGTAAGTTGTCACAGGTTTTAACTGAATTATCTCTTCTTGAATCTGAATATATTTTTCATTGATTCCTATATGAAATTCCGGTTTACACAAATCCCCACCCCAGAAGAGACCTATAGAGGTGGGTGTAAATCAGATTTATCTCAAGTACCCTTTGACTAATATTTCATCTACATCATCGTAGTTGTAACTGTTATTCAAAAAAAGTAGGGGATATTTGATAAAAGTGAGATATCTGAAGAAATATATTTATATTTTCATCAAAAAAGACTGTTAAGGCATTGCGCTGAGACATCTGGTGAATTATATCAGTGATAGTGTCTGACAAGCACACATTCCATACACAGTGCTGTAGAAGACATGGGCGGTCAGTCGGAAAATTTACCAGACAACAATATCTTGTAAATCCTCCTCGGTTCGCGAGACTAGCGCGGATCCTACGTGGCATACTCCTAACCAAACGTCCAATATGAGTTTGATTGATGTTAATCCATTCTTCCTGCAGTGCAGCGACGAGTTCCTCGACATTGGTAGGGAGCTGTGGCATTGTCGTAGGCGCCTGCCAAGCATATTTCAGGCGTGCTCGATTGGTGAAAGGTCTGGACTTAGTGTTGGCCAAGGCAGAGATGGAACCTCGATTGTTCGGAAAACATGACGTTGCTCCACCGACGATTGTTCCTGTGCTATCGTGCTCCACACCGATTACGCCTTGCTTCTATGTTACGTTCAGTCAAACGTGGAATTATTCGAGGTCGTCGTGCGTACAAATTGCAGCTGCGTAGGCGATTTCGGATAGTCTGACCAATGACTCGCACATCTGTCGCTCAGTGCAGCTGTCCAATTTGTGAGGCACTTTGATGGCGGTTACGTAATGCTGTTGTTCGGATGTTGTGTCAGTCTTCGCATACCTCAAAAGTTACGTTTCAACCAGAAACTGTTGACGAACGAGTTTATACCAACAAAAGAACGATGAGACCTCCGAAAAAAGCCCATCCAGTACAAATGAAAATTTCAAAACGTACCCCACAGATATTAACGTGGCGCTCGTGCGAAAAACCTACACGAAGTTTTCGTGGGCCGTGACATTCATGATCCGCACTAAACTTGGTAACATATTGATGTGTCCAATCACGCGTATCCAATACTATTTTCCGAAAATATCAACATCTGTTTGGATATCCTCTACTTTTTTGAATAGTATAGTTAAAAAACACAAGACGTCCGTTTTCGTAAAAAATAAAATATACATGCAGTAGTCATGACACAACTTTAATTAATACGTACCATTCAGGTCCTCTAAACTAGTCATGCTGTGCTCTCTCGCCCAACTTCTGAAAACGCGGACTGCAGATCTTTATTTGTATGGACTGTGTGTGTGACAAAACTCGGGAGTAACAGATATAGTCTTCTAAAAAGAAGTGCATGTTTACCTGCTAGAGAGAACTAATATCTTAAAATTCAATCCCGACAACATTGTCCCGACTGAAAACACAATATTGTCGGTATCATACCACCTAAAACCTCTTAGCGATGCCCTTGTCCCTAATTTATGAAACGATTCAACGACTCGTCTCATACATAATCACATGCAGGTAGAAGTGCGTACATTCCAAACCTCAATTCTTCAAGTTGTAGCAATGTTTAACAGAATTATCTCCACTTGCTTCTAGAATTAACATTGTTTCATGCGTGGAGCTCTTCTATTTCCAACAAATTCAACATCTATGATTCCAATTCGGCGAAGCTTGTTTACGTGTCCCAATGCAAAAATACATGTTCATATTTCTAAACTTCACAATTCAAACTGATTTGTATCGCTCACATACATGTATCCTTTGCACTCTCATGCTACTCCTCATTCTACAGACAATCAAATATTCTGTCAGACCGATATTTTGAACATTCTGAGATTGCATGTTTCAGGGTTTCAGTTTCTTTCAAATTACATATCTAACACGTCTTGCCATCATCTTTTCCTCCAATGATCTCAAACTCAATACAATTTGAACAGCAATGACCTTCAAAAGTACAATTTCAGCACACTTTAAATAGTGGATTTTCTTTACCGCATCGGCCACCCAAATACCTTATTCTTTCAAATTTCTCTCATAGGGCTGTCACGATTCATCGATTAATCGATTGTCGATCGGTCATGCCGAAATCGATTAGAATTTTTCGTTGTCGAAGAATCGGTAAATTTCGCACCGTTCTAGACGTTTAATAATTAAAACTAGATGGTGTCATTTGTGTGCGAAGCACACTATAGTATATCCCCGCATTTGCACTTTCCTTTTTGGTTAGTGCAGGATACAGACTTGGATAAAAAGGCTTCACGCATGTGTGTGATTTAAAATGATAAAACAGTATTTAATTTCCTTCTGAAGACTCACATGTGAAACTACTTCAATATTTCAAACAAGATACTTCACCCAACATGATGTATAAAGGGTAGTGTTCTGATCACATCATTGTCACATGATTGAAAAACCACTTGGACCCAAATCAAAATTCCAAAACCTTCATGCACATCTACAGATGCTATCTGAACATGTTAACATGGTTTAAACGTTTCGAATTCAATACCCTAAGAGCCTTTGAGCGGACAAAGATTTTCTGAGGGTAAAAGTGGTTCCACTGGATCCACTTGGACCCAAATGAAAATTCCAAAACCTTCATGCACATCTACAGATGCTATCTGAACATGTTAACATGGTTTAAACATTTCGAATTCAATACCCTAAGAGCCTTGTAGCGGACAAAGATTTTGTAAGGATAAAAGTGGTTCCACTGGAACCACTTGGACCCAAATCAAAATTCCGAAACCTTCATGCACATCTACAGATGCTATCTGAACATGTTAACATGGTTTAAACGTTTCGAATTCAATACCCTAAGAGCCTTTGAGCGGACAAAGATTTTCTGAGGGTAAAAGTGGTTCCACTGGAACCACTTGGACCCAAATCAAAATTCCGAAACCTTCATGCACATCTACAGATGCTATCTGAACATGTTAACATGGTTTAAATGTTTCGAATTCAATACCCTAAGAGCCTTTGAGCGGACAAAGATTTTCTGAGGGTAAAAGTGGTTCCACTGGAACCACTTGGACCCAAATCAAAATTCCGAAACCTTCATGCACATCTACAGATGCTATCTGAACATGTTAACATGGTTTAAAAGTTTCGAATTCAATACCCTAAGAGCCTTTGAGCGGACAAAGATTTTCTGAGGGTAAAAGTGGTTCCACTGGAACCACTTAGACCCAAATCAAAATTGTGAAACCCTCATGCACATCTACAGATGCTATCTGAACATGTTAACATGGTTTAAACGTTTCGAATTTAATACCCTAAGAGCCTTTGAGCGGACAAAGATTTTCTAAGGATAAAAATGGTTCCACTGGAACCACTTGGAACCAAATCAAAATCCCGAAACCTTCATGCACATGTACTGGTGATACCTGAACACATTAGCATAGTTTAAACATTAATGCAAGTGAATGTAACACCGGACGGACGTACAGACGGACGGACGGACGTACGTACGGACGGAGATAACGACAATATCCCCGACGAAAGCGGGGATAAAAAATGGATGAAAAAACAATTGTTTCTAAGGGTAAAAGGTCAAGATCATCGACGTTGAACCTCAAGAAACATTTGTCTTTTAGGTAATTCAAAGCTTTGATGTTCTGAACTTTTGAACCGTCAGTGTAATAATCAAGACCTGTCGCCAGTTGCGAACTTGCAAAGTTCGCAACTGACGACCGGTCTTGATTATAAGACTGACGGTTCAAACGTTCGGTCTTGATGATTACACCGACGGTTCAAAAGTTCAGAACATCAAAGCTTTGAATGTAACTAAAAGAGGATCGCCTTCGTTGTTCACTTAAGGTAGGCCAGCTGACTTGAACTTCATTTTAGCGACTTCAAAGAGAAGGAGGTGGCATTTAGGTACGATTAATCGATTATTATCGATTATTTTCGACCATTAATCCATTCCTAAATTAAAAAATCGTGACAGCCCTATAAAATTCTCTCACAACCCTCCATTACTCGCGCTCTCTGTGTCTCGGACGCGTTTCGCCTTTTCTCATCATCCTATATCTTAACGCGCTGTTGAATCGTTTTTAATTCACCTCGCCCTCCCCACCACACTTGTTCTATCCACCTTGTCTTGATATTGAAGTGCACATCACATCTTTTCAACTTGTCAACTGAAAAGTAAAACATGTACATTTTTATTTTGTTATTTTTCTAGTTGATCGTTATTTTTCCATGTGCATTTAGGTGAGGGGTTGGCGGTTGTCCCCTCATCGATCCCTTCCTTTTCTCCAAATTTTGAAATGTTATCGAGTTGGTCATTTACCTCTCTGCTCTCTAATATCAACAAACTATCAAAATTTCAGAAAACTATGTTTGCTATAATACAAATGCGACATTTAACGAAATCAATCAGTTAGCTTTGTCAAAAAAGACTGAATTGCCTAAATTCTTAGCTACAGTGTGGAAAATATTTGTAGGTTCAAATGTTGATATGTTAACGTCATTGCGTAGATGGTTAATCACTTTTCCTTCCATAATCTATATATTCGTGTTTAATATGGAGAGGAATATATTCTTTCCAGCAAAATTGTAGTCTGATGTGTGTACTTATGTGTCTTTTCAGTAAAGAGAGGACAGAGGAGAGGCTACTTAGGATTGGCCTGAAGGAGATCTTTGTATTAAAGAACACCAGGTTGTTCTGATATCTTTTGTCCCATTGTTGAAAATATAACATAAAAATAAAGTAATAAGCATTGATCTGTGTTTTGTGTTTTATTACGTCATTCAACGAAGTTGAAATGACATATAGTCTTTTTTTCTTGTTCAGTCAATCGGCCTCCACCTGCGAAATGTGGCACAGAAGATATTAATGACCGTCCCAGTTTGACTGTAACAGTGTCCGGTTGTTTATTCTCCACCTTTATCCAAAAACAATACCAGCCTCCGTCTTTCAAACATTGGAAATATGGTCTCCAAGAAAGCAAAAACATATTTAAAAATCCCATACCGAGTTGGGACATTCTCAATGGTTATAATCGAATTTTAGGGTGAAGATTTTTGTCGCCAACGTCACCAAAAAGTAAATGATTGTAATGAAATTTTAGTATGCTGCTGATTTAAATATATTAACCCTCTGCACTCTGATGTCAAAATATGATAATTTCAAATTCCAAATGTTTCCCATAATGCATCTAGGAATTTAACCAATTCAGTCTTGTTTGACAGAGCTCATTGAGCTCTGTCAAACAAGACTGAATTGGTTAAATTCCTAGATGTATTATGGGAGAAATTTGAAATTTGAAATTTTGTTTTTTCGACTTCAGTGTGCTGAGGGTTAAGAGATACCTGTTTATTTTTTACTTTTCGATTTATCTTTCTTATTGGCCTTTGTATGTCACCTTAAACTGAGGGGTCATTTTGCACATTTCTCAATGAAAACGCCAATTTTCAATAACGCACAGCTCCATATAGATATACATGCAGCTTTGAAATTTTACAGACTATTAAATGAGTTTGTTAAAATTTAAACCTTAATCCAAAACAACGTCAGTTGTACGTTTTGTTTCGTGAACATTCAATATCTTCCAGATTGTTGAACGTTCACCCAAGAAGCTTTGGAAATATATTTTCCAATAAAAAACATATTTAAAAATGTCACAGGTTTTATGCCGACAAATAATTCGTTTGGGGTTGCCTTTGCGGTGACGGAAGGATATCAATATCTCAAAAATAAAAATTTGTCAGATTTGCATGACACTTTTAGTATGTGTAGCACTCACAATACAAAAGAAAGAGGCTATATGGAGTGGTATGTGGGGGTAGTTACCCCTCCACTTTTTTCGCCAAGCGTAGTAAAACAATACTATCATTTTAATTTTTGTTGTATTGAACGTTGCTGTGTAATAGTCGGTATGCTTAATCCCATATTCCCAAGTGCACTAAATCAGAGAAGTTTTGAAATTAGGTTTGCCACCCCCCCCCCCCCCCCCCCCCACACACACACACACGCGCGCGCTATCTGCAAACAACAAACAAGAGTCGAGGGTCCAAATTGCAACAAGGTATGCCGCGTCTAAACAGACTGAAACATAGTGCTAAAGAGTATTCGACGAATGCTGGAATCGAGAGCGTGCAAGGCATACGTTTGGAATTCAGCCTACAGCAATTTTAAAAAATAAATAAAATTTAATATTTTAGAAAAATGCTCAAAGGTATAACTCAATGAAATCATGCAAATATGAATATCATTGGAACCGGCTTGATCAGCCGGTTCCAATGATATCCAAATTCGCATGATTTTGTTGCAAAACAGTTAACAATTTTCTCAACTTAGGGAGAGGACCTCCCCCCCCCCCCGAAACCCACCCCAGTTCGGCGCTGCGCAATCCTCAACTGTACCCTCACTTTTGTAACTCTGCCACCGCCACTGGTTTTGGAATTTTGATTTAACGCCATTTTCGGCGTTCGGCGTTCGGCGTTTGTAAGTCAGTTTATGTTTTTACACTCCTTCCCATTTTGTGACAACCCAACCTCAACAACTGTAAAGGATATCCTTATTACAATTAAACAAACGTCACAAGGAATAGTTGGAAGGATGTATGGGTATAATTGAATGCGTTTTGTCGCTACAAGCTGAACGCTATGACGTCAAAGGTGACGGAGATGCAAACAACGTAAAACTTAAATTCCACATTCGGAAGTTAAAAAAAATGAAAACCCAACGACAGACCCCGGCGATGTGAAATAAACAACGTCGGTGGTACACACCTCTCATTTGCTGACAGCCCTAACCCCAAAACTACAGAACATAGTACTACATTTTTATGACGGACACCTAGAGGAATAATTGAAGTCAAACATGGCCAATTTGTTTCCACATTCCCCTTTTGCACTATCAGCAACTCCAGGTTGTATTTTCTTGACAACTGTTTTACGACAAGTTGGTTTAATAAAGCTATTACTTCACGAATCATGCACTTTAAAATTACAACCGTGCGTCAAGTACAGAGCTTCATTCACGATACAGCTCCCTTCTTGCGTATTGGCACAGGAGTCAGAACCTTGTGGGGGGGGGGGGGGAGAGAGGCTCTAGTCCAAACATGCCCTAAAAGCCTGTATTTTTATTGTTTGGTTTGGTACGTCCTTTTAAAGGGCGTACCGAACCAAACAATAAGAATACAGGCTTTTAGGCCATGTTTAGACTGGGGGTGGGGTGGGTAGGCCTAACCAAAGAATCCTGGACTCCTGGGCCAACCCCGGGCTCCCCAAAGTTCCGGACCCCGTGGTTACTACCCCGCCCCATTTCTTCCCTGCCCTTGCATGTTGAGAATAACGTTTTTTATAGTCGTTTTGCTCTTCCAATGTAAGGCATCCAGCTCGCCCGATGATAAAATCACTACGCTATAAAGATCGAGATAACCAAGTTTTTGATTCCAGGGCCGAAAATATTCTGCGTAACTGTACAATAGAGATGGGAAACACACCGAAAAGATGACCCGATACCGATATCACGCGATACCGAAAAACCATCATTGAATACCGAGACTGTATTTATTTTCGTATTTTCTCACATTCTCTATTTATAAGACCTTGTTGAGGCCTGATACCACTGAATGCTTCAGTTCCATGAAAAAGGTGACTGATTTTCTTTTCAGTTTTGTTAACCATTAAAGGCCATTAAAATTGTCCTGAACACTCACCAGTTTGCAACCTGTACATGTCCAGTTGCTTTGAAGTGACCTCCAGTCACGTCTCTTAGCTGCCTTCAAAGACAGCTCATAATTGACTGTTGATCACTGCTCAGGTGATTCATCTATTGTCGAGAGGATCTCCCACTGATGGTTTATCAAGTGCACAAGGTCAGAGATCGCAAAGCATGACGCAAACTTTTTTTAAAGATAAGACAAAACAAAATTAAATAATTGATTGTCCAGGATTGTCAGGCATTTTGTTTTAAAACGAATGAGGGAGGGAAGTTTTTATTTTTAATTCCTGATGGAATGATGCCTAAAATCCAATTGTGAGAGCCAAAAATTAAATATTACAGTTAAAACTAGAAGTCATGTCCTGAAATGCGCACAAATAGCACGTCGATTTGCGCGTTAATCTACGCGTTATGACGATGGTAAGGCTATCAAAGTCTGCACATACGGCCTCTGCACAAGCAAAGTTTCAGCCAATGGACCTCCGGGTAACCCGGAGGTCCATTGGCAGGAACATTGCTTGTGTTTGCTATGGGTAGCAAGGAGAACCTTCCATGCCTTGGGTGCCATTCGATATGGCAATTGCGCGCAATTCCTACGCGCAATTAAGCCTAGATAAGCGCACAGTTCGTGACAGGACTTCTAGTTTTAACTGTAGAGTTTCCATGTTGATTTTGCTGAGAGATTTCTTTTTTTTTTTGTAACAGCGATCATACAACACAAAATCAATATAGAACAACTAAAATGTAGATCAAATATAGTAAGGAGTTTTTGAACTGATTGAGTGTTAGAAGCTACAATCAGGCCTTTCAAAAAAATTAGGGTAGCAGTGCAAAAGTAACATTTCCCTTACCCACGTTTCGTATTCAGTGAAACTTAAATAACGGTTGGTTATACAAATTGTTTTATTACAAATTATTGGAGAGTGCCTGTTGTAAAACAATTTTTGTGGAACAAATTTAGACCACTAAAACCAATCTAACTCTCAGCCAGTTAAATAAATATTTATTTTGTACATACATATGAGAATCGTGTCGCATTTCGCGAAGATAATAACAATACTGTATCAATGTATATAACATAATGCATCGCAAATTGCGATGAGATACCGCTAAAATCACACACTTTGATAGTTTTATACATTTTGAATTTTGCTTCCAAAATAATTATGACGAACGCGGGCCGAAAAAAACGAATGCACCGGTGACTGAGAATCAAAAGATTAATTTCATTCAGCCTCACAATAATTATTATCGTCTTGGCAAGACAGAAAAGATTAACTGAATGAACAAACTGTCATCAAACAAAGTCAATGATTTGGGCTGTCACGATTCATCGATTAATCGATTGTCGATCGGTCATGCCGAAATCGATTAGAATTTTTCGTTGTCGAAGAATCGGTAAATTTCGCCCCGTTCTAGAGGTTTAATAATTAAAAAAATTGGATGAAAAAACTATTGTTTCTAAAGGTAAAAGGTCAAGATCATCGACGTTAAACCTCAAGAAACATTTGACTTTTAGATACATTCAAAGCTTTGATGTTCTGAACTTTTGTACTGTCAGTGTAATAATCAAGACCTTCGCCAGTTACGAACTTAGTAAGTTCGCAACTGGCGACAGGTCTTGATTATTACACTGACGGTGCAAACGTTCGGTCTTGATGATTACACCGACGGTTCAAAAGTTCAGAACATCAAAGCTTTGAATGCAACTAAAAGAGGATCGCCTTCGTTGTTCACTTAAGGTAGGCCAGCTGACTTGAACTTCATTTTAGAAAAAAATGAGGGTACTAGCGCAGAAAAAATGAGGGTACCAGTGCAGAAAAAATGAGGGTACCAGTGCAGAAAAAATGAGGGTACCAGTGCAGAACAAATGAGGGTACTAGCGCAGAAAAAATGAGGGTACCAGTGCAGAAAAAATGAGGGTACCAGCGCAGAAAAAATGAGGGTACCAGTGCAGAAAAATGAGGGTACAGTGCAGAAAAAATGAGGGTACCAGCGCAGAAAAAATGAGGGTACCAGTGTAGAAAAAATGAGGGTACCAGCGCAGAAAAAATGAGGGTACCAGTGCAGAAAAAATGAGGGTACCAGTGCAGAAAAAACGAGGGTACCAGTGCAGAAAAAATGAGGGTACTAGCGCAGAAAAAATGAGGGTACCACTGCAGAAAAAATGAGGGTACCAGTGCAGAAAAAATGAGGGTACTAGCGCAGAAAAAATGTGGGTACCAGTGCAGAAAAAATGAGGGTACCAGCGCAGAAAAAATGAGGGTACCAGTGCAGAAAAAATGAGGGTACAGTGCAGAAAAAATGAGGGTACCAGCGCAGAAAAAATGAGGGTACCAGTGTAGAAAAAATGAGGGTACCAGCGCAGAAAAAATGAGGGTACCAGTGCAGAAAAAATGAGGGTACCAGTGCAGAAAAAACGAGGGTACCAGTGCAGAAAAAATGAGGGTACTAGCGCATAAAAAATGAGGGTACTAGCGCAGAAAAAATGAGGGTACCAGTGCAGAAAAAATGAGGGTACCAGTGCAGAAAAAAATTAGGGTACCAGTGCAGAAAAAATGAGGGTACCAGTGCAGAAAAAATGAGGGTACCAGCGCAGAAAAAATGAGGGTACCAGTGCAGAAAAAATGAGGGTACTAGCGCAGAAAAAATGAGGGTACCAGTGCAGAAAAAATGAGGGTACCAGTGCAGAGAAAATGAGGGTACCAGTGCAGAAAAAATGAGGGTACCAGTGCAGAAAAAATGAGGGTACCAGTGCAGAAAAAATGAAGGTACCAGTGCAGAAAAAAATGAGGGTACCAGTGCAGAAAAAAATGAGGGTACCAGCGCAGAAAAAATGAGGGTACCAGTGCAGAAAAAATGAGGGTACCAGTGCAGAAAAATTGAGGGTTCCGGTGCAGAAAAAATGAGGGTACCAGTGCAGAAAAAATGAAGATGCCAGCGCAGAAAAAATGAGGGTACCAGTGCAGAAAAAATGAGGGTACCAGTGCAGAAAAAATGAGGGTACCAGTGCAGAAAAAATGAGGGTACCAGTGCAGAAAAAATGAAGGTACCAGTGCAGAAAAAAAGAAGGTACCAGTGCAGAAAAAATGAAGGTACCAATGCAGAAAAAATGAGGGTACCAGTGCAAAAGCCAACATTTTCCTTACCCATGTTTTGTATTCAGTGAAACGTAAATAATAGTTTGTTTATACAAATTTGTTTCATTACAAATTATTGGAGAGTGCCTTTTGGCACTCTCCAATAATTTGTAATAGAACAATTTTTGATGAACAAATTCAGACCTCTAAATAAATAATCTAGTCCTCAACCAGTTAAATACTTATTTATTTTGTATACATATGAGAATCGTGTCGCATTTCGCGAAGAGAATAACAATATTGTATCAATGTATATGACATATCGCATCCCAAATCGAGATGTGCTACCGCTAAAATCACATGGTAGTTTTGTGCATTTTGACATTTGACTCCGAAATAAAAATGACGAACGCGTGCCGACAAAACGAATGCGTCGGTGCCTCAAAATCAAAAGATTAATTTTCTTTAGCCTTAAGGTGCGTTTGGAAAAAATTACAAAATTACTATACATGTAGATATGATTTTTGATGGCAAAAGAATGTCAATGTTGAGCTCATTGGCCGTGGCATTTGTGGCGCTTTGCTGCTAAAATGAGACTCGCAGCCAATGCATTGGTGGAAGTCCTCTAAAGTAGGCAGCATACGTATAACTGATTGACTAAGCGTGACGTCATGCTTATGTCACGGTCATGATATAGCCATAGATGTTGAAAATAACCCTAAACAGCAATAGACAAATAGAATTGGCTGAATACGCTGCAAGGAAGGAACGTAAAAGGCGAATTTCATGCAGGGGTAGGAGGTACTTGTGAAGATCGCCAATACTGCAAAAGAGGACATGTGTTAAAGCTTGTGTATCGGACTTTTCTTTGAACGGAGAAAAAAATTGCGCCTTTGAAATATCATTATTACCACAATAAGTGGGCATTTGGGCCTTTCTGGACGGGTTTGCTATTCCAGTTTTAATTCCAACGTTCTACAATGTTAAAGTGTGTTTGGGGTGGCGTTTAAAACACATATCTCGACAACAAGCAAACATTAAGAAGGTTCGCCCGATAAACACCCTGATAGGTAAAACAAATGCCGGCTGCCACACTCTTTCAGTCAGATTGAGGGTGACCGCTGATGATTTATATATAACGCTATACATTACCAGTAGGTGGTGCATCTAGATTTTGCAAAGCATTCGTGATATGTAACCTCATCTTGTCGTCTTCAATCAGTACAAGATGCGCACCATCTGTATTGCATTTGTTCTTGACGCACTGCTGTGTTTGTGTTACAATCAAACTATATCTTAAGCAAAGGATATGTTGGATTAAATTTAAAGTTTAGATCCCTTGTCTACAGGACATGCATTCTTTGACACTGAAAAAATGCAACTCAAATAATGGATGCAGCTCAGACCCCAAAACAAAATGGACACAGTAAAACTCAGTTGCAGCGAATCCACGAGGACCCCAAAAATGAGTCCGCTTTATTAAACCGATAATCGTTACATACGTATAAGGAAGCATTATTTATTTATTTATTTATTTATTTATTTATTTATTTATTTATTTATTTATTTATTTATTTATTTATTTATTGGGATTTCACACTTTCGACAGCCAGGGTCACCTCGTGTCGGACAGTTTTACAGACGGCGAAGCCGGAGTACTTGGAGAGAATCACCGGTAAGCAACGGCCTGTCTCCACAACGTACTAACTCCGCACAAGCAGGGTTAGCATTAGTTTAAGATGAGTTCACCATCGACGCGCAGTACACCTTAGTACTCCGTCCCAGCGTGCCCCTAAGTGGGAAATCGGGATTTAGTGCCTTGCCCAAGGACACAGCGCCGCGCCTACCTATGACGGGTAATGAACCGTGGACCATTCGGTTTGAAGTCCAATGCCGTAACCACTGAGACACCGCGCTCCCATAACGAGGCAAGGTAGCAATACCCTAATTATGTGACAAAGACATAAAATCAACATAAGTTACATTGAAACATAATCAACTATTTACATGTTTTTTCCATATTTTAAAAAAATAATTCAGTTAATCCTGCTGTGTACTTTAGGGCATTTTTTGATTGTGTTCAAATTTCTAAAAAAATATTCTTTGATTTTATTTTATCCCAACGCATATTTAATGATGAGCTCATGACTACACCTTTCACAGACACTTAACCCAACATGAGGTGAAATGGAGGGGGGATAAAATATTTTTAGTAGCAGAAACATATTTTGTCCCCAACTTTACTCAGCATGGCCGCTTCGCTGTAATTGTAGACATTAGTTAATAAACAAATTCATTTCTGAAAATAACTAGCACTTTATTTCCTGCCATTTTCTGTCATTCAACGAAGTGGTAATTGACATGTTATAATCGAGTATCATTTGCTTTTCCTTTTTCCGATTACCCGCGTGGTGTGGGTGAGGGATGGGGGAGGGGGGCTGTCGCGCTGCGTACTAAGGCTTACAGCATGTCGATGGTGCACTTGTCTTCAACCAATGCACGTTGAGGAGTATGATAGTTGCTCCCCGCTGCTCGGTGGTTCTCTCCGGATATTCCTCCTTCGTCCACCAGTAAAACTGTTCGACACGAGGTGACCCTGACTGCCAAAAATGACGTTAAACCATAAATAAATTAATAAATAAATTTTGTCTGGAGGAAGGTCTATCCATTTTATTGAATATTGAAGTTCCCATTGCACAGACACATCTTATTACATTGTCCATGACCCTGTTAGCGTCAGTGTTCTCGAATATCAGTAAGATGTTGACGTTTCGGTTATCCCTGAGTGGGTTGAAGTGACACACCCTTCAAGTGAGGTACACATTTAACAGATGTGCTTGTGTGTTGAGTCCATACTGTTGTGTCCCAAACACCATTCGGTAAATAAATATTCATCAAGTAATTGCATCACTTAATTCTATATACCGCACTGCAAGGAAAATCAGTAAGAGCGTCTCTTTTTTCAAGTTGTTCCGTGTCATGCAATCGAGAAAGGACGCTTGTTTGGAAAGGAGACGTTTTCTCTGATCTCCTTGCAGAGAAGTATGTAGAATTAAGTGATGCAATTACATGTACTTGATGAATAATTGAAAATTGAGTATTGCGTGTGTTCTTTAGTGGCCTCGTATATTCTTGGTTAACCCTTTACCTAACGAATCGCACGCATCCGGCCGCGTAATATGCAAATTCAGCAGTTGAAAAAATATTATTTTTCAAAACATTTCAATAAAACCATATCATGTGACCCCTCGTTGGAACGAGCTCGCCGAGCTCGTCCAACGAGGGGTCACATGATAAGGTTTTGTTGAAATGTTTTGAAAAATTTAAAAAAAATATTTTTAAAATAATTAATTTTGATATCGTCTGCGTTGGGTAAAGGCTTAACTAGCATGCCCGTTCAGGACCTGTGGGTGACCGAGCGTTGTGCGTGGTTTAGTATTATTGTTTCGCTTGGCGGTTGGTGCCGAAGGAAACTCTATCGGCGTGGTTTCGAACTCCCGCCATTCCATTGTAGATAAATAAATAGTTTGCGTACACATGGTTTCTGTGTTGCCCTCCATTTTAGAAACAGAGGATCTCCAATGAGTCGCGATATAATCTGAACTGTCTTTACCGAGCTCACCAAAATCAATCTGGGACCTAGCCACAGATCGATTTTAGTGAATAAGATTTAGAAATCCCATGTCAAATCATGACGAATTTAAGATTATTCGTATCTATTTATTTATTTATTTATTTATTGGTGTTTAAGGTCACATATTTCTGCACAATGGCTAACCATGACCGTGACAGTTTTACGGGTGGAGGAAGCCGGAGTACCCGGAGAGAACAACCGAGCAACGGCGAGCAACTGTCAGCTCCCCAACATACCAACTCCACACAAGCAGGGTTAGCATTGGTTGAAGACAGGTGCACCATCGACGTGCAGTACGCCTTAGTACACAGCGTCACCATGCCCCCACGTGAGCAATGGGGGCGAAGTGTCTTGCCCAAGGACACAATGCGGTTGCCGCAGGTGGGATTCGAACCGAGGACCTCTCGGCTTTGCCTTCTGCACCTCTACCAACTGAGCCACCGCGCCCCTGATTATTCGTATTACCTACATCTAATGTGTAATTTAATCTTTAGCTGACATAACGACTAAAGCTATTCACAAACATCACAATCGAAATTGTATTCTATGTTTATCAATTTCTACCCCGGAAACTGGTTATGACCCTCACAGGAGGAGCTTGTCGAGACTGTTCCGATGAAGTTTCATAACCCATGTTTGCGAGACAAGAAATGAAAATATTTAGATATTCAAGACACTTTTTCTGCGCATGTCGTCCGCTATTTGCATTACGTAAATAGTTAATGGAAAATAAGAGAAGATTCCTTTTATACTGCTTTCGAACTCACCTACAACATTGAGACGCCAACGTTGACTTCTGACACCATTCACGAATTAGACGTATTGTCAACGATATTTTATACCATGGTTACCTATTCCACTATACATGAAAAGCCTATGACATAAATTTAAGCTTTATACACCAACCGTGATGAACGCGCCAGCAATGGGATTTCAATAGTTAAAATTTACACCTACAGTGAAACTACATCCAAGTTGACCTTTGGTGACATCGACCTGAATGCGAACTTGTCTAAATTTATCCCACGTCGCCTCGAGAAGAGTGAAATGAAAGTGGAAATTATTTATTACGTTTTTAAATGTGTTTACCCCATAAAATACCAAAAATTAACAAACATACATTGTCTCGTGTTAATAAAGCATCCACAACCTCGAAACAGTATGTTATTATGTTATTAGGATGAATAAGGCCCTGTTTCTTTTCTATTTCGTTTCGGTGATAAAATTGACAGCGGAATTACCGCCAGTCGGTGCTCATGTGAATAAAAACAAATTCGCACGTATGTAGGGCTGCTGCTCAGTAAAATCGAGAAAAAAATAATAGCGACTTTTAATAATATGACGATCATGGTATAAAAGAAATATACCCAAAGTAGCTTGGTGTACCAAATGTTCACCACTCGTGGTGAAGTGGTGTCAATCGCGCGCCGAAGGCTCGCGGTTAACACCACTTCACCACTCGTGGTGAACATTTGGTACACCAAGCTACTATGGGTATATTCTATATTTTAGTCGAGCGGCCAAATCCCTAAAGTGGACATATATCTTCCAGTACAATATAACAATTTGAAATTGAGTTTATTAGAAAGTAAAATATGTCTAGTTCCCGGAGTAGGTAGTTTTAGTTCGATGAATTGTTTAGAGGTATCCTTATTTTTGTATTGTTTACCACTACCCGGGTAGTATTTTACCGAAATTCATTATTAAACAATTCCCTCTTCAACATTAAGATGCATTTAAATGCCGACAAGCTCATGGTTCCAAAAGTTTACTTTGCTCACAAGTCACACAAGGCCCAACGCATGCTCTGTAGATTTCGCCTTCATTGTAGAAATCGTCATGACTATCTGCACATTAACCACTTATCTCAAAGTTATGCATACCTATGTGGAGGAGTGAAACAGAGCCAGTGTTGCAGAGCCCAATTTTTAATCAGGTGAGAAGGAAGACCATCGGGATGTTGCAACATAGAGTTTACACCGATACTCTCCTCTTTGGGGACGGGTTATTCTCGAAGGAAACCAAGAGAAGCCTTTTTGAAGAGGTCCATGCTTTTATTTTCTCTTCCACGAAATTTGAATAGCTCGGTACGTTTTAATATCCCCTAGCACTTTCTAGAGACGCAAATCCTCTTGATATCCTTCCGCATACAGTTGAAACTGGACGTCCTGTAACTCTATTCTGGAATATTTTTTGGAAGAAATAGCGCGCCGAGTAAGTGAACTTTCTGTCCCTATCAAGCTCAAACGGACCCATTAGCGTAACTCAATTCCTGTAGAAAAATAGTGTGATCAAAAATTCTAAACTTTTAAATAGAGATCATTAACATCATTCATAACCTCTACTTGGATATATGTACATGTAATGACGTAAATATTAAAAGTCGACTGCATATACAGCATGCAGAGAGTGCATTACTACTTAATCGCAGCGCCATGTATTCTCCACTCGAAAATTATTTGTAATTGTTCATAACAGAACGAGAAACACTTAAACACATTTTCATCACATAGACCAAGGGTGCAAAGTTTGCATGTTCTTCTCGTGTCGTGTCCTCAGAAATTTGTAAATAATTACTGAGGGAAAAATATACCCCCCCTCCCCCCCCCCCACCCCCCAGCAATTCAGCAGTACTCCACCCTCCACATACAGTAGTTTTCACTGCCGACCTCGCTAATGGCGCATTATACATTACGTGTAGAGTGGGTTGTAACAAAATCACCTGTAGAGTGGAGCTATCACCCAAAGTATCACTTCACTTTCAAATTCTGCACATATGGACAAAAACACAGGTAATGTTTCAGCCAATGGACCTCCGGGTTTAACCCGGAGGTCCATTGGCTGGAACTTTGCTTGTGGTTGTTCTGGTTTGAAACAAATCTGCAATTATTGCTTGGGAGAATCGTTACTCCGCGGGAGATTTAGTGATAATACACTCTCCACGCACTGTATTTTGCATCGCACAGTGCAAACGCTAGTGTGTATTTCAAGCTACTTCATTCTTCTACACTAAGGGGCGTATTAACTAACGAACATTTTCTGCGCTTATTAGGACAGGACTTCTAGTTTCTACTCTAGGAGTACACAAGCCGAGCTGAGGACTTGAATCCTATCGTTGTCAGGTACTCCCAATTTCAGGCAACTAAATCAATTGAGCTGTCAATCTCGAGCACAGGGACATCACAAGTATCAAGACACTTCTGTCATGTCTGTTCTATCACCGTGCTATCGCACTGTCAATACATTTATTAATACAATTTAATATATTTATATATTTATTCCGTCTGTTTATGAACAGATAACATTAACAACTGAACGTGGTACTGAGAGAGTAAAACACTTATTCGGCAATGATTCCGACTCTTCTTATAAAACTCGTCCTCGAGGTGATCTTAGGCGGAATAATATAATGCCTGGAGTCACGGTGATGGAGATTGAATAGCCATGCCCTCTCACTCTCATTCCCTCTCTCTATCTATTTCTATCTCTCCCCCCTCTCTCTCTCTCTGGTCCAGCATGCTTGTGATATGACAATAAATATTATTATATACTTGAACCCAGAAGAAAATCCTGGAAATGATTACTCATCGTGTCATAATAGGTATCGCGGAACTAAATATTTAGTTTAGAGTGATCTGCCTTGAAATGTTGCACTCGGATATTGCATCATAGTCTAAAATCAGACTCATAGAAAAAAACTTATTGCTTGAGAAAACTGTTAAAGCATTTTATTAGGTTTTTACAACAATACTGAATATTTCCCAAGAAAAAAGAGATTTTCGAAGGTTTTTCTGGGTCTATAAAATTCAGTTAACTATTTATGTATTTTTGTTGGGAATTCCCAGAAAAAACTGAGTTCAAGGACGGTACTTCACTTCCTGGTGCATTTTCTCTCTTATTTGTTGCATGACCCCATGTTTTCTGGCCAGAGAAAGTTGTGTGAAGGTCTGTACTTTATGTAGACATTTAAATATTTAATTTAAAGTGATGCGATCATATTTTTTTCCACATAAGTGTTATAATGGTCGCCTATGGGAAAATATTTAGTTCTGTGAGACCATAAGTACAATTCCCCACAACCCGCTGATTGATCGCCGCAATCACCGTCTTGTTGCAAGCCAGCCGCCTCCACGGGAACTCAACAAAGTAACTATAAATTTGAAAGTCTACTGAAATTTATTTATTTACAAACTTTTTTATCTTTTTTTTTATTTCTTTTTTTTCTTAATTAGTACTATGTATCTACAAATATTTTGTTATTCATTATCTTTTATGTACATTATTATTTTTTCATTTTCGGCTCAAAGATTTATTTATTTACAAACTTTTTTATCTTTTTTTTTATTTCTTTTTTTCTTAATTAATACTATGTATATACAAATATTTTTTTATTCATTATCTTTTATGTACATTATTATTTTTTCATTTTCGGCTCAAAGATTTATTTATTTACAAACTTTTTTATCTTTTTTTTTATTTCTTTTTTTCTTAATTAATACTATGTATCTACAAATATTTTTTTATTCATTATCTTTTATGTACATTATTATTTTTTATTTCCTGCTCAAAGAATTTCGCTTCCTCTTCGCGATGGATGGGGGTTGATGATCCCTGAAAGGTGGACTACAGCCCCCCACCGACCCCATTTAGCGCCAGTCATCCACATTTAAATTATGTGTTATTCTTTTCCATTGAAACAGCTTCGTATAAGTTTCCAGCTTGCTGTTGAATCCATTTCCGATCCCTTTAAAAATATAGATATGCTTAGGTATATTTATGTAGTTTATTATTTGAATTATTGGAAATAAATATTGTTTAAAAAGCGGGGCGGCCGCCGTGGACTGGTTACTTTCCACGGGGGGCAATATTTCCACGGACGAAACAATATTAGATTCCAAACACTAATTATAGGCATAATCATCAAAAATTTAATCAATGAAGCACCGATTAAAACCCGCATCTTCATTAATTAAACTTTTACTGATAAGAATTTTTATTATCTGGTAAACGCATACGAGGACATCACTGACCACGCGCGGATTACTACTGTCAGTTTACGACGAATGTCCTATAAATATTTACATGTACATTGCACAAAACTAGAGATTATCGTCAATGGTAAAATCGTTACTGGAAAGCCGTAGGAACAAACTTTTGACGAAAAAAAACCAGTGCTACAGTACGTGGAGAGTGTATTATCACTAAATCACCCGCAGAGTGGAGATTCCACCCGAGTAATAATAGCAAATTTGTTGCAAAGCATAACCAGCACAAGCAAAGTTTCAGTCAATGGACCTCCGGGCTAAACCCGGAGGTCCATTGGCTGAAACATTGCTTGTGTTTTTGTCGATATGTACAAAATTTGAAAGTTATAGTTTGTGTGATAACTCCACTCCGCGGGTGATTTAGTTACAATCCACTCTCCACGTACTGTACTTCTTAAAAATTAGGCTTTTTCCTCTGGAAAGGACATCTGTTTTTCTACGGATTATTATTTTTGGGGTTTCTTTTCACACATTTTGTCCGTACGATTCAGAAGCCATTTTCGAACCGTTTTTCACAGAGGTTTGCACACGCATAGAGGGGCACACAATCTAAACATGTACCTAAGAAGGATTTTCGATTTAACCTTTATTTCACCAGAATTGCCAAAAAACTGTCAAAATTATGGTTTTTAGGCACTTTCTCGAAACACGTCTTGCCGATTTGTTTTTAAACACTCATCATTGTTAGACCTGTCTGTGACGCGACCATTCGTATACAAGAGATATTAGGCAATGCATATGTTAACCCTCCACAGGCTGCCAAACATCGACATTTTGATGAAATGGGCTGTTTTCGGGCCCTAAAGCACCCAAACGATACACGAGAGATAAATATAACTTCATTTATTGGAAGTGGGATTCACCGTGGATCATTTCTGTAAGTAATAAGGAAATTCACAAAACCAAGCGTTAACCCGTTTTGGGCTGGTTCAACTGCAATGCCCCTCAAAAGCTAAAAAAAATCATTTTATCTGTGTATTTCTCTAAACGAGTTTTGCTGATTTGCAAGAAGAATTGGGCACGCACAGGCTTTGGTGTGAAAATAGAAGCTGCATGGACAAAATACTCCGGTGAGCATTTGTTAACCCTCCACGGGCTGCTAAAAGTCAAAGTTGTGATAAAATCGGCTGTTTTTGGACACATCAACACCCAATGGGCACGCCACAACGACAAATACTTTCTTTTATCGAGCGCAAAATTTATACGGAAAAATTTTTGTAAGTAGTAAGGGTATTCAAAAGTCGAAGTATTAACCCATTTTGGGCAGGCTAAAGAGAGATACCCCTTAAAAGTTAAAAATTCCCAGATTCTGTGGATTTCTTTTAAAACATCTGGTAGGTTTTCAAGAAAAATTGACTATTCGCAGGTCTTTGTGTGGCATTACAAGTTGCATGGACAATATATTCCGGTGAGCGTTTATTAACCCAGACTGCCAAGCATCGCAATTTAGTTGAAATGGGTTGTTTTCGGACACGCACAGCACCCAGTGTATACCCGAGAGTTGAACATAATCTCCTTTGTTGGAAGTGGAATTCACCGAGGACCATTTTTGTAAGTAATAAGGGTGTTCAGAAAACCAAGCGCTAACCCCTTTTGGGGTGGTTAATAGCGATACCCATCAAAAGCTTAAAAAATCCATGTTTTCCCTGGATTTTTTTACAAACATCTTGTAGGTTTTCGAGAGAAAATGGCCATTGAAACATGTAGGTCTTGTTGTCACACGACCAGTTGCATGGATAAAATAT
Organism: Pictodentalium vernedei; assembly: GCA_031216915.1. NCBI lineage: Eukaryota > Metazoa > Mollusca > Scaphopoda > Dentaliida > Dentaliidae > Pictodentalium > Pictodentalium vernedei. Next base: position 82,670,877 of record CM062296.1, on the reverse strand, counting down.
TCCGGTAAGCATTTGTTAACCCTCCATGCGCTGCTAAATGTCAAAATTGTGAAAAAATAGTCTGTTTTTGGACACGAACAACATCAAATGGGAATGCCACAGAGAAACGTAACTTCTTTTACCGGACGCAAAACTGATAGGGAAAATTTTTTAAGTAGTAAGGGTATTCAAAAATCGAGGTCGTAACCCATTTTCGACTGGTTAGGAGATATACCCCTTATAAGTTTAAAATTCCCGTTTCTGTGGATTTCTCCAAAAAAATATTGTATGTTTTTCAGAAAAATTGACCATTCGCAGGTCTTGGAGTGACATTACAAGTTGCAGGGACAAAATATTCCGGTAAGCATTTGTTAACCCTCCAGAGGCTGTCAAGTATAGACATTTTGTGAAAATGGGCTGTTCTTGTGCACCCATAACACCCAATGTGTACCTGCGAGATAAACATAACCGCCTTCATTGGAAGTGGAATTCATCGAGGATCATTTGTGTAAGTAATAAAGGTATTCACAAAGCAAGCATTAAACCGTTTAGGGCTGGTTGCAGAGCGATAGCCTTCAAAGGGTTAAAAAATCATGTTATCCGAGGATTTCTCTAAAATATTTCGTAGATTTTCAAGAAAAATTGGCCGTTCTCTGATGTTAGTGTGGCATTACAAGTCGCATGTACAAAATATTCCAGTAAGCATTTGTTAACCCTATACAGTTGTCAAACATCAAAATTTTGATAAAATGGGCTGTGTATGCATACCAACAGCCCCCAAAGTTAAGAAGAGAGATCAACATAAGTAGAAGTGGAATTCGCTGACAATTATTTTTGTAAGTAATGAGGGTATTCAAAAAAACACCCCTAACCCGCTTTAGGCTGGATAAACAATGATACCCATCAAAACCTTAAAATTCATGTTCTCCTTGGATTTCTCTGAAAACATATTGTAGAATTTTAAGAAAAAAGGGTCATTCGCAGTTCTTGGTGTGACATTACAAGCTGCATGGAAAATATTCCTGTTAGCACTTGTTAACCCTCTACAAGCTTCCAGGCATCAATATTTCGGATACATTTGAGATAAAATGGACCATTTTCAAATAGCCACAGCACTCACTGGGTATGTGTCAAACAAACACAGCTCTTTTTGTCGGTCATTAACTTGTCGGACGACGATATTGATATTAACCCTCTCCACCATTAATGATGGTTTTTACCTAAACATTATTTTTAACAAACTGAGTTATTTGAGACTACTATACCCACCTTTCTCATAACATCAATTAAGGAACTTCAGTGAGACAGTTAAAAACAATTTATCAGACACTCTGTGGTCATGAAAAATCTTGGAATCTCATCTGGAAAAGCCATGAGTCTCCAGAATCATAAAGTCTAGTCGTTTTTAAGTTTCATCAACACAAGCATTCCAAGATCTCTTATGACGATGTCGTAGACAGCTGCGCTCTTTTCGGGCTCAACTTGAGTCCAGATCAGAGTGAACATGCACCCATTTTGCATCCTAAACTCAGAGCGCAACCTTGCAGAACATGTTCTCACCACCATAAATGTGATTAGTTTTGCAGAATACAATAGTAGTAGTAGTAGTAGTAGTAGTAGTAGTAGTAGAATATTTTATTTAAGTGTCACGTTTCTATACACATGGAATATATTACACATAGAATGTTAACAGAATATTTGTATGAAACCCAGCCTCTGAAGGCTTATGAGACACATTTTGATCATTGATTGGTCGTTATACATTAAGCATCTCCCCGTCCCCGCCCACCCATAGTAAAGAATTGTATATACACCCATGCAGACATTTCCACATGCTTCTGCATATACCCACGTACATATACAACCAAATATTTGAATCAATTTTACAAGTCCGAAAATTTGAAAAGTATTTACAAATATACAAAGAGCAAAAAATATACATAAACCCTTTGAGATGCCGATAAAGCAACATGTGTATACCGAAGTCAAATCCTCCCATTTCGGGGGTTCGAGATTTCCTTCGACATGCAAATGTTCCTTTATCGGCCTTTCATAAAAATTAAATTAAAATCGATCGCGAAGCCTGGAATTTATGTTTAAAAGTTCGATTAGGTAATCAAGATATATTTAAAGTGTGCGTTGTTTACGTTATACGCCTCACTTGTAATCGCGATACCTCCCTCACGTATGTTCATCCTATTATTTCTATAAGTTACTGGTTTTCAGAGAGGTAAATGTGGGAGGGGGAGTAATAATAATAATATGTTGACCTTTCCCCCTTCCACCCCACCCCACCAACATATAATATAGGACTTTCTCAAATTTGCAAAAAATTTCACCCTCGAGCATGTCATTCAACACTCCAACAGCCACCGTCGACCCTCCCAAGAAAACGCACACACAGAGATTGGGTCTGTTATGACATCATCGATAGCCTAACGCACGCAACCCCTGGGTACACGTGTCCCGTCGAGGGAAACAGCGACTGTCATTGTACTGGACGATTACGTGCAAGAAACAAATTGTGCATCTTATATACATTTTTATAGGATAACGTATACACAAAGGTTGTTTAAGTGTTGGTTGCTCATGTACATGTACGAATGTTTGAACGAAACAAACACAAAACAAGCAGTCTCCAAGGATTCGTTTAGCATGGAATATGCGATTGATTTAAAAAGCAGCAATCATGTCTGATCAGAAAATATTAGCATTGTCGGTTTATTTGCCAGTAACGAACTGCCGCCGTTACTAGAACCTAATAACGGACTCTCAATTTATACAAAACCCAATCACAATCCGTGTAAAGGTGAATGGCTCTATGGAGGACTGCTGGTTCTTCCCTTTTTCTCCCCAACTGGTAGAACTCTATCAACGCAATTCAAATATATATGCCCGCTACCTTCACTCTAAAAGGAGTTGCTTAAAAAATGAACCCATTTTAGATTCATGTTCATTCAACTCAGATGATTTGAGTTCATTTTAACCCATCTGATTCTAGAGTGTCTGTTTCCGAATGTATTACTTCACAAAACATATTCAATGTATTTTCCCTTTGCACTGTGGATAATGTTGTATATATTTTTGTATCGTGTAACCAGAGGTACAGTACGTGGAGAGTGGATTGTAACTAAATCACCCGCAGAGTGGAGTTATCACCCAAAGTATCATTTTCAAATTCTGTACTAATCGACAAAAAGCACAAGCAATGTTTCATTCAATGAACCTCCGGGTTTAACAATTTGCAATTATTGCTCGGGTGGAATCTCTACTCTGCGGGTGATTTAATGATAATACACCTCCACGTACTGTAGAGCTCCACCTCTAAGCAAGTTTTAAAAATCAGCGTATAAAATTTTACCATTCTCATGAAAAGTTTTAGGTAATCCGTCGATTGACATTTATCTTAGCAATGACGCCCCCCCCCCCCCACCCCCTCACAGGTACAGGATAGCATCCGTGGACTGGTCGTACTCCACGCGCACTGATGTCCACACATGGGTTGACCAGGTAATAAAAATCATCAGCCGCAAAATTTTAATTAATGAAGCAATACAGTTAAAACTAGAAGTCCTGTCACGAAATGTGCGCTTATCTAGGCTTAATGGCGCGTAGCAATTGCGCGCAGTTGTCATATCGAATGCCACCCAAAGCACGGCAGGTTCTCCTGATTACTCACAGCAAACACAGGCAATGTTTCTGCCAATGGACCTCCGGGTTATCCGGAGGTCCATTGGGTGAAACATTGCTTGTGCACAGGCCATATGTACAGAATTTGATATACTTACTATGGTCATAACGCGTAGATTAACGCGTAGATTAACGCGCAGATCGACGTGCTATTTGCGCGCATTTCATGACAGGACCTCTAGTTTTAACTGTATGTTGTATCGGGTGTTTCATGAATTCATTTTTGGATGGTTATTCCCACAATTAACGTTTGGAATCTAAATTTATAGCGTCCGTGGAACTATTGCCCACCCTTGAAAAATCACCAACCGACGACGACCGTGCTGTACCGGCTGCAGTGACTTTAAGTGAATAAACATTTTTTTCTGTCAATGCATTATAACTAAGAACCAATACATTAGCGTTTGTCATGTAATATCTTTTTGTGTGCGATGTAATTTTACTGTGTATCTCCCTGAACGATATGCATAACCACTGTTTTTTTTTAAAGTGGAATTTAGTATTTTTCTAATACATGTATATTATCTGGATAATTCCCTAGCTGTCTGATTGTGTGATGTAACCTCCATATAATGTACTGTATTCGAAATAGAAGAGTGCTTTCACATAAAGTACACAGTATGCAACCTCATCTGGTGTAGTCATTTTGAACTCTCCCGAACCAACATGAATGAATCACACGCTAGGAGACATACTCTGCTGAATCCCCTTCTTTCTAGCCTTTCTCTTTCTTTCTTCTTGCAATCATCTCGCACCAGATGAGTTGAGAACGGTATTTTGCAAAGCTATAGGGATCGAGGAATGTTTATGAAAGAAAGAATCATAGAAGCTCCTAACAAAAATTTCCATTTTGTTGTATGTTTCCGAAAAAAGGACTTTAGTGTCTCCTTATCAAAGAAACCCATTTTGCCTTAGCTCAATTCATTTTCATTTTTTTCTGGTGGTGTGAAGGTAGAAAACACAAGATGTGTAAGAATAAAACCATTATTTTTTCAAGTACGATTCTGAAGAGGGATTAGAAAACCCAATGACGTGTATTCGTAAAGCAACAAAGACAGCCTCTCGGTGGTTATAGGCTCTCATCACATTTGGGTCTAATCAACATGTATTTTCTACACCACTAATCACTGTGCAGTTATGTTTTTAACTCTGTTAATTTATTGCCAAAATGCCTCTCACAGTATTCTATATCACTTATGTCAGAGATTACGTTGTCGGTGACACATGCGCGTTTAACCCAATAGTCCTGTTGTCCGTGCCGTCATTCTGTGATCCTACCTTTGCTCCTGTTAATCAAGGATTATAACCACACTATTTACCACAAAGGAGGCAAACACATAGGATTTCTAATGAGTAGCGAAATTTCTGTATTGGCTTCACTGAAATGGTTCTGAGCCCAGGATTACCGTTGCTCTGATTGATTTTATTAAGCGCAGTTCCAGTTTCATGGTAATCCTTTACCCAACGAATCGTTCACATCCTCCCGCGTAATATGGAAATTCCGCAACTGAAAAAACCTTATTTTTACAAAATTTTCAGCAAAACCATATCATGTGACCCCTCTTTGGAACGAGCTCGTTCCAATGGGGGGAGGGGGGGGGGCACATGATTTGGGTTTGGTTGAAATGTTTTGAAAATTTAAATAAAATAATATTTAAAATAATACATTTCGATATCGTCTGCGTTGGGTTAAATCGTGACGAATTTGAGATTCTTTTTACTACATAATGTGTGATTTAACACTTTACCTAACCTGAAAAGCAGACGACACTTGCAAAAATAATTCTTGAATAACTAATTTTTTCATTTTTTGTCTCAAAAACATAGGTTATGACCCCTCGTTGGAACGATCTCGATGATGAGGGGTCATAACCTATGTTTTTGAGACAAAAAATGAAAGAATAATGAAAATTAATTGGCGATTTTTGAGAATAGCGCTGGCCGGTTTTGACCGTTACGTTAGGTAAATGGTTAACCTTTTTAGTTAAAGCCATAATTAAAGGTAGCCAGTGCAGTTCACAAAAATCCCCCGCCATCTTTTTTTAATGTCTGCCTCAAAAACATAGCTAATAAATCTTACTTGAACAACCTTGTTCTAATGAAGGGTTATAAGCTATGTTATCAGGACGAAAAAATGAAAATATTTAGTTATTCAGGAAACGTTTTCTACAAATATCTTTGATATTTCTATTAGGTAGACAGTCAATGAAAAATAAGAGGAGAATACTTCAATTCTAATTCCGAAATCAATCCACTCAAAACCTTATGACGTCTACGATGACTTCTGACGTCATTTCCGTGTTAGACATGTTGCGAACAGTATTTTCCGTAGTGAGCTATTTGATGGTGATTATGTTATAAACAGACAAAACGCGATGTGTTTTTGAATCGGTGGGTGTTTTACATAACAAGTTGGAATGGCGTAGTCATATTACGCTAGAGCCGTAGGCTCGAGCGAAATATGATTACGCCATTCCGGCGAGTTATGTAAAACACCCACCGATTCAAACACACATCGCTTTCTGTGTTTATTACACAACCCATGCATTAAAACTCATTCAAATAAACAAATTTTAATTCCGATGTTTAAACCCAAAGGTAATGAGACAGTTTTGTTTTGACTGAAGCTGTACTGATCAAATGGATCGATAAAAGATCAAAACAACCTTTTCGGGGCCAGTGTTTGTTGAAATTCGTATCGCTGTTTCTCTTCGGCTGGTGCCCATTCACGCCTAACTTTTGGTGGCTATTACTGTTGGTAAAAATATAAGTACAAATTCGTGCACATTTGCAAAACAGCTGGGAGAAACATTTTTAAAAGAAGTTCGAAGCATGTCAAGATGTACGAATATTTACCGAAATAAAGTTGACCAATTTAGATATAACGGGATCCACAAAACGAGACGGCCACGGGACTGAGTTAATGTTCTAGTTGGAAATGATTGGGTTTTTAAAAATATTATCTCATTTTTGGGTTAACTAATTTTTTGTGAACCGACTTTACTTTGCTCTGGACGTTTTCATTTTCACACTATGCGACAGACGGTTGGATAATTGTATAACGAAATTTGGAAACTTTTCGAAGCGTAACTGATGACTCGATGGGAAAGGAACTAGTATGAACGGTGCTGGGGAAAAAAGGTTCCGGCTTGCACATCACCCATTGAATACAGAATCATTCATATCATAGCGGCTATTCCGTTAAATACAAGGATTTAAAGTTGAATGGATGTGTAATAAATAGATATGGCAATCAGAAATGTATTAATACTTTGTCCGGCAAGTCAATCACATAGCCTAAACGTCAATCTGACAGATGAAATAGTTACGTTGGGTATTACAAAACCCATCACAGTGTAAAAAACTGTCCTCCACACTCGCAATCATGCAACTGCCACCATCCGGCTGTCTAGGTTTCCACGATATCCATGCCATTTCTTCTCCTTTCCAGTTTGTAAACAACTTTTTACCCGAAGTATCTTTTCCGTCTATAAAGACTAAATCTGTGAATGGAATAAATATTCATATTCATTAGCATACATCAAATATACAGAGAAAATCTACGCTGTTTTAGTTAATTTCAGGAATTATCTCATGAGTGTGGACCCGAAAGTTTTCTTTTCACGAGCGCTTGCGCGAGTGAAAAATAATACTTTCGGGTCCCCACGAATGAGATAGTTCCCGATATTCACTAAAATAGCGTAGATTTTATTTTCAGCTACGACTAGCAGCTCTATAAGTGGCAATGCCGGTCTGTCGGTCTGTCTGTCGGTCTGTCTGTGACCAACGAGTTTCAAAACTCAATAACTTTTGAAATACTCGATGAAATGACTTTATGTTTGGCATGTAAGTGTATCTTATTGATGTCTAGCCACTGTTCAATGCATGTGTTGTTTCCAAAATTTTTCTTGGAGTTATGGCCCTTGATGAACTTAGAATTTTGTGTCGGTCTGTCTGTGACCAACGAGTTTCAAAACTCAATAACTTTTGAAATACTTGATGGAATGACTTTATATTGTGCATGTAAGTGTATCTTATTGATGTCGAGCCACTGGTTAATGCACGTGTTGTTCCAAATATTTTTCATGGAGTTATGGACCTTGATGAACTCAGATTGTTGTGACAAACAGGTTTCTAACACCACCAGTGGCAGCTACGGCGTCGATGTCGCGATTTTTATTATATGATTCGTGACATTTTACTGCGCAATATTCAGCCCAACTCGACTGCAAACAGTTTCAAGATAATCACAAAAAGCTGCTGATCGTTCCTTGAAGGCAGCGTTCAAGGCGACGTCATGCGCCGAAGCCTAACGTCATTTAGGAAGCTACTGAACAAATCCATCGTGTGGACCTGAAACTATTATTTTTCACTCGCACAAGCGCTCGTGAAATATAAAACTTTCAGTTTCACACTCATGAGATAATTTCAGATACTGACTAAAATAGAGTATATTCTTTTATTGTATGCTACGAGACATTTTAATGCCCAATATTCTGCCCAATTCGACCCCAAATGCGCACCGTTCAAAACAATAACAAAGATCAGCTGGTCGTTCCTTTAAGACGACGTGATACGGCGTTGCGTGACGCCATTTGGTAAACTACTGAGGGATACTCCTCGATATCCATCGAGTCGATCGATATCGAGAAATATCTTTTAGATAATCTGCGATAATTCACGGGCTGCATATAATAAAGATACTATCTTACAATCAATCGCTTTTTTCCCCTAATACGAAAATAAAACTTCTACGCTGATACAAATTAACATTTGAGAGGACGTGCGATCAATGGATTCAGAAAGAGAACGTTTTAACCTGCACCCAACGAAAACTGATTACACATCTCTCTCTCTAGCTCTATCTCACAAACAACCTCACCTAAACCTCTCCAATGTCCCTTCTTACTCATACACTTTAGGGCTGTCACGATTTTTTTAATTTAGGAATCGATTAATCGTCGCAAATAATCGATGATAATCGATTGGTCGTACCTAGATGACCCCCATCTCCTTCTCTTTGAAGTCGATAAAAATGAAGTTGAAGTCAGTTGACCTACCTCAAGTAAACAACGAATACGATCATCTTTTAGTTACATTCAAAGCTTTGATGTTCTGAACTTTTGAACCGTCAGTGTAATAATCAAGACCGGTCGGCAGTTGCGAACTTCGCAACTGCCGACCGGTCGTGATTATTACACTGACGGTTCAAAAGTTCAGAACATTATAGCTTTGATGAATGTACCTGAAAGACAAATGCTTCCAATAGCTCCTTGGGGTTTAAAATCGATGTTCTTAACTCTTTACCTTTAGAAACAATAGTTTTTTCAACATATTTTCTTTTAATTATTAAACGTCTAAAACGGGATATAATTTACCGATTATTCGACAACGAAAAATACTAATCGATTTCGCCGTGACCGATCAACAATCGATTAATCGATTAATCGTGACAGCCCTAATACACTTCGGACCTTACATCTTTTCTCCCACGGCTATTCCATTTGAAAACATTTTGGTTCATAATAACGTTGATTTTGAAAATGCTAATGCTCTGAACTTTCCAGAATATATGTCCGAGCATTACTCGACCTGCCATGAAGGGAAATTTGGAATCTTTTAGACACTGTAGATCAACAGACTCAGACACTATGGATCTACCATCCACGTGGAAAACTGGCATTAAATAATTACCAAGTTAAGTGTCGCACACTTATAGAGACAATTATTATGCCAGTACCAGGCGGACAGGGGACGCGTCTCGAGAAGGAAAATATCGTGACAGTATGTCCTGGGTCTGGAGAATGAGAAACGAAAATAGTTAACGGTGTCAAGATCGTTATTGAATTCGATGATTCTCTATCACATCTCGTTGGCTTATAAATATTGAGTTTTCTTGTGTGTCATGAGAAAATTATATATTTTTTCAACACTCGTTTGTTTTGTATAATTCTTCCCTGCATTTTCTCCTTCATTATTTGCATGCAGATCATGCTAAAATGATATATTTCTTTCATCAAACCTGTCATCGTGCTCGGAATTGGGAAAAATAACTATTCTTGCCCATGGGTATTTAGCCCATTTTGTATTTTTTCCTCTGTATTTTCACGTGGTGTAATTATCTGTTTGTGAAGCAAAACATTCCTGTAAAATGAATCTGTTCAAATGAACCAATGTCTCTCATACATCTCCTATTTGTGAGAAACAAACTCTAGATTTCTAACAAACAGAAAGTGCTGTTTTAGCAATCAACATACACCAGGGGCCAATACTATGAAACTTTTGCACATGTATTTTCTAGAATTGTTTTGTCTAGTTATGACTTTAATTGGGTTGACATTTTCATTAGCATTTTCAAAGATCTGGCAATTTGCCAAATTGCGATATTTTTTAAAATGCTAATGATTCAGTTTAGTCAGTTGTATAAATAGGTAGAAAATACATGTCTAGAAAATACAACTACAACATTTTATAGTATTGGCTCCAGGTTAGGAAACAATATGTGCCGGTGTGACAGGAATGGAAGTCCGTAGGAAAATTACTCCTTCTGGACTATTATTCCGCGGAATTATAGTCCTAGGTCTAACATTTCTAGGAATAGTAGTCCGCCGGACTACTATTCCTAGAAATGTTAGACCTAGGACTATAATTCCGCGGAATAATAGTCCAGAGGGACTAACGTTCCTACGGACTTCCATTCCTGTCACACCGGTATTCAGAAGACTTCCTGATGATACAACCTTGCACCTACAGTTAAAACTAGAACTCCTGTCACGATTAGTGTGCTTATCTAGGCTTAATTGCGCGTTGGAATTGCGCACAATTGCCATATCGAATGGCATCCAAAGCACGGCAGGTTCTCTTGATTACTCATAGCAAACACATGCAATGTTTCTGCCAATGGACCTCCGGGTTACCCGGAGGTCCATTGGCTGAAACATTGCTTGTAAACAGGTCATATGTACAGAACTTGATAGCTTTACTTGGGCCATAATGCGTACATTAACGCGCATATCAACGTGCTATTTGTGCGCATTTCAGGACAGGACTTCTAGTTTTAACCGTAATAGAGAACACCAATTGGGATTAATTATTAATTACATTTACGTTTCTATCAGAGCGAAGGTCTTGACATAAAATAAAGAATTTATTAGTAACGACTGTATATACTCTAGGAACAAGGATAATGCAGAAAAAACAACAAAACTTTGAACCGTCTTGAACATATTAAACACTTCAACAACAAAATTAAAATTTCGTCTCGTAAGTTCACACAATAATAAAAAAGTGGAGGAAAACGAATCCTTAACAAATCCAAAGCAGCAGCAGCATATCCCACAAAGAATCTTTAAGAGTGCATATGAAACGTATAGTAGAAAATACCGAAGTATAATTCAAAAACAATAATAAACAAGAGGCCCCAAGGAGCCTTAATCGCTCACCGGCCAGAGTGGTTCAAATAAGTATTTGGGGGTCACATTCAGTTAGACATGGTTCATCAACACAACAAAGAATGAAGTCATGAGAGACAAATTTTATGGAATTAGGGAGATGGCTTGAACAAACTTGAATCTTACCCCCTAAGGATGTTGCATACCAAATATCAAAAGCATTCATCTGCAGGATCTGAAGAAGAAGATTTTTAAAGACAATTCCTCATTTTGAACTAAGTTATCATTCGGGCTCCCACAGTGAGCCCAAATATGAACCCCGGGACTTGGCTTGAACAAACTTGAACCTCACCCCCCTAAGGATGCCGCATGCCAAATATCAAAACATTCCGACTGCTGAATCTGAAGAAGAAGATTTTTTAAAGAAAATTCCTCATTTCGAACTAAGTTACAATTCAAGCTCCCACAGTGAGCCCAAATATGAACCTAGCGACATGGCTTGAACAAACTTGAATTTCACCCCCCTAAGGATGCTGCATACCAAATATCAAAACATTCCGACTGCTGGATCTGAAGAAGAAGATTTTTAAAGAAAATTCCTCATTTTGAACTAAGTTATCATTCGGGCTCCCACAGTGAGCCCAAATATGGACCTAGGGACATGGATTAAACAAACTCGAATCTCATCCCCCTAAGGATGCTGCATACCAAATATCAAAACATTCCGACTGCTGGATCTGAAGAAGAAGATTTCTAAAGACAATTCCTCATTTTGAACAAAGTTATAATTTGGGCTACCACAGTGAGCCCAAATATTAACCCGGGGACTTGGCTTGAACAAACTTGAATCTCACCCCTCCCCCGCCCCCAAGCATGCTGCATACCCAATATCAAAAGATTCTGCCTGCTGGATCTTGAGACGAAGAATTTTAAAGAAATTTGCCTGAAATGCACTAAGTTCAAATTGGGCTCCTATACTGAGCCCAAATATGAACTCAGGGGTCCGATTTCAACAAACTTGAATCAGATCCACCCCACAATGTTGCATACCAAATATCAGAAGATTCTGCCTGCTGGATCTGGAGAAGAAGATTTTTTAAGAAATTTGCCTGAAATGCACTAAGTTCGAATTCGGGCTTCTATACTGAGCCCAAATATGAATCCAGGGGGCCGATTTGAGCAAACTTGAATCAGATCCACCCCACAATGTTGCATACCAAATATCAAAAGTTTCTGCCTGCTGGATCTGGAGAAGAAGATATTTTAAGAAATTTGCCTGAAATGCACTAAGTTCGAATTCGGGCTTCTATACTGAGCCCAAATGTCAATCCAGGGGGCCGATTTGAGCAAACTTGAATCCGATCCACCCCACAATGTTGCATACCAAATATCAAAAGTTTCTGCCTGCTGGATCTGGAGAAGAAGATTTTTAAAGAAATTTGTCTGAAATGCACTAAGTTCGAATTCGAGCTTTTATAGTGAGCCCAAATATGAATCCAGGGGCCGATTTGAACAAACTTGAATCAGATCCACCCCACAATGTTGCATACCAAATATCAAAAGATTCTGCCTGCTGGATTTTGAGAAGAAGATTTTTTAATAAATTTGCCTGAAATGCACTAAGTTCGAATTCGGGCTTGTATACTGAGCCCAAATGTCAATCCAGAGGGCCGATTGGAACAAACTTGAATCAGATCCGCCCCACAATGTTGCATACCAAATATCAAAAGATTCTGCCTGCTGGATTTTGAGAAGAAGATTTTTTTAAGAAATTTGCCTGAAATGCACTAAGTTCGAATTCGGGCTTCTATACTGAGCCCAAATATGAATCCAGGGGGCCCATTTGAACAAACTTGAATCAGATCCACCCCACAATGTTGCATACCAAATATCAAACGATTCTGCCTGCTGGATCTGGAGAAGAAGATTTTTAAAAAGATTTTCCTGAAAAGCACTAAGTTCGAATTTGAGCTTTTATAGTGAGCCCAAATATGAATCCAGGGGACGATTTGAACAAACTTGAATCAGATCCACCCCACAATGTTGCATTCCAAATATCAAAAGATTCTGCCTGCTGGATCTTGAGAAGAAGATTTTTTAAGAAATTTTCATGAAATGCACTAAGTTCGAATTCGGGCTTCTATACTGAGCCCAAATATGAATCCAGGGGGCCGAGTTGAACACACGTGAATCAGATCCACCCCACAATGTTGCATACCAAATATCAAAAGATTCTGCCTGCTGGATCTGGAGAAGAAGATTTTTTAAGAAATTTGCCTGAAATGCACTAAGTTCGAATTCGGGCTTCTATACCGAGCCCAAATGTCAATCCAGGGGGCCGATTTGAACAAACTTGAATCCGATCCACCCCACAATGTTGCATACCAAATATCAAAAGATTCTGCCTGCTGGATCTGGATAAGAAGATTTTTTAAGAAATTTGCCTGAAATGCACTAAGTTCGAATTCGGACTTCTATACTGAGCCCAAATGTCAATCCAGGGGGGCGATTTGAACAAACCTAAATCCGATCCACCCCACAATGTTGCATACCAAATATCAAAAAATTCTGCCGGCTGGATTTTGAGAAGAAGATTTTTTAATAAATTTGCCTGAAATGCACTAAGTTCGAATTCGGGCTTCTATACTGAGCCCAAATATGAATCCAGGGGGCCGATTTGAACAAACTTGAATCAGATCCACCCCACAATGTTGCATACCAAATATCAAAAGATTCTGCCAGCTGGATCTGGAGAAGAAGATTTTTTAAGAAATTTGCCTGAAATGCACTAAGTTCGAATTCGGGCTTCTATACTGAGCCCAAATGTCAATCCAGGGGGCCGATTTGAGCAAACTTGAATCCGATCCACCCCACAATGTTGCATACCAAATATCAAAAGATTCTGCAGGCTGGATCTGGAGAAGAAGATTTTTAAAGAAATTTGACTGAAAAGCACTAAGTTCGAATTCGAGCTTTTATAGTGAGCCCAAATATGAATCCAGGGGCCGATTTGAACAAACTTGAATCAGATCCACCCCACAATGTTGCATACCAAATATCAAAAGATTCTGCCTGCTGGATCTGGAGAAGAAGATTTTTTAAGAAATTTGCCTGAAATGCACTAAGTTCGAATTCGGACTTCTATACTGAGCCCAAATGTCAATCCAGGGGGGCGATTTGAACAAACTTAAATCCGATCCACCTCACAATGTTGCATACCAAATATCAAAAGATTCTGGATGCTGGATCTGGAGAAGAAGATTTTAAAAAAAATTTGCCTGAAAAGCACTAAGTTCGAATTCGAGCTTTTACAGTGAGCCCAAATAGGAATCCAGGGGCTGATTTGGTTCATCAACACAACAAAGAATGAAGTCATGAGAGACAAATTTTATGGAACTAGGGAGATGGCTTGAACAAACTTGAATCTTACCCCTTAAGGATGTTGCATACCAAATATCAAAAGCATTCATCTGCGGGATCTGAAGAAGAGGATTTTTAAAGAAAATTCCTCATTTTGAACTAAGTTATCATTCGGGCTCCCACAGTGAGCCCAAATATGAACCCCGGGACTTGGCTTGAACAAACTTGAACCTCACCCCCCTAAGGATGCCGCATGCCAAATATCAAAACATTCCGACTGCTGAGTCTGAAGAAGAAGATTTTTTAAAGAAAATTCCTCATTTCGAACTAAGTTACAATTCAAGCTCCCACAGTGAGCCCAAATATGAACGTAGCGACATGGCTTGAACAAACTTGAATTTCACCCCCCTAAGGATGCTGCATACCAAATATCAAAACATTCCGACTGCTGGATCTGAAGAAGAAGATTTTTAAAGAAAATTCCTCATTTTGAACTAAGTTATCATTCGGGCTCCCACAGTGAGCCCAAATATGGACCTAGGGACATGGATTAAACAAACTCGAATCTCACCCCCCCTAAGGATGCTGCATACCAAATATCAAAACATTCCGACTGCTGGATCTGAAGAAGAAGATTTCTAAAGAAAATTCCTCATTTTGAACAAAGTTATAATTTGGGCTACCACAGTGAGCCCAAATATTAACCCGGGGACTTGGCTTGAACAAACTTGAATCTCACCCCTCCCCCGCCCCCAAGCATGCTGCATACCCAATATCAAAAGATTCTGCCTGCTGGATCTTGAGACGAAGATTTTTAAAGAAATTTGCCTGAAATGCACTAAGTTCAAATTGGGCTCCTATACTGAGCCCAAATATGAACTCAGGGGTCCGATTTCAACAAACTTGAATCAGATCCACCCCACAAAGTTGCATACCAAATATCAAAAGATTCTGCATGCTGGATCTGGAGAAGAAGATTTTTAAAGAAATTTGCCTGAAATGCACTAAGTTCGAATTCGGGCTTCTATACTGAGCCCAAATATGAATCCAGGGGGCCGATTTGAGCAAACCTGAATCAGATCCACCCCACAATGTTGCATACCAAATATCAAAAGATTCTGCCTGCTGGATCTGGAGAAGAAGATTTTTTAAGAAATTTGCCTGAAATGCACTAAGTTCGAATTCGGGCTTCTATACTGAGCCCAAATGTCAATCCAGGGAGCCGATTTGAGCAAACTTGAATCCGATCCACCCCACAATGTTGCATACCAAATATCAAAAGTTTCTGCCTGCTGGATCTGGAGAAGAAGATTTTTAAAGAAATTTGCCTGAAATGCACTAAGTTCGAATTCGAGCTTTTATAGTGAGCCCAAATATGAATCCAGGGGGCCGATTTGAACAAACTTGAATCAGATCCACCCCACAATGTTGCATACCAAATATCAAAAGATTCTGCCTGCTGGATTTTGAGAAGAAGATTTTTTAATAAATTTGCCTGAAATGCACTAAGTTCGAATTCGGGCTTCTATACTGAGCCCAAATGTCAGTCCAGAGGGCCGATTGGAACAAACTTGAATCAGATCCGTCCCACAATGTTGCATACCAAATGTCAAATGATTCTGCCTGCTGGATTTTGAGAAGAAGATTTTTTAAGAAATTTGCCTGAAATGCACTAAGTTCGAATTCGGGCTTCTATACTGAGCCCAAATATGAATCCAGGGGGCCGATTTGAACAAACTTGAATCAGATCCACCCCACAATGCTGCATACCAAATATAAAAAGATTCTGCCTGCTGGATCTGGAGAAGAAGATTTTTAAAGAAATTTTCCTGAAAAGCACTAAGTTCGAATTCGAGCTTTTGTAGTGAGCCCAAATATGAATCCAGGGGACGATTTGAACAAACTTGAATCAGATCCACCCCACAATGTTGCATACCAAATATCAAAAGATTCTGCCTGATGGATCTTGAGAAGATTTTTTAAGAAATTTGCCTGAAATGCACTAAGGTCGAATTCGGGATTCTATACTGAGCCCAAATATGAATCCAGGGGGCCGATTTAAACACACTTGAATCAGATCCACCCCACAATGTGGCATACCAAATATCAAAAGATTCTGCCTGCTGGATCTGGAGAAGAAGATTTTTTAAGAAATTTGCCTGAAATGCACTAACTTCGAATTCGGACTTCTATACTGAGCCCAAATGTCAATCCAGGGGGGGGGGGGGGGGGCGATTTGAACAAACTTGAATCAGATCCACCCCAGAATGTTGCATACCAAATATCAAAAAATTCTGCCTGCTGGATTTTGAGAAGAAGATTTTTTAATAAATTTGCCTGAAATGCACTAAGTTCGAATTCGGGCTTCTATACTGAGCCCAAATATGAATCCAGGGGGCCGATTTGAACAAACTTGAATCAGATCTACCCCACAATGTTGCATACCAAATATCAAAAGATTCTGCCAGCTGGATCTGGAGAAGAAGATTTTTCAAGAAATTTGCATGAAATGCACTAAGTTCGAATTCGGGCTTCTATACTGAGCCCAAATGTCAATCCAGGGGGCCGATTTGAGCAAACTTGAATCCGATCCACCCCACAATGTTGCATACCAAATATCAAAAGTTTCTGCCGGCTGGATCTGGAGAAGAGATTTTTAAAGAAATTTGCCTGAAATGCACTAAGTTCGAATTCGAGCTTTTATAGTGAGCCCAAATATGAATCCAGGGGGCGATTTGAACAAACTTGAATCAGATCCACCCCACAATGTTGCATACCAAATATCAAAAGATTCTGCCTGCTGGATTTTGAGAAGAAGATTTTTTAGAAAATTTGCCTGAAATGCACTAAGTTCGAATTCGGGTTTCTATACTGAGCCCAAATGTCAGTCCGGAGGGCCGATTGGAACAAACTTGAAGCAGATCCGTCCCACAATGTTGCATACCAAATATCAAAAGATTCTGCCTGCTGGATTTTGAGAAGAAGATTTTTTAAGAAATTTGCCTGAAATGCACTAAGTTCGAATTCGGGCTTCTATACTGAGCCCAAATATGAATCCAGGGGGCCGATTTGAACAAACTTGAATCAGAATCACCCCACAATGTTGCCTACCAAATATCAAAAGATTCTGCCTGCTGGATCTGGAGAAGAAGATTTTTAAAGAAATTTGCCTGAAAAGCACTAAGTTCGAATTCGAGCTTTTGTAGTGAGCCCAAATATGAATCGAGGGGACGATTTGAACAAACTTGAATCAGATCCACCCCGCAATGTTGCGTACCAAATATCAAAAGATTCTGCCTGCTGGATCTGGAGAAGAAGATTTTTTAAGAAATTTGCCTGAAATGCACTAAGTTCGAATTCGGGCTTCAATACTGAGCCCAAATTTCAATCCAGAGGGCCGATTGGAACAAACTTGAATCAGATCTGTCCCACAATGTTGCATACCAAATATCAAAAGATTCTGCCTGCTGGATCTGGAGAAGAAGATTTTTAAAGAAATTTGCCTGAAAAGCATTAAGTTCGAATTCGAGCTTTTATAGTGAGCCCAAATATGAATCCAGGGGGCGATTTGAACAAACTTGAATCAGATCCACCCGACAATGTTGCATACCAAATATCAAAAGATTCTGCCTGCTGGATTTTGAGAAGAAGATTTTTTAATAAATTTGCCTGAAATGCACTAAGTTCGAATTCGGGCTTCTATACTGAGCCCAAATATGAATCCAGGGGGCCGATTTGAACAAACTTGAATCAGATCCACCCTACAATGTTGCATACCAAATATCAAACGATTCTGCCGGCTGGATCTGGAGAAGAAGATTTTTAAAAAAATTTTCCTGAAAAGCACTAAGTTCGAATTCGAGCTTTTATAGTGAGCCCAAATATGAATCCAGGGGACGATTTGAACAAACTTGAATCAGATCCACCCCACAATGTTGCATACCAAATATCAAAAGATTCTGCCTGCTGGATCTTGAGAAGAAGATTTTTTAAGAAATTTTCATGAAATGCACTAAGTTCGAATTCGGGCTTCTATTCCAGGGGGCCGATTTGAACACACGTGAATCCGATCCACCCCACAATGTTGCATACCAAATATCAAAAGATTCTGCCTGCTGGATCTGGAGAAGAAGATTTTTTAAGAAATTTGCCTGAAATGCACTAAGTTCGAATTCGGGCTTCTATACTGAGCCCAAATGTCAATCCAGGGGGCCGATTTGAACAAACTTGAATCCGATCCACCCCACAATGTTGCATACCAAATATCAAAAGATTCTGCCTGCTGGATCTGGAGAAGAAGATTTTTAAAGAAATTTGACTGAAAAGCACTAAGTTCGAATTCGAGCTTTTATAGTGAGCCCAAATATGAATCCAGGGGCCGATTTGAACAAACTTGAATCAGATCCACCCCACAATGTTGCATACGAAATATCAAAAGATTCTGCCTGCTGGATCTGGAGAAGAAGATTTTTTAAGAAATTTGCCTGAAATGCACTAAGTTCGAATTCGGACTTCTATACTGAGCCCAAATGTCAATCCAGGGGGGCGATTTGAACAAACTTAAATCCGATCCACCCCACAATGTTGCATACCAAATATCAAAAGATTCTGCATGCTGGATCTGGAGAAGAAGATTTTTAAAAAAATTTGCCTGAAAAGCACTAAGTTCGAATTCGAGCTTTTACAGTGAGCCCAAATAGGAATCCAGGGGCTGATTTGGTTCATCAACACAACAAAGAATGAAGTCATGAGAGACAAATTTTATGGAACTAGGGAGATGGCTTGAACAAACTTGAATCTTACCCCCTAAGGATGTTGCATACCAAATATCAAAAGCATTCATCTGCGGGATCTGAAGAAGAGGATTTTTAAAGAAAATTCCTCATTTTGAACTAAGTTATTATTCGGGCTCCCACAGTGAGCCCAAATATGAACCCCGGGACTTGGCTTGAACAAACTTGAACCTCACCCCCCTAAGGATGCCGCATGCCAAATATCAAAACATTCCGACTGCTGAGTCTGAAGAAGAAGATTTTTTAAAGAAAATTCCTCATTTCGAACTAAGTTACAATTCAAGCTCCCACAGTGAGCCCAAATATGAACCTAGCGACATGGCTTGAACAAACTTGAATTTCACCCCCCTAAGGATGCTGCATACCAAATATCAAAACATTCCGACTGCTGGATCTGAAGAAGAAGATTTTTAAAGAAAATTCCTCATTTTGAACTAAGTTATCATTCGGGCTCCCACAGTGAGCCCAAATATGGACCTAGGGACATGGATTAAACAAACTCGAATCTCACCCCCCTAAGGATGCTGCATACCAAATATCAAAACATTCCGACTGCTGGATCTGAAGAAGAAGGTTTCTAAAGAAAATTCCTCATTTTGAACAAAGTTATAATTTGGGCTACCACAGTGAGCCCAAATATTAACCCGGGGACTTGGCTTGAACAAACTTGAATCTCACCCCTCCCCCGCCCCCAAGCATGCTGCATACCCAATATCAAAAGATTCTGCCTGCTGGATCTTGAGACGAAGATTTTTAAAGAAATTTGCCTGAAATGCACTAAGTTCAAATTGGGCTCCTATACTGAGCCCAAATATGAACTCAGGGGTCCGATTTCAACAAACTTGAATCAGATCCACCCCACAAAGTTGCATACCAAATATCAAAAGATTCTGCCTGCTGGATCTGGAGAAGAAGATTTTTAAAGAAATTTGCCTGAAATGCACTAAGTTCGAATTCGGGCTTCTATACTGAGCCCAAATATGAATCCAGGGGGCCGATTTGAGCAAACTTGAATCAGATGCACCCCACAATGTTGCATACCAAATATCAAAAGATTCTGCCTGCTGGATCTGGAGAAGAAGATTTTTTAAGAAATTTGCCTGAAATGCACTAAGTTCGAATTCGGGCTTCTATACTGAGCCCAAATGTCAATCCAGGGGGCCGATTTGAGCAAACTTGAATCCGATCCACCCCACAATGTTGCATACCAAATATCAAAAGTTTCTGCCTGCTGGATCTGGAGAAGAAGATTTTTAAAGAAATTTGCCTGAAATGCACTAAGTTCGAATTCGAGCTTTTATAGTGAGCCCAAATATGAATCCAGGGGCCGATTTGAACAAACTTGAATCAGATCCACCCCACAATGTTGCATACCAAATATCAAAAGATTCTGCCTGCTGGATTTTGAGAAGAAGATTTTTTAGAAAATTTGCCTGAAATGCACTAAGTTCGAATTCGGGTTTCTATACTGAGCCCAAATGTCAGTCCAGAGGGCCGATTGGAACAAACTTGAATCAGATCCGTCCCACAATGTTGCATACCAAATATCAAAAGATTCTGCCTGCTGGATTTCGAGAAGAAGATTTTTTAAGAAATTTGCCTGAAATGCACTAAGTTCGAATTCGGGCTTCTATACTGAGCCCAAATATGAATCCAGGGGGCCGATTTGAACAAACTTGAATCAGAATCACCCCACAATGTTGCCTACCAAATATCAAAAGATTCTGCCTGCTGGATCTGGAGAAGAAGATTTTTAAAGAAATTTGCCTGAAAAGCACTAAGTTCGAATTCGAGCTTTTGTAGTGAGCCCAAATATGAATCGAGGGGACGATTTGAACAAACTTGAATCAGATCCACCTCGCAATGTTGCATACCAAATATCAAAAGATTCTGCCTGCTGGATCTGGAGAAGAAGATTTTTTAAGAAATTTGCCTGAAATGCACTAAGTTCGAATTCGGGCTTCTATCCTGAGCCCAAATTTCAATCCAGAGGGCCGATTGGAACAAACTTGAATCAGATCTGTCCCACAATGTTGCATACCAAATATCAAAAGATTCTGCCTGCTGGATCTGGAGAAGAAGATTTTTAAAGAAATTTGCCTGAAAAGCATTAAGTTCGAATTCGAGCTTTTATAGTGAGCCCAAATATGAATCCAGGGGGCGATTTGAACAAACTTGAATCAGATCCACCCGACAATGTTGCATACCAAATATCAAAAGATTCTGCCTGCTGGATTTTGAGAAGAAGATTTTTTAATAAATTTGCCTGAAATGCACTAAGTTCGAATTCGGGCTTCTATACTGAGCCCAAATATGAATCCAGGGGGCCCATTTGAACAAACTTGAATCAGATCCACCCCACAATGTTGCATACCAAATATCAAACGATTCTGCCTGCTGGATCTGGAGAAGAAGATTTTTAAAAAAATTTTCCTGAAAAGCACTAAGTTCGAATTCGAGCTTTTATAGTGAGCCCAAATATGAAACCAGGGGACGATTTGAACAAACTTGAATCAGATCCACCCCACAATGTTGCATACCAAATATCAAAAGATTCTGCCTGCTGGATCTTGAGAAGAAGATTTTTTAAGAAATTTTCATGAAATGCACTAAGTTCGAATTCGGGCTTCTATTCCAGGGGGCCGATTTGAACACACGTGAATCCGATCCACCCCACAATGTTGCATACCAAATATCAAAAGATTCTGCCTGCTGGATCTGGAGAAGAAGATTTTTTAAGAAATTTGCCTGAAATGCGCTAAGTTCGAATTCGGGCTTCTATACTGAGACCAAATATGAATCCAGGGGGCCGATTTGAACAAACTTGAATCAGATCCACCCCACAATGCTGCATACCAAATATAAAAAGATTCTGCCTGCTGGATCTGGAGAAGAAGATTTTTAAAGAAATTTTCCTGAAAAGCACTAAGTTCGAATTCGAGCTTTTGTAGTGAGCCCAAATATGAATCCAGGGGACGATTTGAACAAACTTGAATCAGATCCACCCCACAATGTTGCATACCAAATATCAAAAGATTCTGCCTGATGGATCTTGAGAAGATTTTTTAAGAAATTTGCCTGAAATGCACTAAGGTCGAATTCGGGATTCTATACTGAGCCCAAATATGAATCCAGGGGGCCGATTTAAACACACTTGAATCAGATCCACCCCACAATGTGGCATACCAAATATCAAAAGATTCTGCCTGCTGGATCTGGAGAAGAAGGTTTTTTAAGAAATTTGCCTGAAATGCACTAACTTCGAATTCGGACTTCTATACTGAGCCCAAATGTCAATGCAGGGGGGCGATTTGAACAAACTTGAATCAGATCCACCCCAGAATGTTACATACCAAATATCAAAAGTTTCTGCCTGCTGGATCTGGAGAAGAAGATTTTTAAAGAAATTTGCCTGAAATGCACTAAGTTCGAATTCGAGCTTTTATAGTGAGCCCAAATATGAATCCAGGGGCCGATTTGAACAAACTTGAATCAGATCCACCTCACAATGTTGCATACCAAATATCAAAAGATTCTGCCTGCTGGATTTTGAGAAGAAGATTTTTTAGAAAATTCGCCTGAAATGCACTAAGTTCGAATTCGGGTTTCTATACTGAGCCCAAATGTCAGTCCAGAGAGCCGATTGGAACAAACTTGAATCAGATCCGTCCCACAATGTTGCATACCAAATATCAAAAGATTCTGCCTGCTGGATTTTGAGAAGAAGATTTTTTAAGAAATTTGCCTGAAATGCACTAAGTTCGAATTCGGGCTTCTATACTGAGCCCAAACATGAATCCAGGGGGCCGATTTGAACAAACTTGAATCAGAATTACCCCACAATGTTGCATACCAAATATCAAAAGATTCTGCCTGCTGGATCTGGAGAAGAACATTTTTAAAGAAATTTGCCTGAAAAGCACTAAGTTCGAATTCGAGCTTTTGTAGTGAGCCCAAATATGAATCGAGGGGACGATTTGAACAAACTTGAATCAGATCCACCCCGCAATGTTGCATACCAAATATCAAAAGATTCTGCCTGCTGGATCTGGAGAAGAAGATTTTTTAAGAAATTTACCTGAAATGCACTAAGTTCGAATTCGGGTTTCTATACTGAGCCCAAATGTCAATCCAGAGGGCCGCTTGGAACAAACTTGAATCAGATCTGTCCCACAATGTTGCATACCAAATATCAGAAGATTCTGCCTGCTGGATCTGGAGAAGAAGATTTTTAAAGAAATTTGCCTGAAAAGCACTAAGTTCGAATTCGAGCTTTTATAGTGAGCCCAAATATGAATCCAGGGGGCGATTTGAACAAACTTGAATCAGATCCACCCCACAATGTTGCATACCAAATATCAAAAGATTCTGCCTGCTGGATTTTGAGAAGAGGATTTTTTAATAAATTTGCCTGAAATGCACTAAGTTCGAATTCGGGCTTCTATACTGAGCCCAAATATAAATCCAGGGGGCCCATTTGAACAAACTTGAATCAGATCCACCCCACAATGTTGCATACCAAATATCAAACGATTCTGCCTGCTGGATCTGGAGAAGAAGATTTTTAAAAAAATTTTCCTGAAAAGCACTAAGTTCGAATTCGAGCTTTTATAGTGAGCCCAAATATGAATCCAGGGGACGATTTGAACAAACTTGAATCAGATCCACCCCACAATGTTGCATACCAAATATCAAAAGATTCTGCCTGCTGGATCTTGAGAAGAAGATTTTTTAAGAAATTTTCATGAAATGCACTAAGTTCGAATTCGGGCTTCTATACTGAGCCCAAATATGAATCCAGGGGGCCGATTTGAACACACGTGAATCAGATCCACCCCACAATGTTGCATACCAAATATCAAAAGATTCTGCCTGCTGGATCTGGAGAAGAAGATTTTTTAAGAAATTTGCCTGAAATGCACTAAGTTCGAATTCGGGCTTCTATACTGAGCCCAAATGTCAATCCAGGGGGCCGATTTGAAAAACTTG
Organism: Pictodentalium vernedei; assembly: GCA_031216915.1. Lineage (NCBI taxonomy): Eukaryota > Metazoa > Mollusca > Scaphopoda > Dentaliida > Dentaliidae > Pictodentalium > Pictodentalium vernedei. The sequence goes on along the minus strand of CM062296.1, from coordinate 82,646,675 downwards.
AATCCGATCCTCCCCACAATGTTGCATACCAAATATCAAAAGATTCTGCCTGCTGGATCTGGAGAAGAAGATTTTTAAAGAAATTTGACTGAAAAGCACTAAGTTCGAATTCGAGCTTTTATAGTGAGCCCAAATATGAATCCAGGGGCCGATTTGAACAAACTTGAATCAGATCCACCCCACAATGTTGCATACCAAATATCAAAAGATTCTGCCTGCTGGATCTGGAGAAGAAGATTTTTTAAGAAATTTGCCTGAAATGCACTAAGTTCGAATTCGGACTTCTATACTGAGCCCAAATGTCAATCCAGGGGGGCGATTTGAACAAACTTAAATCCGATCCACCCCACAATGTTGTGTACCAAATATCAAAAGATTCTGCATGGTGGATCTGGAGAAGAAGATTTTTAAAAAAATTTGCCTGAAAAGCACTAAGTTCGAATTCGAGCTTTTACAGTGAGCCCAAATAGGAATCCAGGGGCTGATTTGGTTCATCAACACAACAAAGAATGAAGTCATGAGAGACAAATTTTATGGAACTAGGGAGATGGCTTGAACAAACTTGAATCTTACCTCCTAAGGATGTTGCATACCAAATATCAAAAGCATTCATCTGCGGGATCTGAAGAGGAAGATTTTTAAAGAAAATTCCTCATTTTGAACTAAGTTATCATTCGGGCTCCCACAGTGAGCCCAAATATGAACCCCGGGACTTGGCTTGAACAAACTTGAACCTCACCCCCCTAAGGATGCCGCATGCCAAATATCAAAACATTCCGACTGCTGAATCTGAAGAAGAAGATTTTTTAAAGAAAATTCCTCATTTCGAACTAAGTTACAATTCAAGCTCCCACAGTGAGCCCAAATATGAACCTAGCGACATGGCTTGAACAAACTTGAATTTCACCCCCCTAAGGATGCTGCATACCAAATATCAAAACATTCCGACTGCTGGATCTGAAGAAGAAGATTTTTAAAGAAAATTCCTCATTTTGAACTAAGTTATCATTCGGGCTCCCACAGTGAGCCCAAATATGGACCTAGGGACATGGATTAAACAAACTCGAATCTCACCCCCCTAAGGATGCTGCATACCAAATATAAAAACATTCCGACTGCTGGATCTGAAGAAGAAGATTTCTAAAGAAAATTCCTCATTTTGAACAAAGTTATAATTTGGGCTACCACAGTGAGCCCAAATATTAACCCGGGGACTTGGCTTGAACAAACTTGAATCTCACCCCTCCCCCGCCCCCAAGCATGCTGCATACCCAATATCAAAAGATTCTGCCTGCTGGATCTTGAGACGAAGATTTTAAAAGAAATTGGCCTGAAATGCACTAAGTTCAAATTGGGCTCCTATACTGAGCCCAAATATGAACTCAGGGGTCCGATTTCAACAAACTTGAATCAGATCCACACCACAATGTTGCATACCAAATATCAAAAGATTCTGCCTGCTGGATCTGGAGAAGAAGATTTTTAAAGAAATTTGCCTGAAATGCACTAAGTTCGAATACGGGCTTCTATACTGAGCCCAAATATGAATCCAGGGGGCCGATTTGAGCAAACTTGAATCCGATCCACCCCACAATGTTGCATACCAAATATCAAAAGATTCTGCCGGCTGGATCTGGAGAAGAAGATTTTTTAAGAAATTTGCCTGAAATGCACTAAGTTCGAATTCGGGCTTCTATACTGAGCCCAAATGTCAATCCAGGGGGCCGATTTGAGCAAACTTGAATCCGATCTACCCCACAATGTTGCATACCAAATATCAAAAGATTCTGCCTGCTGGATCTGGAGAAGAAGATTTTTAAAGAAATTTGCCTGAAAAGCAATAAGTTCGAATTCGAGCTTTTGTAGTGAGCCCAAATATGAATCGACGGGACGATTTGAACAAACTTCAATCAGATCCACCCCGCAATGTTGCATACCAAATATCAAAAGATTCTGCCTGCTGGATCTGGAGAAGAAGATTTTTTAAGAAATTTACCTGAAATGCACTAAGTTCGAATTCGGGTTTCTATACTGAGCCCAAATGTCAATCCAGAGGGCCGATTGGAACAAACTTGAATCAGATCTGTCCCACAATGTTGCATACCAAATATCAAAAGATTCTGCCTGCTGGATCTGGAGAAGAAGATTTTTAAAGAAATTTGCCTGAAAAGCACTAAGTTCGAATTCGAGCTTTTATAGTGAGCCCAAATATGAATCCAGGGGGCGATTTGAACAAACTTGAATCAGATCCACCCCACAATGTTGCATACCAAATATCAAAAGATTCTGCCTGCTGGATTTTGAGAAGAAGATTTTTTAATAAATTTGCCTGAAATGCACTAAGTTCGAATTCGGGCTTCTATACTGAGCCCAAATATGAATCCAGGGGGCCCATTTGAACAAACTTGAATCAGATCCACCCCACAATGTTGCATACCAAATATCAAACGATTCTGCCTGCTGGATCTGGAGAAGAAGATTTTTAAAAAAATTTTCCTGAAAAGCACTAAGTTCGAATTCGAGCTTTTATAGTGAGCCCAAATATGAATCCAGGGGACGATTTGAACAAACTTGAATCAGATCCACCCCACAATGTTGCATACCAAATATCAAAAGATTCTGCCTGCTGGATCTGGAGAAGAAGATTTTTAAAGAAATTTGCCTGAAATGCACTAAGTTCAAATTGGGCTCCTATACTGAGCCCAAATATGAACTCAGGGGTCCGATTTCAACAAACTTGAATCAGATCCACCCCACAAAGTTGCATACCAAATATCAAAAGATTCTGCCTGCTGGATCTGGAGAAGAAGATTTTTAAAGAAATTTGCCTGAAATGCACTAAGTTCGAATTCGGGCTTCTATACTGAGCCCAAATATGAATCCAGGGGGCCGATTTGAGCAAACTTGAATCAGATCCACCCCACAATGTTGCATACCAAATATCAAAAGATTCTGCCTGCTGGATCTGGAGAAGAAGATTTTTTAAGAAATTTGCCTGAAATGCACTAAGTTCGAATTCGGGCTTCTATACTGAGCCCAAATGTCAATCCAGGGGGCCGATTTGAGCAAACTTGAATCCGATCCACCCCACAATGTTGCATACCAAATATCAAAAGTTTCTGCCTGCTGGATCTGGAGAACAAGATTTTTAAAGAAATTTGCCTGAAATGCACTAAGTTCGAATTCGAGCTTTTATAGTGAGCCCAAATATGAATCCAGGGGCCGATTTGAACAAACTTGAATCAGATCCACCCCACAATGTTGCATACCAAATATCAAGAGATTCTGCCTGCTGGATTTTGAGAAGATTTTTAAATAAATTTGCCTGAAATGCACTAAGTTCGAATTCGGACTTCTATACTGAGCCCAAATGTCAGTCCAGAGGGCCGATTGGAACAAACTTGAATCAGATCCGTCCCACAATGTTGCATACCAAATGTCAAAAGATTCTGCCTGCTGGATTTTGAGAAGGAGATTTTTTAAGAAATTTGCCTGAAATGCACTAAGTTCGAATTCGGGCTTCTATACTGAGCCCAAATATGAATCCAGGGGGCCGATTTGAGCAAACTTGAATCAGATCCACCCCACAATGTTGCATACCAAATATCAAAAGATTCTGCCTGCTGGATCTGGAGAAGAAGATTTTTTAAGAAATTTTCCTCAAAAGCACTAAGTTCGAATTCGAGATTTTGTAGTGAGCCCAAATATGAATCCAGGGGACGATTTGAACAAACTTGAATCAGATCCACCCCACAATGTTGCATACCAAATATCAAAAGATTCTGCCTGATGGATCTTGAGAAGATTTTTAAGAAATTTGCCTGAAATGCACTAAGGTCGAATTCGGGATTCTATACTGAGCCCAAATATGAATCCAGGGGGCCGATTTAAACACACTTGAATCAGATCCACCCCACAATGTGGCATACCAAATATCAAAAGATTCTGCCTGCTGGATCTGGAGAAGAAGATTTTTAAAGAAATTTGCCTGAAATGCACTAACTTCGAATTCGGACTTCTATACTGAGCCCAAATGTCAATCCAGGGGGGCGATTTGAACAAACTTGAATCGGATCCACCCCAGAATGTTGCATACCAAATATCAAAAAAATTCTGCCTGCTGGATTTTGAGAAGAAGATTTTTTAATAAATTTGCCTGAAATGCACTAAGTTCGAATTCGGGCTTCTATACTGAGCCCAAATATGAATCCAGGGGGCCGATTTGAACAAACTTGAATCAGATCTACCCCACAATGTTGCATACCAAATATCAAAAGATTCTGCCAGCTGGATCTGGAGAAGAAGATTTTTCAAGAAATTTGCCTGAAATGCACTAAGTTCGAATTCGGGCTTCTATACTGAGCCCAAATGTCAATCCAGGGGGCCGATTTGAGCAAACTTGAATCCGATCCACCCCACAATGTTGCATACCACATATCAAAAGTTTCTGCCTGCTGGATCTGGAGAAGAAGATTTTTAAAGAAATTTGCCTGAAATGCACTAAGTTCGAATTCGAGCTTTTATAGTGAGCCCAAATATGAATCCAGGGGCCGATTTGAACAAACTTGAATCAGATCCACCCCACAATGTTGCATACCAAATATCAAAAGATTCTGCCTGCTGGATTTTGAGAAGAAGATTTTTTAGAAAATTTGCCTGAAATGCACTAAGTTCGAATTCGGGTTTCTATACTGAGCCCAAATGTCAGTCCAGAGGGCCGATTAGAACAAACTTGAATCAGATCCGTCCCACAATGTTGCATACCAAATATCAAAAGATTCTGCCTGCTGGATTTTGAGAAGAAGATTTTTTAAGAAATTTGCCTGAAATGCACTAAGTTCGAATTCGGGCTTCTATACTGAGCCCAAACATGAATCCAGGGGTCCGATTTGAACAAACTTGAATCAGAATCACCCCACAATGTTGCATACCAAATATCAAAAGATTCTGCCTGCTGGATCTGGAGAAGAAGATTTTTAAAGAAATTTGCCTGAAAAGCACTAAGTTCGAATTCGAGCTTTTGTAGTGAGCCCAAATATGAATCGAGGGGACGATTTGAACAAACTTGAATCAGATCCACCCCGCAATGTTGCATACCAAATATCAAAAGATTCTGCCTGCTGGATCTGGAGAAGAAGATTTTTTAAGAAATTTACCTGAAATGCACTAAGTTCGAATTCGGGTTTCTATACTGAGCCCAAATGTCAATCCAGAGGGCCGATTGGAACAAACTTGAATCAAATCTGTCCCACAATGTTGCATACCAAATATCAAAAGATTCTGCCTGCTGGATCTGGAGAAGAAGATTTTTAAAGAAATTTGCCTGAAAAGCACTAAGTTCGAATTCGAGCTTTTATAGTGAGCCCAAATATGAATCCAGGGGGCAATTTGAACAAACTTGAATCAGATCCACCCCACAATGTTGCATACCAAATATCAAAAGATTCTGCCTGCTGGATTTTGAGAAGAAGATTTTTTAATAAATTTGCCTGAAATGCACTAAGTTCGAATTCGGGCTTCTATACTGAGCCCAAATATGAATCCAGGGGGCCCATTTGAACAAACTTGAATCAGATCCAGCACACAATGTTGCATACCAAATATCAAACGATTCTGCCTGCTGGATCTGGAGAAGAAGATTTTAAAAAAAATTTTCCTGAAAAGCACTAAGTTCGAATTCGAGCTTTTATAGTGAGCCCAAATATGAATCGAGGGGACGATTTGAACAAACTTGAATCAGATCCACCCCACAATGTTGCATACCAAATATCAAAAGATTCTGCCTGCTGGATCTTGAGAAGAAGATTTTTTAAGAAATTTTCATGAAATGCACTAAGTTCGAATTCGGGCTTCTATACTGAGCCCAAATATGAATCCAGGGGGCCGATTTGAACACACGTGAATCAGATCCACCCCACAATGTTGCATACCAAATATCAAAAGATTCTGCCTGCTGGATCTGGAGAAGAAGATTTTTTAAGAAATTTGCCTGAAATGCACTAAGTTCGAATTCGGGCTTCTATACTGAGCCCAAATGTCAATCCAGGGGGCCGATTTGAACAAACTTGAATCCGATCCTCCCCACAATGTTGCATACCAAATATCAAAAGATTCTGCCTGCTGGATCTGGAGAAGAAGATTTTTAAAGAAATTCGACTGAAAAGCACTAAGTTCGAATTCGAGCTTTTATAGTGAGCCCAAATATGAATCCAGGGGCCGATTTGAACAAACTTGAATCAGATCCACCCCACAATGTTGCATACCAAATATCAAAAGATTCTGCCTGCTGGATCTGGAGAAGAAGATTTTTTAAGAAATTTGCCTGAAATGCACTAAGTTCGAATTCGGACTTCTATACTGAGCCCAAATGTCAATCCAGGGGGGCGATTTGAACAAACTTAAATCCGATCCACCCCACAATGTTGTATACCAAATATCAAAAGATTCTGCATGCTGGATCTGGAGAAGAAGATTTTAAAAAAAATTTGCCTGAAAAGCACTAAGTTCGAATTCGAGCTTTTACAGTGAGCCCAAATAGGAATCCAGGGGCTGATTTGGTTCATCAACACAACAAAGAATGAAGTCATGAGAGACAAATTTTATGGAACTAGGGAGATGGCTTGAACAAACTTGAATCTTACCCCCTAAGGATGTTGCATACCAAATATCAAAAGCATTCATCTGCGGGATCTGAAGAGGAAGATTTTTAAAGAAAATTCCTCATTTTGAACTAAGTTATCATTCGGGCTCCCACAGTGAGCCCAAATATGAACCCCGGGACTTGGCTTGAACAAACTTGAACCTCACCCCCCTAAGGATGCCGCATGCCAAATATCAAAACATTCCGACTGCTGAATCTGAAGAAGAAGATTTTTTAAAGAAAATTCCTCATTTCGAACTAAGTTACAATTCAAGCTCCCACAGTGAGCCCAAATATGAACCTAGCGACATGGCTTGAACAAACTTGAATTTCACCCCCCTAAGGATGCTGCATACCAAATATCAAAACATTCCGACTGCTGGATCTGAAGAAGAAGATTTTTAAAGAAAATTCCTCATTTTGAACTAAGTTATCATTCGGGCTCCCACAGTGAGCCCAAATATGGACCTAGGGACATGGATTAAACAAACTCGAATCTCACCCCCCTAAGGATGCTGCATACCAAATATAAAAACATTCCGACTGCTGGATCTGAAGAAGAAGATTTCTAAAGAAAATTCCTCATTTTGAACAAAGTTATAATTTGGGCTACCACAGTGAGCCCAAATATTAACCCGGGGACTTGGCTTGAACAAACTTGAATCTCACCCCTCCCCCGTCCCCAAGCATGCTGCATACCCAATATCAAAAGATTCTGCCTGCTGGATCTTGAGACGAAGATTTTAAAAGAAATTGGCCTGAAATGCACTAAGTTGAAATTGGGCTCCTATACTGAGCCCAAATATGAACTCAGGGGTCCGATTTCAACAAACTTGAATCAGATCCACCCCACAATGTTGCATACCAAATATCAAAAGATTCTGCCTGCTGGATCTGGAGAAGAAGATTTTTAAAGAAATTTGCCTGAAATGCACTAAGTTCGAATTCGGGCTTCTATACTGAGCCCAAATATGAATCCAGGGGGCCGATTTGAGCAAACTTGAATCAGATCCACCCCACAATGTTGCATACCAAATATCAAAAGATTCTGCCTGCTGGATCTGGAGAAGAAGATTTTTTAAGAAATTTGCCTGAAATGCACTAAGTTCGAATTCGGGCTTCTATACTGAGCCCAAATATGAATCCAGGGGGCCGATTTGAGCAAACTTGAATCAGATCCACCCCACAATGTTGCATACCAAATATCAAAAGATTCTGCCTGCTGGATCTGGAGAAGAAGATTTTTTAAGAAATTTGCCTGAAATGCACTAAGTTCGAATTCGGGCTTCTATACTGAGCCCAAATGTCAATCCAGGGGGCCGATTTGAGCAAACTTGAATCCGATCCACCCCACAATGTTGCATACCAAATATCAAAAGTTTCTGCCTGCTGGATCTGGAGAACAAGATTTTTAAAGAAATTTGCCTGAAATGCACTAAGTTCGAATTCGAGCTTTTATAGTGAGCCCAAATATGAATCCAGGGGCCGATTTGAACAAACTTGAATCAGATCCACCCCACAATGTTGCATACCAAATATCAAGAGATTCTGCCTGCTGGATTTTGAGAAGATTTTTAAATAAATTTGCCTGAAATGCACTAAGTTCGAATTCGGACTTCTATACTGAGCCCAAATGTCAGTCCAGAGGGCCGATTGGAACAAACTTGAATCAGATCCGTCCCACAATGTTGCATACCAAATGTCAAAAGATTCTGCCTGCTGGATTTTGAGAAGGAGATTTTTTAAGAAATTTGCCTGAAATGCACTAAGTTCGAATTCGGGCTTCTATACTGAGCCCAAATATGAATCCAGGGGGCCGATTTGAGCAAACTTGAATCAGATCCACCCCACAATGTTGCATACCAAATATCAAAAGATTCTGCCTGCTGGATCTGGAGAAGAAGATTTTTTAAGAAATTTTCCTCAAAAGCACTAAGTTCGAATTCGAGATTTTGTAGTGAGCCCAAATATGAATCCAGGGGACGATTTGAACAAACTTGAATCAGATCCACCCCACAATGTTGCATACCAAATATCAAAAGATTCTGCCTGATGGATCTTGAGAAGATTTTTAAGAAATTTGCCTGAAATGCACTAAGGTCGAATTCGGGATTCTATACTGAGCCCAAATATGAATCCAGGGGGCCGATTTAAACACACTTGAATCAGATCCACCCCACAATGTGGCATACCAAATATCAAAAGATTCTGCCTGCTGGATCTGGAGAAGAAGATTTTTAAAGAAATTTGCCTGAAATGCACTAACTTCGAATTCGGACTTCTATACTGAGCCCAAATGTCAATCCAGGGGGGCGATTTGAACAAACTTGAATCGGATCCACCCCAGAATGTTGCATACCAAATATCAAAAAAATTCTGCCTGCTGGATTTTGAGAAGAAGATTTTTTAATAAATTTGCCTGAAATGCACTAAGTTCGAATTCGGGCTTCTATACTGAGCCCAAATATGAATCCAGGGGGCCGATTTGAACAAACTTGAATCAGATCTACCCCACAATGTTGCATACCAAATATCAAAAGATTCTGCCAGCTGGATCTGGAGAAGAAGATTTTTCAAGAAATTTGCCTGAAATGCACTAAGTTCGAATTCGGGCTTCTATACTGAGCCCAAATGTCAATCCAGGGGGCCGATTTGAGCAAACTTGAATCCGATCCACCCCACAATGTTGCATACCACATATCAAAAGTTTCTGCCTGCTGGATCTGGAGAAGAAGATTTTTAAAGAAATTTGCCTGAAATGCACTAAGTTCGAATTCGAGCTTTTATAGTGAGCCCAAATATGAATCCAGGGGCCGATTTGAACAAACTTGAATCAGATCCACCCCACAATGTTGCATACCAAATATCAAAAGATTCTGCCTGCTGGATTTTGAGAAGAAGATTTTTTAGAAAATTTGCCTGAAATGCACTAAGTTCGAATTCGGGTTTCTATACTGAGCCCAAATGTCAGTCCAGAGGGCCGATTAGAACAAACTTGAATCAGATCCGTCCCACAATGTTGCATACCAAATATCAAAAGATTCTGCCTGCTGGATTTTGAGAAGAAGATTTTTTAAGAAATTTGCCTGAAATGCACTAAGTTCGAATTCGGGCTTCTATACTGAGCCCAAACATGAATCCAGGGGTCCGATTTGAACAAACTTGAATCAGAATCACCCCACAATGTTGCATACCAAATATCAAAAGATTCTGCCTGCTGGATCTGGAGAAGAAGATTTTTAAAGAAATTTGCCTGAAAAGCACTAAGTTCGAATTCGAGCTTTTGTAGTGAGCCCAAATATGAATCGAGGGGACGATTTGAACAAACTTGAATCAGATCCACCCCGCAATGTTGCATACCAAATATCAAAAGATTCTGCCTGCTGGATCTGGAGAAGAAGATTTTTTAAGAAATTTACCTGAAATGCACTAAGTTCGAATTCGGGTTTCTATACTGAGCCCAAATGTCAATCCAGAGGGCCGATTGGAACAAACTTGAATCAAATCTGTCCCACAATGTTGCATACCAAATATCAAAAGATTCTGCCTGCTGGATCTGGAGAAGAAGATTTTTAAAGAAATTTGCCTGAAAAGCACTAAGTTCGAATTCGAGCTTTTATAGTGAGCCCAAATATGAATCCAGGGGGCAATTTGAACAAACTTGAATCAGATCCACCCCACAATGTTGCATACCAAATATCAAAAGATTCTGCCTGCTGGATTTTGAGAAGAAGATTTTTTAATAAATTTGCCTGAAATGCACTAAGTTCGAATTCGGGCTTCTATACTGAGCCCAAATATGAATCCAGGGGGCCCATTTGAACAAACTTGAATCAGATCCAGCACACAATGTTGCATACCAAATATCAAACGATTCTGCCTGCTGGATCTGGAGAAGAAGATTTTAAAAAAAATTTTCCTGAAAAGCACTAAGTTCGAATTCGAGCTTTTATAGTGAGCCCAAATATGAATCGAGGGGACGATTTGAACAAACTTGAATCAGATCCACCCCACAATGTTGCATACCAAATATCAAAAGATTCTGCCTGCTGGATCTTGAGAAGAAGATTTTTTAAGAAATTTTCATGAAATGCACTAAGTTCGAATTCGGGCTTCTATACTGAGCCCAAATATGAATCCAGGGGGCCGATTTGAACACACGTGAATCAGATCCACCCCACAATGTTGCATACCAAATATCAAAAGATTCTGCCTGCTGGATCTGGAGAAGAAGATTTTTTAAGAAATTTGCCTGAAATGCACTAAGTTCGAATTCGGGCTTCTATACTGAGCCCAAATGTCAATCCAGGGGGCCGATTTGAACAAACTTGAATCCGATCCTCCCCACAATGTTGCATACCAAATATCAAAAGATTCTGCCTGCTGGATCTGGAGAAGAAGATTTTTAAAGAAATTCGACTGAAAAGCACTAAGTTCGAATTCGAGCTTTTATAGTGAGCCCAAATATGAATCCAGGGGCCGATTTGAACAAACTTGAATCAGATCCACCCCACAATGTTGCATACCAAATATCAAAAGATTCTGCCTGCTGGATCTGGAGAAGAAGATTTTTTAAGAAATTTGCCTGAAATGCACTAAGTTCGAATTCGGACTTCTATACTGAGCCCAAATGTCAATCCAGGGGGGCGATTTGAACAAACTTAAATCCGATCCACCCCACAATGTTGTATACCAAATATCAAAAGATTCTGCATGCTGGATCTGGAGAAGAAGATTTTAAAAAAAATTTGCCTGAAAAGCACTAAGTTCGAATTCGAGCTTTTACAGTGAGCCCAAATAGGAATCCAGGGGCTGATTTGGTTCATCAACACAACAAAGAATGAAGTCATGAGAGACAAATTTTATGGAACTAGGGAGATGGCTTGAACAAACTTGAATCTTACCCCCTAAGGATGTTGCATACCAAATATCAAAAGCATTCATCTGCGGGATCTGAAGAGGAAGATTTTTAAAGAAAATTCCTCATTTTGAACTAAGTTATCATTCGGGCTCCCACAGTGAGCCCAAATATGAACCCCGGGACTTGGCTTGAACAAACTTGAACCTCACCCCCCTAAGGATGCCGCATGCCAAATATCAAAACATTCCGACTGCTGAATCTGAAGAAGAAGATTTTTTAAAGAAAATTCCTCATTTCGAACTAAGTTACAATTCAAGCTCCCACAGTGAGCCCAAATATGAACCTAGCGACATGGCTTGAACAAACTTGAATTTCACCCCCCTAAGGATGCTGCATACCAAATATCAAAACATTCCGACTGCTGGATCTGAAGAAGAAGATTTTTAAAGAAAATTCCTCATTTTGAACTAAGTTATCATTCGGGCTCCCACAGTGAGCCCAAATATGGACCTAGGGACATGGATTAAACAAACTCGAATCTCACCCCCCTAAGGATGCTGCATACCAAATATAAAAACATTCCGACTGCTGGATCTGAAGAAGAAGATTTCTAAAGAAAATTCCTCATTTTGAACAAAGTTATAATTTGGGCTACCACAGTGAGCCCAAATATTAACCCGGGGACTTGGCTTGAACAAACTTGAATCTCACCCCTCCCCCGTCCCCAAGCATGCTGCATACCCAATATCAAAAGATTCTGCCTGCTGGATCTTGAGACGAAGATTTTAAAAGAAATTGGCCTGAAATGCACTAAGTTGAAATTGGGCTCCTATACTGAGCCCAAATATGAACTCAGGGGTCCGATTTCAACAAACTTGAATCAGATCCACCCCACAATGTTGCATACCAAATATCAAAAGATTCTGCCTGCTGGATCTGGAGAAGAAGATTTTTAAAGAAATTTGCCTGAAATGCACTAAGTTCGAATTCGGGCTTCTATACTGAGCCCAAATATGAATCCAGGGGGCCGATTTGAGCAAACTTGAATCAGATCCACCCCACAATGTTGCATACCAAATATCAAAAGATTCTGCCTGCTGGATCTGGAGAAGAAGATTTTTTAAGAAATTTGCCTGAAATGCACTAAGTTCGAATTCGGGCTTCTATACTGAGCCCAAATGTCAATCCAGGGGGCCGATTTGAGCAAACTTGAATCCGATCCACCCCACAATGTTGCATACCAAATATCAAAAGTTTCTGCCTGCTGGATCTGGAGAAGAAGTTTTTAAAGAAATTTGCCTGAAATGCACTAAGTTCGAATTCGAGCTTTTATAGTGAGCCCAAATATGAATCCAGGGGCCGATTTGAACAAACTTGAATCAGATCCACCCCACAATGTTGCATACCAAATATTAAAAGATTCTGCCTGCTGGATTTTGAGAAGAAGATTTTTTAATAAATTTGCCTGAAATGCACTAAGTTCGAATTCGGGCTTCTATACTGAGCCCAAATGTCAGTCCAGAGGGCCGATTGGAACAAACTTGAATCAGATCCATCCCACAATGTTGCATACCAAATATCAAAAGATTTTGCCTGATGGATCTTGAGAAGATTTTTAAAGAAATTTGCCTGAAAAGCACTAAGTTCGAATTCGAGCTTTTATAGTGAGCCCAAATATGAATCCAGGGGGCAATTTGAACAAACTTGAATCAGATCCACCCCACAATGTTGCATACCAAATATCAAAAGATTCTGCCTGCTGGATTTTGAGAAGAAGATTTTTTAATAAATTTGCCTGAAATGCACTAAGTTCGAATTCGGGCTTCTATACTGAGCCCAAATATGAATCCAGGGGGCCCATTTGAACAAACTTGAATCAGATCCAGCACACAATGTTGCATACCAAATATCAAACGATTCTGCCTGCTGGATCTGGAGAAGAAGATTTTTAAAAAAATTTTCCTGAAAAGCACTAAGTTCGAATTCGAGCTTTTATAGTGAGCCCAAATATGAATCCAGGGGACGATTTGAACAAACTTGAATCAGATCCACCCCACAATGTTGCATACCAAATATCAAAAGATTCTGCCTGCTGGATCTTGAGAAGAAGATTTTTTAAGAAATTTTCATGAAATGCACTAAGTTCGAATTCGGGCTTCTATACTGAGCCCAAATATGAATCCAGGGGGCCGATTTGAACACACGTGAATCAGATCCACCCCACAATGTTGCATACCAAATATCAAAAGATTCTGCCTGCTGGATCTGGAGAAGAAGATTTTTTAAGAAATTTGCCTGAAATGCACTAAGTTCGAATTCGGGCTTCTATACTGAGCCCAAATGTCAATCCAGGGGGCCGATTTGAACAAACTTGAATCCGATCCTCCCCACAATGTTGCATACCAAATATCAAAAGATTCTGCCTGCTGGATCTGGAGAAGAAGATTTTTAAAGAAATTTGACTGAAAAGCACTAAGTTCGAATTCGAGCTTTTATAGTGAGCCCAAATATGAATCCAGGGGCCGATTTGAACAAACTTGAATCAGATCCACCCCACAATGTTGAATACCAAATATCAAAAGATTCTGCCTGCTGGATCTGGAGAAGAAGATTTTTTAAGAAATTTGCCTGAAATGCACTAAGTTCGAATTCGGACTTCTATACTGAGCCCAAATGTCAATCCAGGGGGGCGATTTGAACAAACTTAAATCCGATCCACCCCACAATGTTGTATGCCAAATATCAAAAGATTCTGCATGCTGGATCTGGAGAAGAAGATTTTAAAAAAAATTTGCCTGAAAAGCACTAAGTTCGAATTCGAGCTTTTACAGTGAGCCCAAATAGGAATCCAGGGGCTGATTTGGTTCATCAACACAACAAAGAATGGAGTCATGAGAGACAAATTTTATGGAACTAGGGAGATGGCTTGAACAAACTTGAATCTTACCCCCTAAGGATGTTGCATACCAAATATCAAAAGTATTCATCTGCGGGATCTGAAGAGGAAGATTTTTAAAGAAAATTCCTCATTTTGAACTAAGTTATCATTCGGGCTCCCACAGTGAGCCCAAATATGAACCCCGGGACTTGGCTTGAACAAACTTGAACCTCACCCCCCTAAGGATGCGGCATGCCAAATATCAAAACATTCCGACTGCTGAATCTGAAGAAGAAGATTTTTTAAAGAAAATTCCTCATTTCGAACTAAGTTACAATTCAAGCTCCCACAGTGAGCCCAAATATGAACCTAGCGACATGGCTTGAACAAACTTGAATTTCACCCCCCTAAGGATGCTGCATACCAAATATCAAAACATTCCGACTGCTGGATCTGAAGAAGAAGATTTTTAAAGAAAATTCCTCATTTTGAACTAAGTTATCATTCGGGCTCCCACAGTGAGCCCAAATATGGACCTAGGGACATGGATTAAACAAACTCGAATCTCACCCCCCTAAGGATGCTGCATACCAAATATCAAAACATTCCGACTGCTGGATCTGAAGAAGAAGATTTTTAAAGAAAATTCCTCATTTTGAACTAAGTTATCATTCGGGCTCCCACAGTGAGCCCAAATATGGACCTAGGGACATGGATTAAACAAACTCGAATCTCACCCCCCTAAGGATGCTGCATACCAAATATCAAAACATTCCGACTGCTGGATCTGAAGAAGAAGATTTCTAAAGAAAATTCCTCATTTTGAACAAAGTTATAATTTGGGCTACCACAGTGAGCCCAAATATTAACCCGGGGACTTGGCTTGAACAAACTTGAATCTCACCCATCCCCCGCCCCCAAGCATGCTGCATACCCAATATCAAAAGATTCTGCCTGCTGGATCTTGAGACGAAGATTTTAAAAGAAACTGGCCTGAAATGCACTAAGTTCAAATTGGGCTCCTATACTGAGCCCAAATATGAACTCAGGGGACCGATTTCAACAAACTTGAATCAGATCCACCCCACAATGTTGCATACCAAATATTAAAAGATTCTGCCTGCTGGATCTGGAGAAGAAGATTTTTAAAGAAATTTGCCTGAAATGCACTAAGTTCGAATTCGGGCTTCTATACTGAGCCCAAATATGAATCCAGGGGGCCGATTTGAGCAAACTTGAATCAGATCCACCCCACAATGTTGCATTCCAAATATCAAAAGATTCTGCCTGCTGGATCTGGAGAAGAAGATTTTTTAAGAAATTTGCCTGAAATGCACTAAGTTCGAATTCGGGCTTCTATACTGAGCCCAAATGTCAATCCAGGGGGCCGATTTGAGCAAACTTGGATCCGATCCACCCCACAATGTTGCATACCAAATATCAAAAGTTTCTGCCTGCTGGATCTGGAGAAGAAGTTTTTAAAGAAATTTGCCTGAAATGCACTAAGTTCGAATTCGAGCTTTTATAGTGAGCCCAAATATGAATCCAGGGGCCGATTTGCAGAAACTTGAATCAGATCCACACCACAATGTTGCATACCAAATATTAAAAGATTCTGCCTGCTGGATTTTGAGAAGAAGATTTTTTAATAAATTTGCCTGAAATGCATTAAGTTCGAATTCGGGCTTCTATACTGAGCCCAAATGTCAGTCCAGAGGGCCGATTGGAACAAACTTGAATCAGATCCGTCCCACAATGTTGCATACCAAATGTCAAAAGATTCTGCCTGCTGGATTTTGAGAAGAAGATTTTTTAAGAAATTTGCCTGAAATGCACTAAGTTCGAATTCGGGCTTCTATACTGAGCCCAAATATGAATCCAGGGGGCCGATTTGAACAAACTTGAATCAGATCCACCCCACAATGCTGCATACCAAATATCAAAAGATTCTGCCTGCTGGATCTGGAGAAGAAGATTTTTAAAGAAATTTTCCTGAAAAGCACTAAGTTCGAATTCGAGCTTTTGTAGTGAGCCCAAATATGAATCCAGGGGACGATTTGAACAAACTTGAATCAGATCCATCCCACAATGTTGCATACCAAATATCAAAAGATTTTGCCTGATGGATCTTGAGAAGATTTTTTAAGAAATTTGCCTGAAATGCACTAAGGTCGAATTCGGGATTCTATACTGAGCCCAAATATGAATCCAGGGGGCCGATTTGACCACACTTGAATCAGATCCACCCCACAATGTTGCATACCAAATATCAAAAGATTCTGCCTGCTGGATCTGGAGAAGAAGATTTTTTAAGAAATTTGCCTGAAATGCACTAACTTCGAATTCGGACTTCTATACTGAGCCCAAATGTCAATCCAGGGGGGCGATTTGAACAAACTTGAATCAGATCCACCCCACAATGTTGCATACCAAATATCAAAAAATTCTGCCTGCTGGATTTTGAGAAGAAGATTTTTTAATAAATTTGCCTGAAATGCACTAAGTTCGAATTCGGGCTTCTATACTGAGCCCAAATATGAATCCAGGGGGCCGATTTGAACAAACTTGAATCAGATCTACCCAACAATGTTGCATACCAAATATCAAAAGATTCTGCCAGCTGGATCTGGAGAAGAAGATTTTTCAAGAAATTTGCCTGAAATGCACTAAGTTCGAATTCGGGCTTCTATACTGAGCCCAAATGTCAATCCAGGGGGCCGATTTGAGCAAACTTGAATCCGATCCACCCCACAATGTTGCATACCAAATATCAAAAGTTTCTGCCTGCTGGATCTGGAGAAGAAGATTTTTAAAGAAATTTGCCTGAAATGCACTAAGTTCGAATTCGAGCTTTTGTAGTGAGCCCAAATATGAATCGAGGGGACGATTTGAACAAACTTGAATCAGATCCACCCCGCAATGTTGCATACCAAATATCAAAAGATTCTGCCTGCTGGATCTGGAGAAGAAGATTTTTTAAGAAATTTGCCTGAAATGCACTAAGTTCGAATTCGGGCTTCTATACTGAGCCCAAATGTCAATCCAGAGGGCCGATTGGAACAAACTTGAATCAGATCTGTCCCACAATTTTGCATACCAAATATCAAAAGATTCTGCCTGCTGGATCTGGAGAAGAAGATTTTTAAAGAAATTTGCCTGAAAAGCACTAAGTTCGAATTCGAGCTTTTATAGTGAGCCCAAATATGAATCCAGGGGGCGATTTGAACAAACTTGAATCAGATCCACCCCACAATGTTGCATACCAAATATCAAAAGATTCTGCCTGCTGGATTTTGAGAAGAATATTTTTTAATAAATTTGCCTGAAATGCACTAAGTTCGAATTCGGGCTTCTATACTGAGCCCAAATATGAATCCAGGGGGCCCATTTGAGCAAACGTGAATCAGATCCACCCCACAATGTTGCATACCAAATATCAAACGATTCTGCCTGCTGGATCTGGAGAAGAAGATTTTAAAAAAAAATTTCCTGAAAAGCACTAAGTTCGAATTCGAGATTTTATAGTGAGCCCAAATATGAATCCAGGGGACGATTTGACCAAACTTGAATCAGATCCACCCCACAATGTTGCATACCAAATATCAAAAGATTCTGCCTGCTGGATCTTGAGAAGAAGATTTTTTAAGAAATTTTCATGAAATGCACTAAGTTCGAATTCGGGCTTCTATACTGAGCCCAAATATGAATCCAGGGGGCCGATTTGAACAAACTTGAATCCGATCCACCCCACAATGTTGCATACCAAATATCAAAAGATTCTGCCTGCTGGATCTGGAGAAGAAGATTTTTAAAGAAATTTGAATGAAAAGCACTAAGTTCGAATTCGAGCTTTTATAGTGAGCCCAAATATGAATCCAGGGTCCGATTTGAACAAACTTGAATCAGATCCACCCCACAATGTTGCATACCAAATATCAAAAGATTCTGCCTGCTGGATCTGGAGTTCGAATTCGGGCTTCTATACTGAGCCCAAATATGAATCCAGGGGGCCCATTTGAACAAACTTGAATCAGATCCACCCCACAATGTTGCATACCAAAATATCAAACGATTCTGCCTGCTGGATCTGGAGAAGAAGATTTTTAAAAAAAATTTCCTGAAAAGCACTAAGTTCGAATTCGAGCTTTTATAGTGAGCCCAAATATGAATCCAGGGGACGATTTGAACACACGTGAATCAGATCCACCCCACAATGTTGCATACCAAATATCAAAAGATTCTGCCTGCTGGATCTGGAGAAGAAGATTTTTTAAGAAATTTGCCTGAAATGCACTAAGTTCGAATTCGGGCTTCTATACTGAGCCCAAATGTCAATCCAGGGGGCCGATTTGAACAAACTTGAATCCGATCCACCCCACAATGTTGCATACCAAATATCAAAAGATTCTGCCTGCTGGATCTGGAGAAGAAGATTTTTAATGACATTTGACTGAAAAGCACTAAGTTCGAATTCGAGCTTTTATAGAGAGCCCAAATATGAATCCAGGGGCCGATTTGAACAAACTTGAATCAGATCCACCCCACAATGTTGCATACCAAATATCAAAAGATTCTGCCTGCTGGATCTGGAGAAGAAGATTTTTTAAGAAATTTGCCTGAAATGCACTAAGTTCGAATTCGGACTTCTATACTGAGCACAAATGTCAATCCAGGGGGGCGATTTGAACAAACTTAAATCCGATCCACCCCACAATGTTGCATACCAAATATCAAAAGATTCTGCATGCTGGATCTGGAGAAGAAGATTTTTAAAAAAATTTGCCTGAAAAGCACTAAGTTCGAATTCGAGCTTTTACAGTGAGCCCAAATAGGAATCCAGGGGCTGATTTGGTTCATCAACACAACAAAGAATGAAGTCATGAGAGACAAATTTTATGGAACTAGGGAGATGGCTTGAACAAACTTGAATCTTACCCCCTAAGGATGTTGCATACCAAATATCAAAAGCATTCATCTGCGGGATCTGAATAAGAAGATTTTTAAAGAAAATTCCTCATTTTGAACTAAGTTATCATTCGGGCTCCCACAGTGAGCCCAAATATGAACTCCGGGACTTGGCTTGAACAAACTTGAACCTCACTCCCGTAAGGATGCCGCATGCCAAATATCAAAACATTCCGACTGCTGAATCTGAAGAAGAAGATTTTTTAAAGAAAATTCCTCATTTCGAACTAAGTTACAATTCAAGCTCCCACAGTGAGCCCAAATATGAACCTAGCGACATGGCTTGAACAAACTTGAATTTCACCCCCCTAAGGATGCTGCATACCAAATATCAAAACATTCCGACTGCTGGATCTGAAGAAGAAGATTTTTAAAGAAAATTCCTCATTTTGAACTAAGTTATCATTCGGGCTCCCACAGTGAGCCCAAATATGGACCTAGGGACATGGATTAAACAAACTCGAATCTCACCCCCCTAAGGATGCTGCATACCAAATATCAAAACATTCCGATTGCTGGATCTGAAGAAGAAGATTTCTAAAGAAAATTCCTCATTTTGAACAAAGTTATAATTTGGGCTACCACAGTGAGCCCAAATATTAACCCGGGGACTTGGCTTGAACAAACTTGAATCTCACCCCTCCCCCGCCCCCAAGCATGCTGCATACCCAATATCAAAAGATTCTGCCTGCTGGATCTGGAGAAGAAGATTTTTAAAGAAATTTGCCTGAAATGCACTAAGTTCAAATTGGGCTCCTATACTGAGCCCAAATATGAACTCAGGGGTCCGATTTCAAAAAACTTGAATCAGATCCACCCCACAATGTTGCATACCAAATATCAAAAGATTCTGCCTGCTGGATCTGGAAGAAGAAGATTTTTTGAGAAATTTGCCTGAAATGCACTAAGTTCGAATTCGGGCTTCTATACTGAGCCCAAATATGAATCCAGGGGGCCGATTTGAGCAAACTTGAATCAGATCCACCCCACAATGTTGCATACCAAATATCAAAAGATTCTGCCTGCTGGATCTGGAGAAGAAGATTTTTTAAGAAATTTGCCTGAAATGCACTAAGTTCGTATTCGGGCTTCTATACTGAGCCCAAATGTCAATCCAGGGGGCCGATTTGAGCAAACTTGAATCCGATCCACCCCACAATGTTGCATACCAAATATCAAAAGTTTCTGCCTGCTGGATCTGGAGAAGAAGATTTTTAAAGAAATTTGCCTGAAATGCACTAAGTTCGAATTCGAGCTTTTATAGTGAGCCCAAATATGAATCCAGGGGCCGATTTGAACAAACTTGAATCAGATCCACCCCACAATGTTGCATACCAAATATCAAAAGATTCTGCCTGCTGGATTTTGAGAAGAAGATTTTTAATAAATTTGCCTGAAATGCACTAAGTTCGAATTCGGGCTTCTATACTGAGCCCAAATGTCAGTCCAGAGGGCCGATTTGAACAAACTTGAATCAGATCCGTCCCACAATGTTGCATACCAAATGTCAAAAGATTCTGCCTGCTGGATTTTGAGAAGAAGATTTTTTAAAAAATTTGCCTGAAATGCACTAATTTCGAATTCGGGCTTGTATACTGAGCCCAAATATGAATCCAGGGGGCCGATTTGAACAAACTTGAATCAGATCCACCCCACAATGCTGCATACCAAATATCAAAAGATTCTGCCTGCTGGATCTGGAGAAGAAGATTTTTAAAGAAATTTTCCTGAAAAGCACTAAGTTCGAATTCGAGCTTTTGTAGTGAGCCGAAATATGAATCCAGGGGACGATTTGAACAAACTTGAATCAGATCCACCCCACAATGTTGCATACCAAATATCAAAAGATTCTGCCTGATGGATCTTGAGAAGATTTTTTAAGAAATTTGCCTGAAATGCACTAAGGTCGAATTCGGGATTCTATACTGAGCCCAAATATGAATCCAGGGGGCCGATTTGAACACACTTGAATCAGATCCACCCCACAATGTTGCATACCAAATATCAAAAGATTCTGCCTGCTGGATCTGGAGAAGAAGATTTTTTAAGAAATTTGCCTGAAATGCACTAAGTTCGAATTCGGACTTCTATACTGAGCCCAAATGTCAATCCAGGGGGGCGATTTGAACAACTTAAATCCGATCCTCCCCACAATGTTGCATACCAAATATCAAAAAATTCTGCCTGCTGGATCTGGAGAAGAAGATTTTTAATGACATTTGACTGAAAAGCACTAAGTTCGAATTCGAACTTTTATAGAGAGCCCAAATATGAATCCAGGGGCCGATTTGAACAAACTTGAATCAGATCCACCCCACAATGTTGCATACCAAATATCAAAAGATTCTGCCTGCTGGATCTGGGAGAAGAAGATTTTTTGAGAAATTTGCCTGAAATGCACTAAGTTCGAATTCGGGCTTCTATACTGAGCCCAAATATGAATCCAGGGGGCCGATTTGAGCAAACTTGAATCAGATCCACCCCACAATGTTGCATACCAAATATCAAAAGATTCTGCCTGCTGGATCTGGAGAAGAAGATTTTTTAAGAAATTTGCCTGAAATGCACTAAGTTCGTATTCGGGCTTCTATACTGAGCCCAAATGTCAATCCAGGGGGCCGATTTGAGCAAACTTGAATCCGATCCACCCCACAATGTTGCATACCAAATATCAAAAGTTTCTGCCTGCTGGATCTGGAGAAGAAGATTTTTAAAGAAATTTGCCTGAAATGCACTAAGTTCGAATTCGAGCTTTTATAGTGAGCCCAAATATGAATCCAGGGGCCGATTTGAACAAACTTGAATCAGATCCACCCCACAATGTTGCATACCAAATATCAAAAGATTCTGCCTGCTGGATTTTGAGAAGAAGATTTTTAATAAATTTGCCTGAAATGCACTAAGTTCGAATTCGGGCTTCTATACTGAGCCCAAATGTCAGTCCAGAGGGCCGATTTGAACAAACTTGAATCAGATCCGTCCCACAATGTTGCATACCAAATGTCAAAAGATTCTGCCTGCTGGATTTTGAGAAGAAGATTTTTTAAAAAATTTGCCTGAAATGCACTAATTTCGAATTCGGGCTTGTATACTGAGCCCAAATATGAATCCAGGGGGGCCGATTTGAACAAACTTGAATCAGATCCACCCCACAATGCTGCATACCAAATATCAAAAGATTCTGCCTGCTGGATCTGGAGAAGAAGATTTTTAAAGAAATTTTCCTGAAAAGCACTAAGTTCGAATTCGAGCTTTTGTAGTGAGCCGAAATATGAATCCAGGGGACGATTTGAACAAACTTGAATCAGATCCACCCCACAATGTTGCATACCAAATATCAAAAGATTCTGCCTGATGGATCTTGAGAAGATTTTTTAAGAAATTTGCCTGAAATGCACTAAGGTCGAATTCGGGATTCTATACTGAGCCCAAATATGAATCCAGGGTGCCGATTTGAACACACTTGAATCAGATCCACCCCACAATGTTGCATACCAAATATCAAAAGATTCTGCCTGCTGGATCTGGAGAAGAAGATTTTTTAAGAAATTTGCCTGAAATGCACTAAGTTCGAATTCGGACTTCTATACTGAGCCCAAATGTCAATCCAGGGGGGCGATTTGAACAACTTAAATCCGATCCTCCCCACAATGTTGCATACCAAATATCAAAAAATTCTGCCTGCTGGATTTTGAGAAGAAGGTTTTTTAATAAATTTGCCTGAAATGCACTAAGTTCGAATTCGGGCTTCTATACTGAGCCCAAATATGAATCCAGGGGGCCGATTTGAACAAACTTGAATCAGATCCACCCCACAATGTTGCATACCAAATATCAAAAGATTCTGCCAGCTGGATCTGGAGAAGAAGATTTTTTAAGAAATTTGCCTGAAATGCACTAAGTTCGAATTCGGGCTCTATACTGAACCCAAATATCAATCCAGGGGGCCGATTTGAGAAAACTTGAATCCGATCCACTCCACAATGTTGCATACCAAATATCAAAAGTTTCTGCCTGCTGGATCTGGAGAAGAAGATTTTTAAAGAAATTTGCCTGAAATGCACTAAGTTCGAATTCGAGCTTTTATAGTGAGCCCAAATATGAATCCAGGGGCCGATTTGAACAAACTTGAATCAGATCCACCCCACAATGTTGCATACCAAATATCAAAAGATTCTGCCTGCTGGATTTTGAGAAGAAGATTTTTTAATAAATTTGCCTGAAATGCACTATGTTCGAATTCGGGCTTCTATACTGAGCCCAAATGTCAGTCGAGAGGGCCGATTGGAACAAACTTGAATCAGATCCGTCCCACAATGTTGCATACCAAATATCAAAAGATTCTGCCTGCTGGATTTTGAGAAGAAGATTTTTTAAGAAATTTGCCTGAAATGCACTAAGTTCGAATTCGGGCTTCTATACTGAGCCCAAATATGAATCCAGGGGGCCGATTTGAACAAACTTGAATCAGAATCACCCCACAATGTTGCATACCAAATATCAAAAGATTCTGCTTGCTGGATCTGGAGAAGAAGATTTTTAAAGACATTTGCCTGAAAAGCACTAAGTTCGAATTCGAGCTTTTGTAGTGAGCCCAAATATGAATCGAGGGGACGATTTGAACAAACTTGAATCAGATCCACCCCGCAATGTTGCATACCAAATATCAAAAGATTCTGCCTGCTGGATCTGGAGAAGAAGATTTTTTAAGAAATTTGCCTGAAATGCACCAAGTTCGAATTCGGGCTTCTATACTGAGCCCAAATGTCAATCCAGAGGGCCGATTGGAACAAACTTGAATCAGATCTGTCCCACAATGTTGCATACCAAATATCAAAAGATTCTGCCTGCTGGATCTGGAGAAGAAGATTTTTAAAGAAATTTGCCTGAAAAGCACTAAGTTCGAATTCGAGCTTTTATAGTGAGCCCAAATATGAATCCAGGGGGCGATTTGAACAAACTTGAATCAGATCCACCCCACAATGTTGCATACCAAATATCAAAAGATTCTGCCTGCTGGATCTGGAGAAGAAGATTTTTAAAGAAATTTGCCTGAAATGCACTAAGTTCGAATTCGGGCTTCTATACTGAGCCCAAATGTCAATCCAGGGGCCGATTTGAACAAACTTGAATCCGATCCACACCACAATGTTGCATACCAAATATCAAAAGATTCTGCCTGCTGGATCTGGAGAAGAAGATTTTTAAAGAAATTTTCCTGAAATGCACTAAGTTCGAATTTGGGCTTCCATTGTGAGCCCAAATATGAATCCAGGGGGTCGATTTGAACAAACTTGAACAGACCCATACCAAGATGCTGCATACAAAGTACCAAAAGATTCTGCCCACTGGTTCTCGAGAAGAAGATTTTTTAATAATTTTTCTATAATTCATACGGTGCTATCAGAGTTATGCCCCCTATGGAGCCCCAAGTGGGCATGTCCATTTCATTTGAGCAAACTTGAATTGACATATGGTCATGAGCATCCATACCAAGTTTCAAGCAAATGGACCTAGGGGTTTCAGAGGAGAAGTCGTTTGAAAAATGTTCACGGCGCCGGACGGACGACGACGACGGACGACGACGACGACGACGACGGACGACGGACGGCAAGTGATAAGTTTAGCTCCCTTCGGTGAGCTAAAAATAGAATTAGCTGAACACGGCACCGCGCTGCAAGATGGGAGCAAATTCAATGCCGGGTTACGAGATGCCCATGGAGATCGCCGGTAATGCGAAAGAGAACACGTTTTAGGCCTGGTTGTCAGACTTTTACTTTGAAGGAGAAAAGGTTGCGCCTCTGGAATATCATTATTGCCCACGAAGGAGGCATTTGAGCCTTTCTGAACGTGTCTGTTATTGCAATTTTAATTCCAGCGTTACACCATGTTCAAGTGTGTTTAGGGATGTTGTTTAAAACACACCTCTCAAGAATATGCAAACATTAAGACGGTTCGCCTGAAAGTCCGCTCGGCTTCAAAATCCGGATAGGTAAAACAAATGTCGAATGCCACACTCTATCAGTCAGATTGAGGGTAAACACTGATGATTTATATATAAACTCATATATTACCGGCAGGTGGTGCACCTAGATTTCTCAAAACATCCGTGATATGTAATCTCATGCTGTCGTTTTCAATCAATACAAGATGCGCACCATCTACACTGCATTTGTTCTTAGCGTCCTGTTGTGTAGGTATTATAATCAAACTGTATCGTAAGCAAAGGGTCATGTCCGAGTAAACCCAGAGTTTATATCCCTTGTCCACAGGACAGGCATTCCTTGGCGCTGAAAAAAATGCAACTAAAATAATGCATGTAGGTCAAAAACAAATGTACGCAGTAAAACTCAGTTTCAGCGAAGTCACGTGGACCCCAAAATGAGCTTGCTATGGTATATTCGTTTTAAGAAGCATTATTCATTTATTTATTGGGGTTTAACGGCACTTTCGACAGACGGGGTTTCGAGAAACTTCTAAATGGTCAATTGCCAACTGTTGCATAGAGTTTCTACAATAGCAGACACTCTTTAGATTGGAAACGCAACATAACGTTTATAATATACTGTGACATCGTTAATAGAAAATCTGCAGAAAACACGAGAAAACGAAAAACAGATCATGGAGCTGAAATTATACATTTGACGGCCAACAAAAGGTTCAAATCGTCGACTCCAAATACCAGAAATATAACACAATTACCACCAGTGCACAAAGTTGCGATTCATTTTAGGATGGGTTAACACGGAATCTGAAACATTAAACTACTAAAAACGAATTTCTCTTAGTAGAGACGAACTCGGTAAAGGTAGTAGTACTTCGTTGAATGACATTTGAAGATTCGCTTTGCGATTTCAAATTGATCCAGTTAATTATTATTAATTACTTTGTTAATCCTCAGGACCCACAGTTATCAAATTGAAGAGATGACAGAACGGACAAATGTACACGTATAGAATATACCCATAGTAGATTGGTGTACCAAATGTTCACCACGAGTGGAAAAGTGGTGTTAACCGCGAGCCTTTGGCCGATTAGTGAGAGATTAAATGTTAAATGAATCAATATTCACACGTGCGAATCTGTTTTTGTCTACATAGGCACCGGTGGATGTTTTGAGGGATTTAGAAATATATAGTATACCCTTAGTAGCTTGGTGTACCAAATGTTCACAACGAGTGATGAACATTTGGTACACCACGCTACTTTCGGTATATTTTATTTATACCATGATTGTCAAATTGATAAGAATTAAACTTGGAATAAATCAATATTCGCACGTGCGAATCTGTTTTTGTTTACATGAACACTGGTGGGCGGTACTTCCGCTGGAAATTTTACCGCCGAAACGAAATAGAAAACGAAATGCGAACATCACGGGGCCTTATTCACTTTAATAACATAATGACATACTATTTCGAGTTATGGATGCTTTAGTAACAAGAGACAACGTATGTTTGTTAATGTTTGGTATCTTATGAGGTAAACTTGTTTAAAAACGTATTAAATAATTGCCGGTTTCATTTTTCTCTTCACGAGGCGATGAGTGATAAATTTAGGCAAGTTTGCATTCAAGGCGAGGTCATCAAAGGTCATCTTGGATGTAGTTCCACTATAGGTGTAAATTATTGCTATTGGAATCCCATTGTTCACCACGATTGGTGTGTAAAGCAAAATTTTATGCCATAGGCTTTTTAGATATAGTAGAATAGGTAATGATGGTATAAAAAGTATTATATGATGTAACTGTATACAACCGGGGCAATAATCACACATCCGACTTCGCTATGTGTGTAGAAAGTAAACACAATTTAAACGGGCGTTGTTCGGGATTTAGAAAAAAAGCTAGCTGTATCCGATTATTGTTGCAACCCGGTGGTGCACGTGGTGGAAGTTTGCAGGGGGGCTTCTTGTGTTTTGTCCTCACAAATAGTAAATAATTCCTTTTGTGAAAAGTCTATCCCTCAGTGCTCGTCGAGCTCGTTCCAAGGAGCGGTCACAACCTATGTTTTTGAGACAAAAAATGAAAAAAATTAGTTATTCAAGAATTTTGCAAGTGTCGTTTGCTTTCCATATTAGATAATGGGTTAACAGAGTGCGTCATTTAAATGGTATCGAGTTACTTCGTTTGATCTATGGGGCCTCGGCGATATTTGGTCAGCATGAATTTTACTTTTTGGGTCTGCCGGTAGACATATTATCTGCGTGTTCCCTCTCTGATATTGGCATCTGATTTATTGCATGTTATTTTCTTTCCCTGAGGTTTCCCATTATCAAGCTCGGTAGATCTGACTTTAAACCCGTCTAATATGACACCGATCTTGGGCGATAGAAACCAGGCAAGAGTTATGCCCCCTGGTGCGTTACTAGGCGCAACAATTTGTTTACATCAAAATCCTTCACAGGTATTTGTCGAACGCAGTCAGGAAACTTTTTTCGTTACTCGGCATAATGGAGAAGTCCCAAGCAATGTTTTTGTGTGGTGAACAGTTAATGATGTCAATAAGTACGGATTAGGTGGATGAGGAGAAGATATAACAGAGTTATACATAAAATTCAACGCAAACTGAAACTCAGAGTCAGAGCTTTGTCGTAGTGAGAGAGGAGGAGATATTTCACCTATCTAAACGTCGCGTCTTCGTCAGCGGGGAAGCCGAGGTGTTCGGATAGCTGAGCTGGAAGAAGTGGAAAGTTCGGACTTTGTGAGAATAATGAGAATCATTATTTTCCAAAGTGTGATTTACTGGGATTTCCCGGTTTTATTATAAACGATAACTTCACCAGTGAATTATGCAATCAACAATTGTGTCATATACCCGTGCGCACAAACGAAGACGCTTTTGGTGTAATGGCGACTTCATTGTTTTTTTCTTGTAGCTTTTTTAACGCTTTACCTAACATGAAAAGCAGACGACACTTGCAAAAAAACATTCTTGAATAACTAATTTTTTCATTTTTGTCTTAAAAACATAGGTTATGACCCCTCATTGGAACGAGCTCGACGAGCTCGTTCCAATGAGGGGTCATAACCTATGCTTTTGAGACAAAAAATGAAAAAAATAATGAAAATTAATTTGCGATTTTTGCGTATAGCGCTGACCATTTTTGGCCGTTACGTTAGGTAAAGGGTTAAATAATATAATTATCGTTAATAATGAAAAGTAATAAACAGTGTAATCGCCTGACTGGACTGGTTACGTGAACTAATTCATTCATACGCGCACTCGTGTTTGTACAACGTCCCTCACCTCTCATGAATCATTTCACGTAACCTCTTCCAGTCAAGCGATTACTCTTTATTTAATAACACCAGATCTGAGAACATTTCTTCGGTCTCTGGCTGACGGGAGGTTACCACGGACCGATATCTCGGCTGATATGAACCTATCCAAGAAATAACCTCTTAATATCTCATGAAATTAGGGTCGGATTTTTAAGAACGTTTTCAGCCCCTTATTTTGAACCTCAAATGCTTTAAGTGTGTCAGTTTTCCGCTTTGTGTTGTAATGTGTAATTTTAATGTTACTTTTACTTGATCCGTTTATGGCGCCCCTGAGTTAAAATTTGGTTATGTCAACCAAAACATTCAGGTGCATTCCTTTAGATTAGTGGAGTACCATGATGGAGAGGGGGCTGAAGGACCATTGTCTCTCCCCATCCGCTCCCTTAAAAATCCTAAATTCTACGAACTGCACAGTGTGTTAGAGAAAGAAATTACAGATGACATACGGCGTTTGAAGTTCTTTCGAGAATCAAAATAGCGCCATTTAGAGCATATTTTAAAAAATTTCTTCAGAGGGAATTTTTGAAAAATGTTCTCCCCCTCCCCACCAGCGCGAGAGGATCTTCGTGAATGACCACGGCAAACAGGTTGTGGCTTCGTGTGACTATGCTGAATTTTTATGATTAGGTTTAACTCTTCGGGCCCCACTGATGCGACATGTGTGATATGGGCAATGTAAAATATTTTGCGATTTTTAATAGAAATGATAAGAGGCCAAGATGTGGGAGTGCGTTTCATAATTTCCGAAAATTTTGTGTGATGTCAATGTTCAAGAAGACGTACAACGTCTTCTTGGACGTTTTGGGGTCATTTTTGAATCTGTTGACTGCAGGGAAATTTGTTTGAGAGTTTTCCAAAACTCGAATAATAAAATAGAACACAACGAGTGTGGAATAGGGAACTATGTAACATTTTCAATCTGACGTATAAACGGAAATTTGCAACAGATCAAATTCGCCATTCTCACTGACTGTTAACATTATAGGTTCATGGACTTTGAACATCATAAACACTGGCATTTGGATCCACAATGTTATCCCATATGTCCCCACAGAGAATATAAATTTTGACCGTGCGTGCGCTCAAACTGGACACTTTCTCCCAATTCCTGCAAATTAAAAAAAAAAAACACCACACAACTTCGCCAGTGCACTTTTTCGGTTAACTGATGGCGTCCACTTGAATATTAAACAACATGGGCTGTGGTTCTTCATGAAATCGGATGTCCATCTGCATTTAGGCTTTATGGTCATTTTCAGTGTCAACAAGGCCCTTCAGTGATTTTTGTATGTATACGGGTGTTTCACACTCTGAGCATTACATTCTTGCGGGACTCACCCCAAGCTTGCATCAATTATGGTTACAATAATTCTGCAGATAGTGGCGCTATGGCGCTATGATAAATGTATTTTATTCAAAACTTGCACAAATTTTCAATGTAATTCAAACGCGAACATCAAAGTAAATATGTAGGCTACTCAATTTCAAGTGCGCAAGAAACATCATCGTCATTCAGACAATCGAAATTGATCACAACGTTGGTCGTAATCTGACGACATGCGACGGAAAGGAGAAAAAGTTAACTTAACTCCGAAAAACACATCCAAAGTAAGTTGTAAAACGCTTTTAGTGCGGTTAAGCTATGATTTCAAAAACGGACAAACCTCAAAAGAGTCAAAAAGAAATTCCTTCACACCAGTCCGAAGTTTTGCTATCTGGCAGCATCTGAGATACTTGAAAGAATTTTCCAAATCCGACTTCAATCACCGGGGATATGACACCCTTGACGTCAAAGGGGGTCATCTGTTTTTTATGAGGAAGACATCTACATTAACCCTTTACCTAACATGAAAAGCAGACGACACTTGCAAAAATAATTCTTGAATAACTAATTTTTTTCATTTTTTGTCTCAAAAACATAGGTTATGACCCCTCGTTGGAACGAGCTCGACGAGCTCGTTCCAACGAGGGGTCATAACCTATGTTTTTGAGACAAAAAATGAAAAAAATAATGAAAATTAATTGACGATTTTTGAGAATAGCGCTGGCCGGTTTTGGCCGTTACGTTAGGTAAAGGGTTAACAACATTTGAGATTCTACGATACCCAAATTAGGTGCTGACACTATTTGGCTGAAGTAGGTTACCAAACGTTGAAATTATTACGTCATAAATGAAACAACCCTAAAATTGACAAAATGAACTTCATCGTAAAAGCCTTAAGGTTTGTAACGTCATAGCACCGGAGTTCTCTAAAAAAAGAGTTAAAAAAATTAAAATCCGACTTATAATACGGAGATACGATGTTATAGACATTGAAGGATGATGGCGGTAGGGGAGCTCCTAGCTATTTGTTAAGAGCACCTTTCAATTAACACTGAATAATTTGAAGCTACTATTTTACGGACAGTTTGGTAAAAGCCCAACGTGGATCCGCAAGCGTTTTATGGCAATAGGTAATCAAACGTTTACGTTAGTGACGTCATAAATTGATAACCGATGAAAAACGTCAATATTAAATTTCCTGCACGGCGGCTGAAATTAATTCTACTAAATGCGTCCTATTGATGGGTTAACATAATGTTTAAGATCGGCCTTCAAATATGTGAAATATGAACTGGTTGCGTCTGAAGGGAGGGATTGTCCTTTCCGAATTAATGAAAAGCATTGCACAGCAACTGCAAAACATGTCAACTTCCGCCTTTGTCCTGAGGGTAAAACGGTGTCGCCCCCCCCCCCCTCCCTTCGGTGAATGACATCTTGTGATTTGCATTGCATTCGCAGCATGTATCTCGTTTTCTTTCTGTGAATGATACGTGTTTCGGGTGTTGATCACGTCTTCTCCCGCAACCGTATAGCTTGTATAGTATTGTGCAGGTAAGTCACATGATCAAGCCTGATTTCCATCCTGAGAGATGCAGAGAAAACTGTGACAGAAGAGGTATGATTACACACTGAGTGTTGTGTTGTTGTGCGTAATTTTAGTACATAGACAGTCCTTTTTCATATTTTATTTGCAAAAGTGAACAAACGTAATTGCCTTTTGACCACTATTTACCAATAAATTCAACTGTTGGTTGAGTGTGTCTGTTTCGTCTATTTCAACAATCTTCCAAACCGAAGTGTGAATATGGTTGAAGTCCAGAAACACCGTATATGCAGGTTTGTCATATTATTCTTCTTGCATATTCGACATATTCAAGGACTTGTGAACGAAGTAGGTGTAGGTCTTTCAATTAATCAGACCTCAATTTATTTATTTATTGTTGTTTAAAGTCACATATTTCTGTACAGTGGCTAATCAAACCTTCAAGCGTTATATGTAATTCATTTACACGAAATACAGGTTATAGATTAAATAAGTCTGAACGTCTTTTAGCACAATTGCAAGCAAATTTCTTACTTGCTTTTTAGTGATGACGAAAATGCATGTTTCAGTTGCTTCAGTTATCATAGGTGTACCTACTTCTGATGAAACAATGATTATTTATTTCCAACACCAAGTTTTCACGAACAACCATGTGGTTCTAACCAGTTATAAAATAAACTGATGACCCTGAGTACACTTTTACTTCTGAAAATTTCTGCCCGAACCGGTTTTTAAGGAAGTTTATGGGTCACTCATATTAATGGCTATTTTTTATTAGATATGGTTTAAAGATTGTTCATCATCAAACTCGGCTGATATGACTTCAAACTCGGCTGATATGACTCCGATCTCGGCCGATATGATCCATCCTTGAGTTGTCACCCTTGATGTCACTAGGCACATTCATTTTGTTTGAAATCGGTCACCGTCATTTACCGAACGTACTCAAACGTAAAACTGGCTTTACCAGACAAAAGGGAGTAGCCTTTGTACGGTGACGAATCAATGGTGACAATAATTGACGATAAGGTGTATGGAGAGAAAAAAAGAAGAGAATTGTACACATAATACGAAGCAAACTAAGATTCAGTATCGTAAGCGAAGATTTATCGAAGTGAGAGACGAGAATGTTTGTCATGATTACCTATTCTACTATACATGAAAAGTCTATGACCAACCGCGGTGGACCAAATCCACTTCGATGTTTCAAATGTCAAAAATATGGACACGGCCAAAATACATGCAGAGGACAGGCAGTATGTTTCAGGTGCGGCCAACAACACCAGGAGCCCTGTAACAACCCCATTAAATGTTATCATTGTCAGGGCAATCATGTAACATCTTCGAAGGATTGCCCAGTTTGGCAACGGGAGAAGGCCATACAAAAAGCAAAGTGTGAAAACCAAATTAGTTTTAAGGAAGCCAGGGAATTAGTTAACTCTATGCCAGGTATGAGCTCCTCTATGTCATATGCGTCAGCCTTAAAACAAATAGTACCATCTAAATCAGTCGAATGTCAGACTGAATACTCTTGGTTGAAAGGATCCATTCCTAAATCAATGCGACCTTTCACCATTGATCATGCCGATGCCACTGAACCAAAATCTACTCAGACTATACCATCTACCCAGGAACCAGTAAAACAGAACAATAAAAAATCAGTTGAGAAAAAAACAGAGGAAAACACTAAGAAAAGTAAAGAAGTTAAGAAATCTGAACCAAAGAAGCAAACATCACAGCAGAATATTAGTCAGAATCAGAGAAGAAAAGAAACTAGACAGAATCAAAACAGTAATAGGACTCCTAAAGCTCTTCAAGACCCTGTTACCATTAGTAGGTTTGAGGGTCTAGAAGAAGCTATGGCAATAGACTGCATAGACCAAACATTCAGTCATCTACTGCCTACATCACCGAGGCGTAGATCTCCAACAAAAAAATCATTTTCTCCGATACGTCCACCGTCAAAATCTCCAACCAGAAATGGATAATAAAATTACACACAAACTAATACAGTGGAATTGCCGAGGGTTTCGGGCAAACTTTAATGAACTCGGACTGTTAAGTCGACAATATCAACCTGCTGTTTTCTGTCTGCAGGAAACACTTTTACACAGATCAAGTAATCAAGACTACTGTGTTTTTAAGGGTTATACAGCGTATAACTCATGGGCAGATGAAGCTGATCTTCATGTTCGTGGAACGTCTGTCTTAGTTAGAAACAATATTATCCACAGTCAAGTAACTTTACATACCAACTTACAGGCTGTTGCGGTGCGCCTAACTTTAGACAAGACAATCACCGTGTGCTCAATTTACATATCTCCACACAAACCTCTACTATTACACGACCTGGAACGCCTCATTAATCAGCTTCCCACACCCTATATTTTGATGGGTGATTTTAATGCTCATAATCCTCTTTGGGGTGATTCCTGCAGCAAGGAGAATGTAAAGGGTAAAACAGTTGAAGAGTTCATTACTAAACATGACTTATGTTTGTTTAATGATGGGTCACATACCTACTTGCATCCTGCATCAGGATCGTACACTTCAATTGATCTCACACTTACAAGCCCTTCACTTTTCCTGGATTTTTCTTGGAAAGTGGAAGATGACTTGTGCGGAAGTGACCACTTCCCAATTGTTTTAGAGAGTGTCATTCCTGCTGAGGATGAGAGGGTGCCCCAGTGGAACTTCAAAAAAGCAAACTGGGACACTTTCTCATTGCTTTGTTGTGAGCGACTCACTCTGGATACGTTTGACGCCATTACTGACCCTGTGGAAGAATTCACGAACACATTACTTGACATTGCAAACAAGGTCATCCCGAAAACTTCGGCAAATCCAAAACGTTTCCATAAACCATGGTTCGACACGGATTGCAAACAGGCTATTCATCAACGCAAAAAGGCTGAACGGGATTTTAATAAGTCACCAACGACGAATAATT
Organism: Pictodentalium vernedei; assembly: GCA_031216915.1. Taxonomy (NCBI): domain Eukaryota; kingdom Metazoa; phylum Mollusca; class Scaphopoda; order Dentaliida; family Dentaliidae; genus Pictodentalium; species Pictodentalium vernedei. The sequence continues at coordinate 82,612,231 of CM062296.1, read as the reverse complement.
TAGATAAATTACGTATTGGTCGAGCACAAGCCCGACGGCTCATCAAACAAAAGAAGAAAACGTCCTGGCAAAATTATGTTTCAAGATTGAATCAAAATACCCCCATCAAAAAGGTCTGGAAAATGATCAAGAAAATTAAAGGTAAAGAATCAAAATCTACAGTACAGCACCTCGAACATAATAATAATAAAATAACATCTAAAAAAGATATTTCGAACACCCTAGCTTCTACCTTTTCCAAAAATTCCTCTTCTGAAAATTGCACTCCGCAATTTATCCCTGTTAAAAAGCAACAGGAGAAACAAAAACTAAAATTCCAATCTGATAATGATGAAAATTATAATGAACCATTTTCTATTGATGAGCTACTAGCGTCATTGAGTAAAGCAAAAGATACAGCAACTGGTCCTGATGAAATACATTATCAGATTTTAAAACATTTGCCAAATTCATCGCTCAAGCTTTTACTTTTTATTTTTAATGATATATGGGTGACTGGCCAGTTTCCATCTTCCTGGCGCAAAGCAACAATCATTCCTATTCCCAAGCCTGATAAGGACCACAGCAATCAAAGCAACTATAGACCAATAGCACTCACCAGTTGCCTTTGCAAAACCATGGAAAGAATGATCAACGATCGGCTTGTTTGGTTTCTGGAATCGAACAATCTGCTGGCAGATGTTCAATGTGGCTTCAGAAACCAGAGAAGCACGGTTGATCATCTAGTCCGCCTTGAAACGTTTATCAGAAATGCCTTTGCCAGAAAAGAACACGTGGTCGCCGTGTTCTTTGATCTGGAGAAGGCATATTACACTACGTGGACGTATGGGATTTTAAAAGACCTCTTCAACATGGGGTTGAGAGGCAGAATGCCACTTTTTATTGAAAATTTTTTAAAGGACCGCAATTTCCAGGTTCGTCTTGGGTCAACATTATCTGACCCTCACGACCAGGAATTGGGAGTACCTCAGGGTAGTATTCTATCTGTTACTCTTTTTTCAATAAAAATCAACAGCATTGTGACAGCTATTGAAACAAATGTTGATTCTTCATTGTATGTAGATGATTTCCTCATCTGCTACAGTGGCAAGAAAATGCCTGCTATTGAGCGCAAACTTCAGCTATCCTTAAACAAGGTTCAACGCTGGGCTACTGAAAATGGTTTCAAGTTTTCAAAAAGTAAAACAAATTGTGTTCATTTCTGTAAACTCCGGAAACACCACCTGGATCCGGAGTTATTTTTAGATGGAACTCCACTTAAAGTTGTAAAGGAAGTGAAATTCCTTGGCTTGTTGTTTGATGAGAAACTAAGTTTTAGGTCTCACATCAAACAACTAAAAATTAAATGCAAGAAAGCACTTAATCTGCTAAAAGTTGTTGGCAGCACTGATTGGGGTGCCGACCAAAAAACTCTGCTCCATCTGTATAGAGCTCTTGTACGGTCAAAGTTGGATTATGGTTGTGTGGTTTACGGTTCGGCTAGGAAATTCTATCTGAAACCTCTTGATGCCATCCATCATAGTGGTATCAGAATTAGCCTTGGTGCGTTTCGTACGTCACCTATAGATTCTCTTCTTATCGAAGCAGGTGAGCCTTCTCTTGAGAAGCGTCGAATGAAACTCTCTTTGCAATATGTCTCAAAATTATCTGCAAATCCTTCAAATCCTGCTTACTGCTATGTTTTTAAACCTCTAAATACAGTTTTTTTTGATAAAAATCCAAAACAGATTCCTCCACTGGGACTCAGAATCAAAACCCACATGGAAGCTACTGGTGTTGCTCCAGATTCTGTGGCAGAAAATCGTAAACCAAATATGCCCCCTTGGCGTCTGTCAAAACCCAAGGTTATTTTAGATCTGGCCTCTTCTAAAAAGGCAAACACAAATTCTTTGCAATTTAAGCAAGCGTATGCCGAGATTAAGTCTCACTATAGAGCATACACTATGTTCTATACAGATGGATCCAAGGATAATGATAGAGTATCATCTGCTGTCGTTAGTGGTGATCAGACCACCTCAACCAGGATACCTGATACGAGTTCCATTTTTACAGCTGAGGTAAAAGCTATTGACCTTGCGCTCGATGAGATTGAGGCTGAAGAGGAATGGAAGTCCATTATCTTCTCCGATTCTCTTTCTTGTTTACAGGCTCTTCTCAACCCCAGGTTGAAGAACCCTCTAATCTTGTCACTTCGTGAACGACTTACTGTAATGAAGTTTGACCAATATGATATTGTGTTTTGCTGGTTGCCTGGACACGTTGGTATTGCTGGTAACACCAGGGCAGACAGTGCAGCGAAAAAGGCTCTGAGTAAGCCAATCACTGATTTTCCAATTCCTTACAGTGATTACAAGCCACTTATTTCTAAATACATCCGGTCTTTGTGGCAGTTGGAATGGGATGGAGCTACCAATAACAAGCTCCACCGATTCCGACCGACTGTGTCTGATTATTATCCTCTTTCTCATCTTTGTCGAAAAGATCACGTTATCCTTACACGATGTCATATTGGTCATACCAGACTCACTCATAGTTTCTTATTAGAGGGCACTCTGCGACCTGAATGTGTTCCTTGTCAGCAGGGGCTGACAGTGGAACACATTATTTTAGATTGTACAGATTTCGATCACGTTAGGCGGCGGTTTTTCACTGTGGAGTCTCTTAGAGACCTTTTTTACACTACCAGTCCGCGCAAGCTTTTGTCTTTTCTAAAAGAAATCAACCTTTTTAGCAAGTTTTAGAGCTTTGTCTTTTAATCTTCCCATCATGATTTGGTATCAATAGGTTGATTTGTATTATATTTGTTCTTCTTCTTTCATTATGAATATTCATTTTCACATTTTCATTGTATTATCGTTCATCTATCACAATTTTTTTCTTTTTAAAAGCAGTCCTGACCATTACCTTTTAACTCATTTTCATGACTTTCTCGCCACGATATGACCTTTGTTGTCGATGTGGCGTTAAGCACCAATAAATAAATAATAAATAAATAACCGCGGTGGACACCCCAGCAATGGGATTTCAATAGTTAAAATTTCCACCTACAGTGGAACTACATCCATGACATTTTGTGACGTCGACCTGAATGCGAACTTGTCTAAATTTATCGCACGTCGCCTCGCGAAGATTGAAATGAAAGTGGCAATTATTTATTACGTTTTTAAATGAGTTTACCTCATAAAACACTACAAATTAACAAACATGCATTGCCTCATGTTAATAAAGCATCCATAACTCGAAATAGTATGTTATTATGTTATTAAAATGAAGAAAGGCCCCGTTTCTTTTTTTCTATTTCGTTTCGGTGATCAAGTTGACAGCGGAAGTACCGTCCACCGATGCTCATGTAAACAAAAACAAATTCGCACGTATGTACCCAAAGTAGGTTGCTGTACCAAATGTTCACCACTCGTGGCGAACATTTGGTACAGCAAGCTACTATGGGTATATTCTAGAATGTTCACAGATTCGAACGTCGCGGCTCCCTCACTGGTTAGGCGGAGACGTTCGGATAGCTGAACTAGGAGAAGATGAAACTTCAGACTTTATGAAAACAATGAGAAAACAATAACACTGTCAAAAGACTCTAACATTAATTTTGGCAATTATTAGTTTTGGTTTCATAAAAAAGGTTATTTCTTGGATGGTTTCATATCGGCCGAGATATCAGCCGTCGGTAAATTCACATCAGCCTTCGACTTTCGGTCTCGCAGACTGATATGAAGTTACCTTGCGATGATAATATTAAATGGTTAGTTTCATATCGGTCGAGGTATCAGGCCTAGGTTACTTCACATATGCCTTCTTCATCCGATCTTAGGCTGGTATGGTATTTCCTTGTGCTGATATCTCAGCCGATAGGAAATTAACCAAGTAATAACCACTAAACATTTCTTCCCAGACACATTTTTTGAGGGATTATATGGTTTACTCATATTATAAGTTACATGGTGTTTAGCTGGTTGATACATAGAGATTATTACCATTTTGTGGATGTACAAAATATGTATCCGAGTCGCGCTCTGGGTTCTAAGGGCAGATCACGACGAGTCGAAGACGAGTCGTGATCTACCGCTAGAACCCGGAGCGAGACTCGCATACATATTTTGTAAATCCACATAATGGTAATAATCATTTTATCTTACAATATATTGGGGATAAGTCAAGAATGTAGATGAATATATAACGAACTATTTATTCGTACGGATGAACAACAGCAAGAGAAAAATGGAACTCGCGCGGAAGGAACGTGCTTGTATCCGACCCCCTGATACAAACATCTGTATCAGGGTGTCCGATGCACGACAGTTGCGGAGTAAATACAGACAAAAGACATGTAGATTGTAAGATACATTTCCATACAAGGTGTTGAGAATATGTGACACTATACACGAATGTTCCAATTTTAGTATTTTTTATCAGTACCAACCAGGCAGTAACAGTTACCGTAAGATTTACAGTGGCAACAGCAGCTGTTGATTGCTGTTTATGCTACCCCATTTTTAACCGACTTTTCTGCCAGGAAATAACTTTTAAATGCAAGCGATGTAATGATGTTCGTGAACTGGAAAGGGCTCGCGTTAGACATCTGAAATTGTTTCGCGTCGTGGCTCTAAAACGTCCTTGTGGTGTCATATCAAACAGCCGCGAACTTGTTCCCAGCAAGGGAAGTAAGCATTCGAATTTGTTACGTATATTTTATCACAGAAGTATTCGATGATCAGATTCACAAACAATGCTTCAGCTAATGAACCTACTGGATGTTTATCGAGTGAAACATTTATTGTATTTCTCGGTTTTTTATCACAGTGTTTGATCAATATTGTTGGTAAAACTACATCAAATGGGAATATATTTACATATACCGCTGATGGGAAAGAAACGCATAACCTTTTATTATGCCAGTAATTGTTATTAACCAATCAGCTTCAATATCTAGTGACCGTATATGACGCTCGCTTCAATGTTTTTCCCAATTTCGCGTGTTCAACGAACAACAAATAATTTTGCGTGTGTGTCTGTTGAGCAACATACAACTATAATACGTTTCTTCCAGTCTTTGAGAAATTTTAATAAACAAATGTAAATAAATACAATAAAAAAACCCACTAAAACGACATGTATAGAAACATTAATACCACCATTAACAACAAATAATGAACCAAACAGTTCCCACTTACCTTCTTGAAAGAATTGTTAATCCATTTGCTCCAGTTGTTTTATTTTTCCAGTACTTAACACTGAATTAAAGTTGTGAATTGTTAATATAAATTCCTGTTTATTGAGAAGAAAACTCCGTTGTTTCAGCGCCTGCTACTAGTGTGACCTTCACATGACGTAAAACCAGGAAATTCCCTGATAGTGACAACAAAACATTTGCGCTAGGAATCTGGGTACACTTATGGTTGTGTCTCTTTGAAAGGACTGGCATAATAAATACGTTATGGAGCTTTCAGTGGGCGGATATGGTGTGATATAAGGCTCAGCAAGATCAATATTAGGATTGGCCTTCGGCCTAGCCTAATATTGATCTCACGTCGCCTTATATCACACCATATCCGACCACTGAAAGCCCCATATCTTATATTGTCGTAAAGACTAGTTGGTAGTACATGTGCGATGGAAAGATTTGAAAACGAAAACTAAACAATATATTACCTATGATATCTTTGCAGCCTCCATTGTAGTTATGTACTGTTGGTATACTAATTTGTGTCTCTTTATTACATGCTGGAGGAGAACCATTGTATTCAGATTTATCTGGATAGTTCTGAAATAAATATTACAAAGACAATATAACTAGGCAACCTAAAGCTAATTTACCTACTATTATGTTTATTACCTACCACCAACAGAGTATTCTGATTATTACCGGCTAATAACAAACAGAAAACGTAGCGGATGGGGTGTGGCCAGGGGAGCTGCGAAGGTTCGAACGCACGTCACCGCCAAAGTACTTCAAGATGTGGACGGCGGCAAAAACACATAGAAAAGGTTAATGTGTGAAGAGATGAAGCAAAGAAGATCTCCAAAGACGGAAACTTACCATTTACCCACAAACAAGCTTTGGAATCAATCCATCTATTTCGGTAGATGGTAAAATGCTGTTTAAAATAAGCACACCTTGACACAAGACATTGTAACGAGCGAGATGCTAAGTTTTTATAACGAGATGCTAAGTCGTTATAACGAGATGTTTTCTCGTCATAACAAGCTAGAAAGTATGTCGTCTTTATAATGAGATAAAAAAGTTGTTATGTCTTAAATCAGCCACCGTACATCTTCGTACCTTCCGCAATAGAAAGATGTATCTTTGTGAATCACAATCAGAAAATCATTCGACATTTTGTGGCTGCGGTTGTGGATCAGCTGGGCACCATCTTACCTGAAGGGTATTTGAGACCTTGAAGGAGCAAACTCCAGCCGTCTGACCCGCTCTGGGGAGACAAATAACTGATTTTGGGTAACAAAGAGTGGACTTCCACTTGAGGTACTATCTCCCATTTGTGATTTTAAAACATTGATAAAATGGAGCGACCTCACTTACCCTGATACATCAAACTCCCTGTGGGGAAGCCACAGGGAGTATGATGTATTGGGGCAAGTTGTTTTAAAACATAAAAGTCCTCGTTTGCATGTAGTGCCTATAAAACGTCTAGCCGCTACTCTGATACTTGTTTTGTAGTCTGGACTATAAAAATATATCACGGTGCCTTGGCATTTCACCGAAGCTAGATGCATGTTACAGGTCCTGTATGTTACGAGCTTATCTCCGTTTAATTTGTGCCAGAATCACACATTAACAGAATTACATATATAGATATAATATATATCTGGAAAACGAAATATGCCTTTCAACCTCAAAACACAAGTTTCATGTATACCACTTGCCAAAATCAAGCGATACCTGCACCATCGCCTCCACGCTTGTGAGACTATCTCCCATTTGACATTTGAAATCGGAGTTAGTAGTTTTAAAACATAAATGTTCTTATTTGAATGTAGTTTCTGAGAAACGCCGATGACTTCTTTGATACTTTTTTGTCTCCGATATAAAAAAAAAATTAAAGTGCCTAGGAGTTTCACAGATACTAGTTGCATGATCCTGGTGTAACATGCCCGATATGTTACGCTTAACTCACCGCTGTTTAATTTCTGCCATAATCACATATTAACAGAATTACATATACAGATATCATATATATTTAGAAAATAAAATATGCCTATCTACTTTATCGATCAATTTTGTATGTAATTTTTCATCTACAATAGTACAAAAGTACTTATATTTTATATCCTAAATTAATATAATAATAATAATAATAATAATTTACTTATATCGCGCTTTTACCGGAAAAAAACACTGCTCAAAAGCGCACTGCTCAGAATTTCACATAATATTTCGAAGACGCTACAACAGATCTCCATTTCATAGTCATTTTTCAACATTCCCTCCGTCCGAGCGAACCATGGTCATTGGTCGCCACTTAGTTCATTTCGTCGAGCTCGATCCAACGAGGGGTCACATGATATGGTTTTGTTGAAATGTTTTGAAAAAAATTGAAAAAATTATGTTTAAAATAATAAATTTTGATATCGTCTGCGTTGAGTAAAGGGTTAAAACCGACCGAACTGTTTTATTGTGTTTGTGCTTAACTCCTCACACTATCTTACTGGGAACCAACTGGATTAATAACCCATGTGGACCCTCGCCACTTAGTCTATCATACAAAGGAGCTGAATACGTCGTGTTTTCGTTGTCACATGTTCCCCCTCATTGACTTGTCTGCCGGATGCGTCAATAGGGAAGAACACGCGATATTGTGAACACGACAATTGTTCGATGAACTGTATCCATTTTTACCCTAAAGTTATGTTTTCTAACTCAATAGGCTTAGTAACCATACCAGAAAATAAGTGGTCGGACAAGGACAATGTCAGGTACAAAAAGGTCAATGTCTGACTGAGGTTTAAAATCATGAGACAAAATGTCTGATGCCAAAATTATCAATGAAGTTCAGTGATCAGAACATCATGCATGCTGGAAATCATGTACATAACTAGCAAGCCTAAAATTAATGATTACTGTGATTTCTGGTCCTGATAAGTTGGGAAGTGTGAAGAAAGTGACTGTACAGCTCATCACTATTAACAGAATGTGAAGGAATACGATTTGATGTAGCTATGCATGTATCTAAATTATGTCTGAAGGATAATTCATTTCCAATTCAGAATGGATCCAATCATACCTTGTTTGGCAGGGCTCATTGAGCCCTGCCAAACCAGGTATGGTTTGATGAATTCTGAGTACTTTTAAGGTACATGTACACCTAAAACACATTATTTCGAATACTCAAACTCCATTTTGTAATATGTCAGATATCATTCTCAAATGACAGACATGATTGATTTGGTGTCTGACATTTTGTCTGGAAGCGCAAGTAAGTAAGTAAGTAATAACTTTATTTGCAAAAGACATTATAATACATGTTTATAACATAATTGCCCAAGAAACAACAAATAGTATTAATAATATATCACATCTAGGATTGATGAAGCTACATATATGTCTTCTGCAGGGAGGAGACATAGCCAACTGGCTGTATTACTGTCACCCACCTCAGGGTAAGGAAAAATGTAGAGTATGGAAAGACAAAAAAGTGGGAGATAAAAAAGCAACGAATGAGGGAAAAAAAGTGGAGAGAGAGAAAGAGGGAGGGAGAGGAAGAGAGAGAGAGGGAGAGAGAGAGAGAGAGAGAGAGAGAGAGAGAGAGAGAGAGGGGAGAATCGGCTGCAACTGAAAATAACATGTAGAGTAGAAAAAATGTAAAAAAAGTAAAATATATATATGTAAGGAATGAACTCTGCAGTCCTGGTGATAAGTGGAATTTGGTTTCATTCTTGCACTGAGAAGGGGGGCATACATGGGAATGTGATATTTTGCCCAGAGCCAGCTGAGAGATTTGAGTTCCTCGTTGGCAGTTTGTGTGCAATGAAAATTATTTTTAGGCCTGTTAGTAACCCCTAGGAATGATCAAATAAAAGTTACACTGAACCTAATGGAGATACTTACAGACGAAATGTTTTGTGATGAGTGGTGTCGAACAAACTATTCGTGATTTTCTCCAAGTTTTTATTTTTATGTTATTTTTTATATATTCTCTTAACACATACAAAAAATGAACCGAAACCGAGTTTTTGTTCCTGATACCGAACCAAATCCGAATCAAAAATCCCCCAGCTGTACAAGATTTTGTCCAAATTCTTGAAATATATGCCTTCCTTGATACATAGGTAAGTCTTGGCTGATATACAATACGTGGAGAGTGGATTGCAACCAAATCACCCGCGGAGTGCAGTCATCACCCAAGCTATAACTTTCAAATTGTGCACAAATCGACAAAAAACAAAAGTGAATGTTTCAGCCAATGGACCTCCGGGTTTAACCCGGAGGTCCATTGGCTGAAACTTTGCTTGTACTGGTTATGCTTGGCAACACGTTTGCAATTATTGCTCGGGTGGGATCTCCATTCTGCGGGTGATTTAGTGATAATACACTCTCCACGTACTGTACCTCCACTTCCCGAACTCAGCGGATGCAGAATTGAGTTCGGCTGATACTAGGAGCCAGCACGTTACTGTACCAAATTCTTCTTTTATCGGGCACGTTCATAATACCTATAAAACTATTCATGTATTTATAGGAACCCCAAGCGGGCCGTAGGCCCGCAAAGGGTTCCACATACCCAGTCAGATAAATGTGTTCCAGAACAGAATTCTCTATAGCCGTCAATGTGATTTTTGAAGTGGACAGTAAATTTCAGTGAAAAAAACACGTAACTTCCGGTGTCGAATTGCCCATGCAATTGCAATTGGCCTGTCCCCCTCTGGGAATCAAATGTTTTTTGTTTCGCCTCGAAGCTTTGCGTGATACATTTGCCTACATATCTACACTTCAGGGGTAACCAGGCCTTCTCAACCGAGAACCGCGACAAATCAGCGGCCGGCCAAAGTGTTACTATTATTACTCGAGTTCTGTCCTTCTGCAGGTTTGTCAATATGCTCAGCTGATGATCTCGTCATTTCAGATCGAACTCTCAGTCCTGATTTCGTTGCAGCTTGTCTGCCAGTGATAACCTCAACCGAAAAAAACGTACATATAACCGATAATATAACTGATAATTGTTGTTATATTGGTGCGATTGTATACAAATATGCATTGACACGTACCTGGTGAAATATCAAGATGAACAGAAACTCAGTTGTTGAATTATCCGAATGTTATTGTTAAGGTGTTGTAAAAGTAAGGAAACGTTTGCTTGAAAAAAAGGTATACGGACGTTTCGTCCGCAAGCCGAGTCGTCCGCTTGTCAAGGAAAATATTGTCTGCACATTTTCTACATTTCGAACAAGACACCCACCCCCTACTAACGTGTGACATTTTCCCAGATTAAGCCCAATATTCTCACATATAAAGCCTCCTGATGTTGTATTGATGTTAAGAGTGTGATGTACAACATCATCTTTCAGGTTTGAAACACAAATGATGTCATATATTGGCTGAAATATTGATATGGTTTTAAAAAATTGCACAAGTTGGAAATGCATTTTTGGTGCACTCAAGAGACTCACCCACCCCCACATCATGTCTTGCAAATTTTTGTCCCCCCCCCCCCCCCAGGACCCCCCTCCCCCTGGCATAATTGCAAAATTATAAGATTATGTTACAGAACTTAACATAACATGTTTTGATGCATTTCTTAATATAATTATAACACGTTTTGATGCGTTTCTTAATATTATTAATTCCTATAATACATTTACTAATAATTTTGTGATTATTCATTGTAAAGCGCCGGTGATGCTCTTCCAAGAATAATTGCAAAATTATAAGATTATGTTGCAGAATTTAATAAACCATAAATTTTGATGAGTTTCTTAATATAATTAATTCTTATAATACATTTGCTAATAATTTTGCTATTATTCATTGTAAAGCTACGGTGCGCCTCGATGAATACTTGCAAAATTATAAGATTATGTTGCAGAACTTAATATAACAAATTTTGTTGCATTTCTTAATATAATTAATTCTTATAATACTTATGCTAATAATTTTGCAATTATTCACTGTAAGGTGCTGGTGGAGCTCTTCAATGAAAAATTGCAAAATTATAAGATTATGTTGTGGAACTTAATATAACGTACATATACTTTAAGAACTTTTACTGTAATAATATAATTTTTATTGGTAATCCATTGAATAAACAGTAATTAAAATTTATTAGATGGCTGGATAGTTTATTTTGTTCTGACATTTCTGTTTTCAGAATTTCATACACATATATGAAATTTAATGCAAGGAGGTACATTAAGATATATTACAATGGAGGTACATTAAGATATATTACAATAAAATTATTATATAAATAAAAAATGATTCAAAATGCAATACTTGAATACTTTCCCCCAGCGAACGAGTTTCGGACGTGTTGGGTATAATTGTAGAGGACGACTTGGGTAAAATTGCAGCGGACGATTTGGTTAGCAGACGAAATGGGTGTAATTTGAAAAAGTGATACTGATAGCTTGTTTTCAGTCCCGTTAGAAACCAAAACAAAGTAATAATGTGTTACTTTTTGGTGCATCTGTATTTCTGAACAGTGCTTCGTAGGTTCAAAAACTAAAAAATGGAAAATAATAACCCTTTTGGATATTTACCGCCATTGAAAATGGCATGTCATCTTTTTTCGGGAACTGGGGGAATCTTCAGCCTGGGGAGAACTAGGCACAGGGAAGAATCATCCAAAAGAAAAGCAGTACAATCTGTTAGGATATTTTAGATACGCTACGATATTCGTTTTAACTCCTGAAAATAATTCTTAAAAAAAATATTAATAGATTGTTCGATATTTATTGAAAAAATATTAATATAATATATCGTCGAGCAATTATCTCTGCGGTAAATTCACATTCAATGTGTTCTGTATTAGGGCCTAATTAACGTCTCTCATCTGTTAGAATGATATCCAATCACTTCGGCTCCAAGTCATTTCGTCCTCTGGTCAATTCGACCTCAAAGTCATCTCTGTCCTAGTCACTTTGGTCCCTTGGTCATTTCGGCACCATTTTAAGTGTAGAGATCTATAAAGATCAGTGCATAGTTCATGTTTAGAAATAATGGGTAATTACCTTTATTAAGTAATGTTCAGTTATTTGTATTTACACAGTGTACAGAACAGTTATACATGACATTAAAAATTATCCATGTGTTCAATTTTACATACATTTAAGATGCTATCTGTATAGGTAAGAGAAATTATTTTACTTTGAAATTTTGCAAAGTACCGGAATATGCAGTCATTTTTTCATATTGTTATGCACAATTCCTAGTCACCTTCCAGTTTGAGGTTCACAGGGTTTCTTTTTTTTCTTTTTTTTTTCTGAAACAACCACCAAACTGCGATTTTGATACTACCATAAATATGTCCACATTTTCTAAAACACAGAGCAGAATCCTTGTAGTTATGCGCAATTCCTAGTCCCCTTCCAGTTCGATGTCCACGGGGGTCTGATCCCAGTGCCCCACTTCCAAGGCGTACACTCAAACCAAATCACATTACTTACCCTCGCTTCCGGCTCTCATAGATTCATAAGCAAATAAAATTATTCAGGTCACAAGTGATTTCAAATCCCACATAGTCCATGTGCATCTTCGACATGCTGAAACTTTTCTTTTATTTATTCATCATGAAAGAAAATCTACTAGACATATCATGTATACCTGAATATCTAATTGAGAGATATATATGTTGAAAAAAAATTAAATAGAAAATGTTAAAATTCAAACAATATTTGAAAATATTTAAAGAGGCCGAAATGACCTGGTATATTGGGGCTGAATTGACCTGAGGCTGTAATGACTGGGGCCAAAATGACTTGGGGCCAAAGTGACTGGAATTTGTGAGAATTGCATCCAAACTGTCCTCCAACAATTTGACCCAAACTGGATACTAATCTAACCCAAACCATCCTTTGGCAATTTGCCCCAAACTGTTCTCCAGAATAGGGACACATGATTCTTATTGATTTATTTATTGGGGTTTAATGACACTTCGATAGCCAGGGTCACTTCGTGTCGGACCGTTTTACAGGTGGGAAAAGCCAGAGAGAACCACAGAGCAATTACAAACATCTAACGTACAAACAGCACACACGCTGGGTTAGCATTGGTTGAAGACAAGTGTACGATTGACATGCAGTATGCCTTGGTACGCAATGGCACTGCGTGGGCAGTGGGAATGAAGTGTATTGCCCAACGAAACAAAGTGGTTGCCACAGGTGGTATTTGATAGAGGACCCTTTGACTTGCAGCCTTCACCTCTAAGTACTGAGCCCTTTAACCTTCAAAACTGTATAGTACCAGCTAAAACATTTTGTAGAATGACCACATGAAAATTTCACAAGTACATAGTTTCATTATTAGTTTGTGATATTTGTTTTTTGCTGTACAATGGAACCCTGTTAATTGAAGAGCCACTTTGCCAATAACATTATTCAACGAGGGCAACGCCCCCGGTCCCCCGACCAAGATGGCAAATTCAAGGGAGCTGTTAGGATGCAATTTGTTCGCAGAGCATGGCCATTTTTTAACTTGACCTGTATTTCCAAACAATTAAACCACATACTTAGTTTCGTTTCAATCAAATGATCCAAAGTAAAATTATCATCCGGACAATACAAAAACCGTATTTTCTAAGTCGAAAAAGGGGAATAAATCCAGTAAAAATCAGTGGAGCGTGCCCATTTTCGAACTTCACCTGCATTTCCACCCAAATAAGCGGCATACTAAATTTCGTTTCAATCAAATGATCCTAACTAAAGTTATCATCCGGACAACACAAAAACTGTATTTTTTAAGTCGAAAAAGGGGAATAAATCCAGTAGAAATCAGTGGAGCGTGCCCATTTTCGAACTGTATTTCCAACCAATTAAACCACATACTTAGTTTCATTTCAATCAAATGATCCAAAGTAAAGTTATCATCCGGACAACACAAAAACCGTATTTTCTAAGTCGAAAAAGGGGAATAAATCCAGTAAAAATCAGTGGAGCGTGCCCATTTTCGAACTTGACCTGCATTTCCACCCAAATAAGCGGCATACTAAATTTCGTTTCAATCAAATGATCCTAACTAAAGTTATCATCCGGACAACACAAAAACTGTATTTTTTAAGTCGAAAAATGGGAATAAATCCAGTAGAAATCAGTGGAGCGTGCCCATTTTCGAACTTGACCTGCATTTCCACCCAAGTAAGACACATACCAAATTTAGTTTCAGTAAAATCATCCAAACTAAAGTTATCATACGGACAAGGGTGTGACGGACGGACGCACGCACGGACAGACGGACGGACGGACACTGCTGATTACAATAGTCCCCCGAAGGGTCGCGGGACAATTAGCAGGAGTATTCAATTGACAGGGATTGTGTCACTTTCCTGTATTCCAGAGATAAACTTAGCATTTATTCTATTATATTTTGTTTGACAGAGCTCCATGAGCTCTGTCAAACAAAATATAATAGATTACATGCCTGTATTGAATGTACTGAGGCCAAATTGGTCTATAACCAAAGGAAAACTGGGAAGAGTCAGGGCAATTTCTCAACATGTTACAAGATTTTTTATTCAATTAACAGGAGATTACTCTATAACCTATATTCAATTACCAGGTCAAATTTGTACTGGAAGTAAATGGTTTTGTGTTGGGAAATTATATTCTATTAACAGGAATACAGTTAAAACTGGAAGTCCTAACATGAACTGCGCACAAATAGCACGTCGATTTGCGCGTTAATCTACGCGTTATGACCATAGTAAGGCTATCATATTCTGTACATATGGCCTGTGCACAAGCAATGTTTCAGCCAATGGACCTCTGGGTAACCCGGAGGTCCATTGGCAGAGACATTGCCTGTGTTTACTATGAGTAATCAGGAGAACCTGCCATGCTTTGGATGCCATTCGATATGGCAATTGCGCACAATTCCTACGCGCAATTAAGCCTAGATAAGCGCACAATTCGGGACAGGACTTCTAGTTTCAACTGTATACAATTAAGATATATCCAATTAAGTGGGCACAACTGTATAACCTCCCCCCCCCCCCCCCACACACACACACACACACACACCCCAATCAAAACCATCATTCAAAGGTCTTGGATTCAGCAAATTTGATTTCTTTATTTATTGGGTTTAACAACAATTTTTACAGCCAGGGCCACCCAACAGTTTTAATGGGGGAGGAACCCAGCCAGAGCACCCAGATAGAACTACCGAGCAACAATGACAAGCAACTGTCAGCTTCTCAACATTGTAACTCCAAGCAAGCAGGGTTAGCATTGGTTGAAGACAAGTGCACCATCGATGTGCAGTACGCCTTATTTCAGTTGCCGCAATTGGGATTCGAGCTGAGAACCTCTCACAGCTTGTTTTGGGAAGGTTTTTTTTGTTCCAGCTTCATTAAGGTTTGTTTCATATCGCACTTGTAATTTTGTCATAATTAGTAATCATAAATCCTTAACATAAAACAATAGAAAAAATGCATAGAATATTTAAAAAAAAAAATTCTGTGAGGATTTGACCTCAAGAGGTGATGACATTCGACCACGACTGAGACCGAATATTCTAAGAAAAAGTATGAGGGCTGAATCTTCCTGGGACTGAATCTTCATGAACCCCTTTTTTCAAACTAAATTGCCATTACTTATAAAGCACCATAACTAAGGCAAAAACAATATTATGAAATTTCCAAGTCTGAAATTCTATAAATTCCAAATAAATTTACACAAATTATAGAGCAAAATGAAGGATGTGGTGTATAGTATGTGTGCATCTCACACACTGACACACAGTCACCATCAGACATCAGCGGATCCTGAAAGTATGCTATCAGTACCATATTTGTACCATAATTGATAATAATAAAATAATATTTCATAAGAACAACAAACACAGGAATTCAAAATGCAGCCTCAAGGCAGCATGGTGGTGAATGCCTATGCTGTCCCATTGTCCTTGAAAGGGGGAGTCCTTTACAAAATAGGTTTTTGTTTTGTGATACTCTGGATACTCCCCATTTTTAGCTCAGCTTTGACAAAGTCATATTTAAGGTTGTGTCATAGCCCGTTGTCCGTCTGTTTGGGAACAACAATTCAATACGACTCTGGCTTCCGTCTGTTTGGGAACAACAATTCAATACGACTCGGGCTAGAGGTTGTATTTATGAACCAATCTTTACGAAACTTCTTGGGTACCTTTGTTATCACCGTGGGACGAGGACGAGTGTTTTTGGGTGCGGTCCAAAATGCAAGATGGCCTCCAGCAGCCATTTTGTATAGAAATTAGTGCAATCGGTTTTTTGTACAGAACTTCTGTATGAAAGTTCTGATTTGAACAAATTTTTGTATGAATGTTTAGTAACATGGAGTACATCACATATAATACAGGTTTTTTTCTCGTGCTGAAATTATGCAAATTAGATGAACTTTAATTTATTCAGTGCTACTTACATGTATACCCAGTAAGTGCACATGCCAATACGGCTCGGGCTAGACTGTATTTATGAACTGATCTTCATGAAACTTCTTGGGTACCTTTGCTATCACCTTGGGATGAGAATGAGTGTTTTTGGGTGCGGTCCAAAATTCAATATGGCTACCAGTGGCCATTTTGTACCGAAATTAGGTACAATCAGTTTTTTGTACAGAACTTCTATACAACTTGGGCTAGAGGCCGTAATTATGAATCGATCTTTACAAAATTTCTTGTGTACCTTTGTTATCACCATGGGGTTAGAATGAGTGTTTTTGGGGGGAGTCCAAAATTCTAGATGGCCGCCGGCAGCTATTTTGTACTGAAAATGAAATTACTGCAATCCGTTTTTTGTACAGAACTTCTGTATGAAAGTTCTGATTTGAATAAATTTGTGTATGATTGTTTAGTAACATGGAATACATCACATAAAATACAGTTTTTTTTCTTGTACAGAAATTATGCAAATTAGACAAACTTTGATTTATTCAGTACTACTTACACACAGTAAGTACACATGTCAATACGGCTCGGGCTAGGGGCTGTATTTATGAACCGATCTTCACCAAGCTTCATGGGTACCTTTGTTATCACCTAGGGACGAGAATGAGTGTTTTGGGGTGCGATCCAAAATTCAAGATGGCTGCCAGAGGCCATTTTGTACCAAAATTAGATACAATCAGTTTTTTGTACACAACTTCTATACGGCTCAGGCTAGAGCCCGTATTTATGAACCAATCTTTACGAAATGTCTTGGGTACCTTTGTTATCACCGTGGGATGAGAGCGAGTGTTTTTGGGTGCAGTTCGAAATTCAAGATGGCCACTGGCAGCCATTTTGTACCAAAATTAGTGCAATCAGTTTTTTGTACAGAACTTCTGTATGAAAGTTCTGATTTGAATAAATTTTTGTATGAATGTTTAGTAACATGGAAGGGAGCGCGGTGGCTCAGTTGGTAGAGGTGCAGGCTGCAAGCCGAGAGGTCCTCGGTTCGAATCCCACCTGCGGCAACCGCGTTGTGTCCTTGGGCAAGACACTTCATCTCCATTGCCCGCGTGGGGGCACGATGGCGCCGTGTACTAAGGCGTACTGCACGTCGATGGTATGCATGTCTTCAACCAATCTAACCCTGCCTGTGCTGCAGTGCGGAGTTACGATGTTGGGGAGCTGGCAGCTGCTCGTCGTTGCTCGGTGGTTCTCTCCGGGTACTCCGGCTTCCTCCACCCGTAAAACTGCCACGGTCATGATTAGCCATTGTGCATAAATATGTGACCTTAAACATCAATAAATAAATAAGTAACATGGAATACATCACAAAAAATACTGTATAATACAGGTTTTTTTCTCTTGCAGTAATTATGCAAATTAGATGACCTTTGATTTATTCAGTGCTTCTTATACACTGTAAGTGCACATGTCAATACGCTAAGGCTGGAGGCTGTATTTATGAACCGATCTTCATGAAACTTCTTGGGTACCTTTGTTATCACCTTGGGATGAGAACAAGTGTTTTTGGGTGCGGCCCGAAATTAAAGATGGCTGCCGGCTTTCACACTGTTGCTTACTGAGGTGAAGTCAATTTACCATTACCAAGCTACCTACTAAATACCAAAGGGAAGATTTTTTAGTGCACTCTTATTACTTCAGTGCCCATAATTCTCAAATATGGCATTAAAACCAATCACATACTTATACTGCTTAAATCTATTCACATAATCAGAATACACCATCAGGGGTGCATTAGCTCAGTTGGTAGAGGTGCAGACTGCAAGCCGAGAGATCCTCGGTTCGAATCCACCTGCGGCAACAGTTTTTGTGTCCTTGGGCAAGACACTTCACCCCCACTACCCATGTGGGGGCAAGGTATGCTGTGTACTAAGGCATACTGCATGTTCTTGGTGCACCTGTCTTCGAACAAGGCTAACCCAGCTTGTGTAGTATGTTGGGGAGCTCACAGTTGCTTGCCATTGCTCAGTGGTTCTCCTGGGGTACTCTAGTTTCCTCCATCCATAAAACTGCCATGGTCAAAATAAGCTGTTGTGCAGATAAATGTGACCTTAAACACCAATAAATAAATAATAAAAAGAACACACCACCTCATACCCGTTTAGACTCTCCAGTTTTCATTCACCTTGGTATCCCTCGGTTTGCCTTGGTGTTTAGTATGCCCGCCAGAAAAGGAGTGATTTCTTTTTCTAAAAGAGCAAAACAAGAAACAGTAATTTTTAACAGGTATTAACGAAATAATTTTCATGAAGCGCACAATTTTATCTTAGTTAATAGCTGAAAAAACGCAGGGTGATATTTGCAAATCTTATTTTATTACTGGCACCAGGTACTGGTAATGAAAATTGCTGTTTATCATCAATACTTGATCAAGTTTCTGACAAAGCATATTATACTATTCTAGTATGTTAGCGACTGGACATAAGCGCACAATTTGATGTTGGTTTACCACTATATACTGGTGCTTAGCCAGGAAATCTAAGTTACATGTAGGGGCAAGAGTAATATCTAGTGGGAGTGGGGCCGGGTAATAAAGAATATGATGCACAGAATCACCTGAGCCACATAGCAGTGAGATAGGGGCGAGGACAAGAGGGTGTGTGACCCTCTCATCAGTGGAGGGGTCAGGTGGACCTCCCCCACCCCCCCCCCCCAAAAAAAAAATTTGAAATTCAAGACAGTAAAAACGCGATTACCTTGACTCTGTGTCCATTTGTGTCCATAATAAGTTACGAACAAGCATAAATATCTAGATATTAAAATGTCTTTTGGGATGTTCATTATATGGGTTAACAGGAGAGAGGGGTGGGGGCATGAGTGAAATTGGGGACCGAATATTCTCAGAAAAAGTATGAGGGCTGAATCTTCCTGTGACTGAATATTCATGAACCCCTTTTTTCAAACTAAATTGCCCATTACTTATAAAGCACCATAACTAAGGCAAAAACAATACTATGAAATTTACAAGTCTGAAATTCTATAAATTCCAAATAAATTTACACAAATTATATAGCAAAATGAAGGATGTGGTGTATAGAACCCCAAAAGTATGTGTGCACCTCACGCACTGACACACAGTCGACATCAGACATCAGCGGTTCCTGAAAGTGTGCTATCGGTACCATATTTGTACCATAACTGATAATAATAAAATAATGTTTCATTAGAACAACAAACACAGGAATTCAAAATGCAGCCTCAAGGCAGCATGGTGGTGAATGCCAACACTGCCCCATTGTCCTTGAAAGGAGGAGTCCTTTACAAATAGGTTTTTGTTTTGTGATACTCTGGATACTCTCCATTTTTAGCTCAACTTTGACAAAGTCAAATTTAAGGTTATGTCATGGCCCATTGTCCATCTGTTCGGTAACAGCAATTCAATACGGCTCGGGCTAGAGGCTGTATTTATGAACCGATCTTTACGAAACTTCTTGAGTACCTTTGTTATCACGTGGGACGAGAACAAGTGTTTTTGGGTGCGGTCCAAAATTCAAGATGGCCTCCAGCAGCCATTTTGTACAGAAATTAGTGCAATCAGCGTTTTTGTACAGAACTTCTGTATGAAAGGTCTGATTTGAATAAATTTTTGTATGAATGTTTAGTAACATGGAGTACATCACATATAATACAGGTTTTTTTCTCGTTGTGAAATTATGCAAATTAGATGAACTTTAATTTATTCACTGCTACTTACATGTATACCCAGTAAGTGCACATGTCAATACGGCTCGGGCTAGGCTGTACAGTATTTATGAACTGATCTTCATGAAACTTCTTGGGTACCTTTGTTATCACCTTGGGATGAGAATGAGTGTTTTTGGGTGCAGTCCAAAATTCAAGATGGCTACCAGTGGCCATTTTGTACTGAAATTAGGTACAATCAGTCTTTTGTACAGAACTTCTATACAACTTGGGCTAGAGGCCGTATTTATGAACCGATCTTTACGAAAGTTCTTGGGTACCTTTGTTATCACCATGATGTTAGAATGAGTGTTTTTGGGGGGAGTCCAAAATTCTAGATGGCCGCCGGCAGCTATTTTGTACTGAAATTACTGCAATCAGTTTTTTGTACGGAACTTCTGTATGAAAGTTCTGATTTGAATAAATGTTTGTACATGTATGATTGTTTAGTAACATGGAATACATCACATAAAATACAGGTTTTTTTCTTGTACAGAAATTATGCAAATTAGATGAACTTTGATTTATTCAGTGCTACTTATTCACAGTAAGTACACATGTCAATACGGATTGGGCTAGGGGCTGTATTTATGAACGGATCTTCACCAAGCTTCTTGCATACCTTTGTTATCACCTAGGGACGAGAACGAGTGTTTTGGGGTGCGATCCAAAATTCAAGATGGCTGCCAGTGGCCATTTTGTACCAAAATTAGGTCCAATCAGTTTTTTGTACACAACTTCTGTACGGCTCGGGCTAGTGGCCATATTTATGAACCGATCTTTACGAAACGTCTTGGGTACTTTTGTTATCACCGTGGGATGGGAGCGAGTGTTTTTGGGTGCAGTTCGAAATTCAAGATGGCGACTAGCAGCCAATTTGTACTAAAATTATTGCGATCAATTTTTTTGTACAGAACTTCTGTATCAAAGTTCTGATTTGAATAAATTTTTGTATGAATGTTTAGTAACATGGAATACAGTTAAAACTAAAAGTCCTGTCCTGAAATGCGCACAAATAGCACGTCGATATGCGTGTTAATCTACGCGATATGACCATAGTAAGGCAATCAAATTCTGTAAATATGGCCTGTGCACAAGCAATGTTTCAGCCAATGGACCTCCGGGTAACCCGGGGGTCCATTGGCAGAAACATTGCCCGTGTTTGCTATAAGTAACAAGGAGAACTTGCCGTGCTTTGGATGCCATTCGATATGACAATTGCACGCAATTCATACGCGCAATTAAGCCTAGATAAGCGCACAGTTCGTGACAGGACTTCTAGTTTTAACTGTACATCACAAAAAATACTGTATAATACAGGTTTTTTCTCTTGCAGAAATTATGCAAATTAGATGACCTTTAATTTATCAGTGCTACTTATACACTGTAAGTGCACATGTCAATACGCTAAGTCTGGAGGCTGTATTTATGAACCGATCTTCATAAAACTTCTTGGGTACCTTTGTTATCACCTTGGGATGAGAACGAGTGTTTTTTGGGTGTGGCGGCCCGATATTAAAGATGGCTGCCAGCTTTCACACTGTTGCTTACTGAGGTGAAGTCACTTTACCATTACCAAGCTACCTACTAAATACCAAAGGGAAGATTTTTCAGTGCACTCTTATTACTTCAGCACCCATAATCCTCAAATATGGCATTAAAACCAATCACATACTAGTACTGCTTAAATCTATTTACATAATCAGAATACACCATCAGGGGTGCATTAGCTCAGTAGGTAGAGGTGCAGACTGCAAGCCGAGAGATCCTCGGTTCGAATCCCACCTGCAGCAACAGCTTTGTGTCCTTGGGCAAGACACTTCACCCCCACTACCCATGTGGGGGCAAGGTATGCTGTGTACTAAGGCATACTGCATGTTCTTGGTGCACCTGTCTTCGAACAAGGCTAACCGTGCGTGTGTAGTATGTTGGGGAGCTTACAGTTGCTTGCCATTGCTCAGTGGTTCTCCTGGGTACTCTAGTTTCCTCCATCCATAAAACTGCCATGGTCACAATAAGCTGTTGTGCAGATAAATGTGACCTTAAACACCAATAAATAAATAATAAAAAAAACACACCACCTCATAATTTTCATGAAGCGCTCAATTTTATGTTAGTTAATAGCTGAAAAAAATGCAGGGTGATATTTGCAAATCTTAATTTTATTACTGGCACCAGGTACTGGTAATGAAAATTGTTGTTTGTCATCAATACTTGATCAAGTTTCTGACAAAGCTCATTATACTATTCCAATATGTTAGCTACTGTACATAAGCACACAATTTGATGTTAGTTTACCATTATACTGGTGCTAAGCCAGGATATCTAAGTTACATGTAGGGACAAGAGTAATACATGTATCTAGTGGGAGTCATAAAGAATAAGATGCACAGAATCACCTGAGCCACATAGCAGTGAGATAGGGGTGAGGACAAGAGGGTGTGTGACCCTCTCATCAGTGGAGGGGTCTGGTGCACCCCCCCCCCCCCCCAAAAAAAACAAAAAAAACCAAAAAAACAACAAAATTTGAAATTCAAGACAGTAAAACACAATTACCTTGACTCTGTGCTGCTGTGTACTGGTCACTTTCTGTGGGTGGCCAATATTTCTGTGGATGCAGTGATATTAGTTTTCAAACATTGTTTACAGCAATAATCATCAAAAATTTAATTAATGAACCACAGGATACAATTCGGTGCTTCATTAATTAAAATTTTATTGATGATGATTTTCTATTACCTGGAAAAAACATGCATGGAGTGAGCCATGGACATCATGCACTGCCCATGCAAGGATTATGACCAGCAACTGTACTGTATGTCTGTGTCACTGCTATGAGCAGGGACTAATCTAAATGGGTGGGTGTGTTTACAAATATTCATATTTTTTAACACCTGATAACAAAGTTATATAAGTTTATAAACAACTACACAATTGACTTTTAATTACAATACTCCTAATTCCTATTAAACATATATGAATGTTTATTAATTTTGTGGAATTTTTACACTGTGTATGAAGCTTATTTGGGCCTGTATGTTTGTTAAAATTGCCCTTCCACTACGGAGGAGTTTTTGAAATCAGTCTACACTGGATTGTGTGGTATTCCTTTGTGTAAGACAGTGTATTCATTGTAATAATATTCATGCATAAGTTCATGTTCTTGGTTTGTTTTAGGCCTCATAATCTACAGAATAGCTTGGATGGAGGTGTATTCCATCACTTGAGTGCAAGAAGGCTTTGCAATGCTACATGTATAGCATCAACCTTGTTGCACTCCAGGGACAAATTTATCAGTTTTAATAACATGGGTAAAATATCGGACATGAACCGTTTAATTTTTTTTTTTTTTTAGCTCACTTCGACAAAGTCAAGCAGGGCTTATCTAATCACTCTCCATCCATTGTCCATCCATCTGTCATCCATCAACACCATGTTTTGGTCAATTCAAGTTAAAGTTTGTGTGAGTAATGGTACCAAATGGGTATTACATTTTTGTTTAACTCAACATGCCCAGCCTCATAGGGGGGGGGGGGGTAAAATGCTCCCAAAATATTTTAAAAATCTTATGAACCAGTGGGTACAGTGACTTTATATTCGTTATGGAACTACCTTTTGAGGTGTAGAATCACGCTTGTTCAAATGTACTTTGTGAAGCAATATTTGGCTTTGTAATGGCAGTGGTTAGATTTTTGGTACCACCCAAAATTTCTATTTTCCGAACCGATGGTCCGATTTGAATGAAATTCAGTATCGTGGTAATATTGGGTCATAAGTACTTACCTCATGCAAAAAAAACCCTGCATCCCCATGGGAACCTCAGGAGCAAAAAATAGAAATGTTTTCAAACTCCCATGTTTCCCAAACCACTTGGAACAGAGAACTGTTATGTGGTATGAAGCATCCTTAGAACCAGTAGAATTGAATGGTAAAAAAAATGCCCTCTGTTGTTGTTAGAGAGTTCTGCAGAGGGCATCAGAATAATGTTGGTGCAGCATTTTTGCAAACATTTTAGAAAATCTTTTCTCAAGAACCAATGTTCAGAATCTTTTGATATTTGGTATACAGCAGGGGAATTTTCTTTAAAAATCTTCTTCAGAACCACGAGTCAGAATTTTTTAATGTTTGGTACCCTCATTGTTATGATGGTCAGATTCAAGATTGTTCAAACCAAGTCCCTATGTTAATATTTGGGCTTCCTTTGGTAGCCCAAATTTAACTTAGGGCTGTATGGGGAAGTTTTTTTTAAAAATCTTCTTCTTCAGATCCACCAGTCAGAATGCTTTCGTATTTGGTATACAACATCTCTAAGGGGGAGGGGTGGGGTGAGATTCAAGTTTGTTCAAATCGGGTCTGTAGGTTAAAGTTTGGGCTCACTATGGTAGCCCAAATTTTAACTTTGTGCAATATGAGGAAATTTCTTCAAAATTTTGTTCTTCAGATCCACCAGGCAGAATGCTTTCATATTTGGTATACAGCATCTCAAAGGAGATCAGATTCAACTTTGTTCAAATCTAGTGCCTGGGTTGATATTTGAGCTCCCTATGGGAGCCGGAATTGCCCAAGTAGCTGAAGAATTAGACATTTTTTATTCAGTACCCTCAAGAGGTGAAGAGTAATCTATATAGGTTGTATCAAGGTGCTTGAGAGGGGAGCTCCACATTTTACATCATAATCAACTAAAGAAAAGGCATGATGCTTGGACTGTTTTTGTCACTCCTGAGGGGCTCAAAGATTTGCAGTGTATCCTATGGAGATGGATTGCTTAATGTAGATTCATTCTTGGACTCTTATATCGTGTTCTGTTCTCTGTTTATATCGTGTTCTGTTCAAGGTGAGCGCTTCAGGCCCTGTGGGGCCTCTTGTTTATTTATTTATTTATTGGGTTTTAACAACACTTTCGAAAGCCAGCAGCTGCAAGTTTCTTCTCTCCTTGAATCAAGCTTCTCACCCAACTGCAGCACTCATGGTCCACTGAGTTTTTAGCTCACCTGACTTTCAGTCAGGGTGAGGTGTAGTGATCACTTGCCGTCTGTCGTCCGTCGTCCGTGAACATGGTGTTTGCGTCTTCTCCTCCAAAACTGCTGAACTGATTAATCATTTAAGTGAAATGTGAGATGCTTGTTTGTTATGACATTGCATTTTGATTTTGCTTAAATCAAGTTGCCCTGCCCCCAGTAGGGCCATGCCCCAAAATTTTGCCTAAATCTTAAAAAAATCTTCTCGTGAACCAGGAGTAGCAGAGATTCGATATGTGGTGTGCTGCTTCCTTTTGAGGTGTAGACTTAGTTTTGTTCAAGAGAAGTTTGTGGGTCTTTATTTGCCTTCATTATTGGAGGGCATGTATTTTTGCCCCGCCCAAAATTTCTGTTTTTCGAACCAAGAGGCTGATTTGAACCAAATTTAATTTTTGGTTTTATTTGATCATAAGTAATTAATTTATGCCCCAAAATATTTTCCCATCCCCCCATGGGAACCCCAGGAGCTAAAAATAGAACAAAATTCAAAACGCACATATCTCCAAAACTACATGGCACTGAGAATTCTTATTTGGTGTGAAGCTTCCTTGGGACCAACAGAATGGAATGGTCTAAGCAAATTTCTGTCAGGTCAATCATGGGGTACTTTTTCGTGACTTTGAAAAAATGCTTAGTCAGCATTCTGTAACACTGTGGGTAATGAAGAAAGCATTTAAGACTCTTCTTCACCCAATTCACTCCTCCAAAACCTTTCAGATTTCACATATACCATCTTTGCAAGATTTTTTTACACGTTTATTGAAATCAAATCCCTGGGTCCATATTTGGCCTCTATGGGAGTCCAAATGTTGAAATTAGTGCAGTATGAGGAATATTCTTTAAAAAATTTTTTCTTCAGACCCACCAATCAGAATCTTTTGATATTTGCTATGCACCATCATTAGGCGGGTGAGATTTAAGTTTCTTCAAGCCAAGCCTATATTTTGGCTCACCAGGGTTTTGCAAATTGCGAGAACGGTGATTTCATTCCTCTGATGTTCTTGCAAATGCTTGTTAAGAAGATCCATATTTACCATTCCCCCAAAATTATAAGCATTTTTTCATCAGATAAAATTTAATAAAATTAAATTAATTTTAGAGCTGAAACAATTAAAGGGTTTTCGTGATTGATTAATCGCATGGGTTAACCTTGGTTAACTGATTAATTACTTGCCCCAATAGGTAGCTGAATAATTGCTGTACCGTTGACCATTTATATAATTAAAACTTTACTCAGCATAATGGACAAAACCGGGTAGCGCCATATACAAACATGTCCATTCAAATTTTATTATATTTTCAATTTTTGTCTCAAAACATAGCTTATGACCCCTCATTGGAACAAGCTCATTGAGCTTGTTCCAATGGGAGGGGGGGGGGGGGGCATAAGCTATGTTTTGAGACAAACATTGAAAATCTTTAGAATTTCTTGTGCAAGTATCGTCTGCTACCTGCATTTGTTGAAGGGTTGAGAATGACCGTTTTCAGCTACTGATACAGTATAATGATCATGCAAGTGAACAAGTATTTTGGCACGTAACTGGCATGCATTTCTCTGTCTCATGCAATTGATGTGAGCCAGAGTGTGACAATGTTTGCCTGTTTTGGAGCAAGTTTGTTCCATAGTGTTAACCCATACAGTGTATTTTTTGTTTTTAAAAATTTGATTAACAGTTTCCATCTTGGTTTCAAAAAGTGATGACAAACAGTGAATATAAGCTTACCCAATATGAAAGAAAAATGGTTAGCAATTGGACATTTTTGTATAGTATTTTGCGATGTGAATCCAGCCATCAAATACCCTGCCATGTAGTACCGTACTTCAAAAGTAACGGTTAACCGATCAATTACTTTTTTTTATCAATCAAGATATTGATCATTGGTTAGTCGATTAATCGGTGTGAGCCAGTGTGAGATTCAAGTTTGTTTACGCCAAGTCCCCGGGTTCATATTTGGGCTCACTGTGGGAGATTCAAGTTTGTTTACGCCAAGTCCCTGGGTTCATATTTGGGCTCACTGTGGGAGCCTGAATTATAACTTAGTTCAAAATGAGGAATATTCTTCAAAAGTATTCTTCACATTCAGCAGTCAGAATGTTTTGATATATACAGTATCCTTAGGGAGGTGAGATATAAGTTTGTTAAAGCCAAGTCCCTGGGTTCATATTTGGTCTTCCTGTAGGAGCCCGAATTGTACCAAAATTTCTATTTTCCAAATTGAGAGGCTGATTTGAAGCAAATTTGATATGATGGGCTTATTGGGTCGTAAGTACCTAATTTATGCCAAAACATTTTCCTGTGGCCCTGTGGGAACTGCAGGATCTAAATATAGAAAAAATTTAAAACGCCCATATCTTCAAAACTACATGGCACTGAAAATTTTTATTTTGTGTGACGCTTCCTTACGAACTGCCAAAAAGAATGGTAAAAAAAAATTGCCATCAGTTTTATCATAGGGAAGTTTTCCAGGACTTATGTGGAGTCATCATTTTAGTAATGGGAAAAACATTAAAGAATCTTCTTCTCCCATACCACTGCTCCAAAGGCTTTCATATTTTGCATATAACATCTTTGGAAGATTTATTCACATATTTGTTGAAATCAAATCCCTGGGTCCATATTTGGACTCTCTATGATTAGATTAGTGCAATATGAGGAATATTTTTTAAAAATCTTCTTCTGATCCACTCTTCAGAATATTTTGATATTTGGGATGCTGCATCCTTAGAGGGGTGAGATTCAAGTTTGTTTGAGCCAAGTCCCCGGTTTCATATTTGGGCTCCCTGTGGGAGTCCAAATTACAACTTAGTTCAATAAGAGGAATATTCTTTAAAATCCAGTAGTCAGAATCTTTTGATATTAGTATATAGAAGCATCCTTAGGGATGTGAGAATCAAATTTGTTCAAGCCAAGTCCTTGGGTTCATATTTGGGCTCTGTGTGGGAGCCTGAATTATAACTTAGTTCAATATGAGGAATATTCTTTAAAAATCCTTTTTTTTGAGATCCACCGGTCAGAATCTTTGGATATTTTGTATAAGCTTTTCTTATGAGGGGCAGATGCAACTAAATGTTCAAATAAATTCCCTGGGTTGATATTTAGGCTACCATGTCAGGTGAATGCCATCAGGCCCTCTGGGGGCTCTTGTTTGTTTTCTGTTTGACAACATTGCCCTGGCTCTTCTATCTATATTTTTCATTTTAAGTTAGTCGCTACTTTTATTTAGGCTTCCCAAATTTGTTACTGCATGCCTCTGTCTGTCCTTCGGATGAAATGTTTCTTTGCTTTTCATTTGCCTGGGTCAACATTTTAAATAATTTGCAGCTATCTTTCACCCTCCAACCTCCCCCCCCCCCCCCCCCACACACACACACAAACACACACACACATATACAAAAATCTGGGCTGGCAAGTATTGAGTATTTTATCAAAAAAGTGGTACTCGAGTACTACAAGTACTGAGTACTTTGGACCCAGCCTATCACAAGTATATTAAACATCAAAGAGTATATTATATACTTGAAACAAATACAGTACAGTGGCAGTGTACTGCTCACTTTCCATGGATGGGCAGTATTTCCACGGATACAAATTCATACAATAATATTTGATGCCAAACACTAACTATAGGTATAATCATCAAAAATTTAAATAATGAAGCACCAGGTACAAACCGATGCTTCATCAATTAAAATTTTGTAGATGATGATTTTTATTGACTGGTAAATGCATGAGTGGACATCACTGCCCACGCGTGTATTACAACCCGTCCACGGCGACTGTACTGTAACTTGTCCTCTTTGTGAACATATTTTCTACAATTTCACTCCTTTTGACAGAATGCATGCCTGTGGGGATTAAAGCCAAAATAGTGAAAGTGCACTTGTGGATATTTGCAGCACAAGCACAGCACTAATGAATCAATATTTTATGATTTTAGGAATTTTAACAGTGTCATGAGACACCACAGTAGCAGGTATTGGTCATTCTGTTGGAAAAAATCACTGTTTTATGACTCGAGGTGCCTTAACTGAGAAAACTTAGGCTTTTTCTTACAAAGTTTGCAGAATATCAAACACAATGTGAAATGTGTTCAGAAGCAAGAATGTGATTAAAAAATAATGGGAAATTCATGTCACCATCAATTTATTTATAAATTAATAAAGTTTTTTAGCTCACCTGAGCAAAGCTCAGTGGGAGCTTTACTGATCACATTCTGCCCGCCGTCCGTCCGGCGTTAACTTTACATTATTCAAATGTTGGGTAAATGTTTATTACCTGATGCCAATTCAGATTTGTTCAAATGAAGTTGCCCCCTTCTCCTGGGTGGTGCCATGCCCCCAAGGGGCACCAAAATCTTCTCATCAACCAGCAGTAGCAGAGACTTGATATATGGTATGCAGCTTCCTTTTAAGGTGTAGACTTGGATTTCTTTAAGCGAAGTTTGATGGGCTATATTTGGCATCGTTATGGGAGGGGCAAAATTTTTGGCCCCGCCCAAAATTTCTATTTTCCGAACCGAGAGGCTGATTTGAATCAAATTTTATGTGAGGGCTTATTGGGTCATAAGTACCTAATTTATGCCAAATTTTCTTTTTCTGTAGCCCCATGGAAACCACAGGAGCTAAAAATCGAAAAAAGTAAAACGCCATATCTCCTGGGTTTATATTTGGGCTCAGTATAGGAGCCCGAATTCAAACTTAGTGCATTTCAGGCAAATTTCTTAAAAAATCTTCTTCACCAGATTCAGCTGGCAGAATCTTCTGATATTTGGTATACAACATTGTGGGGTGGATCTGATTCAAGTTTGTTCAAATCGGCCTCCTGGATTCATATTTGGGCTCACTATAGAAGCATTTCAGGCAAATTTCTTTAAAAATGTTCTTCTCCAGATCCAGCAGGCAGAATCTTTTGATATTTGGTATGCGACATTGTGGGGTGGATCTGATTCAAGTTTGTTCAAATCAGCCCCCTGGATTCATATTTGGGCTCACTATAGAAGCCTGAATTCGAACTTAGTGCATTTCAGGCAAATTTCTTAAAAAATCTTCTTATCCAGATCCAGCAGGCAGAATCTTTTGATATTTGATATGCAACATTGTGGGGTGGATCTGATTCAAGTTTGTTCAAATCAGCCCCCTGGGTTCATATTTGGGCTCAGTATAGGAGCCCAAATTTGAACTTAGTGTATCTCAGGCAAATTTCTTTGAAAATCTTCTTCTCAAGATCCAGCAGCAGAATCCTTTGACATTGGGTATGCAGCATGCTTAGGGGGTGAGATTCAAGTTGTTCAAGCCAAGTCCCTGGGTTCATATTTGGGCTCACTGTGGTAACCCGAATTATAACTTAGTTCAAAATGAGGAATTTTCTTTAAAAATCTTCTTCAGATCCAGCAGTCAGAAAGTTTCGATATTTGGTATGCAGCATCCTTAGGGGGGTGAGATTCAAGTTTGTTCAAGCTATGTCCCTAGGTCCATATTTGGGCTCACTGTGGGAGCCCGAATGATAACTTACATGTAGTTCAAAATGAGGAATTTTCTTTAAAAATCTTCTTCTTCAGATCCAGCAGTCAGAATGTTTTAATATTTGGTATGCAGCATTCTTAGGGGGGTGAGATTCAAGTTTGTTCAAGCCATGCCCCTAGGTCCATATTTGGTCTCACTGTGGGAGCTTGAATTGTAACTTAGTTCGAAATGAGGAATTTTCTTAAAAAATCTTCTTCAGATCCAGCAGATGAATGCTTTTGATATTTTTTATGCAGCATCCTTAGGAGGCAAGATTCAAGTTTGTTCAAGTCATGTCCCTAGGTCCATGTTTGGGCTCACTGTGGGAGCTCGAATTATAACTTAGTTCAAAATGAGGAATTTTCTTTAAAAATCTTCTTCTTCAGATCCAGCAGTTGGAATGTTTTGATATTTGGTGTGCGGCATCCTTAGGGGGGTGAGATTCAAGTTTGTTAAAGCCCTGTCCCTAGGTCCATATTTGGGCTCACTGTGGGAGCTTGAATTGTAACTTAGTTCAAAACGAGGAATTTTTTTAAAAAATCTTCTTCAGGTCCAGCAGATGAATGCTTTTGATATTTTTTATGCAGCATCCTTAGGAGGCTAGATTCAAGTTTGTTCAAGCCATCTCCCTAGGTCCATGTTTGGGCTCACTGTGGGAGCTCGAATTGTAACTTAGTTCAAAATGAGGAATTTTCTTTAAAAATCTTCTTCAGATCCAGCAGTTGAAATGTTTTGATATTTGGTGTGCGGCATCCTTAGGGGGGTGAGATTCAAGTTTGTTAAAGCCAAGTCCCCGGGTTCATAGATGGGCTCCCTGTGGGAGCCCAAATTATAACTCGGTTCAATATGAGGAATATTCTTTAAAAATCATTTTTTTTAGATCCACTTGTCAGAATCTTTGGATATTTGGTATCAGCTTTTCTTAGGAGGAGTAGATGCAACTTGTTGAAATCAATTCTCTGGGTTGATATTTAGGTTACCATGTACAGGTGGGTGCCCTCAGGCCCCCTGGGGTCTCTTGTTTTAGGAAAAAATGCATACTGAGAGCTTGGGGGTGGGGGGGGGAGGGGGATGGGGGGAGGGGGATGGGGGGGTACATCCAGGGCTATAATTTACCTCATCACTAGGTAAAAGAATATTTGACATCATTTGTTGAGATAAAATGGCACTTTCTATTGATATTGGTGGATTATATAGCCTCAGCCAGGGCTTATAAGAATCTGAGAATCGATTCCCGTAGAGATCCGTGCAACAAAACCAGTGAGAAACCATGTAGCTTCTCGTAACATTGCTGCTAGGATTCACATGAAAAGAACTGAGTCAGTTTAACCCTTTACCTACCACAAAGGCAGCAAATTAACCAATACAACACTAACATGACCTGAAATATTGTGACACTGGCAATAAAATTTGTACAAATATGGCTGTCATTGGAACCGGCTCTCATCAGCCGATTCTAGTAACATCCATAATTATTACGCTTGATGAATATTGTTTATTTTTAGCTCACCTGACTGTAAGTCAGGGGGCGCTTAAATGATGACTTTCTGTCTGTCCACCATCAGTCCATCCTGTCCGGTGTGAACTTTACCTTACTAACCTCTCCTCATAAACAACTGAGCCGAATTGAACCAAATTTGATATTCATGTTCCTTATCATATATGAATTCCAGTTTGTTCAAATAACGTTGCCACACCGACAGGGGGCCCCAAGCATTTCTCTGATAGCATGCATAAATTGTTTTCCAAAATTGAAAAAAATCTTCTCCAGAACCATGTATAAGAATCTTTTGATACTTGGAATACAGCATCTCTAGGGGTGGGAGGGATAGGTTCAGGTTTGTTCAAATCAAGTCCCTGAGTTGATATTTGGGCTCCCTATGGGCACCCAAAAATCAACAGTGCAACATGAGGAAATTTCTTTGAAAACCTCCTTCAGATCCACCAGTCAGAATGCTTTCATATTTGGAATGCAACATTTCTAGTGGGGTGGGGGGGGGGGGGGCAGGGGGAGGGTAGATTGAAGTTTGTTTGAATCGGGTCTCTGGGTTAATATTTGGTCTATCTATTGAAGCCCAAAGTTTAACTCAGTGCAGTATGAGGAAATTTCTTTAAAACTCGGTTTTTTTCAGATCCACCAGTCAGAATCCTTTCGTATTTGACTTACAGCATCTCTAAGGGGTCAGATTCATGTTTGTTCAAGCCAAATCAATGGGTTAATATATGGGCTCATTATGGGAGTGCAAATTAACTCAAAGCAACATGAGAAAATTTCTTTAAAAATCTTTTTCTTCAGACCCACTTAATGCTTTAATATTTGGTGTACAACATCTCTGGGGAGGTCAGATGTAAATTTGTTCCAGTTTGGTTCCTGCCAGTCAGAACCCTTTCATATTTCGTATCGCAGGGGGGGGGGGGGGGGGGGGGCGGCAGATTTGAGTTTGTTCATTTCAGGTCTGTGGCTTAATATTTGGGCAGGGGTGGGTTAGGTTCGAGGTTGTTCATAAATGTTCAAATCCATTCCTTAGAGCTTTTCCATAAAATTTGCCTTTCGAAGTGCAGTGACACAACAACCCTTGGACGTTTGGCAGTACTTGTCTACAGCTGTCAGAATTGGAAGCAATCAGGAAGACCTATGCTAATAATCATCTAACATGGACAATAGAATTATGAATAATTTCATAACATTATTCCTATGTAGTGTCCATGAACCTTGACTAACTGAATCTGACCCAAAATACTTCTCTGAACCACCTCGTCAGGTGAGCGATTAAGGGCCCAGGGGGGAGGGGGGTAAAAATCAGTAGTTGGTGTTGTAAAAATTAAAAAAGCTGTATTGGGTAAAGGGTTAACATGTATTATCAGTATTATCAGTATGCAACAGGGGTTCAATAATACTGACCTAATAGGATCCTGGCCCATAGCAGGTCTGAATTCTCGGAACGATTTCCGCAAGAATCCAAATGGATTCTCCCAAATTTAGAGGAACTATAAGCCCTGCACAACCCCGATTTTGAAACAAAATTGACATATTGTTTCGTGGTGGTGGGGCCCTATTTATCTTGCTGTATGATTAATTAAAACAGATTTTCTGAAAAGGTTTTGTGTGCTGATGCAGATTTTAGTTTTATTTTGGGATTTGGGTAGTTTCAAAGAAAGCTGTGAATTCTTATCCCTCCTAACTTATTGGGTAATAGAGTAGAAATTCTGTCGTAGGCAATAACAGTTTTTAAGCCTATTTGACACAGATTGGACAGTTCTCTTCAAAGGAATAAATTTCCCATGCTTTGGACTAGACAGAAGCCAAATGTTGAATTCTATTGCAGAAATGACTCTTTCATCACATGAAAGAGGTAACTGTATCTTTGGTAGGGTTGGGTTTGCTCATAGGTATAACTGTTGTAAATATTTTAATTAGATTTACATGCCTCGAAAAGTTGCGCTCGGAAATTATGTAATTCCCAAAACTAAGCAGTCTTGGGGAAATATATTGTTTCAATAAACATTTGAAGAAGTCTACTGACATTTTGCATTACTTTTGAATGTTCCAGATGAATAAAGAGGATGATTTGGGGACTTTTAGAACCTAAAAATTTGTTTGACTATTGGTGTGTTTTGTTTGGGAATTCCCTGAGAAATATGAACATGTGACCAGCACTTCCCTTTCTGTTAGTTTTTCTTTTATTTGTTGCATCACCCCTGTTTAAAAATTATTAAAAGGTTGTCTGAAGGGCTATAGTTGACAAAAAATATTTGAATGCTAAATTTAAAATGATGCGACCATATTTTTTTTCGCCTGAACGTTATAATGGTCGCCTATGGGAAAATATTTAGTACTGTGAAACGTATTCTTGTTTGGCTGAAATTAAACAATTGCAGGAATTCGGCTGAATAAACCAAAATGTTTTTGGAGTAATGGTTGCGGAATGAAATATTTCAATACGTTGGATACTTTGGGGTTCCTTCTTACGCCTTGCGTATTGTCATATTATTCCGAAGCGGTACATTTAAACTCATACCTCACAATCGACTAATATTCATACATATTAACATTGCTTTTCGTGAAGCCAAATTGCAGTATCGAAAAGTAAGAAACAAACCTACAGTCAGGAACTGAGAGAATAGTGCACTAATCTCCCAAAATACAGTTGGAACAAGAAGTCCTGTAACTGTATTGCGCTCTACTTTGAATTAATAGCTCACCGATTAAGTGCACTTTTGTCTTTGTTAAACTGCACCATTAGCCTGTCTCAATTACTGTAGGAAAACAACGTGCCCAACTCTGTAGAATTATATAACAGTAAATGGAGATCATAATATAATTCCTAACCTCTACTGGGATACGTGTGCATGTATTGACGTTAATATGTATTAAAATTCGACTACATATACAGAATGAAGAGAGTGGATTGGTACTCCGTCACATCACCATATAGTCTTCACTCGAATAGAATGTATAATTCTTCACAACAGCATAAGAAACACCTGCAATTTTTTTTCACATGGACCACCGGGTGTAGCCCGAGGTCTATGTCATGAAAGTTAGCAAGTTTTTCTTGTGTTTTGTCCCCAGAAATTGTAAATAATTACTATGTGAAAAATACATCCCACAGCGATTTAGTAGTAATCCACCCTCCACATACTGTAGTCTTAATATTTTATTTCTGTTCGATCGGTTCAGTTCGTGAATTCACTAATAGCTAAAATAGCACATTATATTTTGCATTGCACTACGCACTCTCTCGTGTATTTCAGACTACCTCATTCTTCTGCGGTGATTAGCACATTACCCAACGAACATTTTCCGCGCTAATTGTGACAGGACTTCTTGTTTCAGCTGTATGAAATAATCATCAATATCGAGAAAATATAAAACAGCACGAACGAGGAAAGAAATTCCCACACTATATGACTGACCTTAAACCATAAAAAACAAACAAATAAACAAGGATGGGTATATCATTGGCATTTTTAAAAATATTGTGTTGTTTTGCAAGTAACAGTGTTATGTAGTTGAATGTAGATCTGTCGGGAACTTGTATGCCTAAGTAATATCTCAGTCCACAAATCGTGCTATAGTCTTCGTTTGAAGTGTGCTTGCGTAGCTTTGAAATTTAAGCTCGCATTAACCCTTTGAACTTCAGAGGCCGTTTTTCCATTCGAGTCACAAGCTACGTCATAATGACATTAAGGGGGATGACTGCAAGGTAGATGTGCAATGTAGATCAATCACTATTTTCAACGGAGTAATGGGGAGTCCGACAGCAACGCGCCATTGCCAGGCATTATTCGTGTGCGCGGTGGTTCCGTCCACTTGTGAACGTGTCCGACACTAGTTGTTGAAAGTTTTTTTCGGGAACTCAAATAAATGCTCAACTGGTGCAGGTTGAGGGCAAACAGTCACAAAATATGTATTACTTCTGTGTGAATTGAGTTGGAAACGACATATATAAGCTAAATGCTTGATGTGGAATCGAATCCATTCTTTTCTTCTTGGTATTGTGAACACATACAGTTAAAACTAGAAGTCCTGTCATGAAATGCGCACAAAGAGCACGTTGATATGCGCGTTAATGTGCGCGTTATGGCCCTAGTAAAGCTATCATATTCTGTACATATGGCCTGTGCACAAGCAATGTTTCAGCCAATGGACCTCCGGGTAACCCGGAGGTCCATTGGCAGAAACATTGCATGTGTTTGCTATGAGTAACCAGGAGAACCTGTCGTGCTTTCGATGCCATTCGATATGGCAATTGCGCGCAATTCCAACGCGCAATTAAGCCTTGATAAGCGCACTATTCGTGACAGGACTTCTAGTTTTAACTGTAGTTGTTATTCTAGCTATTTTTCTTGGATTTATTTTTGGAATTCGTTGTACTTTGCTAGTTCAGCATTGAGCTTGAATAAATACTGTTAAAACTAACAGGAGAACAAATAAACGCCCATTTTATGTTGCGCAGCGGTGCTGGGTATTTCATATCATGATTACCTATTCTACTATATATGAAAAGCTGATGAGATAAATTTTAGCTTTGCACACCAACCGTGATGTAGACGCCAGCAATGGGATTTCAATAGTAAATATTTCCATCTATAGTAAAACTACATCCACGTTGACCTTTGGTGACGTCAGCCTGAATGCAAACTTGTCTAAATTTATCGCACGTCGCCTCGCGAAGAGTGAAATGGAAGTGGCAATTATTTATTACGTTTTTAAATGGGTTTACCTCATGGGATGCCAAAAAATTAACAAACATGCATTGTATCATGTTAATAAAGCATGCATAACTCGAAATAGTATGTTATTGTGTTATTAAAACGAAAAAGGCTCAGTTTCTTTTTTTCATTCCGTTTCGGCGATAAAATTGACAGCGGAAGTACCGCCCACTGATGCTCGTGTAAACAAAAACAGATCCGCACGTATGTAAGTCTGGTGCTCAGTAAAATCGAGAAAAAATAATAGCGACTCTTAATAATCTGACGATCATGGCATAAATAAAATATACCCATAGTAGCTTGGTGTACCAAATGTTCACCACTCGTGATGAAGTGGTGTTTACCGCGCGCCGTAGGCGCGCAGTTAACACCACTTCATCACGAATACGGCGCGCGGTTAACACCACTTCATCACGAATGGTGAACATTTGGTACACCAAGCTACTATGCGTATATTCTATATGTAAACCATTGTACTGCCAGGAAATAGCATTGAGTATGTCGTTGAATACATTGTAGAGTATCTTCCATACCTCATGTTTCGTGATGCGCTCAATAATTAGTTCAAACAGACTCTTTACAGGCCTTGTCTCCCCATTGCCGAGGAAATCAATGTTATTCTTACCAGGCTTGCTGTTCCGGTAAGAGGCTGTTGATATATGTGAGAATACTTGATGAATGTCTCCAGTGTCAAGGCGAATGTCTACTTCATTTCCCGAGAGTGGGCTGTGGAAAGTAAATTGTATTATCCGATAATTGTCCATGTCTTAAGATTAATACTCTAAGTCGGTTAATGGATTTAAAAAAAAATGCGTATTCACCTTCAAAACACTAATACAAGCCTACGCAGACTCTCGCAAAGTACACCTATCTATTAATTCATGTCTACACGCTCTTACTGTCTCGGGCGTGAGTGTAATACAACCAAGGTTATGCATAGTTTGAGATATTATCCCACCCCTCTTCTAAGTACCTTTATTAGTTCTCACAACAACTAACCTCAAAGCACTCGTACCCCTAATACGAGTTCTATGTACACAACTAAGTTTCCCAGATCTTTCAATTCCAGCTGTAATCCCCACAGTCCAATATTCCATTAACGTGATAAGTGACCTTTGGTCCCAACAATACTGATCTATGAATATTCACTATTCATCATAGATATGCCAGGACTTGACCCTTCACCGCGCGAAACATTATTACTTAAATATGAAAATACCGTTGAAACTGGAAGTCCTATCACTATATTGTGAACTATTTTGAAGTAATGGGGCTCTGTGTAAGTGCATATTTTGTATCTATCAAATTGAAACTTCCCCATAAGCGTAACTGAATTCATGAAGAAAAAATGGCTTGCCTAACAATTTTGTACTAGCAAATAAAGATCATTAACATCATTCCTAACCTCTGCTGGGATACATGTACGTGTACTGATGTAAATAGATATTACTATTCGGCTACATACAGAGAATAAAGAGAGTGGATTGCCAATAAATTGCTGCGCCATTTATTCTTCACACGAAAAGTATTTATAATTCATAACAACACAAGAAACACTTGCAAACTTTTCATCACATTCACATGCCCACCTAATGAAAACCGGTGGTCCACGTGATGAAAGTTTGCAAGTGCTTCTTGTATTTTGTCCTCGGAAATAGTAAATAATAACTAAGCGAAAAATCTGTCTCACAGCCATTTCGTAGTTTTCGAACCTCCATATACTGCAGTCGCAATGTTTTCTTTCTGTTTGATCGGTTCAGTTCGTGATTTCCCTACCCGACCTCGCTAATATCGCATTTTCTTTTGCATTTTAATGCACAAACACTCTTGTGTATTTCTTGTGTATGTCTGACTACTTCGTTCTTCTGCGATACGTAGCAAATAAACTAACGACGCTAATTGTGACAGGACTTCTAGTTTCTAGCAACGAGAGATTTTAAACGATGCGCTAATTGTCATGCCGGTTCACAACTCTCTCAAAGATAGGATACGTTTGCTTGCAGCGAAGGAAAGCATGTGGATAAACAGATTTACATACCAAGCCGAAATAAGTGGTAACTTCCAACTCTGGAAGTTTAATTAAAACAAATATTGTAAAAGATTGCAACCAGTTTGGCAGTTTATGGACCAGCCAGTCAGCCGGTAAAGTGTATATTAACCAAAGCGAAGACTACACGATAAGGGTATTATACATCGAAATTGCATGGAAGGGGTCGCTGGGCGTCTTATATTTTTAGCTTCTTTTATATCTCCAATGCCGGCATTTCCATCCTTTTACAAGAAAACTATGTGCATAAATAACCTACCTTCATATAAGCTAAGAAATCACTACATAAGGTTGTATCTGTCGCTAAAAGATAAATTTGCTAATCTAATTACGCCTTATAGAAATATCGATACCTTTATTTTTCCTTGCAAGATTTCACTAATCTTTTCGCTTCAACGAACTGAAACGATTCGCCATCGTGAATGTTTATGATGTTCTCGGGTATATATTATAACGTTCAGCTTGCTGTCACTTGACTGTAGCCCATAGAAGTTGGGGTGTTCTCAGTTTGTAAGATGAGGCGAAACAAAGCAATACTGGACGCGGCGGTATGCCCAGCACAGTATTGTTTTTCAAATATTCGTGATTTACACTACAAGTATCAACTGTCGGAGAGATTTAACAAACAGTTAAGAAAAACGGAGTTGCATTAAGGTATTGACCCCATAAGTCCAAAGTTAGTCCTGGCTGAATTAAGTCATTGACCTACATCAGCCCAATGCCAACCCTGGCTGCTTCCAGTGAGGTGGCATTAATCTGCTATGTAATGCATCGATCCCTAATGCTCTGTAGTTTCCAACCTCCTTACAACCGTTTGGTTCAGAGGTGTTATTGACAGCTTTGAACCAAACGGTTGTAAGATGGCTGAAAACTCTACTTTATAACTTCGTAAACCTACATTTAGCAAATGCTCTTCTCAACATATTATTGAAGCGGTTCCTCCCTAAGCCTTTTAGCTGACTGATGATTTGCTTCCCCTAAATATTTAATGTATTCGTTTGGCTTCGGTAAATGATTATTCAGTGATATCTGTATTCACGATAAATTATCTCGAAGCCACATGCCTCTTCCACACATAAAAGCTTAATCCCATGGCCCAGAAAAGAGAAATTCCGTCCACTCCACCTTCGGGTATGCTCCATTATACGATCCATGGGTTTGTTCTCCCTTTATTTTGTTCAGATCAAACTTATATTTTTTTTACCATATCTCCCAACAATTCCCAGCATTTTCATAGAGCACGCTTCGCTTTTTGACACTAGTATCGCATCCACTACGAAAAATAACATGCGATAATCGGGTTCCAGTCTGATATCACTCATTACTAAGCAGGGGTTCATCTCCTCAATCTGGATGTGCAATGCAAAAAAGAATCTGCTAAAGTATATATTCTTGTTTGAGGGCTATAGGTGGCAAAAAACTCAGTAAGGAGCATATTACACTTAATTTCAGACCCTTTTCGGTGATTATAAATCGTTTATTGTTGATTTGAGGTAATTGTCGGATTGCTAGTGGTAATTAGATTTACTCCCCTGGAATCGAACACAGCCTAGAAACCCATCTCCTGTCCCATTAGTGGGGCTTTGGTCACATAGCGAGGACGTAGCACAACAGAAACCAAGATGGCGGCCTCCAGTATACAAAATGGACGACAGAAACACGTGTTATCTTAATAACACGCGTTGCGCGTGCTCACAGACACCACGTATCACTATGATAAGAACGTCACAACTTGCCCACGTACGAGGGCTACCAGGAGAAATAAACTTGATGTAAATATGTCACGTGACATGACATCATCACCAAGGTTACTTACAACAGTCACCCCGATGGGGGTGAAAATTCACATTACATACAACTTTTGTCAATTGAGACCGAAAAACGAATGTATTTTACAATGTGCATTGTGAAAAATCTATACATGTTCATCTTATTTGTTTATCGCAAATATCAAACTTATTTTAAAATAATTTATTTATTGATAGTTAGGGCCACTTTGAGCACCTACTTATCATGACCTCAATCTAGGAGAGTGGTGGCCGAGTTGATATGTGCGCTGGTCGCTCGTGCCAGGGGTCCTGGGATCGATCCTCGTTCGGGGAAAGTTCTCGATTTGTCCGAACACTCTCTGTCAGCATCAATTGTGGGGTTGATGCTGTCACAGAGTGCCGTCCTATCGGATGAGGACGTAAAGTGGCTGTCCTCTGTACGGAGAGAGACACACTCCGTGCATGCTAATGTTCCCTTCGTAGTAGTCGAGAAGAACAAGACCACGAAGTTGCCACCCACCTGCGCAATTGGGCCAAAGAGTGGCGCGAATATAAGTTATAGTTATTTATTTATTGGTGTTTAAGGTCACATACATCAGCACAATGGCTAATCATGACCAAAACATGGAGATAAAGTCAAGGTCAGTCAATCGTTTATACCCCATGTTGCCTATTTTAGAGGACTCACACACCAAGCATTAGTCACTGGGTCCTATTTTACCAGTGAAACAGAGCTTGTTTACCACAGTAAGCACTCCTGAAAAATAAATAAAACTTTCAGGTCCACACTCATGAGATAATTCCCGATATTCACTAAAACAGAGTAGAAATCCTCTATTATATCCAACTCAATAAACTTTTCAGTTCTTTTAGATCCCTACAGGGTTCACTCACAGCAGTACTTTTACCACTTTCGGAAGAATGACTAGATACAATACGGGGCACTTTGTAAGTTATTGCAGTCGTTAAGAACACGGTAAGCATTGCAGTTAAAAAGTTTAACTCTTTTTTTTTGTTTAATTTTTTTTTCTGCTTTGAAATAGTTTTGAGAGAAAAGGAGCATGGGTGTTAATATCTTACACCCGATGCGTTTCTAAGTATGTCATTGGCATTAATACGTCACACGCAAAGTTTGTAGGAACTGCATACAGTTAGTCGAAATCAACATACGTCCGGTTGCTGAGTGATCTCCCCTTTGTTCATTAATGTTACAAAGTATCGCTTCAAATTAAACAATTAACAAATCTATCATTTATAAATCGTCGCAGTTTCAAGTTCACTACACGGAAAAAGTAGTCGGTAAAATATATTTATTACACATTTTGTTCGCGACCTGATATGGACCGGTAACCCTTTACCTAACACGAAAGGAAGACGACCCTTGCAAAGAAAACTCTTATTTTGAATTGTTTGTCTCCAAAACATAGCTTATGTCCTTCGATGGAACGAGCCGGGTCCAATGAGGGGACATAAGCTATGTTTTGGAGACAAAAAAGTGAAGAAAAAAATGAAAATTAAAAGGTATGTTTGTGAATAGCGCTGGCCGTTTTCTGTCGTTACGTTATTAAAGGGTTATTTGTATATCGGACTCGCTCACTCGCTCGCTCGCTCTCTCTTTCGCTCTCTGCGTAAGTAATATCACCATTTCTACGAAACCGACGATCAAAAATTAGCAATGGAGATAAACTCTCCATTCAAAAGTCCATACAAATAAACGAATTTTGACTAAACACGAAAACACTGTGAAAATGACATAGAAAGAGGCGCATGGGTGGCACTTCTTTGCCGACGAACTCATTTGTTTAAAATAGGCTACAGCCTATATCTGTTCACTCGACTTTTCACCTCAACATGTAAAAACTTGGGCGGAAGGAAAAATAACTATTTATCATTGCTTTAACCCCCTGCACACTGATGTCAAAATATGTAAACTTCAGGCAGAAAAAAATTCCCATGATGCAACTAGAAATTTAACCAATTCAATCTCGTTTGACAGAGCTCATTGAGCTCTGTCAAACGAGATTGAATTGGTTAAATTTCTAGATGCATTATGGGAAAACACAGCGACCTAAAATTTTGGTATTTTGACATCAGAGTGAAGGGGGTTAAAGAACACGTTCAATGCTGTGCACAGAAGTTATGTCTGATTTCGTGAGGAGTTATATCTGATTCCTGCTTGGAATTCTTTAAAAGATGTTCACGAAAACCAATTCTGATTTCTTTAAAGATAGTTTACTCTCAAAAAATAAGTCTCCATAAATATTCTTTCTACACAGTTTTGTTCTGATGCTTTCACCATTTCACCACAGACGTGAATGTACTGATCACAGTAAATTCTGTGTTTCTAGTTGGATATATTTCCTAAAGTTTTCAATCGTGTTTACCAGGTTTTATTTCAGCGAAATTTTAAACTAATCAGCACTTGTATTCATATTGAGCAGGTTTTTATTTATTGGGAATAAATCGAAAAGATGCTACATATAGATGTTTCTTGTATGTTTCTAAAATACAATTCATTTATTTATTCTTAGTGTGATAATTTGATGCCGAGGACTTCCGACCTTAGAAGAACCAAAAGTAACGGACATGTTCTGCCATCGCCAAAATCGGAATTTAAATGATTATA
Source organism: Pictodentalium vernedei (assembly GCA_031216915.1). Lineage (NCBI taxonomy): Eukaryota > Metazoa > Mollusca > Scaphopoda > Dentaliida > Dentaliidae > Pictodentalium > Pictodentalium vernedei. The sequence continues at coordinate 82,568,765 of CM062296.1, read as the reverse complement.
TTTTTAATTTGTGCGTCCCTGACATAGTTTATAACCCACCATTAAAACGAGTTCGCTCAGCACGTTCAGATAAAGGGGTATAAATTATCTTAAGGACACATATTTGTTATTTATTTATTTATTGGTGTTTAAGGTCACATATTTCTGCACAATGCCTAATCATGACCACGACAGTTTTACGAGTGGAGGAAGCCGGAGTACCCGGAGAGAACCACCGAACAACGGCGAGCAACTGTCAGCTTCCCAACATACTAACTCCACACAAACAGGGCAAGCATTGGTTGAAGACAGGTGCACCATCGACTGCAGTACGCCTTAGTACACAGCGTCACCGTGCCCCCACGTGGGCAATGGGGGTGAAGTGTCTTGTTCAAGGACACAATGCGGTTGCCGCAGGTGGGATTCGAACCGAGGACCTCTCGGCTTGCAGCCTACACCTCTACCAACTGAGCCACCGCGCCCCCTCTTTAAGGACACAAACATTGTAGTTATTGAAGAATTTTCGTTGCCAACGTTGTCTGATGTTCAATCCAGTTAAATGGATAACTGAATAACATTTTCTAATCTTTCGGAAATGAAATTGAACAACAAAATTCGGATTTTAAATCACTTCTTTCACTCATAACTATTTTTTTCTTTTATGGTTTTTCTCTTAGATATATCATAGCTGGAACATTGACACATGACTGACAATTTTAATCAATAAAAGAGATTTACGGACAAGCTAGTTCCCCGTAATTTCCTTAAGCTGTTAGTAAAATTAACACTAAGGGTATGGAAATTTCATATAAAAATTTAAATTTCGAAATCTTAGCGAATTTGTATCATCGATGGGCGCATTATTTCACAAACTTAAGGCACTTTCCTGGCTTCTTACCATTTTTCCCAAATCAGTTTGAACGTTTCACTATTAGTCTCTGTTGAAACACATTTAAAAGAAGTAAACGACGTATTTTACAGCCCTTTTCTGTATATTTTTTTTCTGTTCCATGTGCGCATCGTAACATATAATACAAACAATATCATTTTTATTAAACATTTACCTAACATGAAAAGCAGACGACACTTGCAAAACAAATTCTTGAATAACTAATTGTTTTCATTTTTTATCTCAAAAACATATGTTATGACCCCTCATTGGAACGGGCTCGTTCCAACGAGGGGTCATAACCTATATTTTTTAGACAAAAAATGAAAATTAATTGGCGTTTTTTGAGAATAGCGCTGGGCGGTTTTGGCCGTTCCGTGTGCGCATCGTGACATATAATACAAACAATATCATTTTTATTAAACCTTTACCTAACATGAAAAGCAGACGACACTTGCAAAAAAAATTCTTGAATAACTAATTTTTTTATTTTTCATCTCAAAAACATAGATTATGACCCCTCATTAGAATGAGCTCGACGAGCTCCTTCCAACGAGGGGTCATAACCTATGTTTTTTAGACAAAAAATAATGAAAATTAATTGGCGATTTTTGAGAATAGCGCTGGGCGGTTTTGGCCGTTCCGTGTGCGCTACGTGACATATAATACAAACAATATCATTTTTATTAAACCTTTACCTAACATGAAAAGCAGACGACACTTGCCAAAAAAATTCTTGAATAACTAATTTTTTTATTTTTTATCTCAAAAACATAGATTATGACCCCTCATTGGAACGAGCGCGACGAGCTCGTTCCAACGAGGGGTCATAACCTATGTTTTTTAGACAAAAAATGAAAAAATAATGAAAATTAATTGGCCATTTTTGAGAATAGCGCTGGGCGGTTTTGACCGTTACATGTACGTTGGGTAAAGGTTTAATATAAAAATATACGAGGTGAGATTTGCTTTGTTTTTTTTCCTGGCAAGAAAAAAAAAACGTGTGAATTACTGTAAAAAGCATCGCTAAACACAGATCCAAAGTGGGTGGTTACTTACTTAGTTGCTTCTAATTAGCTTGTCAAAAAAGGCAAGTTTCCTTTTTGTAATTTTCAATAAACGAAACAAAAACCGCTCTGAGAGCTCTATGCACTTTTGTTTATTACAAATTACAGAAGGGAACCTCGCTTTATTTTCTCCTGATGCCAAAGGTGTTTTCTCAACAACAGTTTACTGCATGCTTCATACTTGAACCTTTCTCGCCCGTGTGAACAGGTGTGTAATAAATAGTTTACCTGAGTTCCCATTGAAAGTCTCTCCTTAACTTTCCAGGACTACAATGTATTTATAATGATTATGGACCCAGTTGCTGCAAAACAAGGCGGCGGTAGAGTAGAAACGGCAATGCCCCATCTCTACCCACCCAATCCTGCACTTTGTCCACACATATTAATAGTTCAAGCACATTAAGTTTCACATGGGACAAAAATCGGAGAAAGCTGATTTTTTAAGTGATTAATAAGAATGTGTTTATGAACAACATAGCAAAAGTTCCAGAAAATCGAGTTGATCTTTCTGGGATACCGTGAATTTTCGGAATGGTTCCAATTTCTGACGCAATTCCATCAGGCTATGTGCCAGTGTTGTCATATGTAGACTAATTTAGGCACTCAGTCTTCACAAGTATCTGTCTATCTGCGTGTCGCTAGATATGTTCAATTGATTAGAGAACCTACTTCCTGTCCATATTCCCAACATGTAATGACCGAAGAGATCATAGAAATTGCATGACGATTCAGAACTTTTCCCATAAAGGAGAACAAGTGAGGATATTCAGATGACAATGAGTAGAATTATGATCTCTTCTTCTAGAACAGAGGTTAATGTTCAGAAAATGAAATTGATAAGTAACCTTATGCGGAACAACAACAACAACAACGACGACGGCGTTGACGACACTAACAAACTGTAATGGGACATTTAGGCGCTGAGCAGCTCTTATTTTACGGGGAGATTAGTTAAGACTATAGCAAAACCCATTGCTGCAAACATCCGAAACAGTGAAAAGCGAATATTCAAGGGTGTCCAGTTAATCTCTGGTTATTCATCAACGTCTACTATTTCAGAAGTGCCGGTTCACTCTGTGAGTTTGTGATTGCTACAAGAACCCAACTCACGCCTGTTGAATCTGGAGTGCGACACCCACTTGCGTTACTACATCTACTCGTACACCAACAACTGGTCAAGGTCAAGAGGTTTTCATGTGCGAAGGGCTGAGTTGTTGCAGTCGGGGTAAGATGTCCACTGGTCACCGACCAGTCCCACTCTATTACAGCGAGTACCCGAACCATCCCCGAATCTGTAGGTATGTTCGAAAGGCATGCTGTCGTGCTGTCAAATTACAAGTTGAATGCCCTATTCTGTTTAGTTTGTGTTAGAGAACGCTCATAGGCAACTTATTGGTAATGGTCGAGGGAAGCGAACTTTCCCGCTCAGTAGAACACTAACAGAAGTCGCTCTCTTGACGAGGCAATGACTTGAGTTGTGCTAACGTGTGACATTAAAGAATCGATGTACTTTTGTAAATCTCCAGCCCATGACACGGACGACTTTCTGTTCCCCTAGGCGAAATGTGTTGTGTCACAACCGCTAATAGCATATGCTAGCAATACATTTCCCTTTGATTCACCCGTCTTGGTCACAATTTCTCCGACTGAGAGGACGACTTTGTGTACGACGTAGAACATCATGTATATGGCGTATTCTGAATGATAGCGAGACGTAGAATATCAGGTAAGTCGGCGTCTGCTCAAGAGCTACGGCGTTGGTTCCAGCCTTCTCAAGTTTTATTAAGTCAAGTGCTGTCTCAGCGCTCAGAACATCAGCATCTGCTTTTGCCTGCTTCAACTAGATACCAATGTGGCAAATGTCTGAATGAACAGACGAATTAGTGACGTTTTGTTCCGATGATGTGCCAGAAAATGCTGTTTGGAGGTGGTTAATGGCAGATCAAATGAGATGTTGATATCTGCGGACTATCTACCCATAGATCTGCGCTCTCGTGCTATGCGCTTTGTTGACATATCACATTCATGGCCATGAAATACAACAAAGCCACTGGATCCAGAACGTTTCTTTATATGATTTGAATACGTGGTGCATATTTCTCCATATGTTTACTTTTTGGGCCAAACAACTGCCCTCAATAGAAAAACACCATCTGTGACAAGCCAGGGCTTCCTGGAAGATTTTTTGTTCATTGGCATATGACTAGAATATGTTTCCTAAGACGCTACTCTGTGTGTTTTTCATTTACAACAAAAGCAAACAGTGTGGGTGATTTTGGTGCAAGCTCATACTTGAAATATCCCTCCATTTCGAGCAGGGACTGAATCGCACACAAGATGTGACCGAAAAGTATCGTGGGATCGTGCACCACTTCCTCTTCACATACTGTGATAAAATTGGCCATTGATGCGATTGATTTTACAGCGTCGTCGCGACGCAGCTTCATGTTGCTGAATGCTTTCCCCAGAACCTTTGATATATATAGAATATACTCATAGTTGCTTAATACTTTGGGTATATTTTATTTATGCCACGATCGTCTGATTATTAAGAGTCGCTATTATTTTTTCCCGATTTTACTGAGGAGCAGTCGTTCATACGTGCGAATTTCTTTTTGTTTATATGAGCATCGGTGGGCGGTACTTCCACTGTGAATTTTATCACCGGAATGAAATTGAAAAAGAAACAGGGCCTTTTTCATTTTAGTAACATAATAACATACTATTTCGAGTTATGGATGCTTTATTAACACGAGAAAATGTATGTGTGTTAATGTTTGATATTTTACGGGGTACACTCATTTAAAAACGTAATAAATAATTGTCTCTTTCATTTCCCTCTTCGCGAGGTGACGTGCGATAAATTTAGACAAGTTCGCATCAAGGTCGACGTCACCAAAGGCCAACTTGGATGTTGTCCCACTGTCGGTGAATATTTTTACTACTGAAATCCCATTGCTGGCGTGTTCACCACGGTTGGTGTGTAAAGCTAAAATTTATGTCATAGGCTTTTCATATATAGTAGAATAGGTAATCATGGTATAAATATTAACGGCATAGTCACAATTAACTGATTTATCTGCCACAGTGCCAGAAGACAGTGAGACAAACTGCAGTGGGTCTATATTGCGAAACTGAGATTGAACTCCCAACCAGTCGAGGAATTTGTTTTTGTCACTGATGCCATTTCCGTTTGCGCTCTTACAAAGGTCCCGGTGTTGGTCACTGTGATCAGTGTGGACTCGAACACAGTTTTCGAGCATTGCATATCGACAGACAGAAGGCGGTGGGGGAACCCCTTTCGCGATAGTGCTCTCCGTCATTCCCCTGTCACGCTCGAGACCACTATCTACCTTGAACATCCACATTAGGCACTGCTCTATGGTTTGATGGGAATCATACCATAACTTGTCAGATCTTAGTATCGTGAAGAGTACCTTTCCAGTGAACGTCTTGAAGGCATCGACGGACACTGTTCGAGGGAGACCTTCCATTACTTGGGGGTAGAGATGGGCATACTTAGCGTAAGCAAAATAGCCACCAGCGTGGAAAATTGGGATTGTCAGTCTTACACAGTACGTATGGAAGACTTGGAATCCGGTACATGACGCGAAGACTTGACGACCAGAAACAGATACAATGAATATCTCAAAACCTATTCAAAATGGTTCAGACGTGACAACCGTTACTTGTTCCCAGTTCCTTATTCGACATCCGTTATCAACCGATCTTCGGTTGATAGAGAATGTTGAATAAGGAACCGGGAATAAGTAACGGTTGTCAAGTATCAAGTACGCGATGGGTTTAATTCATGTGACAGTATCAGAGCGAGCTAATTGATCTGTGGCCTGAATTAACCCTTTACCTAACATGAAAAGCAGACGACACTTGCAAAAAAAAAAAAAAAAAAACTAATTTTTTTCATTTTTTGTCTCAAAAACATAGGTTATGTCCCCTCGTTGGAACGAGCTCGATGAGCTCGTTCCAACGAGGAGCCATAACCTATGTTTTGGGGATACAAAATGAAAAAATAATGAAAATTAATTGGCGATTTTTGAGAACAGCGCTGGCCGGTTTTGGACGTTACGTTGGGTAAAGAGTTAAGTTGTGATACACGAGTACCAGATAAAACGTCCTTGCTTCGTTGTCACCTTTAGGTACCAATAGGAGGTGATTATCTGTAAATGGATAGCAAACCAAAACCTGTCCACAACAAATCAAATAATAATAATAGGAAGACTTCGCAAGAGAGTCAATCACATTAAGATAAAATTTCAAATATTTCAATGAAAACACACAGTCAACTGATACATATGATAACGTCAAACCTTTTACAGAATTTAAAAAGTCCCTTTATTGCATTAATCCTCTCAGGTGTCAATCATTTCTGGATACGATATACTGTTTATATTAATGTTTAACACGACACAAGAAAAACTCCATTACGAATCTATCAAAGGCGGAATCCATATTTCGATTGGGCTGAGAAGAAAAGAAAAATGTTACTCGGTCGATGAGAACCACTTTGGGGATAGCGTTATGTTTTTACAAGTATATGCATTAACGAAAGGCATAATTGTTCGCGTCTAAGTTTTGGGAAGTCCGAGAAACCCAACACCCAATTCGACCGTTTGCCAGAAAAATAGTAATTTTTGGGAGTCATTATGTTATTTCATATCCTTATCTGCAAAATTCATTCGAAGTTCCCCTTTGAATGGATGCCTCTGCTGGGGGAGTTGTGTATTGAGCAATATTGAGTGCCTGTTGTACATTTTGCGGCTGAAAAATTAAATTGTCACTACATCCAATTATTTCCATGATTGTGAGAAAGAAAAAAAGTTTGTCTTTTATATGGAAAATAGGGTGTAACTCAGACAGTTAAACTCGGACTTTTCGTGTCGCATCCTCGATGTTTTGACCTAAATAAAATTAGAAAAAAATGTTCTTTGATGTATTTCCGAACATTTCTCCATTCATGTTTAATGTGCTTATAATATTTAATGATTTAAAAAGGTCAACTCAAATGATAACATGCAATTGTGCCAGTGTATAAACATTCCTGCTAGATTGAGGAAAAAACAAATGAAATTGTTCAGGTTTCCCAACCGAACTAATTTTTTATGTCGGCATCTAATCCTTTTGTGAGATCCTGACAAAACGATATGTTCATATATAGAGATTATTACCATTGTGTGGATGTACAAAATATGTATCCGAGTCGAGCTCCGGGTTTAAGGGCAGATCACGACGAGTCGAACCTGAATTATTACCATTATGCGGATGTGCAAAATATGTATCCGAGTTGAGCTCCGGGTTTAAGGGCAGATCACGACGAGTCGAAGACGAGTCGTGATCTTCCCCCAGAACTCGGAGCGAGACTCGGATACATATTTTGTACAACCACATAATGGTAATAATCATTTTATCTTACAATATATTGGGGATAAGTCAAGAATGTAGACGAATATATAACGAACTATTTATTCGTACGTATGAAGAACAAAAAGAAAAAAAAGGGATTCATACGAAAGGAACGCGCTTGGATCCGACCCCCTGATACAAACATCTGTATCAGGGGGTCGGGTACACGACAGTTGCGGAGTTAATACAGACAAAATACACGTTGATTGTAAGATAAAAAACATATCTAAAGGCACTTATGGTCCGGGCTTAAAAATACATTTACACCCCGAATATAGGCCATAAACACTTTACCTGCTTGACTGGCAGGCGACACTTGAAAAATTAATTTAAATGTATAAATTGTTCATTTTTGCCTCCAAAACATAGCTTATGACACCCCATCATTGGAACGAACTCGTCCTAAGCTATGATTTTGAGAAAAAAAAACGATGAAATTTGAATGTTGATTTTTTTGTAAACAAAAGTGGTTGGGTTGAACTATAAGTTTGATAAAGGGTAAATTAATTATATGAGAAAATAAAATGTTAAAAAAGAAATGCTGATTGAATTACCATATTTTTTTTCTGGTACAGGCAACTTGAATCGGCCCATTTATTCTTTTTGACTTAACCCTTTACCGTTCGCGGACGATATCAAAATTTATTATTTTAACCCTTTACCTAACGTAACGGCCAAAACCGGCCAGCGCTATTCTCAAAAATCGCCATTTAATTTTCACTATTTTTTTCATTTTTTGTCTCAAAAACATAGGTTATGACCCCTCGTTGGAACGAGCTCGTCGAGCTCGTTCCAACGAGGGGTCATAACCTATGTTTTTGAGACAAAAAATGAAAAGAATTAGTTATTCAAGAATTTTTTTTGCAAGTGTCGTCTGCTTTTCACGTTAGGTAAAGGGTTAAATAATATTTGTTCGAATGTTTCAAAACAAAGTCAACAAAACCATATCATGTGACCCCCTCATTGGAACGAGTTCGACGAGCTCGTTCCAACAAGGTGTCACATGATATGGATTTATTGACTGTTTTAGAATTTTTTTTTTTACTGCTGAAATTATATATTATGCAGTCGGATGTGGCCGATTTGGTTGTGAAAGGATTCACACACACGACGTTTCTACAGACAGTTGTCAAATTACCTTGATAGTGGTATCTACACATGTCGTGGCCGCCTTCAGAAAACACTCCTCTTTGCTCAACCCGAACTTGAAGAACTCTCTCCTTTAAAACTTCCTGATAAGTTGAATACTTTTTTCATGTCTGCTCAATATGATATAGTCTTTGCTAGTTACCTGGACATGCTGGTATCTCCGGTAACACCAGGACAGACAGTGCAGGGAAACAGGCTTTAACTCTTTTGGCGCGGACTAATCTGAGAAACAGAATTCTTAGCGCCAAATATTTATCAGGAATTTTATAGAAAGTATAGGTTGTTAGACTAAAGCGTTATTATTTTAAAATATCTTCTAATGATCTTATTGACAGTTTATCAAATGATTTTCTGTGTATATTTAAATGGCATCTTAAAACTTTCAAGGGACGATATCGTTGTTCATGGATAGGACATAAATGGTGCATGTAACATAGGAATACATATCTTTGTTTAACCCTTTACCCAACGCATCGGCCGCACCCGCCCGCGAACTATGCAACTTCAGCAGTTGAAAAAATAATATTTTTCAAAAAAATTCAACTAAACCATATCATGTGACCCCTCGTTGGAACGAGCTCGTTCCAACGAGGGGTCACTTGATATGGTATAGTTGAATTTTTTTAAAAAATTTGAAAAAATGATATTTAAAATAATAAATTTTGATATCGTCTGCGTTGGGTAAAGGGTTAAAAGCACTTAGAAATGGACACACACAGCTGGCTACTGCAGGTACCTTTCCGCGGTCTGCCGTCTGTCGACTTCAGTCGCCTGTCGCGCCAAAAGAGTTAAACAAGACAACCGATTTTAAAATTCCTTTCAGTGATTTTAAACTACATATCAGTAACCACATCAAATCTATTTGGCAAGCCGATTGAGGTCGGGCGACAAATAACAAGCGTCATCGCTTCCAACCTGTTATTTTCGATCATTACTTGTAGCCTTTACAGAAAATATCATGTATTTCTAACACGATGCCATATTGATCATATATACTTACACATTCTTCTTGTTATAGAGTAATATGCGACCCGAGTGTGTCACTTGCCAACTAGTTTTGACAGGGGGTCACATTCTTTTACATTCCACTGATTTTAATGATATCAGTGGGCAGTATTTCACTGTACAATTAAAACCAGAAGTCCTGTCGCGAACTGTGCGCTTATCTGGGCTTAATTGCGCGTAGGAATTGTGCGCAATTGCCATATCGGACGGCATCAAAAGCACGGCAGGTTCTCCTGGTTACTCGTAGCAAACACCGGCAATGTTTCTGCCAATGGACCTCCGGGTTACACGGAGGTCCATTGGCTGAAACATTGCTTATGCACAGGTCATATATACAGAATTTGATGGCCTTACTGTGGTCATAACGCGTAGATTAACGTGCAGATCAACGTGCTATTTGTACGCATTTTATGACAGGATTTCTAGTTTTAACTGTAGGATGAAGTAATATATAGTATTGTACGACTTCACACACAGATTCTATCATTTCTGAAAGTAATCAACCACTTTAATAAATTGTGAATAGTTTTTATCCTTTTAATCTCTCATCTATTCACACCTATTCAATAGGTTGATTTACACAGGGTTCTTCACTGTTTTCTCTACTCATTTTATTCTTCATATTCTCTCGAAATTTAATCGACTCGTCTTTATTTATTTCATGGACAATAATGGCTTACTATATCATCCATGATTTTCACCGTCGCGATATAACCTTCCATGCTGACGTGGCGTAAAGCGCCAATACAGATAGTCCTATGATGCTAGACAGATATATTATCCACAAATGTAAACAAAACTTAGTCGCAGTTGACCAATGAATAGCACATTAGCTTCGTCCGCTGGAACATATTTCTTCTTTCTCAACCCTCATCGCAGCAAGCCTTTGGGCGTGTAGATAATGTGAAGTATAAGAAATGGGTCGAACCAAGACCAGACTGAAGCATAATGTGCCGAGATGAGCATATGTACTACTGCACAATGTGCACCCAACACGTGCATTTCACAGACGCATGGAGGTATTGGATGATACCTATTGGAGGGTAACATTTGGAGGAGACCTTCTGGAGGATAGTTTTTCAAGGATACCTTTTTGAAAATATCTATCCAAAGAGATAGTTATGGTGCCTAGTACGGTCCCTTGCTTCTAGACCACTCTAAGACCTCTATAGGCTTAGTCCTTTGCGGACTAGCATATAGTCATCACCATTTATCCAGTGTTAGATATTTTGTCATTGCTGCTGACTTGCACTGCTTCGCACGTTCTAGCTGTACCTGACCCTTTTCAATCTCTGCCTTCGCTCAGGCCTATAACAGGCTCAACCTAATAGCTCCATTCTTCTGTACATTTGTTTTTACTAGCGCCTGCGACGAAAGTGGGATTATGTAGCCACTGACGTTTCCAAAAAGGGATTATATAGGGATTCAGTAAAAGTGATTCAATGAGTGGGATTTCATAAGTGGGATGCCAAGCACCTATACAGTTCCTAGTAGTCTTACCATCGGAATCCACTATGTCTTCAGTTATCTACCTTATGATCAGCCTCTATTGTATTCACCATTACAATAGTGTTCTACCAGCCTTGCAGGCTTTCACTATTACAACGAACTTGTAGCACTTACTACAGGTTTGCTAGCTGCCTCAGATCACGAACTCTAACCTCGGCCAAGTCTTAGAATGCCATCCATTGTCAACTACGATACAAGAGAGCATGCATAACACTGCATGACTTAGCATTACGCACACACTATACCAGCTGCGGGGCAGCACAACGCCTTAGATGGACAGTTTTACTAAGATCGAACAGTAGACAAAGAGGGAGCAAACATTTCAAACTATACTACTGTACACGACAACGAAGCATAACACTACATGGCCAAGTATTACGCATTACGCATACCAACTGCGAGACAGTATAAACCCTTGGGTGGACCAGTAGTATTAGTATTAAGGGCTAACAGTAACACAGCAGTGGTGCAGACCAAACATCCTATATTACCATTCTAAACTACCAAGAATAACACTGCCTGACATAGCATTATGTACTACCTATATCAGTCATAACATAATATAAAGTACTAGGTGAATTAGTAGTACTAAGGCTTAACAAGAGACCAACATGGATATATACCGCCCTCCTATACTACGAAGCATAACACCGCATGATCTTGCATTACGTACTGCCTATTCCAGTCACGGAACAACAGAAAGCATCAGTCACTGGACAATACAACGCATTCGGTAGGTTAGTAGTGCTGAGGGATAACATTGAACCATCAGAGGTAAAGTCAGTATACTACCTCAATAGTTCTTCTTTTGTTTTGTTGACAAGACCCCCAACACAACTTCCAACTCTCTCCTGTTCTTTGCGAGTCCTCCGTAAAAACAAAGGCGGTCTTCCTCGCAATAAAAACATTTTCTAGATTCCCGAAACGTCCTAAAGATAGCCCTACACCATGACACATACAAATACATTGAACAATCTTCAATGAACTTTTAAAGACAAGGAAATTGGAAATCAACAAAATGACATCCATAAGGATCCAAATTCCAATCTTTCGCCCACTGGGCCACTCCCCTACCTAGAACAGATAACCAAGCACTCGCACGCCGATCGAGCTACATGATCCTTCAGGATAAAACCGGAAAGTCAATTGACTTTTGTGATGTAATTCCCTTTGTTTCGTCACAGCATAGTATCGGTTTCTTGACAGAAACGTACGATATAAACTGCATCTGCGCTTTTACTTTAATACCAGCCAACACGTGATTTTTGAACATATCATAAAACTTTGTTTGCGTTTCATTGGACGAACAAAAATCTCAAAAAGTGTCCACTTGAGAAAGGAAATAGTTTACTTGAGATATTTATCAAGTCATTGTAGTTTTTAATTCTAGAAGTATTTAGAGGCAACGAGGTACATTCTTATTGTTTTCTAAATTAAATATTTTGATACAGGGTTGATTCTAAATTCGATCCATCGTTTAAATGTTTTATTTTGGGTTTTCCTAGTCTTCCAACCAGTGTTCACGCTGTGATATGCCAATGGTGCCAGTTGCACTAAAAAGTCACTTGGCACCAAAATACATCATTTGGCAACACAAATTGACACCCAAATATACTTCCGGTAGAGTTCAAAGGCTTTGTGATTTATTATTTCAGTTCGTCTTTTTCTAAAGAATCGCTGTCTGATGATACAGGTGAGACTTAATTCATACCTATCAAGTAATATATTGGCGACATTATAAGTTATTGTGATGAATTGACGGTAACATGGTCTGAGGTTTGCGGCTCGGGGCTTATATTCAAACGAGACGCGAAGCGTCGAGGTTGAGCAAACGCTCCGAGTCGCAAACCTCAGACCATGTTACCATCAACTCATCAGAGTAACGTACATCAGACACTACCCATAGCCCCAAACCCACATCGTGAAACACGAGAGACTTATTTACTAAACTTGTGATCGTTAAAAGTGTTAAACTCATTCCTTCTCAGTTCAAATCGTAAATCAGTTTGTAATATAAAGAACACTTCACCTGCTGCACGTGTGAAAAATCCAGAAAAATGAAGCGGCTTGCTAGTCATTCCGTTGGTGAAGCAGTTACGAAATAGGCGACGTCATTTCAAATATTTCGCGTTGTGACGTCTGACGGTAACATTTGCTACTGGAGCTGTAAACATAAAAGAAACTACGCCAGCTCTCATTCACTCAGGGGGCGAGGATTTTACTCTTATTGGAACATGCATAATCATGGTTCGTTTTTTGAGGTGAGCTGAATTAACAGTTCATCCATTTAATCTGATTTTTATCAAAATATTTCTTTGCTTCTAATTTTGTTTTTCACCTAGCTAAATATTTTTAAATTATTTGCTACTAGATTATTTTAATGAATAAACATTGAGTATAGGGCTGTCACGATTTTTCAATTTAGGAATCGATTAATCGTCGCAAATAATCGATTAATCGTACCTAGACGACCCCCACCCACTCTACCTCTCTTTGAAGTCAATAAAAATGAAGTTCAAGTCAGCTGACCTACCTCAAGTAAACAACGAAGACGATCAACTTTTAGGTACATTCAAAGCTTTGATGTTCTGAACTTTTGAACCGTCAGTGTAATAATCAAAACCGGTCGGCAGTTGCGATCTTCGCAGCTGCCGACCGGTCTTGATTATTACACTGACGGTTCAGAGACTCAGAACATCAAAGCTTTGATGAATGTACCTGGAAGACAAATGCTTCCAATGGCTTCTCGGGGTTTAACATCGATGTTCTTAACTCTTTACCTTTAGAAACAATAGTTTGTTCATCAACTTTTCTTTTAACTATTTAACATCTAAAACCGGATACAATTTACCGATTATTCGACAACGAAAAATACTAATCGATTTCGCCGTGATCGATCAACAATCATTTAATCGATTGATCGTGACATCCCTAATTGAGTAAATAATAATCGTGAAATTATTTTGAAAACGTTAATAATAACATTGTACTTTTTATTATCTATATTTTTATCATTTGTGTTTTTTTGTAATTTATTAATTTATTGGAGTTTAACGGCATTTTCGATAGTCAGGGTCACCTAGTGTCAGACAGTTTTACGAGTGGGGAAGCCGGAGTACTCACCACCGAACATCGGCGAGCAACTGTCAGACTCACCAACATCCTAACTCCGCTCAAGCAGGGTTAGCATTGGCTGACAAATGCACCATTGACGTCCAGAACACCTTAGTACACACCACACCGTGCCCCACTTGGGCAACTGTGATTAAGTACCTCGCCCAAGATCACAATGCAGTTACCCCTGGCAGGGATCGAACTGTGGACCTTTCGGTTTAAAGTCCAATGCCCTATTTTGCAGCTAAGTACTTAAAAAGGCAAGGTAATTACCTAACATGAAAAGCAGATGACACATGCAAAAAAAAAAAATTCTTGAATAACTATTTTTTTTTCATTTTTTGTCTAAAAAACATAGGTTATGACCCCTCGTTGGAACGAGCTCGACGAGCTCGTTCCAACGAGAGGTCATAACCTATGTTTTTGAGATAACAAAAAAGTGAAAATATATTGAAAATTAATTGGCGATTTTTGAGAATAGCGCTGCCCGGTTTTGGCCGTTACGTTAGCAGACGACACATGCGAACAATATTATTGCTTAACTAATTTTTTTTCATTTTATGTCTCAAAAACGTAGGTTATGACCTCTCATTGGAACGATCTCAATGAGCTCGTTCCAAAGAGGGGTCATAACCTATGGTTTTTTTGACACCAAAAATGAAAATATATTGAAAATTAATTGGCGATTTTCGAGAATAGCGCTGGCCGGTTTTGGCCGTTACGTCAGCAGACGACACATGCGAACAATATTATTGCCTAACTAATTTTTTTTCATTTTATGTCTCAAAAACATAGGTTATGACCTCTCACTGGAACGATCTCAATGAGCTCGTTCCAAAGAGGGCTCATAACCTGTGTTTTTGAGACAAAAAATGAATAAATAACGAAAATTAATTGGCGATTTTTGTGAATAGCGCTGGCCGGTTTTGGCCGTTACGTTCGGTAAATGACATACTTTGCGGGTCACAAGGCGCCATCTGCAATGCTTTAGCTTTGCAGATGGCGTCTTGTTCTAGTCAATGGAACGATACATGGTTAATGTATTCCCAATTATAATCAGATTTCATTTGGAACTAAAACATTTCATTTTGCACCGAACAAAAATTCCATTTGGCGCTAAAAATTGGACTGATGTCGAAATACCAAAATTTCAAGCCGCCGATTTCCCATATGATACAGATGAAACTAGAAGTCCCTGTGACTGTATTGTGCACTATTTTGAAGTAATATCGCGCTCAGTAAGTGCACATTTGTCCCTGTCAAACTACACCATTAGCGTAACTCGGTCATTTAGAAAAAAAACCCAGAGTATCCACCTCTGTACAATTCTATACCAGTAAAGACAGATAATTAATATCATTTCAAACCTCTACTCGGATACATTACATGTAATATTGTAAATGGTTATTATATTTCGACTGCATGTATAGAATGAAGAGATGGGATTAATATTTATTCGCAGGACAAAATATTCTCGTCTCGAAAAGTGTTCATAATTCTTCATAACAGCACAGGAAACACTTGCAAACTTTCATGAGATGGACCAGTGAGTTTTCGAGAGTTTCTTGTGTTTTGCTCCCAAAAATTGTAAATGTAATTACGTGAAAATCCTATAACGTGATAGCGATTTAGTAGTAATCCCCCCTCCACATACGTACTGTGCTCTTTATATTTTCCTTATGTTTGATCGCTTCAGTTCGTGAATTCACTATCGACCTCGCTAATAGCGCATTATATTTGCATATATTTTTATGTTTTTCAGACTACTTCGTTCTTCTAACGAGCATGTTCTGCACTAATTATAACACGACTTCTAGTTTCAACTGTATCATAGATATTAAAAAATTAAACATAAACCAATCCAATCAAAGTACATTGAACTCTGTCAGACAAGACTGAAATGATTAAATTCCAAGTGGCATATTGGAAAAATATTATTGCTTGTAATCAGTATTTACGCTGTCGGATGGGTGCCAATTGCACTAAAAGAAATCATTTGGTACCCACAATACAGCCTTTCGCACGAAAATTTGCCACAAAAAAATAAAATATACTTTTGGTATGTCTCAAAGGTTTTGTGGGGCTTTTTTCAGTGCATCGGTTTCGCTAAAATCGCTGTTTATTGGCACCAACGAGACAGAAGTCACGCCCGTCAAGTAATCTTTTCGTAAAATATGAATATGAAATCAAGGATCTGAAGAAATAGTTTATCCATTTAATCTTAATTAATTAATTAATTAATTAATTAATTAATTTATTTATTTATTCATTTAATTAATTAATTAATTAATTAATTAATTAATCAATTTATTTATTTAAGGTCACATATTTCTGCACAATGGCTAATCATGACCACGACTGGTTTACGACGAACCATAGAGGTGCACTACGTCTTAGTACACTACCTCAACGTTCTAGGGCTACACGATATTCAAAAATGAAAACCGGTATCGGTATTCAAAAACATACCGCGGTATACCGGTATATCGAAAACTGTTCAGATATAAGAACATAGGTACCACAATCGAGACTTGAGGCATCACAGTCGGAACGAATCAACATGCCTCGATGATGCAGTTCGAAAAATATTTACCCAGACGAAATCAAAATTTATTATTTTAAAAATCAGTTGATCAGATTTTTCCTCAAATCTTCTACAAAACAATATCATGTGACCCCCTAATTGGAACGAGCTCAACGAGCTCGTTCCAATGAGGGGTCACATGAAAAAGTTTTGTTGAAATTTTAAAAATTATTTTTTCAACTGGTGAAACTGTATATTACGTGGACGCATGCAGACGATTCCTTGGGTAAAGGGACAATATTTTTCATTCGTAGCTATAAGTAAAAAACTCAAGTCATCTTGAAACCAAAATTGTGGGTAAATAAATAATGACGATAAACCGATATTTTTATAATTACACCGGTATTCAATCAATATTGCTTTGAATACCGGTATATATCGGTTTATCTATATACCGTGCAGCTCTACAACGTACCCCTCACGTGAGCATGAGATTTTATCCGATTCGAATAAATGAATTTCTTTATTACTTAATCTTCTTTTGTCTCGTTTATTTTTTGAAAGCTTTAGACGATAAATAATTTACTGCCAGTTTATTTGGAGAGAATAAACAGTGAGGAAATAAAAATCATGAAATAATTTTGTAAAAGATAATAAGGACATTTTACATTATTTATTCAATTAATTGATTCATTAATTAAATTAAATTAATTTATTTAATTATTTCTTTATTGTTTTTAGGTTTTCGTTATCAATATTTTTATCACTTTTTTTTTTTTCAACTGAAATACTTAATAGAGTCAGGTAATACTAAATTAAAATATCGTACTTTGAGAACGGTGCAGACGAAAACGGCACCGTGCAAAAACGGCACCAACTCTCGTTGGCGAAAACGGCACCAACTGGCGAAAACGGCACCAAGTATGGATGGCGAAAACGGCACCAAATTGGCGAAAACGGCATCAAGGGCGGCTGGCGAAAACGGAACCAAACCAAAAGAAGAACAACACTGTGATACACGATCAAATATTTAATTTTCCTCAGATCGTCGTTTTGATTTTTTAGCTTTTCTCACATACATACAATAGTATCGAATATGAACACAATATATAACACATTTGGCCACGAGTTATTCTCATCATTACAATATACAACTACAACATTTACACATCAGAAAAGTGCAAACCTAATGGAAATACGTGTGGAGGGGCAATTGAGCAGGCACGTAACCATGGTTTGCTTTGGGGGGGGGGGGGGGAGGGGCGGGGGGGGGGGGAGGCGCCAAAAATATAAATATAAATAATTCTTCACATTTTCATATATTTTTATTAACAGTCAACCATGGTACACCAATACTGGCTACAGCGGTCAATGTATAGATATTCTAGTATTACCATTTCCTTTTGCAAATGTTTCAACCACATCATATGGATTTTCGAGTAATAAATTCTCCCTTTCAGATGACAAATATATGACCCCTAAGTCTGACAATGTTTGGTTGACCATTTTGTTTCTCAGAACGTTTCTTTATATATTGGAGAGCCGAAAAACTGCGTTCACATTATGCGGAAGACACTGGTAGTGTGGGTGCTAGCTAAACTGTTTTCTGTGAATTTGGCAGTGTTAAGCAGGGAATAATTGTCTTTTCAAATAACGTTACCAGACATTCTTGTTTGAAATCATTGAAGTCAGTATTGACTGTGTGTATGGGCAGTTTGCGAATGGTAGCGACATAACCAGCGCGTGTCACTAAGAAGAACGAGTCCTTTAACCCTTTACCTAACACGAAAAGCAGACGACACTTGCAAAAATATTTCTTGAATAACTAATTTTTTTCATTTTTTGTCTCAAAAACATAGGTTATGACCCCTCGTTGGAACGAGCTCGACGAGCTCGTTCCAACGAGGGGTCATAACCTATGTTTTTGAGACAAAAAATGAAAAAAATAATGAAAATTAATTGGCGATTTTTGAGAATAGCGCTGGCCGGTTTTGGTCGTTACGTTGGGTAAAGGGTTAACAAGCACGTTATCCCTCTCCTGAATGTCCACAAACAATTTATGCACACGTGAATGGGGTATAAACACAAACTTTCAGCTGGGGCAAAACATTCACCTGTTGATTTAACACTTCCGCACACATAAACAAGAACCAGGTTTAATCGATGTGCATAGCACTGAACAAAGAAAGCATCAGGAAACTGCTCCCTCAAACGGGTTTGAACACCAAATAGGTGTTGCAACACAATACGTGTGCCGTCATGACACTGTGCAACAAAATTAACGCTCCCCAAACCAAGTGATTTTATTTCTCTCACACAATTTGTGGGGTAAGAGCTTCGGCGTTTAGTTTGTCTCAAATTGTCAGCCCCATGAAATTGGAGAAATTACTCTCTTACCATATGAATATATAATGTGAGATCAAATGGTTTCAGGCGCCGAAGGCACTCTGGGATGGTTTGAGGCAAGCTTCTTTCGACTCTTCGACGATTTGAAATAATTAGTTGAAGCTTTTTCGCAGATGCCGACCATGACAGGAAGCAGCAAAGGAGGAAAGGCCAAGTGAGGAGACTTTGGTGCTCTTATTGGTGATCTGGTTGAGGTGTTAACCTCCCTCGGGTGAGTACCAGTGTGAGAGTGAGAGGGGGCCCTCTTGACAAAGGTGCTACCTATCCACGAGGTTGATGTGGTGTCGTTATCAGGCAAGTGAAATCTGCCACTTGTTAAATATTATTTCTGAGGCATTCATTGGCAAGTATACTCTGGCGGAGAGGATTGAACTGGCTTCTGCAGGGAGGCTTCTTTCACAGGAATAAACCGAGACATGTACAAAACCAGCGGCCCTTTTCGGAGTCTACCCAAAGAAAGACCCGAACTTCGGGGGCAGGCCTGCATGTTAACCATCAATCGGCAAAGCATTTAATCCTGGTTGTCCACGTTCGAGTACGATGGCTCTGTCTGTTAAGGCGTACTGCACGTCGATGGTGCACTTGTCTTAAACTAATGCTAACCCTGCTTGTGTAAAGTTAGAATGCTGGTAAGGCTGACAGTTGCTCGCCGATTCTCGGTGGTTCTCTTCGGGTCCTACAGCTTCCCCCACCCTTGAAAGGGTCCGACATCAGGTGACCCTGGCTGTCGAAAGTTTTGTTCAACCCCAATAAAAAGACATCTATATACAGGAGGTTAGAGCTTAATGATTGTTGGAAAGGGTTATTAACTCACCTTGAACAAGTAACGCCCATTGGAGCCGATTATTGTTGTTTGCTTAGTTCTGATAATCGTATTATGCATGTGACATTTCCTCTTTCTGGTATCGTAGGTAACAGCCAAGCATTTCCCCTGTCTCTCACACAGCTTTCCACATCTCAAAATATTTGGAGTAGATATTTCATAATATGATGATGGAATTGTTTCTACAGATCTACTCCATTCTAAATCTGCCGCGTACACACGGCCAACAATTGTTATACAGATTAGTACCACAAAAATAAGTTCTTGAACTTTAACAAAAACGTTCTCCTCAAATATACCCATATTTACGAACTTGGTTGCATGAGCATTGTTTTATTTTAAACGCCTCTTCCGTTTCCAACGCTCGGAGCACAACTTTCATACTCAGTTAATGGTAATCGATGTCCACAAGCAGTCACCTCGGAAAACCATTATGGCCTTTTTATAGACTTCTTTTGAAGTATAGCAAACACCAGTTTATTCTTATATTTCTTAAATCGACAGCACATCTTAATGGCAAGCATAGTGTCCGGATTGGTACGTCAAAGGCTAATCAATGATCTAAGCTTCACAGTGCATTTGTAGTTTAACCACACCCACTGATCTATACAACTGGATTGCTGAAACGCTGATTGGTCACATATAGTTCAATCTAGATGTGCCATCTCTGTATTGTGAACTGAGTAAGAGCACATTAATCTTATCAAACTGCATCATTAGCTGAACTCAGTTCCTGAAGAAAAACAGCGTACTCAACTCTATGCAATTTTATACTAGTAAACAGAGATCATTAACATCATTCCGAACCTCTACTGGGATACCTGTACATGAAATGATGTAATGAAATATTAGAATTCGACTCCATATACATAATAAAGAGAGTGGATTTCAACTTAATCGCAGCGCCATGTCACTCGAAAATTATTTATAATTGTTCATAGCAGCACAAAAAACAGTTGCAAACTTTCATCACATGGACCACCGGGTGCAACCCGGTGGTCATTGTGATGAAAGTGTGCAAGTGCTACTTGTGTTTTCTGTTCAGAAATTGTAAATAATTACTAAGTGAAAAATCTACCCCACAGCGACTTAGTACTAACCCGCATTCCTTATACTTGTAGTCTCAATATTTTATTTCTGTTTGCTCGGTTCAGTTCGTACTTTCAGTACTAACAGCACATTACATTATGCATTGCACAGCGCAAACGCTCTTGTGTATTTACGATCCCTTCATTCTTCTGCAGTAAGGAACGCATTAACCGAGGAGAATTTTCTGCACTAATTGTGACAGGACTTCTCGTTTTAATTGTATATAAAAGTGTCTCAACCGCCGTCATCTTAGATAGGTGGTAGTTGGTGGGTGTTACTATAAATAATGCTCAACATCAAACAAAAACTCTCGAAGATTCTAAACTTTCTGACACCTTGCCAGTGGCCATATGCGTTTAAAAGACTAAACATTGATGGATGTGACAGGTGAATACGCTGATTATGTCCACAGTTTTCGCGACTATACGAATTTAATATTTTCAAAACGTTTAAGTCATTATTGATTTAAAAAAAACAAGTGCCCAGATTGGAAGGTTGTACCATGACGTTTATTTCGAGGCCATATCTTTTTTCATTTCTGTGTGTGCCTAAAACGCTACAGAACATATGACATGAGTTATGGACCCTTGGAGTATATTTATAACACCACCCCAGGTTGGGAATTTGATGTATAGCTCTTGAATCGAAAGTTTTAAGATGATGATCAGGTACATTTTGGTATAGCACTAGAAACAGATATTCAAATAATTAAACAATAAGTAAATGAATATTTTTTTTCGTTATAACGGTGATTCGTTTTTTTTGCCATCTAAAAAAAATATATACTTCAATGAAAAAAAGGAAAGTAAACCAATGATCTGTGTATAATCGTTACTATGGTATGTTTCTGTCTTTTTTTAATCCAGAAAACGTATCTGTTTTCAAATGATTTATATTCTACACACGAAACTTGGTCTACTATTGGGAAAGAACTCGCGATGCAGCCTGTTCGGGACGGTAGGTGGTATGCACTCGACTCCTGGCGTCCATGCGGTTAATTCACCAACGCCGGAAACTTTACAAACAAGAATATATGCCCACCTATAAAGCAATACACCAATGAAAAGGATATATAGCAACCATTTGAAAAAAGGAAACCAACAACACAATCTCCTCTCTAATACTAGATATTTATCGAAACAGGACGTCACGCCCTTCTAAACTCCATTGCATTGCAAACCCACCAGATAAATACCCTCAGAGGTACCACTCAGCGGTATAGCAGAAGGTTTTCAAGCCTTATTCCACGAAGCTTTGGTGGTGCAGGAGTTGACCTCCGATCGAAACTGGAGCTTTGTCTGTGGAACTTTTTCCATTGCAAAACTTCGGCTCTATGCAACTTGATACGGCATATGGTATATATACAGCACATATAATATGCTATGCTATGTGGCGTGATATATGTACACACGGGGCTCTGGGTATATAGTATGGGTATGCAATGGCAAATTTATGGGCAAGTTGAGTTTTCTTGAAAGTTTCTCGTGAAACAGTTGACGTTGCTAATAGCGTTGTGACTTCAAGATGCGCGCGCGACGTCATAGAAACGTTGTCCGCTCTTGTTGTCTTCTGTACAATCTGGTATGACGTTATTTGGGTCAGGGTGTGTCACGTTTCTCGTTCAAGAGTGATATGGTAGAATAGTATGGGCGTTATGTAGGTCTCCTGTTAGCCACTGGCACAACTAATTGACCTAATGCTTTATATTATCCTATAACTGGTATAGATAGTACATAATGCTATGCCAGGTGGTATTGTGGAATGGGTGGGGGTAATATATGGTTTCTAGTGCGGTATTATGATGTAGTCCTTGGTTGGTTAGAACGGTAATAAAGGATTATGTGTGTACCACTGGTAGTTCAGTGTTAGTCCTTAATACTGTTGGCATATTTAAGACGTTATACTGTCTTTTGTTGGTAAGGTAGAACGTAGTGCTAGGCCAAGTGGTATTGTGGAGTAAGGGTAATACATGGTTGTCTTGTGCGACAGAATAGGGTGCAAGGTCTTTACTCCTGTCGGTTTATTGTCCCCTTAGTACTATCAACCCACCTAATGCGTTATATGCTCCTATAGTAGAATGTAATGCAAGGCCATGCAGTATTATGCTTGGTTGGATCGACAGAAGTATAGGATGACATGTCTGTACCTTATAGGTCTACTGTTAGCCCTTAATATATAGAGGATATGGAATGAGTGTTTTTCTCATATAATTTTTATGAAACGAGTCTAAGAATTTTCCGTTTTGGCGAGCCTCTGGCGAGCCCAAACGGAAAATTCGGACGAGTTTCATAAATATTATATGAGAAAAACACTCATTTCATATTCTACTTATCATATGACACACACACGCACAAATTAGCCACTTAACTCATCACCTAACTTGAGTTGCAGACGGCACTTGGAAAAAGCATCCTCGCATAACTAAAAAAATTCATTTTTTGCTTCCAAAACATAGGTTATGACCCATCATTGGAACGAGCGCAACACGCTAGTTCCAATGAGGGGTCATAACCTATGTTTTGGAAGCAAAAAGTGAAAATATAAAAAAAATGAATGGCGTTTTTCTTGTATAGCACGAGACGGTTTTTGTCTCGCAAAAGATAACTAAAAATTTTCATTTTTTGCTTCCAAAACATAGGTTATGACACCTCATTGGAACGAGCGCGGCACGCTAGTTCCAATGAGGGGCATAACCTATGTTTTGGAAGCAAAAAGTCAAAATATAAAACAAAATGAATGACGTTTTTCTTGTAGGTAAAAGATTAATACAATATAACCCACCCTAAATAGGACAGATAACGTAAATTCTCCCTACTGAAATTATGAAAATGTGACCCAGTTGTATTTTGTTTAGCCAATCAAATTGTCCAGTTTTGAAATTGACCGATGAAAGCTCCCAACTCTAATTATGCAAATTATGAAAATGTGGCCCAGTTGTATTTTGTTCAGCCAATCAAATTGTCTAGTTTTGAAATTGACCAATGAAGTTGACGGAAAGCTTTATTTATCACTGATTAATATGAAAACAAAATATCAAATATTTTAAAGTGAACAAAACGGTCGATCCATATGATAAATCTATCTATCCATCTACGGCGTTCAGCGGATCCACAGGCGGGATAGGTAGTGTGTAATGTCAGGTCATGCAGTGTTGTGGGGTTTGCATGATTGTACGATAATAGAATAATAGTTTATTGACTTGTAAAGTAGTATACAATGCACGATATTTCCCCTGATAATCTACTGTTATCCTTTAAAGCTACAAAACCACCCGGTGGTTTGTACTATCCCATGGGAATGCTAGATGATGTGGTGTCGTTCTTACTTTCTAGCGCGGCAGTATAATATGGGTGTTTTTTGTACATTCTGTGACTTGACCGAGGGTAGTGATCTTGATCTGAGATAGTTAACATGGATAAGTCAGGAGTTGTGTTCTGAGACCTGTGAAGATGTGGGTGATTTAGAAATCAGAAGCCGATCAGGTGTCAGGCGTCATAACTATCCTCGACTAGATATCCGCCAATAGATATCCTTGTTATGGAATCCCAGGAGGAGAATCCCTTTTCGAAAAAAAAATGTCTGTGGATATGGAATCCCTATCTTCAGAGATGAGCAAAAGAGTCGAAAGAGGAGTAACTCGTTCGAGCAATTGCTTGATAGCTTATTTGCTCGATAAGTCGTTTGAGCAATCCGAGATAGTTAGCAAGTCGGTAGTAATGTTACAAGTCAGTGGTAATCTCACGAGGCTGTAAGCGTAGTAAACAATCAAAGCATTGGGGGATCATAGTAGAAGTTTAGACATGTACTCACTCAATAGTCTGGAATATCGATACACTCAATTATCAGATAGTACAGTTGACGACAACGGCGGTCAACGGTTCTATGACGTCGCGTGTACATCATGTTGTCACGGTGTCATTAGGAACGCCAACCGTTTTACGACGCAAAACTCACCTTTTTCGTAAACTTGCCATCATATACCCATACCATATACCCGAAGCACCGTGTATCTATTTACATATATCACCATACATACATACATACATACATACATACATACATACATACATACATACATACATACATACATACATACATACGTACGTACGTACGTACGTACGTACGTACGTACATGTACGTACGTACACACACACACACACACACACACACACACACACACACACACACACACACACACAGTCTTGTTTTCCCTACATACCGAGGTACCCCATTGTCTGTCCTTTGTGTGGACTAACGGTTTCAACCTCGTTTTGCCGGTACAGTTCTGGGAAAACAACCGAGGTAAAGGGTTTCTTTTGTCCTTTGTACCTCGGTAAGGCGAAACACGCAAACTCTTTTGTCTAGTTACCTCGTCAAGTTGGTAAGACACACACACACACACACACACACACACACACACACACACACACACACACACACACACACACACACACACACACACACACACACACACACAATTAATCCATTGGACCACGAGAACCGCCAATATTATGTACGATCACTGGTTGAACCACCTAAATTTAAACTAAGTAAAGGCAAAGGTAACAAACGCCTAACAGATGTGGGATTAGGAACTAATGTGGTTAACCTGTCTGGCACCAATGACCTAACAACCCAAGAGAAATCTCTTTTAGATCGCGGTTTAACTTTTGTACCAGCACCAAAGCCAAAAACTGATAACCAAACAAATTTACCATCATACAACTGTAAGTTTCTTAGGCAAATGAAATTAGCAGACCGCTTTAGAAACTCCAGCGGTCGGAAACTTCCTTTTACAGAATCATCTGGTTGGTCACCTCCAGATAGTGAAGTAGATCCCGAAATTATTGAGGCTAGCAAACGAATCATCCAAAAGGTGTTCAGCATGAACATACTCTCCGATAAAGACAATTTAACAGCTGTTGAACGGAGAGCCCTCACGAAACTTCGAAAAAATAAGAAATTAGTAATTAAACCAGCCGACAAAGGTGGGTCGTTAGTTGTTCTCTCTCGGGATAATTATATAAAGGAAGCCATGAGACAACTCAGCAATACTAAACATTATAAGAAAATAGATTCACTTATTTGGCCTAGTAATATCGAAAAATTCAATAAGATCTTAAAATGTCTCCTCGACGAAGGTCACATTACCAAAAAACAATTGAAATATTTAACAGCTAAGCTCAGTGCTCAAACAAGACAATTTTATATCCTACCAAAGATCCACAAGGACCGTTCTTCATGGACGGATGACTTAACTCCACCCGGGAGGCCAATTGTATCAGATTGTAATTCGGAATCCTATGCGATCTCGGAATTAAATGATTATCATCTGAAACCTATAGCAAATAGACATCCGAGCTATCTAAAAAATACACAGGATTTCCTGTCAAAAATTTCGAAATTGAAAATATCGAAAAATGCAATTCTGGCTACTTTGGATATCGACAGTATGTATACGAACATTGATATTGATAGTGTTAAATCAGTTAAAAATGCATTTGAAAAATATCCGGATGCGAAACGCCCGGATGAACAAATTTTGGATCTTTTAGAGATGAGCTTAAAAGGTAATGACTTTCAATTCAATGGAGAATATTTTCTACAAATAATGGGTTGTCCTATGGGCAAAAGATTCAGTCCTAATTTTGCAAGCATTTATGTAGTGGAATGGGAGGAAAATGCCTTAAGCAAATGTGCAAAGCATCCTCTCGTATATCTCAGGTAATTAGATGACATTTTTATTATTTGGGAACATTCAAAAGAAGATTTTGATGAATTTTTAGAAATTTTGAACAATCACGTTCAAAATATTAAATTGAAAGCTACTATCAATGAAAATTCTGTTGATTTTCTCGATGTGACCGTGTATAAAGGCAAGCAATTTCAGGCGTTCGGTCATTTAGATTATAAAGTGTATTTTAACCCAACTGATTCACAACAATTGTTGCACACAAAATCATTTCATCCTCAACATACATTTAAAGGTATCATCAAATCACAACTCATTCGTTTCCACCGCAATTCAAGTGATAAGGTAAATTTCAATGAGGCTTGTTCTACTCTATTTGGCGCCCTCAGATCGAGAGGGTACTCGCTGCGCCTCTTGCGTAGCCTGAAATCCCAAACCCTGAAAAAGCTCGAAAGTCCAGCTGAAACTACCGATTTCGAACCACTGAAGATTGAACACAACAGACCGTTGCAGAATGGTAGTGGCGCGGTATTTAATTGCAAAAAGCCTCGTTGTAGACTGCATACTTTTATGCCTGATCAGAAAGAGGAATTTTCCTCCGAACAAACGAAAAATCATTATCAGATCCGTAACCCCCTCCATTGTGATTCACCAAACATTATTTACCTTATCACTTGTAAACGATGTCGGAAACAGTATGTTGGTCAAAGTCAAAATCCTTTTCGAGAACGTGCTACTAGACACAAACAGGATATAAAACATAATGCTGATGCCCCAGTAGCACAACATTTTAACCTTCCTGGCCATTCTTTGGACGATTTCGAAATCCATCCTATTGAACAACCACCAATTAAAGACACATTAGAAGAAACTGACGAATTTAGAAAAAAACGTGAAGCTTTTTGGATCAATACGCTTCAAACCCTCTGGCCATTTGGTATGAACATATCAGAGGGCGAATGCGAAAGGAGGTCTATCATTCCTTTCACTTTAACGTACAACAGAATGAATATCGAAATAGCAAAAATGTTAAAAGATGAATTCAATTTTACCAATGCTAAATTAAATGAACCTTTGAATCTTCGACCTGTCATCGCCTATAAGAAAAACAAAAGCTTGCGTAACATCCTTGTAAGGACTAAATTAGAGCCCATCAATGAATAACATCAATTTTTGCCAGTCAGTTTAACCAGTTCCTAAGCTCATCACTTAGTTTAAATCAATTTTATGTACTTTTTTGTCATGTTTGAAACCAATCAGGGTTCAGTAAATGAAAACAATTTTTCAGCGGCATATTAAAAGAAAAAAACGTTTCAGTATGAAATGTCTGTGCCAGTGCGATTTTTTAACCTCAAACACACACAGGCGAGTGCCAGAGTTCATATATGCCCAAAAACAAAATAGGTTCTAATTTTAATCATGTGTATGTATTTCCTAAATAAAATTATTATTTATTTATTTATATATTTATATATTTATTTATTTTTTATTTTTTATTTTTTATTTTTTATTTTTTATTTTTTATTTTTTTATTTTCAATTTTTTATTAATTTTTAATCATTTAGTTATTTATTTATTTATTTATTTATTTATTTATTTATTTATTTATTTGGTTGATTCATTTATTTAAATTATTATTATTTTTATTTTTAATTAAAATTTTCCTACCTTTCACACAATGTAGAGGTTCAGAAGGTAAAACACACAATTTCTACGTGGTGTAAAATATTTTCCGTCATAAACCTCCGTCGGGGGATATTCATTCCAACTGATAACATTCGTGAGGCATCATGACCTTTGGCGTATTTTTTCATTTATTTCTTTAGTCTCAATATATTTTATTTTATCAAACCATTTTTTCATATTATTTTCACATACTTCTGAAGCCAGTAAAGCAAACCGCTCCCGATTGGTTTTACTTAAATCAAAGCCAACCAATAGGGCTTCATGGGGTCAGTAAAGCAAACCACTCACTGACTGATTAAAATTCATTGGAAGCTAATCAATAGGGCTTCATCTGATTTGTTTGGACGACACAAACTGAGTTGTGAAAAACAAACTTGGAACATCTCAGATTGAAAAGAATTAATTAGATGAGTGACATTTGTCAGCTTGTTACCGAGTCCAATTATGTACTACTGAGCGGTGAAAAACACCCCCAGCCCACATATGGATATATACCATGCATGCCCTCCCAAAGTTGGAATCATTTTCCTCAAAGTCTCTTTGAAAAAGCCAAACCAAGCGAAACGCGTCGAGACAGACGGATTATTTTCTACCTTTGCTGAAGACTACAACCAATCCAGGTATCTTCTCTAATAGGTAATATCTAGATTTCATTTTAATTTATTTCATTTCTTCATTTTAATTTCATTTTAAATTCATCTACTTATTCTTCAAATGGCTCAAAAAAGACAGAAGCATCAGGGAAAGAGAGTTGCCCAGTCTGGAAGGGGCCAGGAACAATCGTTCCAGGCCTATTCTAGATTGGTCAAGGCCCTTTTCCAGGTGATTCAGTGTATGCACCATATTGGGCTCCTAGAGCAGCATTTGGCCAACCGGGATTTCCCGAAGCAGTTGGAGAAGAAAGTAGATGAGTTAGGGGGCTTTCTAAAGCCAGCTCTTCCCACCCCACACATTTTTTCTGTTTTTCGACAGATTAGTGTGGGATGGGCCAACCAAACGTTAAATGCTTTAATTGAGCATTATAAGATAAATTTAAACCAGTTGAAGTCTAAGATAACTTTGGCTATGCGACCACCTCCTGGACTCGAAAAGATAGACTTCAACAGCGCTTCGGCGCGTGCCTTGATCTGGGCTCAAAAAAACTTTAAAAACAAGTTGACAGGTAAGACGATTTCGGCCTACGAGTCTTACATTTCGGAACTTCGCCCAGCGTCTGGAGTAAGGAACAATACGGGAGGGAGCAAGCAAACTCCGGCCCGTGTTGTCCCTCTACCCCAACGCGAAAAGCAAAATAAGAAAAGATCAAGGCAAAGCACTTCCCCCTCTTCTTTTCCTTCTACTTCTTCTTTCTCTCAGAGTAAGCGCCTCAATTTGCAAACATCTCCGGTCCATATTGTGACTGAAGATGCTCGCAAATTGAGTAACACTGTCTCGCCTCGTCTTGTTCCTCTACCTCCTACTCCTCCTCAGCCTTTCTTCTCTAGTTCTCCTAGTGCTCTCACTAGAACTCCTCCTCCTCCTTCTGTTTCTTCTCCTGTTTCTGTTTCCTCTCCTGCTTCTGTTTCTTCTCCCCCTTCCCCTGCATCTAGTGTGGTTCAACCAGGTATATCGTACTCAGAGAAAGTCAAATCACCGAGCCGCAACTCGGGCCGCTCATTTGATTCTAAATTCTCCCAGTTTCGGCATAAAAGCGGAGTTAATTTTGACAAAAGGAATTGGCGCCTCCCCGATGTTTGTAAAAACATCCTTATGATTGGAAGTTCAAATTTAGGACGCATTGATCGAAATCCCCATCCGGACATCCAGGTGGAGTGTTACCCCGGCGCCAAATTCAATCATCTGCGCTCTATGTTTAAAGGGCACAGGGGCCAGTCCAGTCCCCAAAAAATATTATTAAATATTGGCGTGAATTCTCGAAACGATAATTCTGATCTCGTAGTTAAGCAGTTGCGGAATATGCTTAGCGATATCAGGGTCAAGTTTAGATCAGCAAAAATTTATTTCGCTGAACTAAACTTTTCGCAAAAACTCTCTCAGGCTGAGAGGAGAACCCTGAGCATCATCAACGAAACCATTCGGAAAGTGAAGGACGTTAACGTGATACCAAAAATTGATGACGCAAAGTTTGATGTTGCTCAGGATTTAATCCATTGGACCACGAGAACCGCCAATATTATGTACGATCACTGGTTGAACCACCTAAATTTAAACTAAGTAAAGGCAAAGGTAACAGCCGCCTAACAGATGTGGGATTAGGAACTAATGTGGTTAACCTGTCTGGCACCAATGACCTAACAACCCAAGAGAAATCTCTTTTAGATCGCGGTTTAACTTTTGTACCAGCACCAAAGCCTAAAACTGATAACCAAACAAATTTACCATCATACAACTGTAATTTTCTTAGGCAAATGAAATTAGCCGACCGCTTTAGAAACTCCAGCGGTCGGAAACTTCCTTTTACAGAATCATCTGGTTGGTCACCTCCAGATAGTGAAGTAGATCCCGAAATTATTGAGGCTAGCAAACGAATCATCAAAAAGGTGTTCAGCATGAACATACTCTCCGATAAAGACAATTTAACAGCTGGTGAACGGAGAGCCCTCACGAAACTTCGAAAAAATAAGAAATTAGTGATTAAACCAGCCGACAAAGGTGGGTCGGTAGTTGTTCTATCTCGGGATAATTATATAAAGGAAGCCATGAGACAACTCAGCAATACTAAACATTATAAGAAAATAGATTCACTTATTTGGCCTAGTAATATCGAAAAATTCAATAAGATCTTAAAATTTCTCCTCGACGAAGGTCACATTACCAAAAAACAATTGAAATATTTAACAGCTAAGCTCAGTGCTCAAACAAGACAATTTTATATCCTACCAAAGATCCACAAGGACCGTTCTTCATGGACGGATGACTTAACTCCACCCGGGAGGCCAATTGTATCAGATTGTAATTCGGAATCTTATGCGATCTCGGAATTAATTGATTATCATCTGAAACCTATAGCAAATAGACATCCGAGCTATCTAAAAAATACACAGGATTTCCTGTCAAAAAATTTCGAAATTGAAAATATCGAAAAATGCAATTCTGGCTACTTTGGATATCGACAGTATGTATACCAACATTGATATTGATAAAGGTGTTAAATCAGTTAAAAATGCATTTGAAAAATATCCGGATGCGAAACGCCCGGATGAACAAATTTTGGATCTTTTAGAGCTGAGCTTAAAAGGTAATGACTTTCAATTCAATGGAGAATATTTTCTACAAATAATGGGTTGTCCTATGGGCAAAAGATTCAGTCCTAATTTTGCAAGCATTTATGTAGCGGAATGGGAGGAAAATGCCTTAAGCAAATGTGCAAAGCATCCTCTCGTATATCTCAGGTACTTAGATGACATTTTTATTATTTGGGATTATTCAAAAGCAGATTTTGATGAATTTTTAGAAATTTTGAACAATCACGATCCAAATATTAAATTGAAAGCTACTATCAGTGAAAATTCTGTTGATTTTCTCGATGTGACCGTGTATAAAGGCAAGCAATTTCAGGCGTCCGGTCATTTAGATTATAAAGTGTATTTTAAACCAACTGATTCACATCAATTGTTGCACACAAAATCATTTCATCCTCAACATACATTTAAAGGTATCATCAAATCACAACTCATTCGTTTCCACCGCAATTCAAGTGATAAGGTAAATTTCAATGAGGCTTGTTCTACTCTATTTGGCGCCCTCAGATCGAGAGGGTACTCGCTGCGCCTCTTGCGTAGCCTGAAATCCCAAACCCTGAAAAAGCTCGAAAGTCCAGCTGAAACTACCGATTTCGAACCACTGAAGATTGAACACAACAGACCGTTGCAGAATGGTAGTGGCGCGGTATTTAATTGCAAAAAGCCTCGTTGTAGACTGCATACTTTTATGCCTGATCAGAAAGAGGAATTTTCCTCCGAACAAACGAAAAATCATTATCAGATCCGTAACCCCCTCCATTGTGATTCACCAAACATTATTTACCTTATCACTTGTAAACGATGTCGGAAACAGTATGTTGGTCAAAGTCAAAATCCTTTTCGAGAACGTGCTACTAGACACAAACAGGATATAAAACATAATGCTGATGCCCCAGTAGCACAACATTTTAACCTTCCTGGCCATTCTTTGGACGATTTCGAAATCCATCCTATTGAACAACCACCAATTAAAGACACATTAGAAGAAACTGACGAATTTAGAAAAAAACGTGAAGCTTTTTGGATCAATACGCTTCAAACCCTCTGGCCATTTGGTATGAACATATCAGAGGGCGAATGCGAAAGGAGGTCTATCATTCCTTTCACTTTAACGTACAACAGAATGAATATCGAAATAGCAAAAATGTTAAAAGATGAATTCAATTTTACCAATGCTAAATTAAATGAACCTTTGAATCTTCGACCTGTCATCGCCTATAAGAAAAACAAAAGCTTGCGTAACATCCTTGTAAGGACTAAATTAGAGCCCATCAATGAATAACATCAATTTTTGCCAGTCAG
This sequence comes from Pictodentalium vernedei, assembly GCA_031216915.1. Taxonomy (NCBI): domain Eukaryota; kingdom Metazoa; phylum Mollusca; class Scaphopoda; order Dentaliida; family Dentaliidae; genus Pictodentalium; species Pictodentalium vernedei. Next base: position 82,535,868 of record CM062296.1, on the reverse strand, counting down.
TTTAACCAGTTCCTAAGCTCATCACTTAGTTTAAATCAATTTTATGTACTTTTTTGTCATGTTTGAAACCAATCAGGGTTCAGTAAATGAAAACAATTTTTCAGCGGCATATTAAAAGAAAAAAAACGTTTCAGTATGAAATGTCTGTGCCAGTGCGATTTTTTAACCTCAAATACATACATACGTACGTACGTACGTACGTACGTACGTACGTACGTACGTACCTACCTACATACATACATACATACATACATACATACATACATACATACATACATACATACATACATACATACATACATACATACATACATACATACATACATACATACATACATACATACATACATACATACATACATACATACATACATACATACATACATACATACATACATACATACATACATACATACATACATACATACATACATACATACATACATACATACATACATACATACATACATACATACATACATACATACATACATACATACATACATACATACATACATACATACATACATACATACATACATACATGCGATTTTTTAACCTCAAATACATACATACGTACGTACGTACGTACGTACGTACGTACCTACCTACCTACATACATACATACATACATACATACATACATACATACATACATACATACATACATACATACATACATACATACATACATACATACATACATACATACATACATACATACATACATACATACATACATACATACATACATACATACATACATACATACATACATACATACATACATACATACATACATACATACATACATACATACATACATACATACATACATACATACATACATACATACATACATACATACATACATACATACATACATACATACATACATACATACATACATACATACATACATACATACATACATACATACATACATACATACATACATACATACATACATACATACATACATACATACATACATACATACATACATACATACATACATACATACATACATACATACATACATACATACATACATACATACATACATACATACATACATACATACATACATACATACATACATACATACATACATACATACATACATACATACATACATACATACATACATACATACATACATACATACATACATACATACATACATACATACATACATACATACATACATACATACATACATACATACATACATACATACATACATACATACATACATACATACATACATACATACATACATACATACATACATACATACATACATACATACATACATACATACATACATACATACATACATACATACATACATACATACATACATACATACATACATGCTTGATAAATCTGGATAGAGCCGAAATTTTGAAAAGGTAAAAGTTGCATCGGCAAAGATCCGGTTTCCTTGGTAATTTAACACTGGCTGTACCGGCAAAGTTCAGGTTAATAAGGCCTGACAACCTCATGCTATTGTATTGATATAAAATGGGGTAACCTTCTTACGTTCGCATACATGACTACATAAAATGCTTTAATAGTTCAACCTCATTCTTTCCGGTGCACAACCCGGTGCTTCATTAATTAAAATTTTGCTGATGAGGATTTTTACTACCTGGTAAACAAATGCGTGGACATAACTGCCCACGTGTGGATAACGACCAATCGACGGCGACTGTACTGTAGACGTCCTGTCACAATTAGCGCACAAATTGTTCGTTAGTTAATGCGCCTCTTAATGTAGCAGAATGAAGTAGTCTGAAATACGCAAGAGTGTTTTCCTTGTGCAATTCAAAATATGATGCGTCATTAGGTTTTCATTATCAATATTGTGGTGGTCCATTTGATGAAAGTTTGAAAACGTTTCTTGTGCTATTATGAACAATTATAAACGTATTTTCGAGTGGAGAATATACGGAGCTGCGATTAAGTAGTAATTCACTCTCTTCATTCCATATATACAGTCTAATGTTAATATCTATTTACGTAATTACAGTTAAAACTAGAAGTCATGTCACGAACTGTGCGCTTATCTAGGCTTAATTGCGCGTAGGAATTGCGCGAAATTTCCATATCGAATGGCACCCAAAGCATGGCAGGTTCTCCTTGTTACCCATAGCAAACACAAGCAATGTTCCTGCCAATGGACCTCCGGGTTACCCGGAGGTCCATTGGCTGAAACTTGGCTTGTGCACAGACCGTATGAGCAGAATTTGATAGCTTTACTATCGTCATAACGCGTAGATTAACGCGCAAATCGACGTGCTATTTGTGCGCATTTCAGGACAGGACTTCTAGTTTTAACTGTACATTTCCACGTATCACAGTAGAGCTTAGGAATGATGTTGATGATCTCTATTTAATAGTACAGAATTTTACAGAGTCAGGCATGCTGTTTTTTTCTACAGAAATTGATTTATGTTAACCCTTTGATACTTTTGTTCTTCTTATGACGTACGAAATCAAACATCGCGTTGCTACTTTGTGGTCATTTCTTTTGTTATTATTTTTCGATTTTTTAAAGTTTTAACCTCAATTCCTATTTTCTCCCAAATAGTACTCAGTGACAACCGTTGAGCCAAATTATATCGCAGCGAAAATACTAATACAATCCTGCTGTCAAGTCTTCTTAACTGGATGAGTGTTAGAAGCCACTACCAGGGCTTTCAAAAATGAGGATACCAAAACAAAAGCCAATACGTTGCTTGCTTATATTTCATATTCAGCCAAACACAAATAATATTTCGTTCATATAAATTTGTTTTATTACAAATTATTGGAGAGTGCCTGTGGATGCTCAACATCAAACAAAAACTCTCGAAGATTCTTCTTTCTGACATCTTGCCAATGGCCATATGCGTTTAAAAGACTAAACTTTGATGGATGTGACAGGTGAATACGCTGATTATGTGCACAGTTTTCGCGACTATACAAATTTAATATTTAAACAGATAATCTCTATTCTGAAAAATATCTTGTTGTTTGTACTTTCCGACGTTTGACGTCGCATATTAAAAAACGTTGAAAAAACTGAATTCCCAGTGACGTTTGAACGTCAAGATAATTAAAATCTCAAAGGGGTAATGGTGCAGTTTGTCAGAAGTAAAAGTACACTTTTTCAGCGCGCTTTTACTTAAAAATAATGCACAATACTGTAACAGAACTTCTAGTTTCAACTGTTTGAAGGCCATAAACAACTTTTACTGTTTCTTATTAACTTTTGCTGATTCTATCAGAGTATTAAGTGATCAGTGACCCGTTCTGGAACCTATTTTGGATTTTCCCCAGGAACCCCCTCTCTTCCACAACTCCCGCAAGTATTACAGAGAGAACCTTGCAAAATAACTTCTCCACAATATTGCTACAGACGGATATCCCTCTATAAAATTAAAATTCCCAGTCTTCGTTTCTTTATGAATAAAAAGGGTTACCCTGTTTTCTTTCAACTCATTGCTGTCCGATTGCCATGTTACATAATGCTGCTTGACTACCTCCCCATCCCCATTCTTGTCTTCCTTATTGTCGTAATGACCACCCTCCTCATAGACATGCTTGGCACATTTTTCGTCCTCTCTCTTTTAGTGCATTTTGGAGCTTATTGTTTACACTATACCTTAACTCCTTTGTCGACACTCTAATTCCCACTGTGCTTTCCCTATCAGCATCTTCAAGAATTTTCGCCATTGAATCAACAAACTCCTGAATTTTATCACCAGTTGACACATTTCTAGCTTTCATTTTATAATCTCCCCAAAGTGCGCCCACTTTGCTTCCATTCCCAATTTGTAGATGTCCTTGAAAGTTGCTCCAGGTTTGCTATTTGCCAATTCAGAAATTCTTTCGTCATCTATTCCCATGTCTATGACCTCCCTCCACAGTATTTGGTCAGTGAGTACATAGTCAATTATCGTCCTTCTGTCGTTCCGTCACCGGGTCCATTTACCCTTACACTTTGCATCCCTATTCAATATCTGCAGACCCACTGCATTTGTAAATGTCGGGAGTTTCCTCACATTAACATTGATTTTGTCTTCAGAGCCAATTGATTTGTAAATTCCAAGAGTTTTCTTTCCTTAACATTGATTTCTAGTACTGGATATCAAGTCGATAAATCCCCCAACATTCCGTCAAACCCACCGCCACGTTGGAAATGCACGCGTATAGCCAATGTAGGTTGAGCCTGAGTCTGGAAGTATGCAATGGATTGCATACTATATTTCACAACAAATATCCATTTTCATACTTTATCACGATGCTAGAGTTATTATTACTTCCAGCTATACGTTTATACTCCTATCCCCGGTAGTTAAATTTAGACTAGCACAGCACGCTCAGTTTTTTGGACTTTGGTAATTTCTCGCGATTTTCGAGATTATTTTCTCGAGAAATCGATTTTGTCCGATGCTAGCACACTGTAGACTTCTCGCTAAGAGTACTCGTATACCAAGCGACAACATGCAGCTTTTTTCGAGTCGGAAATTAGATGGAAAATCGAATCGCCGACAGAGAGACTACGAGGACTCGTCCTGCCTTGTCGATCGAATATCGGAGATCGAGCAAAAATAAATCCCGAGCTCGAAAAGTTCTGGCCCAGTCCGTGAAATCACTTTTTTTTACCCGAGATGATAGTTACGACGGTGAAGATACCGCACATCCCAAATGGAATTGACAACAAAGCCAAACCATGTATTTTTATGCGTTTTTTTAAGTGTTTCCTCGATCGATTTCAAAGATTTCACTGAGATATCTCCGATGCAAAATTACACATCGCGATTCAAAGTGTCAAAACGCGTAATGTTTCGTCGGTTTTCTCAAGAGTCTCATCGAAGTAGGTTGTCCATGTGGTGGTGATCTCTCATATAAGGAACACTAGAAATCATCACAAATGCAAAAAAACGTGTTTTTCCGTCTGCGTTTTCGAGTGTTCTTACGGCTCGCGAGGTCGATTCGACAGAAATCGCTCAAATGTGTAATAATACTTCCCTTCCACTTCCATCGATCGCGGTTTTGTTAAGTTTGCAGTGTCTCATCGACGGATGTCGTCGATTCGACGGGATCTCTCGGACAGGAGGCAACTTTGCAACCGTGGACGCGGACCGGACAGTCCCAGTGGCGGAGGAGTACGGTTTTGTAATGTATCATCAATAGATATGGCTGATTTGACAGAGATCTCCGGAAGGTGTGAGATTTCACCCTCGAGGAATGCGAAATGGCAAATGCTTGAATTCAAAAGGGATGAGTGAAACTGCGCCGAGAAATTCGTGAACGTAATGTCATAGAGCTGAGATTCGACTATCATTTTAGCCAACAGGACTGTGATCGCGATGGACGTTTTTAAGCAGATGATAGCGAGATACTTATCAACAAGAGAGATTCGTGAACATACTGTGACAGAGTAGAGATCTGACTACTATTACTATCCCATGTCAGGAGATGAAACATGACCAACATTCGAACGGGTTATTCTTGAACATTCTAAGATATAGAGATCCGACTGCTCTAACCACGACATTCCAGGAGAGTTCAACACGACAAATATTCGACAAGAGAGATTCGTAAACACACTGTGTGACAGAGTAGAAATCTGACTACTATTACTGCCCCATTTCGGGAGACTGAAACATGACCAACATTCGAGCAAGTGATTGGTGAACATACTACGATAGAGAGATCTGACTGCTATTACTACACCATTTCATGAGATTGAAACATGACAAACTTTCGGGTAAGAGATTAGTGAACATACTATGACAGAGTAGAGCCTTGACTGTCAAAAAAACTCTTTTTTCCATACGAATTATCCACAGGAATGTGTAAAAGTGCCGCATGAATTTTAAACTTTTGGTGGGTATTATTGTTTTACCAGCCCAAAACGGGTTAAGGATTGTTTTTTTCACCGAGGATTATTTGTGCGAGTAATAAGGATATTCAATCCTTATTACTTACAAAAATAATCCTCGGTGTATTCTACTTCCAAAAAAGGAAGCTATGTTTATCTCTCTGGAAAAACGATAGGTTGCCCGACTCATTCAAAACTTTTTTTAGTGTACACTCATCAACTGGACTTCAAACAAGACAAGTTGGCATGATACAGTCGCAGAAAGCTAGAACACAATTCTCTGCTAAACTGCCAAAACATAGCTTCCCAAAGATTTGGAATAGAATTGATTCTGACTTACGGGCCATACCTTCCAGATATGTTTTCAAGAAACAGCTTACTAATGAATGCTTAACAAACTACTCCTCACGTGTTACCTGTTCGTATCAAATGTGTCCAGATTGTAGGCCTAATGCTCATTGATACTCGCATGTCTCGTCACTCACCCGTGGGACCCATTATATGAGAGAGAGACGGAAAGATGTCGTCGCCTGGGTGCTTGAGTGCTCTATGTGCCAGTGGGACATAGGACACTCTAGCACTATGGTATACCTTAAGTCTCCACTGACGTCCATACCTTAAGTATGACGTCAATTTAAAAAGGAAATCGTTCTATTTGCCAATAACATTCTCTCCTCCTAGTTACAAACGAGCCATATTCTAAATACTTCTGCTCAAGGCGCCGACTGTTCGAGTCTTTCCTACCCAGAAAAAAAACATTCTTAATCGTAGGACGCCATTGTCAGCCCATGTTGGTGACTTCTCCAGTTATCTCATCCCACCCGACCTCAAATTAATCTCCCAATCATACCTTGCCACACCATCTCACGTCTAATCTTGTATATCCAAATTTGTAGTCTATCGTCAAATTGCACTCGCGCATATCGGGTGCAGTATTTCACGTACACTGGGAAGGGGCTAGCATATAGTTTCGAGGTCTTCCTTCCTCTCATCATTCATTCCATAGCTGAGCCATAGGCAGTGGCACTTATGAACAAAAATATCCAGCCTACTCCATTTCCGTGTAGTCATATCTGTATAGTCTTTCTCTCTTCCTGCGGCAACAAGAAGACAGCCAATGTGGCTATGTTGTCTCCCAACAATTTACCAGTGTATCCTATATACGTAAAACTCTCTGTACAAATCTTACTTGTAAATTTGGTATTTTGTTGAATAAATTTCATTTCATTTCATTTCTCCGCTCCACGTTGGGTGCTGTGGGTACTTTGATATTTGAGAGCCTTCAGGGATGTTAACAAACGCATGCTGTAATATGGGATGAGTTTCAACTTTCGGGTAAGAGACTTACCATTTCATCATTTCATGAGATTGAAACATGACAAACTTTCGAGTAAGAGACTCGTGAAGGTACTGCGACAGAGTGGAGATCTGACTGCTACCACTACCCCATTTCACAAGGGTGGAAAATGACAAACTTTCAGGTAAGAGATTAGTGAACATACTGTGACAGAGTAGAGATCTGACTATCGAAAAAACCAGACTTTTTTCCATGCAAATTTCTCATAGGAATGTGTAAAAGTACCGCGACCTTGACACCCATCAGATTGGGTTCGAACAGAAGATATCGAAAAAAATCTTTTTCCATACAAAATTCCTATTGGAATGTGCTAAAGTGCCGCGACCTCAATACCCGTCAGAGTGAAAACACGGCTAGAAATTCGAGAACTAACTGAGATAGAGAGACCTGACTACTATTACTACCCACTTTCAGGAGAGTGGAATATGACAAACATTCGGCACGTTACTCGCGAGCATACTGAGATAGAGAGATCCGGCTGTTATCACTACGATATTTCAGGGGAGTGAGACTTGACCGAATTTCGAGCAAGTGATTCGCGAACATACTGATATACAGTACGTGGAGAGAGTATTATCACTAAATCACCCGCAGAGTGGAGATTCCACCCAAGTAATAATTGCAAATTTGTTGCAAAGCATAACAAGCACAGGCAAAGTTTCAACCAATGGACCTCCGGGTTAAACCCGGAGGTCCATTGGCTGAAACATTGCTTGTGTTTTTCGTCCATATGTATAAAATTTGAAAGTTATAGTTTGGGTGATAACTCCACTCCGCGGGTGATTTAGTAACAATCCACTCTCCACGTACTGTAGAGAGAGAGAGAGATCCGACTATTATTGATATCTCATTTTGAGAAAGTGAAACGTGACAAACATGCCGACAAGAGCTTTGTGAACGTCCTGAGATAGAGAGACCTGACTACTATCACCACGACATTTCAGGAGAGTGAAACATGACCAACATTCGAGCAAGAGACTTGTGAATGTACTGCGGCCTGACTGCGGCCTGACTGCTATTACTACAACAGTTCAGGAGAGTAGAATATGGCAAACATTCAGGTAAGAGATTACTGAATGTACTGCGATGGAAAGAGTTCTGACTATCGAAAAAACATCTTTTTTCATACAAACCTCAGCGCTCGTAAGAGTTAAATATGACAAACTTTCGAGCAAGAGACTCGTGAACGTAGTGAGATAGGAGGATCTGACTACTATTACTATCCCGTTTCAGGAGAGTGGAATATGACAACCAATAGGACTGTGAACGCGACGGAAATTCCAAATGAGCGGTAACTCTCAGAATAAATAAGTAGATTAACACCAGCATAGACATCGATGAGCAATACACTTGCATACCAAATATGGCGCTATCCCATGAAGCATGTTTAAAGTTATCGCCTGAAAAACAAACACATTTGCGAAATATATCAAGTCTATAAAGGGCCATAACTCTGATAAGACTATGGCAAATAACACCGACGACATCATACGTGAGGCTAGACAGGGGTAAGATAAATTTGCACACCAAATACAGTACGTGGAGAGTGTATTATCACTAAATCAGCCGCAGAGTGGAGATTCCACCCGAGGAATAGCTGCAAATTTGTTGCAAAGCATAACCAGCACCAGCAAGGTTTCAGCCAATGGACCTCCGGGTTAAACCCGGAGGTCCATTGGCTGAAACTTTGCTTGTGTGTTTTATCGATATGTACAAAATTTTAAAGTTATAGCTTGGGTGATGACTCCATTCCGCGGGTGATTTAGTTACAATCCACTCTCCACGTACTGTATGACGACAATCCACCAAGTGTGTTGAAAGTTATCGCCTGAAAAACAAACTCATTTGCGACTAGACTTAATGATTCGGGAGAATCATGGCTTTTGCAGATGATATTTCATGTTTTTCAGAGTATGTGAAGAATTGTTTTTAGCTGTACCACTGAAGTGCCTTTATTGATGTCTTGAAAAAGGTGGGTGCTGTAGTCTCAAATGACACAGTTTGATAAAAAATACTTAGGTTAAAACCATCATCAGTGGTGGAGATGGTTAATATCAAAATTGTCGTCCGACAAGTCTAAGACCGACAAAAGGAGTCATGTTTGTTTGACACATACGAACGAAGTGTTTTATCTCAAATGTACTTAAAATGTTGATGTCTGGCAGCCTGTAGAGTTTTAACAAACGCTAACGGGAATATTTTTCCACGCAACTTGTTATGTAACACCAATACCTGCGAATATCAATTTTTTTCTTGAAAATCTGCACGATGTGTTTGGAGATGTCCACGGAAAACATGAATATTAAGCATTTGGTGGGTATCGTTGTTTAACCAGTCCAAAACGGGTTAAGGGTTGTTTTTGTGAACACCCTTATTACTTACCAAAATAATCCTCGGTGAATTCCACTTCCAATAACGGAAGTTATGTTTATCTCTCCGCTACACATTGGGTGCTGTGGGTACGCGAACACCGCCTATTTTATCAAAATGTTGATGTTTGAGAGCCTACGGAGGGTTAACAAATGCATATTGGAATATTTTGTCCATGCATCTTGTAATGTCACACGGAGACCTGCGAATGGCCAATTTTTCTTGAAATGTTTTTTGAGAAATCCTCAGAAAACGTGATTTTTTAAGCTTTTGAGGAGTATCACTCTTCAACCATTTCAAAACGGGTTAACGCTTCGTTCTTTGAATAGCTTTATTACTTACAAAAATGATGCTCGGCGAATTCCACTTCCTCTAAAGGAAGTTATGTTTATCTCTCAGCTACACGTTGGGTACTGTGTTGGCTGAAAACAGCCTACTTTATCAAAGTTTTGATGTTTGAGAGCCTGTGGAGGGCTAACAAACGATTACCGGAATATTTTGTCCATGTAACTTGTAATGTCACACCAAGACCTAATAATAGCCATTTTTTCTTGAAAACCTACTAGATGTTTTTAGGGAAATCCACAGAAAAAGTGAATTTTAAGTTTTTAAGGGGTGTCTCTCTTTGACCAGCCCAAAATGGGTAAAGACTTCGATATTTGAATACCCTTAATACTTACAAAAATTGCTCCCTATAAAGTTTGCGTAAGATAAATGAAGTTATGTTTCTCTGTAGCCTACTTATTGGGTGCTGATGGTGTCCGAAAACAACCCATTTATTTCAACATTTTGACATTTAGCAGCTCCTAGGGGTGGGGGGGGGGGGAACAAACGCTTACTGGAATATTTTGTCCATACAACTTGTAATGTTACACAAAGACCTGGGAATGGCCAAATATTCTTCAAAATCTACAAGACAGGGCATAGAACATAATGCTGACGGCCCAGTTACACAACATTTTAACACTCCTGGCTATTCTGTCTTGGATTTTGAGATCCCTCCGAAAGAGCAACCGTCAATTAAAAAAAACAGAATAAACTGATGAATTGATAAAAAAACGAGAAGCTTTTTCGATCATCACCCTTCAAACACTCTGGTCATTTGGCAAGCACATAACAGAGGGAGGATGCGAAAGGGGATCCATCATTCCCTTCACCTTAACCTACAACAGAATGAATGTCGAAGCAGCAATAATAGTAAAACATGAATTTGATTTAACCAACTCTACAGCGAAAGAACCTTTAACCCTTTACACAACGCAGACGATATCAAAATTTATTATTTTAAATATAATTTTTAAAAATTTTTCAAAACATTTCAACAAAACCATATCACGTGACCCCTCGCTGGAACGAGGTCGACGAGCTCGTTCCAACGAGGGTCACATGATATGGTTTTGTTGAAATTGTTTGAAAAATAATATTTTTTCAACTGCTGAATTGGCACATTACGCGGGCGGATGCGGCCGATTCGTTGGGTAAAGTGTTAACTCTTTGACCTGTTATCGCTTATATGAAAAACAAAAGCTTACGTACCATCTCTGTAAGGAATAAACTCGAAAATCAAATACTGGCAGTCAGTTTAACCAGTTCCTATGCTCAATACTTAGATAAGTCATAACTGTGTATTGTTTTGGAAATGTCTGATACCAATTGGGGTTCAATATTTATATATTTTTTTAAGAAAACAAGATTCGGCGGCAGAAAAAAAAAACTTTTCAGTAGGAGGGGCCTGTGCCAGTGCGTATTCGTGTTCCTTAAACACACACACGACTCCGTTTGAAAGTGGATTGATGCTGAATATTTATTTTTTTTGTATCTCTTCCTGGGGTGGGGGGACTTCTGTAGGGTTGTGAACCCTGGTGTACATATGAAGGGATGTCAGTGCTATACTTGGACCAACCCTCATCCCGGAGCATTTATAATTTTCCGATGTCTAAAAACGCTGTCTGCTTACATCTGAAGAAAAATGAATTGCCACTTGCTGACACAAAATCACAATGCACTTTGTGAATAAAGGCGGAAAGGAAGGGCGTCATAAATACTTTCGAACTCATTATAACGACTAACTAACTTGTTATAACGGGTTTACTATGTCGTTTTAAGGTCTGTAAAACTCTTTATACTGGATTACGTAAGCCGCTATGACGAATTAGTTACGTCGTTATAACAACTTTATAGTTCATTATAAAGTGTCGTTATAACGAATTAGTAAGCAGCTATAGGGTATTCTTAAATCGTTCTAACAAGTTATACAATAATATTAAACCGTTTCTTTTCATGTTCTATCGGTTGATAGTACCTGAGTTAGTGTGATTTCTGAAATAAAACCTTCAGCAGCGAAGCTGCTTGAGGTTTTATTTCAGAAATCACACAGACTCAGGTACTATCGACCGATAGAACATGAAAAGAAACATTCTAATTATTTTATTATGCCGAACAAAAAATAGCTTTCATTGTTAAGCGTTAACTGCAACGTGCCATCAATCTTGTAATAACAATGTAGTCGAATCCAAAAACATGACGTCATTTCGAACGAATGACGTCTCTTTAGGAGTTCCCAGATCAACAAATTCGAAAATGACTTGTCACAAGTGCCGTCGCTTTTGGAGTTTCCATACCACCAAATGCCAGTGTTTTCAACTGCATCATGCTGTTCATATTATAATTCATTATTAATGCTTGTGTGATAAGTGGTATAAATTAATGGAATATAAATTCATGTTTCTTGGGAGACGACAGTAGTTAGAATTAAGCAGAGTGAAACAATTTATTTTGAACTTGAGGAGGAGGCTCACTGAGTGATATCGATGAGTACTAAACTTGTGGAAATATAATTGACTGAAGTCATAACTCATATTCAGGATTCACTAAAGTAGTGAACAATACGTGAGTTTTTAATATTTCTGATTCTTTTGAATTCATTGTTTGCAGTTAAAATTGAAAACACACCCACTGAAGATGACATATTCGTTGGTAAGTTTATGTCTATCGCTGACGAAAAACGTTAAACGGACACGGCGCCAGCGTTTGGTGTTGAGAAATTCCAGTCAGAGCGTGGGTAATCGACGCTGATCAATGGAAGTGGAGCTTACATTTTCTTTGTTCTCTTGTTTCCAGGGAAGAACGTTCCGATAGCACCCGTGTTTTGCCCCAAAACTTCAGTACTATGACTTTTAGAAGGTGTCAAATTCACCAATCACGGCTGATGTTACAAACGTGAGGCATAATAATAGTTGTTATAACGACTTATTAACTCGCTATTACGACTTCCGTACTCGGTGGTATAGTAGTTATGACATTGATATTACTTTTCTCCCCCCACTGCATGTGTAACATACGTCTGTCCAGGGCGAGATAGCAGGGAGAGACAGATGTATCCCACCTCACCCACGTGACGTTATACATCTATAACGTTATTATGACGTTATGCATATCGTATCAGTTTTTTGCTACAAACTAATTCATATTGACTTCATCAGAATGCCGTGTGCTCAAAGTTTGATGCTCTAAAACTCTTTAGATCCCAAGATGCCACCGTTCCTAATTGATTTCGTGGTATATACCTTTAGTATATACATAACGTTTGCATGCTGTTTCCGATGGTGTCATTAGTTTTTCAAAACAACGAATACCAAATGAGTTGATTATATCAGCACGTGAGCGCCGATTACCTCTGGCTAACGTAACCGCTGTATGGTGGGGGGGGGGGGAGAAAAATAATCCCTGATGTTACGGGTGTGGGATGGGAAAATCTCTCCCTCGGGACAAGATATTTGGTCCAGACACTCGGCAAGCCTCGTGTCTGGCCCAAATATCTTGCCCTCGGGTGAGATTTTCCCATCCCACACCCGTACCCATCAGGGATTATAATAGTCGCGTGCGCCTTTATATTAAGAGTATCTCGGACAAGTTAAAAAATCATGGCCATTTGTTGAAAATTGACAGCCTTATATTGTCATTTCTATTTTCATTGGAAATGTAAAACGGATATAGACAAGCGTTAATCCCGATTGCTCAGGTGGGACACGGTGGCGCTATGTACCAAGGCGTACATGTACTGTCGGTCGATGCTGCTCTTGCTTTCAATCTCTCTTAACTCTGCTTGTACGTATTTGGCAAATAGGGGGGTCTGACGGGTGCTTGTCGAGGGTCGGGTGATTTTTTTGTATATTCCAACCCGTAAAAATATCCGTAGAACAGTCCGACACGATGTGACCCTGGCTGTAAAAATTGTCGTTTAAACCGCAATAGAAACACACTAACAATGCACTGATTGAAGCTTAGATTTGTAAATGCCACCAATTACTGCAGTGGAAATTAAGGTGACTTTCAGCAACTATGCCTACATGACAGGCACAATAGCAGGGCTACGGTTATGGAAAAACTGGGTGTTCGATGTATAGCATGACACTGCTAGGGTCTGCATGCTCACTTTTTCAGCATGCGCGGCACGGTGCAGCTGTACATAAATAACAATACGGCAATAGCAACAAGAGGACATGTATTATAAATAATATACAACTCATTCTCAGTTAATACCGAGGAAAACAATATATAAAATGGTTCCGACCGAACCTACTGTTCCTGCTATATTTTTATAAGCATATAGCGTAAATATTATCTCGATTTAAAATGATACATTTCCAATTTTACCCCCAAATTCCAGCTTTCATGAGACATGAGGGTGCGGTAATGTATGAGGACAAAAAATATAGTGCAAGAGAAAGATTTTCTCATATTTTCCACTTGTACTCTTTGTTTTGTTTGCTTAGTACACTGCCTTTAGCCACTGAAGGGTTATTTCATATTTAAAAGAGCCCTTTAATAAATGAGTCAAATCAAGCATCAGAGATTGAGAAGGAAATAGTTTGGCCTGAACCGATTACACTTTGGGAATAGAATAGAATAGAATATTTTATTAAGTAATATAACATGTACCTGTATAAAAGTACAGAATACAATTAATAGGGAATGTAATATACGTAGTTCTTAAGTACATGATTGCATTGCAGGGAGATGGCATAGCCACGAGAGCTGTCTTCCTGCCATTCCCAATATAAAAAAACAAAAACAAAAACAAAACAAAAAACAAAAATAAAACAGATGAATACAAATCAATCCTGATAGTAGCGTGTTTTCAGTGGATTCATAGTCAGAAAATTGACAAAATTTATGAAAACTTGTCTGTAATTTTCATGGCAAAAACGCAGGGAATCGTTGGACTTGGAAGTTGATTTCGCTGATTTACACTACCAACATAAAACAGCATTATTTCTAAACTAATAGAACGAGACAGCTGGTCACAACATGACCTAACGGAAAACAAATTACTAGTAACATGTCACTTCAAACACATGCCATATTACAGAATTAGGTGACAACAACAAGGACAGAGCTTGAGTTTTTAGTAAGTCCAAGAAACAACCAGACATCAACTTTATTACTCTCTATTTTAAATAAAGTGTCATCTGATATCATAATCACCCCTACCGATGCCCCTACATGAAAATCAAACTATCACAGATGTATTCTATAAAGTATGATCTTTTCATAACTGGTTGTTCTCGATTTACATTATTCTTGTTCAGCTTCTCTTTTTTGAACTGCTCTGCGCACCATAAAACACTATTATACTGCCAGATTTGCACCTTATCTTCGAAAAGTGCCCCAGAATGAGTGAGTCCCTGATTGGCCTTGGCAAAAACTCACCTGGGATGGAGGGTGTCTCGGACAGGGCTGGAAAAATTATTTTTCATTCCGGCCGTGGTGGGTCCCCTAATGAGGGGAAACGAAATAAATCACCCCAGTACCCATCTGTTTCCCCCACCCCCTGCCGATTTTGCGAAAAATTTGCATGATTGTGGCAAAACGTTCTTCGTCGCTCGGAAACCACCCACCCATCCGGACCAAGTACCCAGGCATTTTCTTACCCCCCCCCCCCCTGCAGACAACAAAACATTCCCATATGTCATAACAGACTCCCCACACCTTAACACCGAGGGTAGGATATGTTGCCGTTCGAAAGTTATTAGGGTTTCACTTAAAGTCAATCTTCCTTGTAATGTGTCTGTATGCTTCTATCTTTCTGGCCCTGCTTAATTATGTTTCTGTTATATTGACTTATTGCAGGAAAATGGGTTATTCAGCCTACAGAAGTGACAGTTTACGACTTGCATGGTGAAATTCAACAAACTGGTGACGTTAGCTTCGACATGGCTGGCTGGCCTAATACCTTACAGAATGGACAGTACTAAAACTGGACACCAGCATGGGCGAGCTCAGCACAGATAAACTTGGTTGCCTCACGGATGTAACAAGATACGGGATGGGATTCACGGTTGAGTTCTCTTTCCAATCTTCCTCACATGAGGTAAACTTGTCACCACTGTCGACACACCAACTAAGAAATGGACAGTCAGTCAAGAATTAAATACCCTCAGATATTTTGTGAATCTTGGCCTAAGTTTGAGTATGTCATCTGTTCTAGAATTTTTTTATTAATGACATTAATATTAATTTTTCAGAAACAGGAATTCTATGATGCACAGGGGAGAGTCGTAACTCCAAAGGCCAGTAACCGATTGAGTATTGGTAGGAATAAATCGAAAATCTACATGACCTGGAATTATAGAGATCGGTAAAATGCGCGTGTATTCCGTCACCATGGAAGTAATCATCGTTCTGACGAAGGAAATTGGTGAGTAGATTACAAAAAATATGTTTTATCGTCAGGGGCGTAGAAAACATTTCAAACTTGGGAGGGGGGTGGGAGGTGGTGGGCGCACTGTAATATCATAGTAGGGCGCCCACCTACTCATATATATCATTGGTGCTCATTTGTGGGGAAGTGAGATGGTAAGAATGCAAAACGCAAAGCTGTGTTTGGGCCTCACGCACCTCTTCATTGGGGAAAATGCAGATTTGGAACTCCATATTTAACCAATTTCCCCACCAGTTGGGGAATGTGTTAAACATGGAACCAATAATGTTTATTATGTATTTGCTATTTTTGGGTTGGCAAAGATATTGTTTGTCTAATATCTCACTCTCTGCCTCTCTCTCTCCCTTGGTTACTATGTCCCTGGACATAAAACAACAACACAGTGACTATAAAAGCGGACAAAGATATTCTACCAGGGGCCAAAACTATAAAACTTGTTACAGTTTTATTTTCTAGAATTGTATTTCCTAGTTATGATTTTAACTGGGTTAAAATGAACGAATAGCATTGTCAATGATCTGGCAATTTGCCAGTTGGCAAACCACCATATGTTTTATTTATTTATTTATTTATTTATTTATTTATTTATTTATTTATGTATTGGTGTTTAAGGTCACATATTTATGCACAATGGCTAATCATGACCGCGACAGTTTTACGGGTGGAGGAAGCCGGAGTACCCGGAGAGAACCACCGAGCAACGCCCGCAACTGTCAGCTCCCCAACATACTAACTCCACGCAAGCGCCGGGTTAGCATTGGGCGAAGACAAGTGCACCGTCGACGTGCAGTACGTCTTAGTACGCAACGTCACCGTGCCCTCACGCGGGCAATGGAGATGAAGTGTCTTGCCCAAGGACAGAACGCGGTTGCCGCAGGTGAGATTCGAACCGAGGACATCTCGGGTTGCAGCCTGCACCTCTACCTACTGAGCCACCGCGCCCCCAGCCACATCCTTTAAAATGCTACTGATTCATTTTAGTCAGTTACATTAATATGTAGAAAATACAATTCTAGAAAATACAATTGTAAAAGTTTTTTAGTATTGTCTCCACATCGTGATCAAGAAGTTACGGTATTGAACTTCAAACCAAAATTCCACGGTCATGGTTCGATTCCCACCAGTGATAACTGCGTTGTATCCTTAGGCAAGGTACTTAATCCTTTACCTAACGAATCGCCCGCATCCTCCCGCGTAATATGCAAATTCAGCAGTTGAAAAAATATTATTAAAAAAAAAAATCAACAAAACCATATCGTGTGACCCCTCGTTGGAACGCGCTTGTTGAGCGCGTTCCAACGAGGGGTCACATGATATGTTTTTGTTGAAATGTTTTGAAAAATTAAAAAAAAATGATGTTTAAAATAATAAATTTTGATATGGTCTGTGTTGGGTAAAGGGTTAATCGTGATTATCCACGTGGAGGCACTGGGTACTATAGCGCACTGCACGTCAATGGTGCACTTATCTTCAACCATTGCATACCCTTCATGTATGGGCTTAGTGCGTTGGGAATTCTGACAGTTGCTCGCCTCTGCTCGATGGTTCTCTTCGCATACTCTGCTTTCCCCACCCGTAAAACTGCCAGACACAAGGTTAGTCAAGATGTCGAAAGGGTCATTGAACTCCAATAAAAAACAGAACAATCAAACTGTAGCGTCTCGTCTGCAGTGATAGAACTGGACCCTGGACTGAATCAGCAGTCTTCCTTTCTCAATATTTTATTCACAACATCGCGACCCACTGATGAGCAGTGGCTCAGTATTGGAAAATTGAAATTTAAACCGAAGAGGTCGATGCAGAGTCGGCTGAACCAGCGGACGCGTTATGATCCCACCCCTCCCCCCAATTTTTATCAGACAGTTCCCCTGTATTCAGAAAACAGAAGTGCCGCCACAGATAGATGGGAATATCCGGAGCGTGCACATGTGCAAATCGAAGACGACACATGAACAAGCACTCGCCCTTTCGCAGTGATCCAAATTTTATCTGAAATTGGAGTCCATTTTCCATACTGAACAATGCATTGATTATCGCTCAGTTACTGCCCTTTGAATGTGTTTACGCGTGTTTGAATACATGGGAATTTCAGTCTTTTGATGATTTATTAAACCCCTCGTAAATCACAATATATGGGTGTGCGTGGATAAAATAGGGCACAATACTATACTAAATTTCGGTATAGTTTAGTGCCTTATTTTAGTTTTGTGTCCCGCCGTCCCCCTCCCCACTTTCAAAACCGTTCGGCCACCGCTGGGTCGACGATTCTATCGTGTTTACCAGAGTCCTTGATTGCCAACCCGAGGACACAGTGGTGCTGTGTATTAAGGCATGTATGACGTCGATGGTGCGCATGCAATCAACCGCCTCTAAGTCTTTGTTGTGGAGCGTTTGTTAATTGGAATATCTGACAGGTGTTCTCCGCTGCTCGGTGATTCTCTCCAGGCACTCGTGCTTCCCGTAAAAGTGTTATTAAAACTCAGTAAATAAGCAAACAAACTGGTGTCCATGTGCCTCGATCTAATCGGGAAAACGAATCGTTTTTAATCTTATTGTAATGTGTATACTGAATTTACACCATGAAAACGCTGTCATTGAACTTGGGGTGGGAAGGGTGGCGCATCTCTGTAGCATTTCATGTACCCGAACGGCGCAAATGGGGGGGAGGGGGGGAGCGGAAGCCACTGTAGCCCGATAGAGCGGCCATCTTGTGAAGTCATCCCCATAGTTGTGCGTGGTCCTAGTGCTCATGCACAGGGCGTGTTGTTAGGGCGATACATGTTTCCGCCGTCCATTTTGTATACTGGAGGCCGCCATCTTGGTTTGTATAGTAGCACGTGGTTTTTATGTGACCCAAAGACCTACAATAGGACAGGGGTATGTTCGGAGAGTATCTTCGATTGAATAAGAGTAATTTACCGATTCACAGAATTACCACAAAACCCGACAATCCCTCCAAAATATCTGAATACGGCGTTATTTGGTGCAGATTCTTCAATAATCCTACTTATAATAGTAGCACGTAGTGCTATAGGGTGCGTTCGGTTAAATGAGAGTACTTTACTTGTTCGGATTCCTACAGAATCCTTGTTTACTTTGCCGCATTTTAGGAGAAACAACCCGACAGTTTTCCAAATTACCAGCAACAAAAAAAACACCCCAAAACTACCAAAAACGGACTTGGCGAAGCCCATTTTGGGCACATAAGAACAGCACGTAGTGCTATAGGACCGAGGGGTCTCCTGGGCTAAGTTCTATTACACTGGAGTAGTGGTTCAGATTTTCTCAGAATCCCCTTCTCTGCCTATTTTATAAGCTACTCTAACACTAGCAGTATATCTAGTCCAAACTCAAACGACTCGAATCCTATCAAGCAAATGAGCTATAGAACAATTGCTCGAACTAGTGACTCCACATTCGAATCTTTGACTTATTTCAGAGAAAAAGGATTCCATAGCCTCACACGTTTCCCAAAAAGAGATTCCACAAAGGGGATTCCATAAGTGGGATTCCATAAGTGTGATTTCAAGCTTCTATACAGCTCTTATACAGCTCCTATATAGGTTGTCTTACCATCAGCTACCATCATGTCCTGTGCTGTCTGTCCTATGATTAGCTTCCACTGTATTCATCTAATGCTATAGTCTTATGCCCTCCTTATAGCTTTATAAAATTACAACTGACTTGTAGCACTTCTACTGGCTTGCTAACTAACTCCAATTGCTCGAATGCCATCGAGCATATGAGCCATTGAGCAATTGCTCAAACGAGTGACTCCACAGTAGTATATGGCGCACACATCTGCCCCGGTTGTATGGACCTCGCTTATGGACCTCGCTGCATTTATCAGTTCCTATGGTGGCACATAGTTGCTTTACATTAAATAGGTTGTATTCTGAATTTATGTTTGCTTGTATCCGCCGAATTATCTAAACCCGCCATACATCTGAATCTATCGGCCAAAAAAACAGTGTTATTTTGTTTAAAAAATACTTACCCAGTGGCCTGACATCATGTACTGACTTGGGACAACAAAAGACTGCGCAAGGATCAATACATTTTAATTTGTCTAACAATATTTACAAATCAATAATTTGACAATATGATCGGTAATTTGGGGAAATGTTGAGCCTCAGGTGTTATAAAACTTGCTCCCAAATTACGGTAGATTGGAAACACAACGTACAGAAATTGTTCAAATCATGGAATCGGACTAAACCCGTTGTCTCAATGAACAATCTCAAGCCGGATGATTAATTTGAGAAACAGCAATAATTATCACAGAGTTGAGGGAATCACTGAACGCGAAATTCAGCATGCGAAAAGCACCCGAAGACTCAAGATTAATAAATCCATTTTAACTCGGATAATTCAAGAACAAAACTTTGAAACTAAAACTGGTCATGGACTTCGCACATTGTGAGTGTCCGAAAATTGAACTTGGAAAATCATTCATAGAAATAGGAATAAGCAGAAATTCCCCCTAAGCTATTATGGTAATCCTCTTTAAGAACTCTATTTATTTTATGGTCTAATAAAAAATGCATTTTGTTAAACAGAAAAAAAACAATACTTTGCACAGCTGAGTGATTGTAGAATAAGCCGATAAATGCGAGAATTACCTCCCTTGCCACAATCTTTGAATGTTTTTGTCGTGTTTGCGCAACTTTGTGTTGGACCGTGTTATGGTTTTCTGGAATTTTTCGGATAATTTTCCAGAGCCGTTATGCATTATTATCACTTTATCAAAAGTATCCAAAAAGCTTTGGGTTTCACAAATCAACGAGGAACACTCACAAACCTAATTCTGCTATGCAGGAAACAACGATACTCATCGACTTGTAATCCGAGATTCGTACGATATGGATTTATTTCTGATTTAATATCTGTGGTGGCATCAATTTCAACACCCACAGCCATATCTCGACTACAGCTCAAGCCAAAATAATATCCCATTTTCGAGCGATTTATTCCTGAAAATTAATAAATATACTGCCCCCCCCCCCCCCTCCTCCCCGAAAAAAGTACCATTCTGTCGTTCAGGTTTTGACTGTGCCTATGGAGAAAAACAGCAGTAATCGCCTTTACGTACCCCTCTTACTGCAAAATTGGTATAAGCGGTGTTATCCAATTAGCCACAAACTTGGGAAGAGGATACGCAACTCTGTATTATCCACCCAAAAATACGAGTTAGGTGTCGACTTGGAAAAAATAATAATAAAAATAACACGGACAATGTCGGGTTTGAAAGCCATTGCGACCTGAATAATTTATGAATCGTCGAGAGTTCTTTGGTTCGAGAGTGTGTATTGGCGGCGGGTTCAGGACTTCGAGCTGAAAGGAGGACTAGGAATTGTGCCTAACTACAAAAATTCTGTGTTTTAATTAGAAATGTGGGTACGTAATTGGGGATCTATTGTGTTTGCGAACAATGGGTCGCCTACCCCCTTTACATTTATACATCACTGAAATTTAAACGATGGAGGTAGATTGTTTTCTTGTTCATCATGGTCTGTCGCTCATCAAAACAGTCCTCAGGCGTTTAACAGTTAATTATGGACCAGTGCGTTTAAAATTGACAAATTTAAGTAATGTCAGGCCTCAAAGGTAATGACAATAATATTTTTTTTAAAATTAAAAAAAAACAAAACAAAAAAAAAAACGCTAATATTAAGGTGATATCATTCAATTTTTTGTTAATCATAAAAAAATCACCTGCGCGGTATCGTGTTTTACAAGCCTGTATCAAGTGTTTTATTTTGGACGTTTACTGAAGAATAAGCCAGCCATCAAAGTGAAAACATGAAAGAAGTACCATTCTCTAATTACACACGTGGGGGCGCGGTAGCGTTGTGTACTGAGGTGTACTGCACGTCGAGTGTACTCTTGCCTTCAATCAATACTAACCCTATGTGGAGTATGCCAGTTGCTTGCCTTTGCTCAGTGGTTCTCTTTGGCTTCTTCCAACTCTCCGACACGAGGTAGCACTGACTGTCGAAAGTGTCATTAAATCACCTAATAAATAAATAACTACCATTCTATCATAAACGTTTTGCCCTTTATCCAAAAATTTATCATAACTGACCTAGTTCCCCTTCTGAGTTTTGCGGGGAAAATCAGCAGTGCTTTCCTTTGAACACCCCTCACACTGTAACAGTGGTATAAACGCTGTTACCTGATTAGCCTAAAAATGATAAAAAGATACGCGACTCTGTATACGGACACAATTCGGACTCCCGCGTTGTGTCCATGGGCAAGGTACTTAACCCCAATTATCCACATGCAGGCACGATGACGCCGTGTACTAAGGCGTACTGCACGTCGATAATACGCATGTCTTCAACCAATCTAACCCCACCTGTGTGGCAGTGCAGATTTACGATGTTGGGGACCTGGCAGTTACTCGTCGTTGCTCGGTATTTTATTTAGAAATGTGGGCATATTTGTGGCAATGCCATAATCGCAATTTACTGACTCCACCATCTTCTCACTGACAAAAACATGAGTAAATTGTGTACGTTTAATTATAAAACAGCGCAAGTCGAAATGAAATCCGATTCATTGAACCACATTACAGAGCATGTCAAAATTAATTTTCGAACGCCATTTTTTAAGCGTGTCCCTATGTGTGACTACCAGCTATGACTATAGCGTAACTTTGAGTAAATACTTATTTTGTACAAAACTCGGCACCTTTCCCTCATAAATACCTATATCAAAACAAGATAATACGCACGAATGCCTTGTGTACCAGCTTTTTGTTGATAAAATATGTCCTGTATACATTCCCGATTATTATTAATGTACTCGCTTAATAACAGCCAAATTTTTATTGAATCACAGATCAACGGGAATGGTTTGGTTTGAAAAAAATGCCGAATATTCACAAAGTTTTATTCGGTGATTTGCGTGGATTTCCGAAAGTGAGCGAATGTCAAACTTATCGACAAAGGCGCTCTGCAGTTTAGGAGACACCACTAGAAAGAGTAAAACAATGAAAAAATCTGAGATATATTGCATTTTTTAATTATCGATATTAATCAGAGATTAACATTAAACAAATTCATTAGTAATAAATTACTAATTGATATGAAATCTGCAACCAAACGATAATTTCGTATATGCGGCTGGCCGCTTTTTAGTTGTTTGTAATGTTTCGGAATGTCTCCCTATTGGTGAGAGCTTCCACTTCTCTGTCTAGTTTAATGGTTATTGAATGGAGCTTAGAGTTCTACTTACCACCTGTTGGTGGGGTTTTCTGCTTGTTGGCTGGTGTTTCTCGCTATATATTGATAGATCGAACACTGTAAAGTGCCTACGGGCTACGTGAAAGTGTAAACCGCATTTCCCACTTTTATCCTGGCTTGAGACAGGTAAAGTGACTCCATATGTTAACACCTTAATGGTCTTTTATACTTTCTGTTTGTTTTTAGTCCATCTTTTCTTTCTGCACTCTCGCTACCAAGAATTCCATTCTGTTTTGTCAGTGTTTCCCGCTTGCTTTCTTCAGGGGTTTGTTCATTGTAGCATTGCAGAGTTGCTGTTTCCTCGATCAAAGTCCAAGCGTTCTTTATTTCCGATCAGATCCCTTTGGATATTTTGATCTTTAAGGATGTTTCCCAAAATTTTCCACCCGGTCAGTTGAAAATCTTTTCTTTTTCGCAGCAGATCATTTATTAGATCACACATATTGGAGCCCGAAATTGCAATGCCGTTATACACGAGTCGATCTTTCTCATCCCAGGATAAATTGGGTATATTCTTTATTATCTGGAGTAACAAAAGCACCTTCTGCTGCATGGAATCTGGAATAACGGCTAAGCAGTCCGGATGATTTTCCACTGTGTGGTTTGGTGTTTTCTTTGCTTAAATTTGATTGGCGCTGAAAGATTGTCTGGTTCAGCAGCCCCTTTTCTCTTCAGAACTCGATGTTGAAGATTCAGTAATTGGTCTCATGCCCTGGTCTATGGGCGGGACAGCTACAGCATTCAGGGGTGTGCTTATTTCCTGCAACTGTTCACTCCCCATGGTTCAATACACTGAATTCTGCTTGAGGGTAGGTTGGTTGAGTCATCTATAGGTTTCTCCCTCAGTGATTTCCCCATCACTAACGATTTTACTGGCTCTAGCTTATTTGCAAGCCCCAAAATAGTTCCACTTGTTAATGCATTGTTCCAACTAAAGGCTGATTTCATATGCACTGGAGGACAGAGTGGCTGGTTACAGACAGATCTGGTTGTTAACTCGGCTGTATTTGGGTTCGCTTCCCCTATAGTGTGTTTAAAATTTACATTTTTGTGTAATTTTTGTCTGTGTCGATAATAATGAGTTTTATGAGAGTAAGATTTTTGACACAATTCACAGCAGCGTGAATTCATCCTTTTCAGAAGCGAGTTAATAGAGTGGCAATACTGTTCCAACACTCTTCCATTTATATGTATGAATAGGATGGGTCCCACCACAACATGTCAATCGCTGATTGGCTAATTATATACCAAGATAAGGTGGGTTCTACCCCAACCTGTTGATCATTGGTTACTTCAAATTCTCACAGAGTGCATTGTGGGAAATTACAGTGATAGAGCTCTGAGGTAAAATGAGTTTTTGCTCAACTTCACACAAATTGCTATAGTTTACTTAAAAAAAAGAAACATCAAAGTCACATTCATGACAAGGTGAAGTAGCATATCTGAACCACCCTCACCGCACTGTTTAATCCGATAATCCCTTTAATCAGATAATGAGTGATCGCTGATTTTACAATTCGATGAAACGGTTTTTAGTGATTTTACAATTTGATGAAATGTTTTTTTAGTGATTTTGCAATTCGATAAAACGGTTTTTAGTGATTTTACAATTCTATAAAACGGTTTTTAGTGATTTAAATCACGAAAAATGATCACTAGTGATCACGTGACGTCACATAAATGATCACTAGTGATCACGTGACGTCACATAAATGATCACTAGTGATCACCATCACGTCACATAAATGATCACTAGTGATCACTATTACGTCACGTGACGTCACGTCACCACTAGTGATCATTTATGTGGCATAATAGTGACCACTAGTGATCCTTTATGTGATGTAATAGTGATCACTAGTGGTCACTAGTGATCATTTACGTGATGTCATGTGATCACTAGTGATCACTTACATGACGTCTCGTGATCACTAGTGATCATTTTACGTGATTTAAATCATTAAAACCCATTTTATCGAATTGTAAAATCACTAAAAAACATTTTATCGAATTGTAAAATCACTAAGAAAACATTTCATCGAATTGTAAAATCACTAAAAACCATTTCATTGAATTGTGAAATCAGCGATCACTCATTATCTGATTAAAGGGATTATCAGATTAAACAGTGCAGAGAGGGTGGTTCAGATATACTACTTCGGCTTGTCATGAATGTGACTTTGATGTTTCTTTTCTTAAGTAAACTATAGCAATTTGTGTGAAGTTGAGCAAAAACTTATTTAACCTCAGAGCTCTACCACTGTAATTTCCCACAATGCACTGTGTGAGAATTTGAAGTAACCAATGTTCAACAGGTTGGGGTAGAACCCACCTTATCTTGGTATATAATTAGCCAATCAGCAATTAACAGGTTGTGGTGGGACCCACCTATGCATACATATAAATGGCAGAGGGTTGGAACAGTATTGCGACTCTATTAACTCGCTTCTGAAAAGGATGAATTCACGCTACGTCTGTGAATTGTGTCAAAAATCTTACTCTCAAAAAACTAATTATTATCGACACAGACGAAAATTACACAAAAATGTAAATTTTAAACACACTATTGGGAGAGCGAACACAAATACAGCTGAGTTAACAACCAGATCTGTCTGTAACCAGCCACCCTATCCTGCAGTGCAGATGAAATCAGCCTTTAGTTGGAACAATGCATTAACAAGTGGAAATATTTTGGGGCTTGCAAATAAGCTAGAGCCAGTAAAATCGTTAGTGATGGGGAAATCACTGAGGGAAAAACCTATAGATGACTCAACCAACCTACCCTCAAGCAAAATTCAGTGTATTGAACCATGGGGGAGTGAACAGTTGCAGGAAATATGCATACCCCTGAATGCTGTAGCTGTCCCGCCCATAGAACAGGGCATGAGACCAATCATTGAATCTTCAACATCGAGTTCTGAAGAGAAAAGGGGCTGCTGAACCAGACAATCTTTCAGCGCCAATCAAATTTACGCAAAGAAAACACCAAACCACACTCCTTAACGACTAGTTTTTCAGTGGAAAATCATCCAGACTGGTTAACTGTTATACCAGACTCCATGCAGCAGAAGGCGCTTTTGTTACTCCAGATAATAAAGAATATACCCAATTTATCCTGGGATGAGAAAGATCGACTCATGTATAACGGCATTACAATTTCGGGCTCCTATATGTGTGATCTAATAAATGATCTGCTGCGAAAAAGAAAAGATTTTCAACCGACAGGGTGGAAAAATTTGGGAAACATCCTTAAAGATCAAAATATCCCAAGGGATCTGATCGGAAATAAAGAACGCTTGGACTTTGATCGAGAAAACAGCAACTCTGCAATGCTACAATGAACACACCCCTGAAGAAAGCAAGCGGGAAACACTGAGAAAACAGAATGGAATTCTTTGTAACGAGAGTGCAGAAAGAAAAGATGGAAAAAAACAAACAGAAAGTATAAAAGACCATTAAGGCGTTAACATATGGAGACACTTTACCTGTCTCAAGTGAGGATAAAAGTGGGAAATGCGGTTTACGCTTTCACGTAGCCCATAGGCACTTTGCAGTGTTCGATCTATCAATCTATAATGAGAAACACCAGTCAACAAGCAGAAAATGCCACCAACAAGTGGTAAGGAGAACTCTAAGCTCCATTCAATAACCATTAAACTAGACAGAATAGTGGAAGCTCTCACCAATAGGGAGACATTCCGAAACATTACAAACAACTAAAAAGCGGACAGCCGCATATACGAAATTATCGTTTGGTTGCAGATTTCATATCAATTAGTAATTTATTACTAATGACTTTGATTAATTTTAATCTCTGATTAATATCGATAATTAAAAAATGCAATATATCTCAGATTTTTTCATTGTTTTATTTTTTCTGGTGGTGTCTCCTAAACTGCAGAGTGCCTTTGTCGACAAGTTTGACATTCGCTCACTTTTGGAAATCCACGTAAATTACCGAATAAAACGTTGTGAATATTCGGCATTTTTTTCAAACCAAACCATTCCCGTTGATCTGTGATTCAATAAAAATTTGTCTGTTATTAAGCGAAAACTTTAATAATATTCGGGAATGTATACAGGACATATTTTATCAACAAAAAGCTGGTACACAAGTTGTTCTTGTGTATTATCTTGTTTTTATATCGGCATTCGCCACAGAAAGGTCTTGGGTTTTCTACAAAAATAAGCGTTTACCTCAAAGTTATGCTATAGTCATAGCTGCTGGTAGTCACACATTGGGACACGCTTAAAAAATGGCGTTCGAAAATTAATTTTGACATGCTCTGTAATGTGGTTCAATGAATCGGATTTCATTTCGACTTGCGCTGTTTTATAATTAAACGTAAACAATTTACTCATGTTTTTGTCAGTGAGAAGATGGTGGAGTCAGTAAATTGCGATTATGGCATTGCCGCAAATATGCCCACATTTCTAAATAAAATACCGAGCAACGACGAGTAACTGCCAGGTCCCCAACATCGTAAATCCGCACTGCCACACAGGCGGGGTGAGATTGGTTGAAGACATGCGTATTATCGACGTGCAGTACTCCTTAGTACACGGCGTCATCGTGCCCGCATGTGGATATTTGGGGTTAAGTACCTTGCCCAAGGACATAACGCGGGAGTCTGAATTGTGTCTGTATACAGAGTCGCGTATCCTTTTATCTTTTTTAGGCTAATCGGGTAACAGCATTTATACCACTGTTACAGTGTGAGGGGGTGTTCAAAGGAGAGCGCTGCTGATTTCCCCGCAAAACTCGGAAGGGGAACTAGGTCAGTTATGATAAATTTTTGGATAAAGGGCAAAACGTTTATGATAGAATGTTAGTTATGTATTTATTGGGTGAGTTAATGACACTTTCAACAGTCAGTGCTACATCGTGTTGGAGAGTTGGAAGAAGCCAAAGAGAACCACCGAGCAAAGGCAATTAACTGGCATACTCCAAATAGGGTTAGTATTGGTTGAAGGCAAGAGCACACTCGACGTGCAGTACACCTTAGTACACAACGCTACCGCGCCCCCACGTGTGTAATTAGAGAATGGTACTTCTTTCATGTTTTCACTTAGATGGCTGGCTTATTCTTCAGTAAACGTCCAAAATAAAACACTTGATACAGGCTTGTAAAACACGATACCGCGCGGGTGATTTTTTTATGATTAACAAAAAATTGAATGATATCACTTTAATATTAGCATTTCTTTTTTTTTTTTAATTTAAAAAAAAATATTATTGTCTTTACCTTTGAGGCCTGACATTACTTAAATTTGTAAATTTTAAACGCACTGGTCCATAATTAACTGTTAAACACCTGAGGACTGTTTTGATGAGCGACAGACCATGATGAACAAGAAAACAATCTACCTCCATCATTTAAATTTCAGTGATGTATAAATGTAAAGGCGGTAGGCGACCCATTGTTCGCAAACACAATAGATCCTCAATTACGTACCCACATTTCTAATTAAAACACAGAATTTTTGTAGTTAGACACAATTCCTAGTCCTCCTTCCAGCTCGAAGTCCTGAACCCGCTGCCAATACACACACTCAAACCAAAGAACTCTCGACTATTCATAAATTATTCAGGTCGCAATGGCTTTCAAACCCGACATTGTCCGTATTATTTTTATTATTATTTTTTCCAAGTCGACACCTAACTCGTATTTTTGGGTGGATAATACAGAGCTGCGTATCCTCTTCCCTAGTTTGTGGCTAATTGGATAACACTGCTTATACCAATTTTACAGTAAGAGGGGTATGTAAAGGCGATTACTGCTGTTTTTCTCCATAGGCACAGTCAAAACGATAGAATGGTACTTTTTCGGGGAGGAGGGGGGAAGTATATTTATTAATTTCCAGGAATAAATCCCTCGAAAATGGGATATTATTTTGGATTGAGCTGTAGTCGAGATATGGCTGTGAGTGTTGAAATTGATGCCACCACAGATATTAAATCAGAAATAAATCCATGTCGTACGAATTTCGGATTTCAAGTCGATGAGTGTCGTTGTTTCCTGCATAGCAGAATTAGGTTTGTGAGTGTTCCTCGTTGATTTGTGAAACCCAAAGCTTTTTGGATACTTTTGCTAAAGTGATAATAATGCATAACGGCTCTGGAAAATTATCCGAAAAATTCCAGAAAACCATAACACGGTCCAACACAAAGTTGCGCAAACACGACAAAAACATTCAAAGATTGCGGCAAGGGAGGTAATTCTTGCATTTATCGGCTTATTCTACAATCACTAAGCTGTGCAAAGTATTGTTTTTTTGTGTTTAACAAAATGCATTTTTATTAGACCATAAAATAAATAGAGTTCTTAAAGAGGATTACCATAATAGCTTAGGGGGAATTTATGCTTATTCCTATTTCTATGAATGATTTCCCAAGTTCAATGTTCGGACACTCACAATGTGCGAAGTCCATGACCAGTTTTAGTTTCAAAGTTTTGTTCTTGAATTATCCGAGTTGAAATGGATTTATTAATCTTGAGTCTTCGGGTGCTTTTCGCATGCTGAATTTCGCGTTCAGTGATTCGCTCAACTTTGTGATATTTATTGCTGTTTCTCAAATTAATCATCCGGTTTGAGATTGTTCACTGAGACAACGGGTTTAGTCCATTTCCATGATTTGAACAATTTCTGTACGTTGTGTTTCCAATCTACCATAATTTGGGTGCAAGTTTTATAACACCTGAGGCTCAACATTTCCCCAAATTACCGATCATATTGTCAAATTTTTGATTTGTAAATATTGTTAGACAAATTAAAATGTATTGAACCTTGCGCAGTCTTTTGTTGTCCCAAGTCAGTACATAATGTCAGAAGGCCACTGGGTAAGTATTTTAAAAAAAAAATAACACTGGTTTTTTTTGGCCGATAGCTTCTGATGTATGGCTGGTTTAGATAATTCGGAGTATACAAGCAAACATAAATTCAGAATACAACCTATTTAATGTAAAGCAACTTTGTGCCACCATAGGAACTGATAAATGCAGCAAGGTCCATAAGCGAGGTCCATACAACCGGGGCAGAAGTGTGCGCCATATACTACTCTCCACATACGACCCTTCGACTCGTTGCAGAAAAAAAGGATTCCATAGAGCAGTCATATCCTAAAAATGGATTCCGTAAACGTATAAGAGCTGTATAGGAGCTTGGAATTACACTTATGGAATCCTTTTTATGGAATCCCTATAAAATCCATTTCTGTGAAACGCGTGTAGCTATGGAATTCTTTTTTCTGAAATGAGTCGAAGAGTGGTATGCGGAGTCACTCGTTCGAGCATTTGCTCGTTTGCTCATTTGTAGAATTTGCTGTTCTCGTTGGGCTTATTAGGTGGTTATTCAGATGTTTACAGTAATTCGTTCTTTGTACATCGTGCAGATTTGGCAATATGACAACCAGCGACCACTAAACAGTAATGGGTCTCAGAAATAATTTCGCTACTTTGCTATTTTCTCTTTTCTGGTAATAGTTTTACCAACAAGTTCCACGCTTTGCCTGTGTTTGGCGTCACCAGCATGTTTCGGAGTCCCAATAGTTTACACAGTCAATTCTAGTAATCAGAGGCTGTGATAGAAGTAAAGTTTGTCGTGATACTTGGCTTTTGTAAATACCCATGTTAACCCTTTATCCAACGTAACGGCCAAAACCGGCCAGCGCTATTCTAAAAAATCGCCAATTAATTTTCATTAATTTTTTCATTTTTTTGTCTCAAAAACATAGGTTATGACCCCTCATTGGAACGAGCTCATCGAGCTCGTTCCAATGAGGGGTCATAACCTATGTTTTTTGAGACAAAAAACGAAAAAAAATAGTTATTCAAGAATTTTGTTTGCAAGTGTAGTCTACTTTTCATGTTAGGTAAAGGGTTAATGTACAGTCAGCGTCTTACATGCCACAGAAAACACTATTTGCACTTGTTCGCGAGAATGTGTTCAGAACTGTGGGATTTTTAGCTTGAAAAATCTGCATACCTGACGGTGTAGATTACATGAAACTTGTCTGGTTCACGGGGGAACTAACAAAATCCAAAGGGCAAATTTAATGCTCAATGGTTTCAGTTGACCGTGTAAACTGTGCTGCTGAAATATAAGACTTGAGATGTGCGTAGTACTTCACACGACACTTAACTGAACCAACCCACATCCATACCCTGATAAAGCGACAGATTATTCACTTCAATTGTTGTCATTTCATTCAGGGTGTTTACTGGTATTGAAATGTACGTTCACGCGGCCGAAGTCCCCATCATTATATAGAAAATACCCATAGTAGCTTGGTGTACAAAATGTTCACCACGAGTGGTGAAATGATGTTAACCGTGAGCCTTAGGGGCGCGGCGAACACCACTTCACCACAAGTGGTGAACATTTGGTACACCAAGCTACTATAGGTATATTTTATTTATACCACGATCGTCAGATTATTAAGAGTTGCCATTACTTTTTCTCGATTTTAATGAGCACCAGACGTACATACATGCGAATCTGTTTTTGTTTACACGAGCATCGGTGGGCGGTACCTCCACTGTCAATTTTATCGCCGAAACGAAATGGAAAATGAAACTGGGCCTTTTTCATTTTAATAGCATAATAACATACTATTTCGAGTTATGGATGCTTTATTAACATGAGACAATATATGTTTGCTAAGTTTTGGTTTCTTGTGGGGTAAACTCATTTAAAAGCGTAATAAATAATTGTCACTTTCATTTCACTCTTCCGGAGGCGACGTGCGATAGATACATTTAGACGAGTTGCGTTCACCTCTTCATCACCAAAGGTCAACTGGGATGTAGTTCAACTGTAGGTGTAAATTCTAACTATTGAAATCCCATTGCTGGCGTGTTCACCACGGTTGGTGTGTAAAGCTAAAATTTATGTCATAGGCTTTTCATATATAGTAGAATAAGTAACCATGGTATAAAATATTGTAGTCATGTCAACAGTTTTATTTTTAATAGAGGTTAATGCGCGCGATCTTAAATACTGAAGAGAAAAATAGTGTGGAAAATCCACGTCAATACAAACTGAAAGCACACCTGTAGCGTTTATAGTTTGATTACAGTGTTTGGCACTCCCGCAATAGAATATTTGACAAATTTGAAAATTAAATTGGGACAAAGCAAAAATATTCACATGACTCGAGTTATGAAAAGCTCACCTTGACCATTCATAAACAAGCAAATCGGATATCATTAATGAAAATTAAATTATTAAACGATAATTGAAGTTGCTTTCGGATAAATCCTGTCTTTAGGTCTCGAAAATAAATATGGTAGTTTGAAGAAGCCGATCCAATATCAGTCAGTATTTACAAATAGGTAATTTTTTTATTTATATATCATAAATCTGTGTTTACCAATTCTTAGAGGGATATTTTACCAGTTTAGAAAGTATGTATGTTACACGATCGCATAACTCGAGCCATATTCATGTGCTGATCCAGAGTATTGCTCAGCTTTTTGATACGTTTGAATCTGGGGTCGACAGATACTTATCTTGCACGCATCTTTGTCACTCGTCGCAGATGCCGAAGGCATCTGTGGGGTGTGTCAAAGACATTTGCGTGATGGGTGTTTTCAGAAGCATTCTTCACCGAAAAACAAATAAAATGTGGTATCAAATGCAGCCCTCTTGTGGCCATTATTTGCATCCCCCTGCACTGAAAAAATGCACAGTTTAACCGTATCAGCAAACATGTAATTAATACTCATGGATTTAGACAGCCACGTGGAAAGTTCAGTTCGGTAAGGTGTCCATGGTATCTAGCATTTTAAAAGGCAACATGACAGCTCGGCTTGTTCCTTGCATTTCAAAGACCCGCATATAAGTTTATTATGTTTCAAAGTTATTATTACCACTTCACAGGGCGTTCTCTAGCAGATTAAAACGATTTTACCTTTACGGTAAAAGGGTATAATGCGCAGTTTCAAACCGGAAGTTGTCTGTTAACCCGGTTAACGGCCCGCCTCTAGATAAATATTTCGAAAACGCCTCGGCTCCGATTGAAGATTCAAACGCGCGTATAAATGTAATGAATATCACACATTTGTGAACTTTCTCCATTTGGTCATGAATTAATAGATTTGGAAGAGTTCAAGTGAGTGTAAATAGCTCATTACAAGTTTTGGGTTGTAAAGTTTTCAGGAGGAGGCCAGTCTTTCGTGTCATATTTTCGAGGGGAACAAAATATATTCAAATCAGTATTTAAATGAATATTTAAATGAGAACGTGACATTTTGTTTATAAAAAAACAGACGACACGCGTGTTTTGACTTTTGTCTTGTGCCAAGTTGTCTGTGGTTGATGAAGAATCATTGGATTTAACCATTTTAGAAATGGTAATAATAGTAATAACAAGATTTCGTTGGGCGTCCCTGTTTATTAACGGTCCTCCAGGAATGATTAACATCCCTCAGGCCGTTAACAGCCCTCGACTTCGTCTCGGGCTGTTAATGGACCCTCTGGTTGTTACTCATTCCTGTCGGGCCGTTAATAAACCGTAACGCCCTCCCAAATCATGTTATTGGTATATTAAAACGCTGAAATACCATATAAGATTTCCACCGCATCTGATAACTCACCTGATAATATTTGATATCGGGTGAGTAGCCGCAGTTACTATTTTAATGCATTTCCGCTAGCTTCGATTTTTCAAAATTTGATTTAAAACAAAATAAGAGGATTTAAGTACCAAAAATATTTTCAAGGTACCGTATTTATTGATGTAAAATACACTAATTATTTCAAAATGGACGGAAAATATTGTTTGTGGTCTCAACAGTTCTTTGTTGCTTTTTCTACTCTATCGATTCTTTATGCTGAAGTGAACATCTTCATTACAGTTTACTTTACAGATTCATAGCGAGTTTTTTTTAACATTTAAAAGTGCTTCGTTGACCCCTTTCAAGTGGTAATGGCAGTAAATGTTTGTAAGAGTATTTCAGATATGCTTGTAGCAATACGTTTTATTTTGTAAACAAATATCGTACTTCGAACAACGACGATTGCTTACTGTCACCATAGATACAGTACGTGGAGAGTGTATTATCAATAAATCACCCACAGAGTGCGGATTCCACCCAAGGAATAATTGCAATTTTGCGGCAAAGTATAACCAGCGCAAGCAAAGTTTCAGCCAATGGACCTCCGGGTTTAACCCGGAGGTCCATTGGCTGAAACATTGCTTGTGTTTTTTGTCGATGTGTACACAATTTGAAAATTATAGCTTGAATGATAACCCCACTCCGCGGGTGATTTAGTTACAATCCACTCTCCACGTACTGTACCTACCGGTGCCAGTTACTGGTGATGATTCTGCGCGGTGCTGTCAATAACGTTTTCAAAAAAAATAAGCATTCGGTAGTTCTTTGTTACTCGTGAAAACTAATTAATCCCTTGATTTGCATGGACGTTTGACATAATAAATATGTTATGGCGCGTAGGTGGCTGATACATTTCCATACAAGGCTCTGAGTGTTCATATCAGATTAGGCTTCGCCTCACATGACACGAACTCTCATTGCCTTTTTTGTGAATTTATTTTGCCCCAAAGTTAGTTTGTCCAATCAGAGCCCTGGAATAGAATTTAAGGGTTCGGCTGTATGAAGTAGCTCATCTGATATCATTTGATAATCGACAAATTAAAAGTGAGTTTTCTGAACATTTAAAAGTTCTTTGTTAACCCTTTCCCGGTGGTAATGACAGTAAAAGTATGTAAGGTTCTCTCAGATAGGTTTGCAGCAATACGTTTTATCTTGTAAACAAATACCACATTTCGAACAACGACGATTGTTTACTTTCACAATGGATACGTACCGGTGCCAGATACTGGTGATGAGACTGCGCGGTGAAATCAATAGCAGTTTCCAAAACATGAACGTTCCGTCGTTCTTTGTTTCTCGTGAATATTTATTTATCCCTTGATTTACATGGACTTTCGACATAATAAATTTGTTACATGGCATTTGGCTGGATGATACATTTCAATACAAGGCTCTGAGTGTTCATTTAAGAATTGAATGCAATTTTTATAATCTTTATTGGAGCATGAACGTGTGGGAATGGTTACAAATTATGTATGAATCCCGAAGGAGATTATAAAAATTGCATTCAATTCTTATAATTACATTCCGTAACTGTTTAAACTACTTTTTACTAAACAACAAAGCAGAAAGACGAAATAACACATGTACGAACGAACGAGGCGAAAACCCACCCTCACACAAAATACAAAGCGCACAACTCTGATTTTTAATTTTCACAACTTTAGAAATGGAAACGAGTATTTTAGTAACGGGCTTCATGCTACAGTTGAGAAATGTCACCAAAGAAACAGCAGCGGAGTTGATCACTGCGAGAGGCGCTAAAAGTTAAAAACCCGCCCAAACACCGCCCGAATTACATTCTGTCAACTGCGCTCTACCGTAAATGCGGGTCAAAGTTCGACCAAATGTATTCGTTGGAAAATGAATTACATTTGGTCATGACATTTTCACCCAGCTGACCAATGGGAATTGAGTATTTGGACCCAAAACGTATAACTACATTAACAAGAACAATGTAATTATATCAAATGGGATTTTATAGATTTCTCTGTTGTCGACTTTCTGAAGATAACAACTTATCCTGTAGCTTCCCGAGGTACAAAATTAACCGTATCCAATCTAACTAAACAACACAAATTTAGTCGGAACATTCCTACTCCACTCGTCTCTCTAATACTCAAAAATGGCTCAGCAGCAGCCCGGACGTTTTATAGAATACCTATTTGAAAGGTCAAAGTTGGTCCCCGCAGAAACATTTAAATATCGGTGTTGAAAAACATGGTTCATTGCAACGTTTTAATAATATTAACAGTTACAAGGAGACATACATCAACCCAACAAACATAAGGTTTATAATAGCTAACGATTAAGTGCCCTACATTTTAAAGCTTTCGACAGATTATTCTATATTCAGCTGACTGTATTTTTGGGTGGTGGTGGGAGTGGTAGAATGGCGAAGATCACTGTTCACGCTGACCCAAAATGTTTAGTGTCAAGTACAATTTTTGTTTATTGTTTGTGCCAAATGAAAGATTCTGATTGAATCTGATTGTGAACGAGAACAAAGTAACCCGTCGCTCTATTGTGCACTTCAAAGGTGTTTTAATGATACTCCCCATTAGACTGCAACAGCTGGACTTTTTTAAAAATTTATTTTGGGATCGAAGAAACATCGAACAGTTGGTGTCATTATTGCGTAGGACATTTCACTAGTTGGGGGAGTCGATGCTCATGGGTGAAACTACCCATCAACCGCGAGTGTATGCCGGGCTCGTAAACGTACTAACCCGGAGCGATGAAGGGTATCATCGATTGAAGGGAATTTGTACACTGTACCATCGGCGTGTATTCAAGCTCGTTGCGACAGAGGAGGGGGTGGGTGTGGTGGGTTTTGAATCCCCCCCTTCCCCAATAGCCATCATAATTTTCAATAGGTGGAAATTCGAAGGTATCAATTCCAAAAGTTGGACATTCTGAGAAATTAATTTCCTTCAATTTTTCAGACCTTTCCGTAAAGTTGATTTTAATTTTCAACCCGTGATCACAGAGGGATGTAGCTAGAAGAGGTGTGGAGGGATGGCCAAAAGTTGGAAATTCGGTGAAGTAAATTCCAAAGGCTGAAAATTCGGTAATATCAATTTAATGTGTTCTTGTCAATATCATGAAATATTATTTAGGCGTACATTAACCGCCAGACCTATATAATTGCTACACCGACACTGCTGTTACTTAATAGGAAAAACAATGTAAAAAGCCTGTCAGTTCCGTATCCTTCCTTCACTGTTTGCTTATTGTGACTTAGCAGCACTTTTAACAGTCAGTGGCATATCGTATAGGAATTATTTTCCTTTATTTGATATTTATATTGTTCAGGCGTACAAGTAACCACCAGGCCTACATGTATATAATTCATGCACCGACACCACTGTTACCAGGAAATATAATTTAAAAAAAAACTGTCAACTCCACACAGTCCCTTGATTGTTTGTTTTTTGAGGATTTAACGGCACTTTCAACAGCCAAGGTCATATCGTGTAGGAAATCCTTTCCCCATTCGTACTGTTTTATATTTTCACGATATTGTCGATCATGTCGGATTTGGGAGATTAATACACAATTCTATTTTCTGAGTGTAAGTGTGTTTATTGCGTTTCGATTAGTCATTCACTTATAAACAGAAACACGTCTCGACAAGCAGTTTTGTTTGCTTCTTTGTAGTGTTTGGCGTTTTCGATACACCCCACGGATCGAAGTTTAAATATAGGAAAAAGGATTCGATGTCACATAATATTCTCTGGATATTAGTCTAAAACGATGTATAAGTTTACGTTTATCGTTAGGAAGCATAAGGAAACGCAGAGTGAATTGTAAATCATTTTGTCGGCAAGATGAACACGCATGCGCTGTTGGCAATCTGTCATTGAGAATATCTATCAGTACAATACCTTCCAGCAATAAATAAGCCTCCGCTTTGTCTCTTTGTTAGCGAATGTACTTTTACAATATTTATTATTTATTGATGTTTAAGGTCACATATTTCTGCACAATGGCTAATCATGACCTCGACAGTTTTACGGGTGGGGGAAGCCGGAGTACCCGGAGAGAACCACCGAGCAACGGCGAGCAACTGTCAGCTCCCCAACATACTAACTCCACACAAGCAGGGTTAGCATTGGTTAAAGACAGGCGCACCATCGACGTGCAGTACGCCTTAGTACACAACATCACCGTGCCCCCACGTGGGTAATGGGGTGAAGTGTCTTGCCCAAGGACACAACGCGGTCGCCACAGGTGGGATTCGAACCGAGGACACCTCGGATTGCAGCCTGCAGCTCTACCTACTGAGCCACCGCGCCTCCTACTTTTACAGTAATTTTCAAGTTGTTATTCTTCAGAGGGAAAAATAGCAGATCCCCCGTCCCAGACATTTTCTCACAGTGCTAATATAATGAACAGAAACAAAAGTTACAGAACATCAAAAAGTAGTGAAAACGCTTTTGTCTTATGTTTAACTCTTAACCTAATGAGTATTTTCTAGATATTTTCCATCAAATCTAGTCATGGCTGCTATAAAGTAGCCATGACTAGATTTGTTGAAAAATTAATCTAAATGTAACACAAGAAATCACAGGTGAAAAAATCTATTCAGTTTACATGGGGCAAATACGATTAAATGTGCCCAACTTATACTTATTTCAGTAACAAGAGAAACCCTATGCTGGGCAGAAATATCCGCCAGCAGCATGCAAAGAGTTAAATGGGTTTCAACTGAGAATAATAATTGAATGTTCAAACTGATTGGGAAAAAACTGTAAAAAAGCCAGGTTCTTTATTTTTATACAGCTCTATAGGAAAATGTCTGAAGTTTGTGAACTCGTACGCACATCGACGATACAAATTCGCAGACATTTCGAAATTTCCTTTTTCATATGAAATTCCCACATCCTTAGTGTTAACTTTAATGGTAGGTTTAGGAAATTACGGTGATAAACTTTCCTGTAAATCTCTTCCAATTTCGAAAAATGCTACCCATGTCTCCCGAAATGAGGCGCATTTCGTAACGACGTTCGACCGATGTAGCTAACAACATCGCAACGTATATATTACATCACAATACCCACAGTCAGCCGCTGGTGAAAACTTACATTTCCTAGCGGTAACGATGCCCACTGTCAGCCGCTAGTGAAAAC
Source organism: Pictodentalium vernedei (assembly GCA_031216915.1). Lineage (NCBI taxonomy): Eukaryota > Metazoa > Mollusca > Scaphopoda > Dentaliida > Dentaliidae > Pictodentalium > Pictodentalium vernedei. The sequence continues at coordinate 82,496,541 of CM062296.1, read as the reverse complement.
TTACATTTCCTAGCGGTAACGATGCCCACTGTCAGCCGCTGGTAAAAACTTACATTTCCTAGCGGTAACGATGCCCACTGTCAGCCGCTAGTGAAAACTTAGATTTCCCAGGATTATGGCACTAAATGAGGATCTGAATCACTTCTGTATCAAATTGGAAATATCCTTTGTTGGCCACAATGACACATTCGAGGATAATTGGAGAGTGTGCATGTGAGACGGACTGCACCCTAACAGTCTGTGGACAATCGCCTGGGGCGAAATAATTCTAAATGTAGCGGAGTTATTTTTCTGGAGACGAGCAGGGCGGGGCGCCAAAGGCAATAACCAGATAGGAAGAGAGAGAGAGAGAGAGTTAGGGAGAACATTGATGGCACGGGCTTAAGCGAGACGTAGTTAAGATACGACGAACGGCAGACGATTTAACTGCGTGTGTATGGACTGGTGTATGACTAACGGAAGAACAGAAAAACGCAAGAGTGGGGAACATGCGCATAATGTATGAATATACACGGAGGAGTGCACTCCTTCGTCGATCATTGATCTGGAAGACTTCTCGTCGATAATAGATCTGGTAAACATTGGTACTCCGGTTGTAGTATCCAAAGGATTTTTAAGAAAAAAATGTTTTTTTCCACCTATATTGCTAAAAACATCGCAACGTATATATATTACATCACGATACCCACAGTCAGCCGCTACGCGAGTAATGAAGCTTGTGCTGAAAATTTTCGGTTTATATCGCATAAACCGAAGGAAAACAACAGTTATTTCTTATAATTTAATCCGGATGTAATATTAAAATATAAAAACTATGTGTACGTGAACGAAAAACTTTAAATTTTCGCAAAAGACAACAGTCAAACTCAGGAAAGTGTGCCACAAACAGGTCACGTCAATCATTGTCAAATTGTTTGTTGTTTTGATTTTCGATCGCAGACGACAGATATTTAGCAAGTCACGTAACAATATCATTAAAAACATTTTTTTAAGTTCCCCCACAATCATGTTTGGATGTATGATCTTTTATTCGTCTCCCACTTCGGTATATTTTATTAAATTGAATTGTTCCCGAGAAATTATCATTATGTTCTCGCTGACTGGAGGCGATGAAAAATCGATCATTGATCTTTGTTTACAAGCTTGTTATTCATCTATCAGTCTGCTGTCACGCCCTCACGGTGACAATTGGTTTGAGTGGTCGGGGCTTCCAGAGTCTTCAAAGTTGGACCGGATGTGCGACCGTGTAGACATTCCAAATCATTACGTGATTTGGTTTATACGATTTTGACGACTTTCACGGTGTATGCTTTCAACCAATCCAACACAGAGGCGGGGCAAATGATTAAATTATATATGAGTAAACTTCACCCAACGAAAACCAAAGTGTTGCTTTCAGTATTGGGTATTTAGCAGTGGATGGAAGTAAGCCAGGGTGAAAGGAATCGATATACACAATACTGTATTCCACTATCACAAAATTCGAAAGCAGGGGACTCTTCCTGGGGAATATTACTGGACACATAAGTGATCTGGAAGAAGATATACGGGGAGGGGACAATGGCATTAACCAAACTGTCAGGAAGCTATTAGACGTCACAAATGAGCTCGGTCTAGAGATTCTGCAATGAGACATGTAAAGGCAGGAGACATATGAAAATACTATATGCCGCGATTGCTGTACATATCCAACTTTACGCGATACTATACAGAAAATGAGAAATGTGCCGAATACCACACCTTTTAAATCTGGAATACGTGTAAGAACGTCATGTAAGAACGCATCTGATTGGACGTCAAGCGTCTGATTGTCGCCATGGCGTGAATGAAATGCTTCGGCACTAAACATTATCAAGCAGGAAAGTAGAAACACAGCGGAATATGAATTATGCTTTAAAAATATCAGTTTCGTTCATTTAAGTCAAATTTAATCTAATCGTGGTATAAATACAAATTGTGTCGAGAACGTTGGACAGGATCAACAACCGTTGCAGGCTATTTTCCTGTAGTTCACGCGCGCCTTCGACGCTCGTGAAATGCAGGGAAACTTCCAACTCAGATCGTTGATTCCTGCCCTCCGTACTCCACGATCATTATTCTCTGTCTTAATATACTCACGTATACTGATCTATGGAGTGAAGTGATTAAGGTTGAAGTTACTAACCATTGCTGGGTGTATAACTCCTGCTGGAGATTTCCTGTATTTCACGAGCGCCCTCGACGTTCGTGAAATACAGGGAAACTCCTGCTAGGTTCGTTGATTTCTGTCCCCCGCACTCACTATGCTCTATCTTAATATACTCATTATTCTGTTCTGTGAAGGAACGTGATTAAGGATGAAGTGGATGACCCTTGCTGGAGTGGAAGACTCTTGCTGCGGTTATCCCTGAAATTCATGAGCGGCGAAGGTGCTCGTGATGCACAGTATATCCTCCAGTTCAGGTTGTTGATTCATGTCCTCCGTATTCCACGATCACGATGTTCTGTATTAATGTAGTCACATATACTGATCTATGGAGGAAAGTGGATGACCGTTGCTGGAGATGAAGACTCTTGCTGTGGTTATCTTTGTATTCCACGAGCGCCGAAGGCCCTCGTGGTGCACAGTAAAACCTCCAGTTCAGGTTGTTTATTCCTGTACTCCGTACTCCACCACGATCATTATGTTCTGTATGAATGTATTCACATATACAGATCTATTAATGGAAGTGATTAAGGAAGAAGTGGAGGACGGGTATAAAATAGTTGATAAATGGTCGCAACTTGATTATAGGTAAAATGTGGGAAACAAAACAACAACAATAAAAAGTGGAATAAACTTTAAGGAGATTTGGCAACTCACAACTGATATTAACTGCCCTCAGTATTTGAAGGACATTCACATCAAATCTTGAAAATAGTGCACAGCGAGGTCCGTGTCCAAGAAACTGCAAATGCTATAGTAACTTCACAGAGCAGAGAAAGAAGGTATTGGAAACTCCAATCATGACCATAGAAAAAAACCCCAAAATCAAGGTAACATTATACACAGCCCGTCTCTGTCAATAACAACACTGGAAAAAGAAGTTTGTAAATTCATGCATGTGAGAAGAATGTACTGGTGAACAGAGCTCAGTTTTTTTGCGGTGAACAGGAAGACTGAAGCGCAAAACTCAGCAAAAAGAAAAAGCGGGCGAGTGAACGGTTTTAATGTGTTTGCGCATGATCTGACCATACTCTCTTACTAGGATGAATTGGTCTAGTAACCCCACCCCACCCCACCTCATCTGGGCTCTCGTTACTCTGTATATCCATCAAAAGGAGCACATACGTCGTGTCCACATCATCACAATTCCCCCTTACTCACTTGTCCACCGGACGATGGGAACGCTGCATAGATTATATAAACTTTATTTTTTTACCCCAATTTATATTTTTTTCTGACTCGAAAGGCTTATGAATTGGTACGCTAAGAATGATCAAATGGATGTTAAGCTGAAATCAATGGAGATTGGAGAAACATGTTGTTTTTGTGGTGAGAGGTGTCGTACAAATTATTTAGGGGCCTGAAGTATTTATTACTATATGTTATCAACACACAGAAAACTGAGCAGAACTGAAATCTAGGGCTGTCACGATTTTTTAATTTTGGAATCGATTAATCGTCGCAAGTAATCGATGATAATCGATTGATCGTATCTGGATGACCCACATCTCCTCTTTGAAGTCGATAAAAATGAAGTTGATGTCAGTTGACCTACCTCAAGTAAACAACGAAGACGATCCTCTTTTAGTTACATTCAAAGCTTTGATGTTCTGAACTTTTGAACCGTCAGTGTAATAATCAAGACCGGTCGGCAGTTGCGAAGTTCGCAACTGCCGACCGGTCTTGATTATTACACTGACGGTTCAAAAGTTCAGAACATCAAAGCTTTGATGAATGTACCTGAAAGACAAATGCTTCCAATAGCTCCTTGGAGTTTAACATCGATGTTCTTAACTCTTTACCTTTAGAAACAATAGTTTTTTCAACATATTTTCTTTTAATTATTAAACGTCTAAAACGGGATATAATTTACCGATCATTCGACAACGAAAAATACTAATCGATTTCGCCGTGACCGATCAACAATCGATTAATCGTGACAGCCCTACTGAAATCGAATCTGAAAAATAAGAAAAAAACACTCCCAACTCTATTGTTGAGCGGAGGGTCCAGAATAGCTTAAGGAAAATACGACGCGCTATGGGCAGTATGGATGTGACCAGTCCATGGCGACTGCACATTATGTCAGTGGGGAGATAGTTGAAAATCAGTCCGATGAAAGTTACCTTTGGTAGCGAGGCTGATGTAGACTAATAGCGTAGTGTGTTCATCTATTCAAAAGATAGCTTGAAAGAAAGCTGAAAACAAAAAAACAAACGATGTTTAAGAGGATTTTGGATGTTAACCCTTACATGAAAACGGACGACAATTGCAACCAAAATTCTTGAATAACTAATTTTTTTCTCAAAAACATAGGTTATGACCCCTCATTGGAACGAGCTCAACGAGCTAGTTCCAATGAGGGGTCATAACCTATGTTTTTGAGACAAAAAATGAAAAAAATAATGAACATTAATTGGTATTTTTGTGAATAGCGCTGGCCGGTTTGGGCGTTACGTTGGGTAAAGGGGTAAAAGGGTATATAACATAGTTTGGATGGAGAGCCCATGTGGCGAAAGCTTGAGATCCTGGGCTTGGAAGGCGGATTTAATGATAGCTAATGGGAAGCTGTAGATTACAGGGTTCTCTTTCGTAGAGGATACATGAATAGAGCCACGGCAGGAAACGGGGCAAGAAAAAATGCTAACAATTGTTGGGTGATATCGAAACAAAACAGAGGCTCGAATTGAAGAAAACGAAAATCGAACGTACCGTAAAATGGAGCCTACCCGAAGGTAGTGAGTGAGAGTGGGGGAGTTCTCTATTCCGAAGGGAACATCAAATTGCTAAGTGGTAGGAGGCAGAGGAAAATGATGGGGGCAAATTAAGACTCGAAATAATTCCACTTTTCACCACGTGTTGTATGTCATCTATAATTTCATAAGTTGCTTTATTACACGCCTGTTCTTTGAAGTCCCCATGTGCAGCAAGACCAAACCATGCGGAAAATCAAAATCTGTTCCACACATATGTGTGGAACGGAGATCTTTGACGCACTACTTCTATAAACAAGCGAAATTTCACTGGAACTGTCTACAAATCGTCCACCGCAATTACAATTTGAATTGCTTGTGATAGCAAAAAATCGTCCTGCAACTTCTTGTGTTATTCTTCCGCGCTGGTACGCGTGCCATATCGATTAACCCATTCACACGAGTGTAACGTTCTGTGTATGTCCCGTGCTGTCATCAGAATTCGGGAGTTTATTTATTTATTTTTGGGGTGAAATTGGGATGGGGATGGGGGAGGGGAAGGGGGCATGGCTCCCCTGGCTATCCCACTTATTTACAATGTGCACGAAGAGCAGTTTAGAAAACTTCAATCAAATGACAAAAAAACTTCCAAGTTCCTTTGCGCCTTCTTTGAAAGACGTTTCTTCGGATGTACATGTATACATCATTACGTAACTGGTGACTGGTATATTAACGATTTATTTGTGACAGCAGATTAATAGATCATTACAGATACAATTTCTGGCAATTATTTCATCAATTATTTTATTATTCTAACATCCCAACCTCAATCCGACCGGGAAAACGCCAGTAGTTTCCTAATGTTTCAATATTAGCGTTTCTTTTTTTGGAGAAGCCTAAATGCTGTTGGTAGTTTTACAAATCTGCCCCCCCCCCCCCCTCCCCCCTTTGTGCCACTTATTTTAAGTTACAAATGCCAAATTTAAAGTTTTGGGTATATGATATATTTAAGGATAGAGAAGTGAAAAAGGGTGAAGGTTGAATATCATAGATAGCTTCGAATCGTTAATATTATTTAATGAGTTATCATAATCGTGAGTTGCTTCCCTTCGATTATTCGTGGAGGTCAACAATCCTTCTCTTAAGTTCCCAGATTCATGTCGGCATTGTAGAGCTGTGTTGTACTTAGTTTTCTTAATCTATATTGTTCAAATTCAATGGATTTTATTTAGACAGACAATGAGATCTGCCACACTCTATGTAAAAACAGGCATGGCCTTCTACAAAGCCGGCTTTAAATTGATGGGTATTGCCGTGAGTTTGGCTTCCAGGGAGGACTGATACTTTACAACAAAGTATCAGCAGGAGTGTCTATACAACATCACACTGTTACAATCGTTAAAGGCTTCGATGCGCCATCGTGGAATTCGATGTGAATAATACGAGAAATACGAAATTATCTTTGAAATTCTTGTGTTTCATGACGAACGCAAACGACGGTTAAGGCATTTTTACAGTAACGACACACATACAGTACGTGGAGAGTGCATTGTAACTAAATCACCCGCCAAGTGGAGTTATCACCCAAACTATAACTTTCAAATTTTGTGTACATCGACTAAAAACACAAGCAATGTTTCAGCCAATGGACCTCTGGGTTTAACCCGGAGGTCCATTGGCTGAAACTTTGCTTGTGCTTGTTATGCTTTGCAACAAATTTGCAATTATTTCCTGGGTGGAATCTCTACTCTGCGGGTGATTTAGTGATAATACACTCTCCACGTACTGTATGGAAAGGTAGGTACCAATAAATTTACCTTTATCCAGTAGTGTGACTGCCATCCGAAGTCCTGTTCGCAATCAATATCTGTTACTTTCCATTGAATGAAAAAAAATATACTGCACGAGATGGGAGGGAACGCTGAATATTTGGCTTCACTCTAGTTTGAGTAGCTTTTTATCAAAAAATTCGGATTTTTTAAATCGACCTTTATGCTTATAATTACGTCGGAACATCTTCCGAATCCAGACGGTCAGGCTACATCCTCTTCTCTGTTCCGAAATATCGAAAATTGTATGATGTCCTGGAGGTGGTGTAATACAAGATTGACAACCCAACATTGCTGTGAGTAACAACGAGGTTTCGTGGCGATATGAGAATTATCACGATAGCTGCATTGGACACGTTTAACCTCCATGTGACGCGGCGTAATGTAGAATAGTACGACAACGGAATAGAGAGTAGTCAAAAATAAAATCTGTTCTGAAGGAAGTCATCTCCCGAGTATGATATCAGTTGTTTTCGTATCAGATAAGGAAAAGACTAAAAGATACCAGTTTCAAACAAATTTTTATGTTTGTATAATTCACTGTAATCCATATTTACATTCAAAACAAAAAGTTCCACTTTATTTTTTACACTATATACAAAAGATTCGATTAGTGCATTAAATGTCTCATCAGACCGACACTTTGAAAGTAATCTAAAATTTGTGGTACCAGTGAAGGCATAGTTATAATTTTAAAGCTCCGGGATTCACAGGGATCCGATAGTTTTCAGTTCTGCACGATTGCAAAGAGGAAACCTGCTACATAAACACTATATATACCCTCGTTGGGTAAAGGGTTAGAAGCCAATTTAGTGGCATTAATAAATCGGCTCGGATGTTTCTGAGTTTAATGGCATGAATATAATCTTAATTTACATCAAATTTAATGTCATTAATTTCCGAATTTATTGACATCAATGTAGCTCATTATATTAAGGGTATTATTAAATTAATACCATCAATTTTCTGAATATCATAGCATTGGAAGAATAGATTAATGCCGTGACTGTTTCTGGGATTAATCACATGATTATAACCTTAATTCAACCCAATTAATGATATTAAATGCATTTACAATGTGCACTATTTTGAAGTAAAATCGCACTGAGTAAGTGCACCTTTGTCCTTATCAAACTACATCATCAGTGTCACTCAATTCCTGTGCCCAACACAATACAATTCTATACCAGTACAGTACGTGGAGAGAGATTATCACTAAATCACCCGCAGAGTGGAGATTCCACCCAAGCAATAATTGCAAATTTGTTGCAAAGCATAACCAGCACAAGCAAAGTTTCATCCAATGGACCTCCGGGTTAAACCCGGAGGTCCATTGGCTGAAACATTGCTTGTCTTTTTTGTCGATATGTACAAAATTTGAAAGTTAGCTTGGGTGATAACTCCACCCCGCGGGTGATTTAGTTACAATCCACTCTCCACGTACTGTAAATAGAGATCATTAACTTCTTTCTTAACCTCTACTGGGATACATGTAATGACGTAAATAGATATTAAAATTCGACTGTATGCACGGAATGAAGAGTGTGGATTACTACCTAATCACAGCGTCATGTATTCCCCACTCGAAAAATATTGATAATTGTTTATAAAAGCATAGGAAACACCTGCAAACGTTCGACATAACTGCATTGAACTTCGGGTGAAATCCGATGCTTCATGTGATGGAAGTTTGCAAGTACGTCTTGTGTTTTATCCCCAGAAGATGTAAATATTTATCAAGTGAAAATTCTATACCACTGCGATTTTGTAATAATTCACCCGCCACATACAGTAGTCTTAATATTATTTTTCTGTTTGATCAGTTCAGTTCGTGATTTCAATACCAACCTCGCTAATAGCGCATTATATTTGGCACTGCACCGCGCAAGCACTCTTATGTATTTCAGACTACTTCATTATTCTACAGTGAGGAGCGCATGACCGAGCGAGCATTTTCTGCGCTAATTATAACAAAACTTGTAGTTTCACCTGTAAAGTTGATAAACTGTTGGCCATCGAATGTATTTTCATAAAAAATAATTTCGCGATTGGGCGCATCATGTTCATCGACGGTGGTTGCTGTGGGAAACATAATTAGACTCCGACCTTACGAACTGGGCAATTTTAACATCCAGGTGACGCGGCGAATTGTAGTACGGCACTACAGCGGAATAGAAAGTAGTCAAAAATCGAAGGAGTTCTGAAGGGCGTCATCTCCCGAGCTTGACAACAGTATTTGTTTACATCATATATGAAAAAAACCTACAAAATATCAATTTCAAACAATTCTTTACATGTCGTAATCAACATTTACAATGGAATGCAAAACGTTTTGGTCATTTTTACACTATATACAAAAGATTCGGTTGGTACACATGAGATTTCACCAGACCGTCATTTTAAAATGGACTATACCAGGGGTTAAGTGAATATATAATACAGCCGCAATGTAGATATTTTCCTAAGTGAAATGAGTGATGTATTCCAAATGTTTCCTCGGACCGTGATGATTAGAAATAATACAGTTGACACTAGAAGTCATGTGACTGTATTGTGCACTATTTTGAAGTAATAACGCGCTGATACAGAGCAAATTTGTCTCTATCAACTGTCCCATTTACGTCACTCAATTCATATAGAAAAACACAGTGTCCAACTCTGTACAATTGAATATTAGTACATAGAGTTCACTAACATGATTCCTAACCTCAACTTGGACACATGTACATGTAATGACGTAAATAGTTATAAAAATTCGACTGCAATTACAGAATGAAGAGAGTGGATTACCACACAATCGCAGCGCCATATATGCCACACCACTCGAAAAGTATTTATAATTGTTCAGAACAGCACAAAAAACAATTGCAAACTTTCATCACATGGACCACCGGGTGCAACCAGGTGGTCCATGTGATGAAAGTTTGCAAGTGTTTTCTTGTGTTTTGTCCTTAGAAATTGCAAATAAGTGGTAAGAGAAAAGTATATCCCACAATGATTTAATAATAATCATCACTCAAATGCTGTAATGTCAATATTTTCTTCCTTTAAGGGAGTTCAGTTCGTGATTTCAGTACTGACCTCGCTAATAGCGCATTTTATTTTGCATTGAACAACGCAAACGATCTTGTGTATTTCAGACTACTTAATTCTTCTGAGATAAGGAGCACATTAACTAATGAACATTTTTGCGCCAATTGTAATAAGATTTCTAGTTTTAATTGTATCATTATCACCGTTTTCGAACCTGGATGCGACAGAAGTTTCAATAAACGTAGTAGTAGAACTGTTTATTATATATGTATGGACAGGCGGTCTGAGAAAAAAATTGGTTCGTTTTCCTGCCAACTGAAATATTCCAGACGGGTGAAGCTAAGCATAGTCGATGACAAATTTGAGAGGTAGACTGGTTCCAGGCCATAACAGAATCGAATTTATTTACAAAATTAGACTGGAGGAGAATTTACCTTTTTAATGATATTCTTAACCATTTACCTTACACAGCTGACTGATTATCAAGCAACCACGTAGAGTTGACATGATTTCTATTTTTTCTCATTGAATGGGTGAAATTTTATTTTCCATAAAGTTACAGAGAAATTGTGTGGACGAAATAAAGGTTATATCAATAAATATGGCTTTTAATTTTGGTGGGGGCGGGGGGGGGGGGGGGGGGGTGCTGGGTGATTTTTTTTGTGTTTTGATGAAATGTGAATTTTCTTAAATCTGTACATGAAAATGATTTATGAAAAAATGAATGGCATGTTACTAGTTAGAAATGTTTACATGGTACATGATAAACAATTTACAGAAACCTATAGAAGTACATGTACGTTGGAATAAACTGAAATAGCATACCCCTGAGAGCTATATATATATAAGGGATCAGAATATTTGACCTCAATGTTTTTTTATGTTCTGGTACCACACGGAGAATTGAAATGAACGGTTCCAGAGTACTGAAGGACTGAATAGAATAACTATTTTAGTGTTATTTGAAGACTCGTATAATGCAGTCGAAAAAAATGTTACGTTCTTGTAACCTGTCATTTCATTTAATCTTTGTTTGATGTGTATCAAACAAAGATTAAATGGACCAACAACTTTTGTATATGAGGGATCAGAATATATTTAAACTCAATGTTTTTTTATATTCCGGCACCATACGAACAATTGAAATGAGCGGTTCCAGAGTACATTTGAAATTAGATTCTTGTCTCTGTATTGTGCACTATTTTGAAATAATAGCGCGGTGAGTAAGTCCACTTTTGTCCCTGTCAAACTGAAGCATTACGTAACTCCATTATGTACCAGTAAAGAGAGATCATTAACATCATTCCTGACCTCTGCTGGGATACATGTACATGTAATGACGTAAATAGATATTAAATTTCGACTGTATATACAGAATGAAGAGAGTGGATTACTACTTAATCGCAGTGCCATAATATTCTCCACTCGAAAAAGTATTTATGATTGTTCATAACAGAACAACAAACACTTGCAAACTTTAATCTCATGGACCACCTGGTGCAGCTGGTGGGTGATGTGGTGGAAGTTTGCAAGTTCTTTTTGTGTTCTTTTCTCTTCATAAATTGTCCAAAAATGCTAAGTGAAAAAAAAAAACATTTCGTTTTGTCACTTAATCTTTTCTATCCTGCATAATCGTTTTTTGTCTAATCCTTCTCTAAGATAATAAATTATGTCCTACTTGTTTCCCCTTAGTGAATAAACAGCGAGTAAATAATGATCATAAAATTAGTTTGTAAATATTAACCCTTTACCCAACATAACGACCAAAACCGGCCAGCGCTAATCTAAAAAAATGCCAATTAATTTCTATTAGTTTTTTTCCTTTTTTGTCTCAAAAACTTAGGTTATTACACCTCATTGGAACGAGCTCGTCGAGCTCGTTTCAATGAGGGGTCATAACCTATTTTTTGAGACAAAAAATGAAAAAAATTAGTTATTCAAGAATTTTTTTACAAGTGTCGTCTGCTTTTCATGTTAGGTAAAGGGTTAATAGCCTTTTAATTTTTATTATCTAGATCATTATCGTTTGTGGGTTTTTTGGCTACTAAAATACGCAGAAGGACCAGGTAATATTAATATAAAATATCGTACTTTGAGTGAAAGAAGGCGCTTTACCGTTGCAGATCGCACTTTGATGAACTCAAAGAACAATGCATGGTTAATTTTTTCTCATAGGCAATCAGATTCAATTTAGAACCAAAAAACAATAATAATTTGGTAGTGAAGAAAAATTCCACTTGACACGGGCGGAGGCGGGGGGAGTTTGGAAAAAATTGCAAGACACTGATGCTTATTTTTTGTTTTCAACGCATCTGAGGACCCATCCACTTGACACGGACGGAGGCGGGGGGAGTTTGGAAAAAATTGCAAGACACTGCTGCCTATTTTTTGTTTTCAACGCATCTGAGGACCCATCCACCCCACATGTATATTTTATCAATTTCCCGGTGTTATCCGGACATCCCACCCCCTAAGTACATGATTCTGCCTTCCCATCCCCGCCAAAAACGATTTTCCCCTGATTTTTCCTAGAACATCGAATGATGGATAGTCTGCCCAGTGATCTGTGTGCTACAAGTTTACTTGTTAAATCAATGGATCCTAGTTTTTTTTAATCTGTTCTGCAAAGAAGGATATGAGCCCATGTCCAGCTGAAGGGTGTTCAAGTACCAAATCAATCTGTGTGTACTGTAAAGGCAACTATTTTACATTGAACATTTTGGTGAAGAGACACTGAAGAGTCCAGAGACTTCAGATCTTTTGCTAGTCATGTGCTGAAGGCAATAAGCTGAATCATTTTTTTTTCTGAGATTTCATAGTCGTGGATTTCCAATTTATTTTTCATTTCAAACATGTAGAACCCTGGTAGGGATATTAGATGTCATAAATAACTCTTGCTCGGGCTTACTGCCTTCTACATAGTCATATGTGGATGGCAGTAAGCTGAGTCATTTTAGTTTATGAGTTTGCTAGGTCGAGGGTTTCCTAATCATTTTGCAATTCAGTGAGATTCAGGTTCACGTAGAGCCCAAGCAGATGTACTGACCCTTTTCCTAACATAGTGGCCAGAAACGGACTGATTATTTAACCAAAATAAGCCAACCACTGCCAAAAGTATCTTAAATATCTCTTAATAAAACCACACAGATATGGATATCATCAGAACCAGATCATCGTGCCTGTGCAATGGTATCTATATTTATATAGATTTGAAAAATTGTGAGAATTGTTTGAAAAATCTACAATTTAATTTATGTTTTGTTTTAAAAAGGAGTGTTAGGTAAAGGTTCAATGTCATGAATGACTCAGCCTACTGCCTTCCACATAGATAAATGTGGAGGGAAGTAAGCTTAGTCATTTATGTTTTTGAGGGTTTTTTCTCTGAGGGTTTCATAATCATTACTAATTTTAAATTTTATGCAGATCCCTGGTAGCGCCTGTAAATATATTTGTTGGAATCGCGTGTGCTTGACGTAAAAGCCAGTAATTTATTTTTTAATGTTTTTTTATGTTATATACTCCCTACAATGGTAACAGACAGGGAGATTCCTTGATATTTTCATGATAGATCTGGATATAAAGTCTCTTGTTGCTGAATGTACAATGCACATCTCTGTGCAATCGAAAAAGTCAGTATTTTGTTATTACATCCACATATGAAGCTGTTCACACATTTACATTTGCTCTGTTTTACCGTGAACCTACTAAACACATTGATCAGTAATTTAAATAATCAAACACAGAATCAAACACAGAACCCTAAAGAAAACCTATCTTTAGGGTGTTGTTGTGTTTGATAATTGAAATTACTGATGTGCTTTAGTTTGAATGATTAAGTATATCATTATACAGGACATTCAGTATCAGATGAGCCAGGATAACTATTCAATAGTTGTATAATCCATGGTAAGTACGCCCTGATACCATGAGTATTTTTTATTGGTTCTTTAACGGTATGCTACTGATTTTCATATAAAATGTTCCCCAAAGTTGTACAAAAAAAATTGCAATCACTCGGAAAAAATTGATGTTGGCCTCCTTGTTCACCCACCCACCCACCCACCCACCGCGGCATCAGTGTCTGCACCCCCCCCCCCCCACCTCTGCTTGACAACAAAAATATTCGAGCCCGCGTGAACACTGCAAGGCTGATTCTACTCCATAAAGGCGACAGATGTTTTACATAAGTATTTGATGTTCCCAACGGGCCATAGCTTTGATCATCTGTAACTAATTTCAAAAGATAACATGTTCACTTAATCTATCCCGAGGTGAACAAAATTGGTAGACATGTGGTATTCATCGACGCATCTTGCTATTATCTTGTGGACTGTCACAGTAAAATGTTAAAAGACGACACAAATTGATACTAATCAGCAATTAAGGACGTGCAGTTGAAATTAGAAATCCTATCACTGTATTGTGCACTATTTTGAAGTAACAGCGCGCTAAAGTGCACTTTTGTTCCTGTCAAACTGCACCATAAGAGTAACTCAATGCCTGTAGGAAAACAGCGTGCCCAGCTTTGTACAATTTTATACTATTAAATAGAGATCATTGACACCATTCGGACCTCTTCTAGGATACATGGACATGTAATTACGTAAATAGATATTAAAATTCGGCTGCAAAAACAGAATGACGAGAGTTGATTACTACTTAATCGCTGCGCGATATATTCTCCACTCATAAAGTATTTATAATTGTTCATAGCAGCACAAGAAACACAACCATTCATCACATGGAGCACCCGGTGGTCACTGCGATGAAAAGTTTGAAGGTGTTCCTTGGGTTTTGTCCTCAGAAATCTATCTACCACACCACGATTTAGTAGTAATTCCCCTTTACATACTACAGTCTCAATGTTTTATTTTCTATTTGATCTGTTCAGTTCATGTTTTCTCTAGCGACCTGGCTTATTGAGTATTATATGTTGCATTGCACATCACAAACGCTCTTGTGTATATCCGTTAGACTACTCCATTCTTCTGCGGTGAGGAGCACATTAATTAACGAGCATGTTCTGCGCTAATTGTGGCAGAATATCCAGTTTAAATTATAATATTCAACAACGTTTTGTCCAGAAAAGCAGTCATCATTTTTAAACATCAATCTGACAGAGAAAATAGTTTCGTGTTTTGTCGCAAAATCCGTCTGACAAGAGAAGGCCATCAATCAATCTCGTAATCATGCAAGCATGTTCCACACCCTCTGGCTCGTTGGGAGCCCAAGGTATCCACGTCATTATTTCTCCTTTCCAATTCACAAAAACGTTTTCCTGACCACTCTCGAATCCATCAACAAAGACTCCATCTGTGAATGAAACCAACAATCATACGTATTAATAGACATGAAATGGATGCATGTATATCTTACCTCCCACAAGTATCTGGTAATTTCATTGGTTCAAAGATGTCACATGTAGACTGCATATAAAACCATATACTTCCTGTCAACATCAATAAACGCTGACAGCTATGGGTAATCTCCCCATTTGTTCATTGATTATTCAAAATGGCGGCAGCCGATAAACGCTTCAAGTTGAAAGATTGAGTGTTGGAAGCCCATATGTGGTCTGAAGTGCGGGTTAGGCAATCTAAACGGCTTCATATTCTGTGGATGTGTGTCATGTTACCTTCGAAATGAAACTGTATGGTATGAATGAATTTGCCTTGTTACAATTTATGGGAGAGTGCTCTCTCCCATAAATTGTAACAAGGCAAAGACACGTGAACACATTGTGAGAATTCTCTCATTTAATTTTGATCGCTGTTGTTATTAGTTCTGTGCATCGATGCAGCAGTCGGTAAGATATATTCGTTACGCATTTTGTTGGTGGCCTAATATGGTATATATGGTGTCAGTTAATTTCATATTGGACGAGAGTTCTCGTCCAATATGAAATTAACTGACACCATATATACCATATTAGGCCACCAACAAACTGTGTAACTAATAATATTTGTCGAGAAATACCAAATACTCCAAGCGTGTGAGATCGCAGAATGCATGAGACGAAAGAAAAAAAATGGCTTGGATCAGATTACATGCCATTTGAGCGTTTTTATTTTTGTTATAAATTTTGTTTTCCGACACAATCGCTTCACATTTAGCCAAACTAATGACCAAAACTGGTGGGCGCCATTTACGAAAATCGCCATTCAAATTTTTTCATTTTTTTCATTTTTGTCTAAAAAACAGCGTATGACCTACGTAAGCTTCGTTCTGGGGCCGAAGAATTGATATTTTTAGTTACTCCTTTTTTCTAAAGTGTCGTCTGCTATTTCGGTAAGGTGGAGGGTTGAAATGTATATCCTACTTTCGCGGTGCAGACGTATTTGAAGTCCGGTCAATAAACATATTTTCGATATTTTAAATGAAGATAACATTTTTGTCGAGTGCTCTTAAAAAGATTAGTGTTGGACCTGAAATTTGGATCCATCGGCAAACCCTAGTCATATCGTTTGTTTTTCTAAGCCTCATAGGAAACTTGAATTCTGTTTGCTAGAGTTAGAAACATGAACCAGGCGTTTATGTGGTTTGATATCGGTTTTATCACTGATCTCCGTACAAGTGAATCCCGGGAACGCTCATTGATCACATCTAGATATTTGTCTCCAGTGCCGCCATCTTAGAACCGGAAGTTGCTATAAATAAACGATGATCAACATCATTAATTTTTTCGACGATTTTCAATGTCCTATGCCTTGTAATCACCGATCGTGATTTGAAGAATATACTTTGATGTCTTGAAAAAATATGTTGATGATGTACACATTTTTAGTGGAAATGCAAATTTAATATTTTAAAATATTTTACTCATTGTATTGAAACTTTGATGCCGTGTAACTATTTTACAACTACAGCCAATCTAGGAAACAAGCAGCATACTCTCACCTGTAAAATGAGGTCCTCGGAGAGTGAATTTGGTGTTGCTACCCTGCACAACAGGGTTGCATCACTAAATTGGTCTTAAACCTAAACTGAAAGAGGTACCCAACAGATAAATTGACTCACTGTGTGGGATAACATCAGCAAACTCACCCTTCTTGGGACCTCATTCTGCAAATGACCGTTTGCATATTCCAGGCTTGAATACATCTTCAGCTTATTCAAACTTCGTGAGGAAGGCGTGTTTTCGCGTTCATGGGCTTGATGCCATCTTTGGGGGTACATGCCAACGCTCCAAAATTCCAGTTGTATCCAGTGTATCCAGATCATTTGGCTCTGTCCATGCTCTCTGGGTTTCTACCAAACGAATCTGGGCTCATGCGTACAGAAGAGTTCTACCGTATTAATAATCTAACTGGAAAACGTTACCTAGTTACTCAAGAAATATCGCTGTTCGGTAAGTGGAATAAATGCGAGTTGAAATTGCAGGAGATAACACAATCTCTATTTACAGGTCGAACATACAGTACGTGGAGAGTATGTTATCACTAAATCACCAGCAGAGTGGAGATTCAGACCGAGCAATAATTGCAAATGTGTTGCAAAGCATAACCAGCACAATCAAAGTTTCAGCCAATGGACCTCCGGGTTAAACCCGGAGGTCCATTGGCTGAAGCATTGCTTGTGTTCTTTGTCGATATGTACAGAATTTGAAAGTTATAGCTTGGGTGATTTCTTCACTCTGCGGGTGATTTAGTTACAATCCACTCTCCACGTACTGTATATCTAAATTGTTGAAATAACCTTACGAGAGAACATTAAACTCTTTCTATAATACGACTAGTTGGCATCTCTTATAAAAACAAACATCTTCCAACAAGGCTTCAGAAGCTATGCTTGGAAGTAGAATTTCACAATATATACTTTTTTTATTTCAGATATTGCCTTGTGTAATACTTATATATACATATACAGTTAAAACCAGAAGTCCTGTCATGAAATGCGCACAAATAGCACGTTGATATGCGCGTTAATGTACGCGTTATGGCCCAAGTAAAGCTATCAAATTCTATGCATATGGCCTGTGCACAAGCAATGTTTCAGCCAATGGACCTCCGGGTAACCCGGAGGTCCATTGGCAGAAACATTGCATGTGTTTGCTATGAGTAACCAAAAGAACCTGCCGTGCTTTGCGTGTCGTTCGATATGGCAATTGCGCGCAATTCCAACGCGCTATTAAGCCTAGATAAGCGCACTACTCATGACAGGACTTCTAGTTTTAACTGTACATACATAGAACAGCACCAGGTATTCTAACAATACAGTGTTATAAATTTAAAAGGTGGCAACGCAGATGTTTTCTAAAAACGTTAAAATATTAAATTATTAATTGTTATTTGATATTGAGGAATTTGAGAGTACTCATATTCCATTAAATCTGTGCTATAATATTGATGGTTCTTGTGCGAATAACTTTATAATCCAATAGGACGAAGGAGATGTTTTGTATTTCTCTTTATCCTTATTATTGGCGAATTAAGCAATCTAACGCAATCCACATTGTTCGTAGGACAGCTGCAATTTTGTCTTGAAAATGGATGGACAACAATTTAAAACAGTAGAAATTCTTCAACTGATCAATATATCATTACATTAGTGGACATACATTTTTCTCCTTCACAGCAATAACGAAATTTTTTTGTAGAAAGATACGCATAAATTACCCTTGTCAACAATAAAGCTTAAATCTCTGGTTCACTATCTTCATTGCAGAGGCCAGAATGACATATTCAGGAGTTTCCTTGAGTACTTATTACATGTACAGATATCTTTCGGAAAATAATCCAGCTTCACTAAAATTCTTTTTGAAAAAATCCCTATTTATTTATTGCTTATATATTTATTTATTTATACTGAAGTCACATAAGTAGAGGGAAATAGATCATTCTAGCCAAGCAAAAATTCATTTCT
Source organism: Pictodentalium vernedei (assembly GCA_031216915.1). Classification (NCBI taxonomy): domain Eukaryota; kingdom Metazoa; phylum Mollusca; class Scaphopoda; order Dentaliida; family Dentaliidae; genus Pictodentalium; species Pictodentalium vernedei. Next base: position 82,477,939 of record CM062296.1, on the reverse strand, counting down.
ATTCCGCCCCGAAATTTAAGCCTAAAAGCAATGGGAATTTAGCGTGAAACATTTTCTTGCCCAGCTAAAAAGGACTTAGTCAATTTTCACCTGGGCTAGTATTTCGGTTAAGGTTACTCCAATGGGAATTTGTTTGTGAGAACAAGAAGAAAATTCAGCTGTAAGAAAAATGATCCCTTTTTCCATTCAAATTTCCAATAGGAATGTGTAACGGGTGAAGATCGCACGCCTCGGACATTTGCGGAAAAAAACATTTTTCCGCCATCGTCATCTTTTTGCTCAGTGTTATCCGAACGGAGAGTTTGTGGAGGATTGTAAAGCGTGCCTTTTGTTCTCGCCCCTCGCAAGTGGGCTAGAAAATACGATGTTGAAAAAGCTCTGTTTCCATAAAAACATTCTCATTGGAATTCGTAAAGTGTCACGATCCCGTCACCCGTCTCATTTGTAATTTTGCAATTACCGCCGTTTTACTCGGTATTATTCGAATGGGAAAAACTGTTAAGAATTGTAATGGGTGGTTGATAGCGAAGAGAGGAGAAAAATGCATTGATGTCGCCATTGTCACCTGCATTGAAAAAAGAGAGGAGATCTCTCCACCCCCCACCCCTCTACTACTTCAGTTAAGAAAATATTTCGTTTTATCTAGGGCTGTCACAATTAATCGATTAATCGATTGTTGATCGGTCACGGCGAAATCGATTAGTATTTTTCGTTGTCGAATAATCGGTAAATTATATCCCGTTTTAGACGTTTAATAATTAAAAGAAAATATGTTGAAAAAACTATTGTTTCTAAAGGTAAAGAGTTAAGAACATCGATGTTAAACCCCAAGAAGCTATTGGAAGCATTTGTCTTTCAGGTACATTCATCAAAGCTTTGATGTTCTGAACTTTTGAACCGTCTGTGTAATAATCAAGACCGGTCGGCAGTTGCGAAGTTCGCAACTGCCGATCGGTCTTGATTATTACACTGACGGTTCAAAAGTTCAGAACATCAAAGCTTTGAATGTAACTAAAAGAGGATCGTCTTCGTTGTTTACTTGAGGTAGGTCAACTGACTTCAACTTCATTTTTTCGACTTCAAAGAGAAGGAGATGGGGGTCATCTAGGTACGATCAATCGATTATCATCGATTATTTGCAACGATTAATCGATTCCTAAATTAAAAAATCGTGACAGCCCTAGTTTTATCAGACCCATTTTTAAGACTGTATTTTATCATCAAAATACTTTAAAAGTTTGTTAAATGATTCTTTTCAAAGTAAGTTGACAGCGAGAAAAAAACATTTACTTATTTAATAAATAACACTCGAATGGTAAAGGAGAATTTCCCCTCATTCTGATAAAAATAAAATATCTACTTGCAACATAGAAAAATACTTTAAATAAGTTACACCGAGAAGGAAGTAATTGATTAAGAGAGACTGACTTATGCATTGAAGTGTAACAGCAAAATATTTAAATCTGTTGGTTTATTCAACGTGTATTGAGAAAGGAATTACTAATTTATCTTTTATCCCTATTTTATGCAAATACAGATTTCAGCACCACAGGAAAAAAATGAAAATTTGTTACTTTCAAATCTTTTCAATAAGGTCTTTTTTTATAAAGAACCCAGTGGAGATTCTTGTTTAAAAGGATATTTCCGATAGTATATTCGTTCGAAAGCTGTTTTGTGTCAATGCCAGTGTGTTTTTATTTCATTTCTATTTATTTCTCACACTTTCGGCTATGTTTTTCTCTAAATGACAGTAATTTTCGACAATTAGTGTTTTACCACATTCGAGAGCTGGTGAGATTCAACTCGGCTGAGCGGATGTTTGAAAGGTTATACAGTGGAACCCTTTTAATTGAATAGCAACTTTGCCAATGAAAATTATTCAATTAACAGGAGTATTCAATTAACAGGGATTGTGTAACTTTCCTGTATTCTAGAGACGAACTTAGCATTTATTCTATTATATCTTGTTTGACAAAGCTCCATGAGCTCTGTCAAACAAGATATAATAGATTAAATGCCTATATTGGATGTACTGAGGCCAAATAGGTCTATAACCAAAGGAAAACCGGCGAGATTCAGGGTAATTTCTCGACATGTTACAAGATTTTTTATTCAATTAACAGGAGTTTACTCTATAACCTATATTCAATTAACTGGTAAAATTTGTACTGGAGGTATGGTAAATGGTTTTGTGTTGGGAAATTATATTCAATTAACAGGGTTATACAAATAAGATATATCCAATTAAGTGGGCTCCACTGTATTAATCGTACGGAAGCTGTGTATGTGGTTTATCCTGTTTTGTTTACGATGGGTATGAGAGTAGGCTCAGCATATATCCGCGACTGGTCACTGTGGTAGAAACACTGAAAGTTGGATAACAACATTTAATAGTACTTTATTTACTCATTGTTAAAGACTAAACGCTGAACGTTTTTTTATAATTTATTTATTCTTTTTTTCTTATTATGTAGAAATGAAAAATCATTTAAAAAACGAAAATAACTCAAAATTATTTTCTGAAAAAATCAAAATTTAAAAAAAATTAAAAAGTAATTAATGTTTAAGGATTAAAAATCCTCCGTTAAGAGACGAGATGGTTTGTCGATTTCTAGAATTGAAGAGGACTATTCCGGAGAGCAATATGGCTGAACGAATGGATGATATGGAGATGAAACGAGAGACAACGAAGTAGTTCAAACCTGTGACAGATACTAAAGAAGAGATGAAAACCCGAGTGGTGTCATAAAAGGGTAGGTAGGTCTCTAGGGGGCATAACCAAAATCAAAAGGAAACTTTCTCTCGACACCAACAACGCATCACAAACAAAATAAAATTGATTTGAATCAGCAACCATAAGTTATTGGACGGAAACCAAATTGCAGCCATATTGAAATGGTTACCTGATCTAAAATCGAAATGAAGCGTCCTTTAGGCACCAAGTAATGCACACCAACAAAGCATGAAACTGATTCGAGGCAGTATTCCTTAGTTATTAGTCGGAACCCAAATTCAATATGGCTGCCTCGGCGGCCATATTGAATTCGCTAGCTTATCCAAAAACTAGTCCAACTCTAAAGGAAGCTTCCTCTAGACATCAACAATGCATAATTCAAAAATAAAATGACTCTGGTAAGCATATATTAGTTAAGGATGAAAACCAAACTCAGTTTGGCCGCCAAATTCAATTGGTTGAATTGGCTAGCTGATCCAAAATCGAAATGAAGCATCCCCCGGACATCAATAATGGAAAACCAAACAATAAAATTGATTCGACTCAGGAAAGGAATCTTCCATTAGACAACAACAATGCATAATTCAAAAATAAAAAAATGATTCGAGTCAGCATTCTTTAGTTATTGGGCGGAAACGAAATTCAATATGGCGGCCATATTGAATTGGCTAGCTCATCCAAACAAAACTGGTCCAACATTGACTTGAAGCTTCCTCCAGACACCAACAATGCATAATTCAAAATTAAAAATGATTCGCGTCAGCATTCCCTAATTATCGGACGGAAACCAAATTCAATATGGCTGCCATGGCGACCATATTGAATTGTTGAATTGGTTAACTGTTCCAAAATCGAAAGAAAGCTTCCTCTAGACAACAATAATGCATAACTAAAAATGGAATTGATTCGAGTATTCATCAGTTGTTTGGCTAAAACCATATTCAAGGTGGCTACCTTAATAAATTGGTTACTGGCAGCAATCATGGTGCAGCTGACTGGTCCAAAATCGAAATGAAGCTTCCTACAGACACTAACAATTAATTCATAATTGAAAAGTAAAAAATGATCGGATTCAGCATCATTAGTTATTGGACAGAAACTAAATTCAATATGGCTGTCATGGCGGCCATATTGAATTGGCGAGCTGGACTAGAAGCAAAATGAAGCATTGACTAGTCATCCACAGGTAGACCCTTAAATTATGAGTTGATCAAATAAGCAGTTCTTTGGTTATTTGACGGAAACCAAAAGTTAATTGACAGACGACATGCAGACAGACAGACGGACAAACGGCGTGGCAACAGCGTAGTGACCCCGATAGGTTCTCTGGAGCATAAAAAGAGATCAAAAGCAGACACCTATTTACATGCCTTCTATTTACGATTCTTATTATACGACTTATGGTTACACGCCCTTTGGTCAACCTAGTTATACACCATCGTCTCCAACATCCTCCTCCTGTTCAGTATCAGCACGTTCCTCCGAGTCCTTCCGAGATAGACAGAATTGAGACCGATTCGGGGAGTGAACGATCGACAGTTACTACTGCGAGCACAAAGGTAGACGCCAGAAATATGAAACCCGAAGATTACGCTAATTTACAGTTAAAACTAGAAGTCCTGTCATGAAATGCGCACAAATAGCACGTTGATATGCGCGTTAATGTACGCGTTATGGCCCAAGTAAAGCTATCAAATTCTGTACATATGGCCTGTGCACAAGCAATGTTTCAGCCAATGGACCTCCGGGTAACCCGGAGGTCCATTGGCAGAAACATTGCATGTGTTTGCTATGAGTAACCAAGAGAACCTGCTGTGCTTTGGATGCCATTCGATATGGCAATTGCGCGCAATTCCAACGCGCAATTAAGCCAAGATAAGCGCACTACTTGTGACAGGACTTCTAGTTTTAACTGTATATAAGACAAATCCGTGGAGTGCAGACATTGTGTTCAGCTTTCGCGGGGGAGACGATGGCAATCTCTATATATGTGACAAACGAGTGGAAATAACCGACAACTATATCCTGATCGACGAAGATCGAGAATACGAAGGAAATAAAGGATTGTGTTATCTGCTCGTGCTGGGTAAACCTAACGGTTATGGGGAAGATGATTACAAAACATCCCGCGATCTCCTGGTTCGTACGAATATTATGAGATTCCAGAGAGACGAGACCGAAAGGGAGCAAAACTTCGAAGTGGAAGAACGTAGTGAGACCCGCATGGGATGCGAACAAAGTATTCGCCAACTCCGTCCCCAGACAGGGAGTGACAACCGGGATCACAATGTGCTACTGGAGAGAATAGATCTTTTGATGGCGAGTCGAGCAACCAGTAATTCCGGATTGAGAAACGTGTTGGTAAGAATATGTGCGAATTTTTGTGAAAGAAGGTGATGAATAGAGAAACTTATAAATTGATTATGAACGCGTTGATAGAAAAATAATTAATTAAATTAAAAAAACAAAATTATTGAAAAAAAAAATAAGACGAAAGAAAAAAAATGATAGTGATAAAGAACAGAAGATTTATGAGATCATACATCTACCGAGAATAGGGTTTGCTGGATTCGATGGTGGGATCTTTGTCGCACCCCGTCACCAGTGTTGTGGCGAAACAGATCGTTTCAACCATCTTGAAGGTCGGAAAGAAGACAGCGATGGATGTGGTTAAAAAAGCCGCGATTGAAGCCACCTCGAAAATCTCTTCAGAGGGTGTCAAGAGAAGTGACGATGTAATTTAGAATTTGATAAGATGGCCACAAGCTACTCGGTCGAAATAGGAAAAAAGATTCTAGCGGCGAACATGAAACTTAGAATATCAAGGGTTCTAGTGTCGCACTGATACAGCAACTCGCTAAAACGTTGACAAACAGCAGCGGATCGGGATTGAAAAGGGTCTGAAATAAATTATTGAAAATAATTTATTATAATAAAATAAGTAAATAAAATAGTTTTTTAAAAAGCATAAAAACAACTTGAAGAAAAAACACCTATGAGAATGGAAATCAAAGATTATCGTGGAATGCACCAAAGACTGAGAGATCGAATCACAAACTCTTTCCCCAACGCATAAGAGGATTGATAGTGAAAACATCGAATTGTGGAAAGACGAATATGTTGATGAGGCTGTTGTTGCGACCAGAGTGGTTGGCTAACGATAGATTGTTCGTGTTTGCCAAGAGTCTCTTTCAACCCGAATACGAATTATTGAGAAAAAACTCTGAGCGCAAACTTACCGAAGGACGTTATAATGAGAATCTTCGTTCATCGAGATGATTTCGCAAATGCGATCCATCACTCGCAAAGATCATGCAAGAAACATCAAGAATACCCAGAAACAATAAAACGTTGAATGTGGAATGTAAATTTGATGAAAATGCAAATGACGTCCTCTCAACTTGAATTCGAAGCACTAACATCTCATGATTTTTGATGAGTTGATATTGGAAAAACAGAATCGGTGCGAATCTTACAACGTTCCAGGACGTCGCAGAAATATGTACTGTTTCTACCTGTCTCAATATTAGTTCAGTTTGCCGAGACATGCCGTAATATAGAATACAAATTTTCTGTGCCTGATTCGTCAAGATCTCAAGAATCTCAATCACATTTGCGACGATCACGTGGCCAACAACATGAGCAAAGAATGAATTTAAGAGATTTGGTAAGTTGGTGTGGGATTATGCGCCTTGCAGTTTCGTTTATCATCGATCTAACGAGTGGTAAATGCCACGGAAAATATAGGAATAGATTCGACAATTTTTATATTCCGGACGATTGCAATTAATAATAATAAAAAAAACATATTCAGTAGAAGTAAAAAATAAATAAATAAATAAAATAAAATAAAAAAAATCATTTATTAAACTATATAAAAACAAATGCTGCGAGAATACTAAACTCAATTATTAGAAAATATAGCCGAGATGAAACTTTGCATGCGCTTTATATTTTGTATCACTTTGCTTGTATCCTTATGTATTTCAGTGGATTATTTCCTTTTACTGCAGTAAGGAGCGCGTTAACTAACAATCATGTTCTGCGCTAATTGTGACAGGACTTCTAGTTTCAACTGTAAGTAAGAAATAAAAAAAAAAATAAAATAGTTAAGAAATTAGATTTAAATAAAAATGAGGAACATATTACACATAACGGAAGGTATAATACGAGACAGAAGTATTCAAGAGTACAGTTAAAACTAGAAGTCCTGTCACGAATAGTGCGCTTATCTAGGCTTAATTGCGCGTTGGAATTGCAAGCAATTGCTATATCGAATGGCATGCAAAGCACTGCAGGTTCTCTTGGTTACTCATAGCAAACACATGCAATGTTTCTGCCAATGGACCTCCGGGTTACCCGGAGGTCCATTGGCTGAAACATTGCTTGTGCACGGGCCATATGTACAGAATTTGATAGCTTTACCTGCGCCATAACGCGTACATTAACGCGCATATCAACGTGCTATTTGTGCGCTTTTCGTGACAGGACTTCTAGTTTTAACTGTATGAGGTGCAAGAATATTTACACGTGGCGGAACTAGTCTCAACAACGAAGGAGGGATAAGACTCAATATTGAAACGCTAGATCTCTTTCTCCATCTGACGACTGTTATCTCCAGATAGAAGGACGATAGACGAAAAGGGACCGAGCGACTACGCTGACGATGACATCATCAAATGGGCACATGCATCTTTTCAGCAGTATATCATATAAACTCTCAGGTCAAGAGAGATAAACTGTGCTCATCCCGGTCAGGTAGCCACAATATCCAGATGGCTTTTCCACATCTCCAGGACTCAATCAGCTGTGGATAATTTTTTTTTTTCGTATTAAATATATGATTTTTTTTTCTCCTTCACAAAATCTAAGTCGTATATTCTCCATCCAGTAATAAATGCAAAATACATCCTCGATCATAATTCCTGGGATTTCTCGGCATTTTCCAAAACTGCTGAATTCGAAATCCAAAGGTTCCGATTGCCCTCGACTCTTGGTCATCGTCTTCCACCACTCTATCAGCTCGTCCTCGTCGAGCTTTTCCAACTCCGATGCGAAACACTGGTCTATGACGTTTTTGTGTTCTGCGGGGTAACAGATGTGCGCCTCGATCGATTCCACCGACATGCAACCCGGACAACTCTCGCTCATCGCTCAAGGAATGTTTAAATGCACGTGATGAGCACACACACTGTAGAAAACATCTCCCAGAAACTTCTCGCGCAGAAGATCTCTCTTTATATTTTCCGATCTTTGATCTTTAAGAATTGCATTGTTTTTAATTATTTTTAATTTATTTTTTTTCTAATTTAGTAGAAAAGCAAAAACGACAGCTGATGTTTGCACTCTTTTTGATAATGGCGACGTCAATATTTTTAACAGCCGAAAAACCTTCGCGATCAGCCACCACCGCCACACACTACAATTGTTAACAATTTCCCCATTCGAATAACACGGAGCAAAACGGTGATAACTGCAAAATTACAAATATAACGGGTGCCAAAATCGCGACACTTTACAAATTCAAATGGGAAAATTGTATGAAAATAGAGTTTTTCGACATCGTTTTTTCCAGACCACTTGCGGGGGTGAGAACGGCGGGAGCGATCTACAATTCTCGACATAATATCCACTCGATTAACACTGAGCAAAAAGACGACGATGGCAGAAAAAAATCGTTTTCGCAAATGTCCGAGGCGCGCGAACTTCACACTTTTACACATTCCTATGGAACATTTGTATGAAAACACTTCGAGTTTAATTTTCTTATTTTCACAAACAAATCCCCATTGAATTAACTTTAGACGAAATACTAGCTCAGGTTAAAGTCATTTTTTTTAGCTGAGCTACAAAAATGTTTCAAGCTTAAGTTTTGGGGTGGGCTAGGAATGAATTCTTACTAGGCTAGAATCGGCTTTTTCCCTCTACCCCTGTCTACTCACATATTTTTTCGCAACAGCTAATCGTGACCCCAGATGGTAATAAATTGAAATTTAATCAATCGGTTATACCCATGTTACCAATTTTTAGGATTTCCACCCCAACCATGGGTGACTGGGTCCTATGTCAGCAGTAAAACATAGTTTATGTACCACAGAAAGTAAGCATTGCTTCACTCCCCGGGGAGTAGATCGGGGGTGAGTGGGTGGGGGTAAGAGCAATCGAGAGAGCTATGCAGCACTGTCTCTTTTTTCTCATGACAGAACACGCAAAGCTATTTTTCTGAAAATCTGCATATGTGTATATATAAGACCTGCTTTAAAATTTTGTTATGAAAGCAGATATTTATTTCCTACCCGAAAGTTGCTCATTATCACACTCGAATTTTATGACATCAAACTCTGCTAATATGACACCGATCCCGGCCGATATGAACCAATCTAGAGTTGTTCCCCTTGATGTGTTATTAGTCGGCTCAACGAGTTCGTTTACATTGAGACCGTTACTCGTGGAATGTGTTCGAGAAAGTTTGTCCTGTATGATGAAGCAGTTTGAAGTACATTGTTTGAATTATGAGGAATTCATGTTGGCGATGACGTAAGACTCGGCTCGTCTTCCCCAGTTGGGCGAGACAGACGTTCAGATAGCTGAACTAAAAGAAGAGCAAACTTTGGAATTTGTGAAGAGAATGAAATGCTATAACACAGTCGGAAAACTGTGATGATTATGGCTGTTATGATTTTTTAATTTAGGAATCGATTAATCGTCGCAAATAATCGATGATAATCGATTGATCGTACCTAGATGACCCCCATCTCCTTCTCTTAGTCGATACACATGAAGTTGAAGTCAGTTGACCTACCTCAAGTGAACAACGAAGACGATCCCTTTTTAGTTACATTTAAAGCTTTGATGTTCTGAACCTTTGAACCGTCAGTGTAATAATCAAGACCGGTCGGCAGTTACGAACTTCGCAACTGCCGACCGGTCTTGATTATTACACTGACGGTTCAAAAGTTCAGAACATCAAAGCTTTGATGAATGTACCTCAAAGACAAATGCTTCCAGTAGCTTCTTGGGGTTTAACATCGATGTTCTTAACTTACCTTCAGAAACAATAGTTTTTTCAACATATTTTCTTTTAATTATTACACGTCTAAAACGGGATATAATTTACCGATTATTCAACAACGAAAAATACTAATCGATTTCGTCGTGAACGATCAACAATCGATTAATCGATTAATCGTGACAGCCCTAGTGATGATCTGAGAATATTTTGGAATTATTTATTTTGGTTTAATAAATAAAGAGGGTCTTATTTAGTTTGTTCATATCGGCCGAGGTAACTAATATATTGGTCTAAGAACTCTACGTATCATTTGAGATACACAATAACTTTGTCATATACAAATTGAAATTTAAACTATATTTATTTTGGTAGTGATGGAGATCTTACGGACATTTCAAGAAAGCATGGGTACACGGTTTTACGAAATGTTTGACAGTATTTAGGTTTTTCGACATTATTTTTGGATCATGTTTGTAGTTTTCGTTTGTCGTTGTTTTAACATATCATTCCTTGTTCCTGGTACATAGTTTATTAGTCCTTGGTAGACAGTAAATGCAGAGTTAAGTTGTATTTGGTTGATGATTCATTATATGTTAAAAGTCTTTTGCCTTCAATTAATAAATCTCGTTTAGAGTAAACGCCCACTATGCATCAAATTTTTGCAGAAAATTGTTTCCTTAATCGCACGTATTTCCAATGATGAAATTTGCCAGTTATGGGTTCAACAAATATAAAATAAGGAGATAGCGTGTCAGGCAATGTTTGAAATCACCAGCTGTGTCCACAGTATAAGTGAGAGCATCCTGATTTGGACTTGCACTATCAAACTGTCAAGATCATCGAAAAATCCACCTTTGACAAAGGCTGGGCTGTTGCAAGTCTTGCAGAGGCTAAATTCCAATGTTTCTCAGCGATAAGTTTTACTGTGGAATCCACAAACGCTTTCAATCTGAAGAAATCGGTGCATTGTTACAATGCAGTTTCGCCAAAATAGTGTGGTAATGTTATATCTATTTAATGTACAAGTTACCAGTATTCGACTGTCAAATCTGGCGATGTGGACCTTTTGGGATCCTGCAGCCGAGGAGCTCCGTCTCCTGTGCACCATCAAAGCCATTCCATCGCACCAAGTTCATTTCAGTATTGAATTGCCTTCTGGCACTTACCAGTTTCTTGGGTATGTTTATGGGTAGTTGAATGAAAACTCAAACAAAACATATGTTATTTCTTCTCTTGTAAGGTGCTGGAAATTGTGTTTGGACAAACTTTTAACATTATTTGTCAGTGAGTGGTAATAAGGCACTATTTTTTGTTCTTCAATAGTACGTTGTATGCTATCAAGTTTACAAACGGGCTGCACAAAATTGCATGAATACTTCATGCTGTCGCGAATGACTCGTGGCAGAATGAACTATTTACCTAATAAAATACTGCATCATTTACAAAGACTCACGACCTGCGAAGCCAAGTGAATTGACAGTAATTAGTCGATTAATCCGTTATTATCAAAGTGCAACAACAGGTATAGGTATTTTTAATACACGCATGTTCTAGGAAATCTCAATCTACAACACCGCTAAACCATGCGGAAAATGAAAATGTGTTCCGCACATAAGTGCGGAACGGAAATCCTTGGCGGAATATTTTTAAATCGAAGCGAAATTTCACTGGAATATTCTACAAATCGTGCAACGCAATTACAATATTAACGCAATTACAATACCGATAGCTGAAAATCATCCCCTGAGTTTCAATGTGTTCTATATGCCAGTAGGCACATAGAACACATTCGAACTCAGGGGACGAAATTTTAACACGGGTTCCCCTCGAAAAGTTGGTTGGCGATAAAATGTGTTTTTTTTTGTTGACAGTTGTCAAACGAATTGCTGATGCCCTTCTAATAATTTGTGTAATAAACACAGAACGACACACGCGTGTGAATGTGCCATCGCAGAAGGATAAAACTCGAGGCCTGCGACCTTTCATTTTATCATTCCGCGCTGGCACTCGTGCCATATCGATTAACCCATTCACACACGCGTGTCGTTCTGTGTTTGTACCGACATCATTCAGCCCGGCCATAATTGAATCAGTGGTATAGATATAGCTGAGGTGACTGCCCTTTTTGCCTACTGAGGATTTCTGCAGAACATTCGTGTTTTGTCGGAGTTTTCCGTGACAATTTATCCGTCCACTCTTGAAATAATTGCCAGCTCACTTTTGAAGTAATTGCAGTTTATTTTTTTCAAAACTCGCTAAATTTATTTGAATCTTACTGCGACATGCACCCCCCCACCCCCCCCCCCCCCAACATTTACCACTTTGGCACCAAAATAACCCTGGTGAATACACAGCTTACACGTGGCGTCTTTAATCCAATGAAATCCTCAGAAATTTATAAGGTGTATGATATTATAAGTTGCATTTTGTAACTTGCGTTTCGTAACATCTACGCTGATATCTAAAGTAATGGAAATCAGTATCATAAAAAAAGGCTCCAGTTTAATACTAAGATGTATGTGTGTGTTCAACGTTACTCAATGAAAGACAGACTCTGAGAAATGTACTGAATACCCCAAAATATGCACGCGTTGAATCTGACTTACGTGTAAGAACATCATGCAAAAATGCTCGTCAATGGACATTACGCGCATCTGTCTGGTGTAATGACGTGAATGAAATTCTTCGAAAACAAAACCGTGTGAAAAAAAGAAAGTAAACAGATCCTTGTTGGGTATACCTTTCTTTAACCCTTTAGCCAACGAATCGGCCGCATCCGCCCACGTAATAAGCAAATTCAGCAGTTGAAAAAATATTATTTTTCCAAAAAAGTTAACAAAACCATATCATGTGACCCCTCGTTGGAACGAGCTCGTCGATCTCGTTCCGACGAGGGGTCACATGATATGGTTTTGTTGGCATTTTTAAAACAAATTGAAAAAATGATATTTAAAATAATATATTTTGATATCGTCTGCGTTGGGTAAAGGGTTAAACATATCGGCATCATTTACCCAATTCCAGTTCACTCGTGGAATATATATATAACACAGCACATAGTTCGGCGATAGGGGTCAGCGACCATGTGAAATTCCGGAAAGCTCAAACTAGGGTCGTTGATTCCCGCACGTCTTACCCAATCCTCGTTTTGTTTTGTCTTAAAATCTGATTTTGTGTTCTCTTTGCCTTATATGGCGCGATATCAATGAACTAATGACAATGTCACGCAGCTACGGGTGGACAATTTTTCCACGGACGCAATAATATTAGATTCCAAAGACAAATTATAGGAATAATCATTAAGAATTTGACTAAAGAAGCACGAGGTACAACTCTGTTCTATATTAATTAAAAATTTGCTGATAATGACTTTTACTACCTGGTAAACACATGCGCGGATACCACTGCCCTTACGTGGATTACGGGCATTGCACGGTGGCTCTACTGTACTCTACTGTGCAGCTAAGTTTCTTGCGACTTAATGTTTTTGAAGAGAGTCTCATGCGTTGATATTATACGCGAAAGCGGAACGACAATTTTGCAATGTTCTCAAACTTATAAATCCGTTTTGTGAATAAACAACACACATTGACCTGCAAATGAGATTAAGACATTCTTAGTGCATTTGTTCTGAAGATATTTAACGAAGCCTCCACCATCTAATTACATCGTTTGACGGAATTTCTATCAAGTAATTCAGTAAAAATACATTGCATGTCTTGAATTGACATTGAGCATATCGTCTAATAAGATGAGGAAATTGAGTATTACAAAACTAATAACTTCAAAATTCCGTAAAGAAATCGCCCCATATCTTATTAACAGAAATAGCGTGAACAAAATGTACCGGCAAATTAAAAGCATTGTTCTCTGTACACCTTTACACAAACGTGTAGTCACCTTTCTCACTACCCAACATCAAACAAATGCCAAGCACAAATACTAGTAAGATGTATCAAATTTCCAATATCAGCACTTGTTACTTTTTGTCAAAACTAACTGAAATGCGTCGTGAATATTAAGATGCATTGCCATGAAAATTGTGTACATCATGAACACATTTGTATTTTGCAGATATCAATGTATAGTATTCAAAAGCAATCGCGAGGAGTCATAAAACTGAAACTCTCGAGAAAATATATTCGAAAAGCATTGTCTGTTTATAACAACACCAGCCTCCTCCCCCGCCCCAGCGTAAACACACACACATTCTTGGCGGCACCTTTCTGTTCGTTAGCAAGAGTTCCAGCAATCCGTTTGTAACGAGATCAGTGATCAAAATGTATAATGTATAGCGCACCAAGCCTCTACCAGGCCTGGCATTCTTAAAAATGCAGGAGGGCTAACACTCGCTTCCCTCACATGGCCTAGGCGAGCGATTAGCTCTCCTCGAGCTTACAAAAGCTAAAATTGCAAAACGAAGTTCTACTGTTAATGAATTCTGCCATGTGGGCTTTGTACATTTTATTTGGTGCTGCTAACAAGTTAGTCTCTGTGAGACGGCTACACTGCCCCTCCCACACCTCCGAGCCTTGGGAAGGCCCGGAGGTGTGGTAGGGGCAATGTGGCCGTTTTAAGAGACCAATAACATACATGTAGCAGAGATCTTAAAATTTGTGGGTTTTAGGCATAGGCGGTTATGGTAATCATTATTTTCTCACACCACGAGGGCTGGTTTTCGCACTCCTTAACTTTTTTAAGGCGAGCAGTAGGCGAGCGAATAGATTGCTCTCCAAAAATGCCAAGCCTGGCCTCTACCTAATACAAAAGGAAGACACTTCTAAACAAAATTCTTGAACTTTTTTTTTTAAAATTTTTGTCGCAAAAACATACCTTATGACCACTCTTTGATCGAGCGCAAAGGTCATAAGCTATGCTGTTGAGACCCCCCCCCCCCCCACGAGAAAAAAAAAATTAAAGGGTAATTTTTGTGGATAGCGCTGGTCGGTTTGGGCTGCTACATTGAGTAAAGGGTTAATAACCGGTATTTTAACCTTTTAGGGTATTTTAATCTGCTTCTGTTGGAGCTGACGTCCCAGTTAAAATTATGCTACACAATACTGAATGTGTATGAAGAAGTATATACCGAAAGTTTAATGTTCTATATCTGTAGAGAGGCATTTTTCATGGTAGCACACAATTCACCCAAAAATAAAAGCAAAACACAAACCCACAGATAATGCATTTTTACAGGCAATACTGAGAGATCTAGTATTGTTATCATTAGAAAAATGATTGGCTGGGAGTCTAAAGATGCTAAATCAGATTAACCTGTTGGTTAGCAAAGGATCCTGTCGATATTATTTACGCCATGGCTCTATTGTTATCTTGTGGGTAAACAAGTAGTTTAGAGATCTGAACGCTGTGTCTACCCCACAACGTTCAAATGCCGTTCATTCAAATTATCAGCAATTTCCCCGTTTTGATTCGACGGGAATTTTTGACAGCGAAAATAAATTGGAATTATATGTCAATTGTATGCCCAATCACCGATTGCCATTTAAAGTAGATACATTTATTTACATCTGTGCAGCTCAAATGAGCCTGCTTTGAGATCAGTGTATGACATATCGTGAATTTGACACGGAGTAACTGCACGGAACTTCGGAAAGGCGCCATATGTGTTTATGCTTTCCAACACGCATTTTATCGAGCCCCCTTGACCATCCATATCGAATTCTCGGACGCTTTTCGCATGCCCACACGCGAAGAGACGAATGGCACAGGTATTTGTCTATGCACGTTCCTGTACATGTTTTTTTGTCACAGGATTCCAGTTGTAAATAGTAATGGTGATTTTTAAAAACAAAGACATTAGTCACACTGTTCACCCCACCATACACAATAAACAAAATCCAATATAGTCTAAAAGACACTGTCGTAATGCGAATAAGTAATTGCACTATCGATGACATTAGGTAAGAGAGGCATGCAATCAATAAATGTTTCCTTTTTTCGAGGCCAAAGTTCCCGTCAGTTTTGGACGGGATAATTGCTGAAAAATTGAGTGGACGGAATCTGAATGTAGAGCGGTAGCCGCTATGTTCAGATCGTTGACCTAGGTAAGCAAGCAATTGGTTGGAAGTACCTAATAGAACAATAGACTAGGTGTTCAAGTGGCGTCTCTTGGATACCTCTTGTCAACTGATTATACCTGAGTATTGTGAGTTTCGTTGTTGTCCTAAAAATGAAAGGCCAAAGAATATAAGAACATTTTGCTTGGCCAAATAAAAAAGTAAATTTTTCGCCAGGCCGAACATTTTCACCCTTCAGTTAGTGAGCGGGACCAGCACGTTCCAATGACGTCAGTTAACATTTGTTTTGAAAGAACAAAAAGAACGTTCATGCCTATACTTACCATGATTGGTAATCGTATTTAGCTGTAAAGATGATACTTGGCCGTGTAGCGAACATGAAGTAAATGTGGCTTGTAGCTATTGAACAATAATCATAAAAATGGAAGGATCACAGTGAATACGACTTGGATAAGGTGTGTGTTCGTGTGTGTGTGGTGTGTGTGTGTGTGTTTAAAATGACACAATCATGTTTTAGAGGAATTTTGAATGTTGGTTTCTGATCCCCCGCCGGGATTCGAACCCTCGGCAACACCGCGTGGCAATCAGGAGTCCAGCGGCTAAACCACTAGACCATTGCACACCGTCAAAAACGATGGCTGGAATCTAGCTTTTCAGATGATTACTTGGTTCATCTTCCTTTCGGCAGCAGCATGAAAGTGTGGAACGGGCTGGCTACAGTACGACGAAAGTGCTGTGGATGGCCTCAAGCGAAGACTTGCACGTGCTTGCGTGTGTTTTTCAAATGACACATTCATGTTTTAGAGGAATTTTGAATGTTGGTTTCTGCTCCCCCGCCGGCATTCGAACTCTCGACAACACCGCCTGGCAATCAGGAGTCCAGCGCCTAAACCACCAGACCATTGCACACCGTCACAAACGATGGCTGGAATCTAGCTTTTTTAGATGAAGTCCTCATGATTACTTGGTTCATCTCCCTTTCGGCAGCCGCATGAAAGTGTGGAACGCGCTGGCTGCAGTACGACGAAAGTGCTGTGGATGGCCTCAGGCGAAGACTGGCACGGGCTTGTGTGTGTTTTTCAAATGACAAAATCATTTTTAGAGGAATTCGTTATTCGAGAATTTTTTTTTTGGAAGTGTCGTCTGCTTTCCATGTTAGGTAAAGGGTTAATCACTGTTATCGGAAACGTTGGGTTTTTGTAATAACTCGACGCCAATTAAGTGCTGTGAAACGTTCTTCTCTTTTTGAATTGAATGATCGCAGGTGCAGTTGCTGCCCACAGTACAGATTTGTATTGGGGGAAATACGTTCCTGTTGATGGATACAACACAATATTCGAAACAATGAAACATAAGGGCTGACAGCTCGATTAAATGGAATGAGTGCTAGACCTAAAGCGGCATTTGGCAATTGCATTTTTATATTCCTCTCCAGTGCAAACACTGAAGTTGTATGTGTAACACCCTACCATACCGTTGACTGGCGCTCCTAGTTGATACAGAATATCCTTAATATGCAGTCTCATGCTTTCGCTGCCTACCAGTAAAAGATGTCCACCATCTACCGTGCACTTGTTCTTGGCATCCTCCTGATTTAGTACTGTGGTAAAACTGTATCTTAGACAAAGTGTCACGTCGGAATAAATCCACAGTGCATAGTCCTTTTCGGTGGGGCATACGCTTCGTGATGCTGAAAAATAGCGAGCCAAATAAGGGCGTAAACACACAGGTATAGAATAAAACTTGACTGAAATTTCTAGGTTTTCGATTACAAAGAAAAGCAGCTGAAAAATGGAAAAGTTCATGAAAAGCCGATATACATCTATAATCACAACAAAACAATCCCACCTTCAGTAATTATATTTTTTGTACATCGGACGTGGAATGTGAACAAACCTTTAGGGAGAGTTATCCTTAGCTCAGTTCCTATGGCGGCAGATCACTCAGAGTTAAACATGTCGCTGCAGCAAACCAGGAGCCAGTACTATAAAACTTTTACAATTCTGTTTTCGAGAATTACATTTGCTGCCTATTAATATAACTGACAAAAATAAATTATTAGATTGATACAGGCGATAAAAAATGACACTCAAGCAGTTGCATCTTCCCATTAATTGAGTTTTCCGTGTTAAAACCTGGGAACATAGACAAATGTATAGTTATGTTTTAAAACCACTTTTATTTATTTTCAGAAATAATAAGGTTATTGCAAATTACGCTATATAAAAACAAGCCCCATGGTTGAAGGTGTTACTTTAATAAGCCTGGGATAATCCTCTTGTTTTTTGTATATTATATACAGTGTTTATTTTGAACACTAAGAAAGCTAGAGATGTGAGCCATTAAGATGAGATTAAGCCTTTCGAAAAACAAGAGCTTGCTATTTAGCTATTTGACAAGCAGTTATCCGAGAATCATTTCCTTGAGCATTGCCCATCCAAATCAGAGGTACAGTACGTGGAGAGTGTATTATCACTAAATCACCCGCAGAGTGGAGATTCCACCGAGGAATAATTGCAAATTTGTTGCAAAGCGTAACCACCACCAGCAAAGTTTCAGCTAATGGACCTCCGGGTTAAACCCGGAGGTCCATTGGCTGAAACATTGCTTGTGTGTTTTATCGATATATACAAAATTGTAAAGTTATAGCTTGGGTGATGACTACACTCTGCGGGTGATTTAGTTACAATCCACTCTCCACGTACTGTAGATCGAGAGAGAATTCGTCACTCACTAATATCATAAATGGTGGCAAACTTCGACCACCATTATTCTATGGTGGCACTAGAGCTCGCGGCGCACAAATTTAGGAGATTTAATGCCCATTTATATGATAATCATCTAGTACCTAGTCCACTTTATCAGTGTCGTGAACTTGAGACCTCTAAAGGCTTCCATCTTTATTGTCCAATGTTTCTTAACGCACGCAATGGAACCATCAATGTATTCCCTTTCACTATTTACACACTTCTTTTTGATTCAGAATGATTCCGTAATGAGGAAAACTGTCTAAATTTCGATGTAGTTCACGACTTCATCTCACAGAGTGGCAGATTCCATTGACGACAACTAATTTTCGAACACACTTCTCCTTCCCTAAAAATTCCTCTAGTGGTGTCAGCACGAATAAGACCATGTTCTACCATTTTATTATCTAGTTAATGACAGAGCTGCTTTATAGAGATTATTACCATTATGTGGATGTACAAAATATGTATCCGAGTCGAGCTCCGGGTTCTAAGGGCAGATCACGACGAGTCGTGATCTGCCCTTAGACCCCGGAGCGAGACTCGGATACATATTTTGTACATCCACATAATGGTAATAATAATTTTATCTTACAATATATTGGGGATAAGTCAAGAATGTAGACGAATATATAACGAACTATTTATTCGTACGGATGAACAAAATGAAAAGAAAATGGAACTCACGCGAAAGGAACGTGCTTGTATCCGACTCCCTGATACAAACATCTGTATCAGGAGGGGGGGGGGGGTCGGTTACACGACACTTGCGGAGTTAATACAGACAAAATACATATTGATTGTAAGATAAATTCCAATACCTTATTTCTATTCAGCTGTAAAGAAAATGCGCCATGTATTCGGGATGACTACTTCTTACATCTTCTTGCTTTGTTACTTCTTCCTTTTATTCACTTATTTTTTTCTTTCAGTTTGTCCACTTCCGATCTCATCCGTATGTGTAGTCTACACAGTCAGTATATCGCTGGATAGGGGGCAGAGCCTATTGGTCAACGTGTTCTGCGCATGGATTTAGTATAAATTGCCCTTCAGTTGCGCTTGTAAATAAATGTGCGCCATTACGTAGTTGTAGGTGCATACGCGCCTAAAATGCCCATCTAGTAGGATACACGCTGGCGGTATGATTGTACGAAGACCGAGGTTAAACCAGATTCGCTTACCCGCCAGCGCTCACACCCCTTAAGCTGCGATATACATGTTTCATTACTACTGATCAATGTCATCACCTTTACGAAAAGTGCTATTAAACGTAGGAGACGACTAATATAAGTCGAAGGTTTTCTGTCCAATCATTGTCTACCTACTAACTTGATTATCACTGTTGCAGTTATTTCGTGTACTGTTAGCAAACTTTTTCATTAACCCTTTACCCAACGAATCGCCCGCATTCGATCGCGTAATATGCAAACTCAGCAGCTGAAAAAATATTATTTTTCGAAAAATTTCAACAAAACTATATCATATGACCCCTTCTATGGAACGAGCTCGTCGAGCTCGTTCCAAAGAGGAGTCACATGATATGGTTTTGTTGACACTTTTTGAAAAAATTTAAAAAATGATATTTAAAATAATTTTTGAAAGGGTTAATCTACTATACTGTTATGTAATATATACATATAACATTATCTTGAATAAAATATTGTTTAAACGAAAGAGAGAAAGAGTGACAGAGGGCCTTTCACTGTATTGACCCGTCCGAGCCTCATCACACCTCCCCCTTTCTACCTGAAAATCAAGAAACAGAACTGGAGCTACCTGAAAGCTGACACACATCTCCCGTCTGAGGCACAAAACAAAAAGAAAAAAAAAACATTATAGTGAATCCCCAATCCGTTTGCTTTTCGACTGACGTTTTTTCTACCTCTCGATCTCCGCTGCCGCAAATGTGCAATCCAGACACCTTGGCTTGAGATCCAGAAAACTGGAACACCAACAGACCAACCCAGATGTCCAGGCCAGCTCCACACCAAATATAACAACCACGAATAGGAAGAGGGAATGACAACGTGGTGGCGACGAGAAAAAGGGAAACAGAACGAGTAAAACTAGGGTGCGTGTTCGAGAGCGACTCGATATCCCAAGACTCTGCAGTGCCGATCTGCAGAATCTGTAGAACAATGGGCTTCTCAAACAGGTTTGGGCTTGCGCATACCCGTTCCTCGACGGGGACTTTGAGCGCGTACATAGCGCCCTGGATGTCAAAGGCGTACATCGGAGTGCGTACGCTCAGTAGGTTTTGCGATTTACTCCCAGTCCGATGGTAGTAATTCGAGTTCATCATGGTTCTGATTGTGGGAGTTGTGAAGCTCTCGTATACTGCCTCCTCTGTCAAGGCGGCGCAACGTTTTCTTCAAAGCTTGGTACACTGTCGGGGCTTCCGCGGTTTCTACCTAGCCCTCGTTTTTGGCAGCCATCATAACTTGTAATTTCTAGCTCACCTCTTCTCATGGGCGGAGTTTAGCTTCTGTTCTACTACAGCTATGGATACCGAATAGATTGTCGGACCCCTCGAAAGCGGCGCTTATCTTTCATCGCAGATGTGGAATGGTTATCGTGTACGAGTGGACATACTCGCCCGTGCCCACCACTGCATTGGCCAATCTTGCGAAATACCGTCCAGTTGCGAGAACAATATTGTGATTATTGCGGCATCATTTGTTCTGGCTGCATTCTTGGACAAGTTCCGGAACCCCATAACCTAGATGCGCTCTGATTCGATAATTTTTTTCCTCGGCCACAGATATCTGCCAATGTCCTACTTCGCGCCTAGCAGCCATTTCCTCTCCCAATACATATTTGGTTTCTGTCCATCTCTACGCCATAGTGTCACACTAATTGGTTTTCATCAGCATGAGGCACATCTTATCACAGCATGGTCCGGCGTTTGTGCTTTGATAGCGAACGGTATTCACCAGCTAGAAATGTGCTGCGCTCGAACTTTTGGCATTTGCGGTGTGTGGTATAGACCACTCGTCGTCTTCTTCGTGGACCACGGCGCGGATAGGCAGCCACGCGAATCCAAAGTCGGAACCCACTGCTTTCTAGGACGCCGAAGTCCTGGTATCCGTAGAGTACGCAGAAACGACCGGTGTCGTTGCTCTCTGTATACCGCGTATCTAATTTTGGTCTGCTTCAATGACGGCACCATGTTAAAAAGTATGGTCTACGCTATACCTGCCCATTGGAGGGCTAGTGACTGGCTAATGAGCAGTGGTTCCACAAAGAAGACGGGCCCAGTGTTATAAGGCATAGCGATAGATCTCAATCCGACAGATTCCGCGAGCTTTTATTGTTGAGAGATTCGACTCCTGAACGTTTAATGCGGACTGGATGTTCTAGACGGCGGGGTAAAGGAGTACAAATACGTTCGGAATATTCTTATGTATATATCCAAATAAGATATAATTTGTTCATTAACAGGTCTGGGAAGAATTGGTGAGCTCCAAATTTTGCAGAAGGAATAAATTGTAAAACAGCTAAAAGTCTCGAAAAAATTAATGAAAAATCTAAATACTTGAAATCATTATTCATTCAAGATAAAAATATAGTAGAATTGATAATGCGCTGTCTCTCTCTCTGTGAATTGTATTTATCAATGAGGTGTGAACTAAGTGCTGACCGATCAGAACTGAACCTGCAAATAAATGTATGGAGTTGAGTGATATCTTTATCCAATGGTCCAGAGGAAATAGTTACTACTGAGGTACAGCGAACGAGACACCGTGCTTTGGATGCCATTCGATATGGGAAGAATATGTTCCTGGTGTCCGCTGAAAAACATATTGTGGTCTGGTGAAACAATTATAAGCTGGGTTCGATGGATTAGCCAATAGTTTAGAAACATATTGAAGAAACAATTTATTTCTGCACTTTTCAAGATAAGGATTCTCTGCTTCAACGAGCAACGTGCAATGATTCTATCGTCGATGTTCTAAACGTACCTAGGCTGATTCTGATACCACTGATACCACTATTAGGGATCTCATCGAATGGTCTGGGGTACGACTTTCTTGCAGAACCGTAAAGCAAACAATCGTATGATATACAGATTATCACCACAGTGTGTGTCTCTGGGACTTCAGATCAAGTCGAGTTGTAGGCACAGAACAGTATTTCGACTAGCCCGTATGGGTGAGTCGAAATGCGATTCTCTGCCTACAACGAGACTTGATCAGACTTTCTGGAGATACACACTGTGGTGATGATAAATTTATCTCACAATATTGACCACAAATGTGTTATAAAACTATTTTAAGAGGAACTTTTTCATTTGCCTTATCGATGGAAAGACGCAAATTGAAAAATAGAATAGCGTTCATTGATCTCCATATTGAGATCAGTGATGACGTTACACTTCAGAGAAAATTACGTCACTGGGATTCGCTTTACTGAATACTGTCTTGCGAAGTGGAGCAACTGTGTACTTCGTCAACGTGAATTTGGTTGTTACTTTTGCAATAATTACTGGCAAATTAAATATCCCTCTTGGTGCAAAAGTTTATTATATTTTCAGATATGCCGTTCATCGTTTATTAAGGTGGAGTTTTCCACATTTCATAGCGAAAGCTAATCCTTTAACTTCAAGAGAGAAAATCCCAATATTAGGCTACACACCAGCCCAAGATGCCGAAAAGTGCGCATAATTTAACTATTCGTTGAGTTAACTTCCCCAGTGACATTTTAGCCTGCCGTGCATAATAAATATGTTACAGGGCGTTTATTTGGCAGATACAGTGTCATATACGGCTCAGAGAAAACAATATTAGGTTCGGCTTCGCCTCACCTAATATTGTTTTCTCTGAAGAGAAAAACGCGAAGCAATCGAAAAATGATATTAATGCCGTTGTTTTGGCAACAGCAGAATCACGCGCTTGTATCAGGTGCCCTTGATGCGGATTCGGAACAAGGGCCCAGATACATTAATCTTTAGTTGCGTAACAGTACAAAAACGCCCAGATTGTGTGATAAATGATTCTATCGGCGATGTTCTAAACTTACCTAGGCTGATTCTGATACCACCATTAGAGATCGAATCGAATGGTCTGAGGTACAACTTTCTTACAGAATCGTAAAACACACAATCGTATGATCTATACAGATGGATAGTAGTAATGACTGTCACTATAGGGCAAAGCATTTAACACTGAATTCAGCATACCCCAGGACTGTCACTATAGGGCAGAAATTAACATAGGATTCTCCATAAGGTTTTTGCCCTATAGTGACATATTTTGGCCTATAGTGACAGTCCTGGAGGCGAGAAAAAGATTTTAAAATGTGTTTAGTTTAATTGGCGCACCTTCTCGCAAGTCTGCGCTATTAAACTAAACACATTTTATCCCTTTGCTGTCTTAGCGGTTCTTTGAGTCTCCCGTCTGTTATGTTAACGGGGGTAACAATGCCATGAAATAGGTTTCTGTGTACATATATTCCGTATTTTAAAAGTTTTATTCCACAGTGGGATGTGAGGGTGAAACGCGAAATCGTCTGTTACCTCGAGCGTGGTGGATATCAGACTACAACATTAACATTAAATGAATAAATGAAGGGTTGAAATTAAGAGGGGGGAATTTAGTTGGGAGTGTTTAGCTTATAACATTTTGAAAGAATTTATTTGAACTACACACACACACACACAATTCTATCTCACCTTCTCTTTGAACGCGAGTATACAATTATTTGTATACTCGTATTCAAAGTTGTTTGTCCGTGAGGTGAAAATTCATTTCCCTGGGGGAGATTTGTCTTGAAAAATATTTTTTCATGAAGCTGTTTTAACATACAAAAATTGAAAAACACGCACATAACTCTGATAATGCACTGTGAAAAATCATCTGTTTATAATTATCATCAAACTTGTCTTTCTGGGCGGGGAGATATGTTATTAGATATGCATGTGTTTTGAGCGCACAAAATGTAATTATACACCACACTTGAATCTCTCTCTCTCTCTCTATGTCACGTTCTCTATTTAAAAAAACCCCAATAAACTAAGAGACATATATTCTCTCCATGCCTTCAGATGCGTAATTCGCGCGCGTGATTAACAGGCAGGTGTCTGACCCTACTTCTTAGTGCAAGTTTTTTTTTAGACAAAAATTTATCTTTTTTTCTGTTAGAGAAATGAGAGTTTTCTCCCTTGCACTGTAGACTGTTAACCTCATCTAACTTTTTCGACTTCAGAGGGCTATGTTACTTGCGGTGTTGTTTTTTTTTTTACTTCCAGAAAAAATATTGGGATATGAGATGTCAGTAAATTTGTAACAAAAAATCACCTTGTTATTGCTTCACGGTATTTATTTTGGCGGGAGGGGGAAATGAAATGAAATATTTCGACCACACGACTCACTGGCTGTTTCGCCGCCCCAGATTTTTGGAACAGTGTTCCAAAATCTGGGGCGGCGAAACAATCAGTGGGTCGTGTGATCGAAATATTTCATTTCCCCCTCCCGCCAAAATAAATACCGTGAAACAATAACACGGTGATTTTTTGTTGCAAATTTGGAGGGGAAAATGAAATATTTCGATCACATTACCCACTGATCGAAACATTTTCATTTCCTCCCCGCCAAAATAAATACCGTGAAGTAATAACAAGATGATTTTTTTTGTTGTTGCAATTTAGAGGGGGAAATGAAATATGAAATATTTTATAAATGAATTGGGTACTGTATTTTGGTTGTTTGTGCATAAAGTTTCTCTTTTTAAGAATGTGGTGGTCCTGAAAAGGACCGTTTTAAAGTTGTTGTCTTTGAGCCAGAGGGGTT
This sequence comes from Pictodentalium vernedei, assembly GCA_031216915.1. Taxonomy (NCBI): domain Eukaryota; kingdom Metazoa; phylum Mollusca; class Scaphopoda; order Dentaliida; family Dentaliidae; genus Pictodentalium; species Pictodentalium vernedei. Next base: position 82,452,623 of record CM062296.1, on the reverse strand, counting down.
GATTCTATTCAGGCAATATTTTTCCATACCGCCCCTGACCACACGCCAAATTTCCAATCCTCATCCGTATTGGGTGTGGTGATTTTGATGGTTCTTCTCCGTTATCTTCCAACCTCCTAACTGTTACACGCTGTTCAGTGGCTTTCCTCTTACGCCCCGGTCTTTTCTTGGTCTGTTTGGGGGGTTCTAGCATCTGAAAACCCACCGGGATGGTAATCTTCTCCGGCACGAGTTGTAGAGGTGACGTTTTTTTTTAGTTGATCCACAGCATCGTAAATCTTTTCTAGCATTGCCAGAATTTTTCCCCGCTCTGTCTCATCAGTTTGTAGTTCCACATCTCTTGTATTCTTTTCACTAGGTGTGGTATCATAATATCTCCAATAACCGGCATCCATAGCCTGCAGATCTTCAAAATTTATAGTTGTTTTTTTTTGCTTTCAATTTATACTATTAGGATTTGTTTTCCCTCTCTTTTTACCATTGGACGAAATTTTTGGGGGGAAAACTCCTCCCAATAAAAAATAAAGAAAGTCTTTATTTTTTATTAGAAGGAGTTTCCCCTCCAAAAATTAACCAACAGTAGAGAAGCCCGCCTAAAAATCAACCAGTCTGGGAAGAAGGCGCCAGAATTACGCATTTTCACAATGAGTAATTCTGGCGCCTTTTCCCTCCCTTGAATTACTATCAAATAAAGAAAGTCTTTATTTTTTATTTGAAAGTTTCCCCCTCCAAAAAATTAACCAACAGTAGAGAAGCCCGCCTAAAAATCAACCAGTCTGGGAAGAAGGCGCCAGAATTACTCATTTTCACAATGAGTAATTCTGGCGCCTTTTCCCTCCTCTGAATTACTATAAAATTCACTAGGTTTCCCCCTCATACCACCAATGTTCTTATTGACAAACATGAAGATTGAACTAAGCATCGAGGTAGAGAGCATAGCACAGATCGGTGACAGAAGGGAACAGAACACCGAGCACACAGTCATTCCAAGTGAAAATCTACGAGAATTGGCGAGGAGAGGTGGTGTGGAATCTATTTCATCACAGACCATGGATGAAGCTCGAGGGGCCCTTGAGCTATTTCTTAGAAGGCTGATGACAGATAGTTGCTGCTATGCCACAGACAGAATCGGTTACCCAAACAACATTATCACAAGAGCCGATGTTCTACGAGCTGCTAGGAAGAAGCGTGGAATAATCTTGCCAAAATAAACATACATTGTTTATTTTAAAAACATAAAAACGGCCCTTATCAGGGCCACCATATTCTTAAAAAGAGAAACTTTATGCACACTCAACCAATATGATAGAATATAACTGAATTCTTATTTCACGACGCAAAAAAAAAGTATTTAAACACTGTATTCACATTTTCAAAATTTTATTCCATGAAAATTTACAGATTTGTAAATGTCTTTTATGAAAATGTCACTTTGAAAAATGTTCACATCTTCTTGCCAAGTTTCCCCACTCTAGTTTGAATGTCTTTAGCTTTTCGTTTTCTTGTAACTTTCATTGGAGGTGGTTCTATCTCTGGGAATAAATTTTCTAACTCATCATCGATTTCCATTTTTGTTTCTTTGGGTGTATCCATATTGTATAATAATGTATCATCATTATCATCAAACTCTGGTAACACAGGCTCTGCTAAGTCAACTTTCTCATTTGTAAAGTTTATATGGGAAGGTGGTGGTAATGGTAGCGTGCTCATCCCCTGTAAAGTGTGGTTGTCAATGTCTTTTTCATCAAGTTGTAAGTTGAAACCTGTAATCGGTAATCTATCTTCTGCATGCTTTATGTATTCTGACCATGGATAAACTTTTACCGGTCCTCGTTGATCAACAGCTGGTGAACCCCATCTTGGTTGAGACACAGAGTTATTCGATAGCTTTTTCAATCTACATTCATTAATCCAATGTCCTCTCTGTCTCCAATAAAAACACGGCCCTTTGTCTGAACATGTATTTGCCCAATGTCCTTTCTGATGACAAATGGAACAAATCATCTCTTTAGGTGTTGATATCAATTTATAAAGTTCATTCACAAGTCTTCTAACTTCTCCCCATTTAGATGGTTTATAGTAAATACTTTTAGCATCACTTGCTTTCTCCATTCTTGGATCAGTGTTCATCTTTAACTTTTGGAGTGTTTCAAAAATATGTCTTGTCTTCTTGAAGTCAAAAGCAAGTGTGATCCAAACCCTCCCCTACCCACATTTTTATACTTTCTCGGCGAACAGAAATTTGTGTTTTCAAGAAAAAATATTTTTCCTGAAAACACAAGATTCTGTTTTCAGATTTTTTTTGTACACTCCAAAATGGTTATGGAAATATTTTGAAATCTTCCATAACCATTTTGGAGTGTACAAAAAATCTGAAAACAGAATCTTGTGTTTTCAGGAAAAATATTTTTTCTTGAAACACAAATTTCTGTTCGCTGAGAAAGTATAAAAATGTGGGTAGGGGGAGGTTTGGATCACACAAGTTTTTGACTTGACAAGAGTGAAAGACGTGATTTTTCCAAAAGATGAAGAGATCATTAGTGGACTACAGTGATCCAGAGGATAATGACACAGAACCTGTTGCATTAGCTGGTAAGAAACAGAGATTGACTGAATATGCTAAGAATACAAAATCTGTACACTGTGAAAAGAGTGTACAGAATTTATATTCCATTCATCCTCAGTTAATGCGTGCATCCAGAAAATTTCACTCTGAATCACATCTATGCAGAGTGACTTTAAAGCAATTTGATGTCACTAATCCGCTCGAGTTTTTAACTGAAATGTTTCAATCAATGGTGGAAGATGTAAAAAAGGAATGTGATATACAAGACAACGACCCCATGAGGATATCCATCCACCATCCAGGCCTTCATGTAGGTATTTTTATTCCTTTTACAAAGGCTATGGGCGTAAATGGTAAAACAGTGTTAGATGAAATTGAAAAAGTTATTCAATCAAATGATAAATTTACGTTACATGACGGTCAATTATCTTTAGAAATAACACACACTTCACTACCAAAAGGTTGTGGGCGAAAAGCACCTATTTCATTTGCATCTGTTGGCAAACTGGTTGGAAATAAGAAAAGTATTATTGAAATTAAAAATGTCAATGATTCTATGTGTTTTGCACGTGCCATTGTAGTGGGAAAGTGTTATGCCGATAAAGATGAATCTGAGCTTTGGCAAAAGAAATGGGACAAAATAAAAAGATCCAACAGACCGACACAAGAGCGAGAAGCTAAAATATTGATGAATAAAGCAGGTGTTGATTATAATAAAGCTTGTGGGTATGAGGAATATCATAAAATTCAAGAGATACTCTCACCAGACTATGTGATCAAAATCCACCCACAATTTGTCAAAGAAAAGTTTTTATACGAACCACCCCAAACTACAAAAGAGAGTAAAGTTATTCACATTTATCACCACGACCAGCATTTTGACACCATCACTAAAATCGCAGGGTTTTTAGGGTGTGTTTACTATTGTGAATATTGCAATGTAGGCTATAATAACAGAGAACGTCATAGATGCCCGAAAGGCTGTGTTTGCTATTCTCCACTGCCATGTACGCCTGAACATTCTGTTCATTGTTACACATGTAATAAAGATTTTGTAAGTTCATCTTGTTACAGAAATCACACAACTCTATTACAGAACCAAGAAAAATCAATCTGTCAATTAGTGAAAAAATGTCTATCGTGTAACATGTGCATTTACTCTGGGAAAGGTAAACACATTTGTGATGGTTTTAAAAAATGTAAATATTGTCATCAAATAGTCAAATTTGAACATTATTGTTTCATTCCAAAATACAAATCACCTGAGAATGACAAAATGCCGAAAGAACCCTTTGTGTTTTATGATTTTGAAACAACTCAAGACTCAGGTCTCCATACCCCAAATTACTGTGTTGCACACCGTGCATGTGGTGAGTGTATTTGTAAATCTATTGATGAGAAGTGTACATGATGTGACAAAATCGGAAGAAGGGAATATATCTTTAGAGGAAAATCTACTTTGAGTGATTTTTGCAATTGGCTTTTCAGTAAAGAACATGACGGGGTAACAGCGATTGCTCATAATTCAAGAGGGTTTGATGCACAATTTATCTTAAGACATCTCATTGAAACTGGCACATCAAAACCCGATGTCATCATGAATGGAAACAAAATTATTTCTCTGAAAGCTTGTGGTGTTAGACTCATTGAGTTTCCTTTCTATGAGATTGGCACAATTCCCTAAAACATTTGGTTTAAGTGAACTTGCAAAAGGTTATTTTCCTCATCTGGCAAACACAAAATCATATCAAAATTACATTGGCCCATATTTAGATGCAAAATTATACATGCCTGATTCTGTGTCTCCCCCAGCCAGAGAAGAATTCATTAAATGGTACAATCAAAAATTTACCAGTAACGCCACTTTCAATTTTGCCAAAGAAATGGACATGTACTGTAAATCTGATGTAGACATCCTCCGTAGAGGTTGTGGGGAGTTCAGAAAAAAATTTCTTGAATGTGATGGGATAGATCCTTTCAGGGAAGCTGTGACTTTAACTGATGCCTGTAATAAAGCTTGGCAGAAAAATTGAATGCCAGAGAACAAAATTGCTCTCATTTCAGACATAGGACATCCCACTGCTGTTCGATATTCCATGAAAGCCATTAGATTCTTACAGCTACTAGCACAGGAAGAAGGCATACACATTCAACATGCACTAAATGGTGGGGAAACTAGAATTGGAAATTATCATGTAGATGGTTTTCACAAAGAGACAAACACAATCTATGAATTTTATGGGTGTATGTGGCTTGGATGTGAGACTTGCTATCCTGACAGATTCGAGAAAAATCCAATCAATTCACATTTCTATCAATCTCTGTACAACAAAGCCCAAGATCGCATAAAACATTTCAAATCATTGGGTTATAATGTACACATAGTGTGGGAACACGAATTTGATCATCTATGCAAAACGGAGCCAGATGTTCGAGCTTCTATAGATACATTTTTCCCACACATGGATCCCATTCAGCCACGTGATGCATTGTTTGGCGGGAGAACAAATGCCATTAAATTACATTACAAAATTGATGAGAATACAGACACAGAAATTAAATACATAGACATTTGTTCACTCTACCCATATGTCAATAAACACAGAGAATATCCAGTCTCTCATCCAGTTATTCTTACAAAGGAAAATATAGACACTAACAAAATAAGGGAATATAGAGGACTTATCAAATGTAAAGTTTTACCACCTCAAAATCTTTTTCTGCCAGTTCTCCCCATTCATTGCAATAAGAAAATGACATTCACAGTTTGTAAAACATGTGCAGAACACGAATTAGATCAGTGTAAACACACACCAGACCAACATGCAATAGTAGGTACATGGACATCTGTTGAACTTAACAAGTCATTTGATTTGGGTTACACTTTAATTGACATTTATCAGATTTGGCACTGGGATGAATGGTCTTCAGAGATTTACAAACATTATGTGAACAAATATTTAAAAATGAAACAAGAAGCTAGTGGGTTTCCAGATTGGGTGAAAACAGAAACAGACAAAAACCCATTTAAAAAAGATTATGCACAGATTGAAAACATCTATTTGGAAAATGTTGAAAAAAATCCAGGAAAAAGATAATTTGCCAAAACCATGTTAAATTGTCTCTGGGGAAAGAATGCACAAAACAATATCAAAAGTAAAACTAAATATATAAATGAACCGTCCGAATATTTTGATATAATACAGAGCAAAGACAAAATTGTGAACAATGTGGAATTTTTTGTACATGATCAATTTGTTTTAGTAAAACAATTTGTTTTAGTAAACTATATTGACACTGCAGATGTTTACACACCACACAGTTCAGCAAATGTTGTTGTAGCATCTTTTGTGACCGCGTATGCAAGATTAGAATTATATAAAGTTTTGGAACAATTGGGAACCCGAGTTTTATACTTTGACACAGACAGTTGTATCTACATACATAAACCATCACTTTGGAACCCTGAAATTGTAAATAGTAGATTAGGTCAATGGACAGATGAACATCCAGGGGCAAAAATCACAGAGTTTGTAGGTTTAGGTCCAAAAAATTATGGATACAAATATATTAAAGATGGAGAAACACACACCACATGTAAAGTTAAGGGTGTTACTTTAGATTACAAAACATCACAAAAAGTTAATTTTGAGAGAATGGTTGAGTGTGCAGAAGACAGAGAGAATTACAAAATAAACATTGAATATACACATAGAATTAAACGAAACAAAGACAGACAAGTCACAAGTGAAGCACAAACCAAAACATTCAGATCTGTATATACAAAACGTTTTGTAGTAGATAAATATGATACCCTCCCCTATGGGTTTAAGGTATAAATATCCATCACAAAAACTCATTTCATTTTTGAACAGAGAACAGACAGGATGTCTTTACCACTTGATCCTGCTTTCCCTAATTATTTATCAGAGTTAAAAAGATTTGAAAGTTTTCATTGGACTTCCTACCCAGTCTTACAATCGAAAAAAGAAGAATTAGCCAAAGCTGGATTTTTCTGTGTTGGGGGTGGTAAAGTGAAGTGTTTTGTATGTGGACAAGGTTTACATAATTGGGAAGAAAAGGATATTCCTTTACAAGAACGTGTCAAGTATTCTCCAAATTGTCCTTACATGAAACTTATTAGAGGCTGTCAGTTATATAAACCACCCACATGTATGCAAACACCCCCGATAAAATATTAGCAGCCATGGATAATGGGTTCACTTTAAAACAAATATTTTCAACAATGAAAAAATATGATAAAACTCTAGATGATTTTCCAGATTCAAATTCATTATTTGCACTCATGGTCATAGATGATCAAGGTACATCATCATTTAGTAAAATAATTGGCAATCATGCCGCAGTACATTTCAGAAATAAGTTAAGTGATTTATTTACTGACGGACCAGCAAATGATTTTCCTGGCTGCCCTGATGTACAAAGTACATCAGAACAGACAAAAGAATCATCACTTTGATTTCAACCATGGAACCAGTAAGACACATCTTAGAAAACAAGATCACACGTAAGGCATTATTATATGCATTTCAAATGATCACTCCTGGTTATCTAACAATAACAAAAGATTTCATTCTAAATCAATTAGAAAAAAATGGAATGTATGGGGAATTTTGTAATGCATTACAAATCATGAATGCTTTTTACAAAGATAATGTACAAAATATTTGGACAAGAGTTATGTGGGATTTTATTATTTATGATGAACAAATTATGAATTATTTATATAGACAATGTATGCCACAAATAGATCAGAGTTCTTCAGAAACTTTATTTGAGTTAAAATCACCCTTAAAACGAAAACCCACACAGAGATGTGAAGAAGCTATGGAGGTAGAAAGTATATAAGTCAATGTTTTGATATTCCTTTTTGTAGAAAATAAAAATCATGGCAATGAGTGATTGTTTATTGTTTCAACACCCCTGTAATATCTTTATAGCAGGCCCTAGTGGTTCAGGAAAGACAGTATTTGTCAAAAAGCTTATTGATATGAAACGTGACTTATTTCAAATCCCGCCACAAAAAATTGTTTGGTGTTATAAAGAATGGCAATATACATACGCTTTACTTAAAGAAAGTGAAGATGTTAAATTCATAGAAGGCATTCCTGATGATGAATATGAAATTGTCAGTGATGTCACTATTCCACATCTTGTGGTTTTTGATGATATGTTAGGCGATAAAGATGAAGAAAAAATTAAATTATGGTTCACACGAAAAGGCCATCATCGAAATGCAAGTGTCATATACATCACACAAAATATGTTTCAACAATCTAAAGCTAGTCGTACCATAAGTTTGAATGCGCATTATATGATTTTATTTCAAAATACCAGAGATAAAGGACAGATTAAAGTGTTAGCAAATCAAGTTCAATTACCACATTTAAATGCATCTTATCAAGATGCAACGAGTACTAATCATGGTTATTTATTAATTGATTTTCATCCTAAAACACCTGACTCTTTGAGATTAAGAACTGATATTTTTCATCCTTGGGTGACACAAAATGAACGGGGTCCCATCATTTACACAAAACTATAAAAAGCTGCATCCATAACTTTTTGTGTCACTTGGTAAAAACTTTTGTTGATGAGTACACATCACAATGGTATCTTTTATCCAATCATTAGAACAATTGAGTCAGCAGACAAATCCGTTTGCAAGAGAAAAATTACTTAAGAAAGGTTTCAAGAAAATTTTAAAATGGTTTACGTTAGCAAGTAAAATCATACTCAATAAAAAAATTAAATTGCCAAAACAAACTCTAACATATATGGATAAGCATAGACAGGATTTACAACAACTTGCAAATCCAAGAGTTGATCTTGCAACCAAGCGAAACATTATTTTAAAACCAGGTGGTGGTGGATTTTTTGGCGGTGTTATTATTCGTAATTTAATTCGATGGGATGGACATAAAACAAGTCGTAATTTTTATTCACCATTTACAAAAACAAAAAGTAAGATACGAAAATTGTCTAAAAACAAAAAAATCAAAAGAAATGTTGATAAAAATTACGTGCGTGCAAATTTCTTAGTCACTCCTCAAAAACTGACAAAAACAAAGTCTGTTTTAGTGAGCAAACTTCAAAAACAGAAAAAAGTACCACCATTAAAGTTAACACGTGGAACATCTGGTGGCTTTAGAGTATCGCATGATCCTACGATGTCTAGACAGAGTGTGGGGAATGTAGCACTGAAAGAAAATATTCCAATGACAGCACGATTCACAACGTTGAATGCACAAAAACCTGTTAAGAGGATAAGATCTTATTTTAGTTGAATAAAATGACTTGCATTTGTCTGCCATATCATTTTATGAATGGTCTTTGTGGCTGAAAGATGGTAAAACAATCTCGTAAAATTCCACTAGTTAAAAAATATGGTGGGGTGTTATTGGCACTAAGTCAAACACCACCAGCATTTCAAAAACAAATTATGAAAAATGCACCAAAAGAATTAATTAATTGTGTGGCAGAATGTTGTCATAATCTTTTAAAAGGGAACATACATCTTTCCCCTGTTCAGAAACGAAAATTATACCTGAAACGTGAACAACTAAGATCCCTTGCTAGTAAATCATTATCACTTAAAAAGAAAAAACAAATTTTAAATCAAAAAGGTGGGTTTTTACCATTACTTGGTTTACTTGCACCAGCTGTAGGACTTGCAACAAATCTTGCAAATAAATTAGTGAATAAAATATGAAGAAAATGGCTATTGTACCTTATCAAATGATGGAAGAAATGCAGCATTATGGAAGTGAAAAATCTCAACGGCCAAGATTACCACCTAACCCTCAAATTACTAATACAGCGCTGCTGCAAAATGAATTATCATCCGTGTTAGAAAATTCAGAATTATCAGAAAGTGAGAGAAAACAAAAATATGGTGAAAATTTACAAAAATTTCAAATGTCATATAAGAAGGCATTACAACCAACACTGGTTATACCTGAGACAGACCGAAAGTCATTGTTTTTACGAGATCGTATTTTAGAAAGTGTTCCTGTCACAATGAGGCGTAAAGCAACTTCATTATTATCTGCTTTATCATCTCATCCACACATGGGTTGGGATAATCAGGGTGTTTTAAGTTATGATGGAGAGCCCATAAAAGGTTCAAATATCATTGATTTAGTCAATGATGTTCTCAGACATCGAAAAGGCTTTAAACCAAGAGGGTGGGAAATATTCAATCGTGGTTTAAAAGATATAAATATTCCTCAAGATTTTGTTGGAAATCCTGTACGTTGGGTGTGGATGAATAGAGAACAGGATGGCATACCCAATGAATATCAAAGTCCCCCTCAAGATAGTTGGTTAGAAACTTCTCTTTCAACAACTCCAAAACATAAACTACTTCGAGGAAAGAAAACACCTAGAGGTAGATTGGCAAAAAGTAAAATTCCTGATAAATGGGAGGTCTATTGAATAATTTATTAACCGAAATATATTACAATACAAATCACCCTGCCAGCTATGGTGGTATACACAAATTATACAAAGCAGCCCACGGTAAAGATAAATCTGTTACACTTGATCATGTTAAAAAATGGTTGAAAGGAGAGAGGACTTACACTTTACATAAACCCATTCGTAAAAAAATTGCAAGACATAAGACTATAGTGGGCGGTATTGATCAACAATGGCAAATAGATTTAGCAGATTTACAAAGTTTACAATCTTACAATGACTGATTCCGATATTTAGTTTGTGTCATTGATGTTTTTTTGAAATATGCATGGGTTTTACCCATACACAATAAATCAGGACAAACACTAATAAAATCCTTCCAAAGAATTTTAAAAACTTCTGGACGTAAACCATTATCTTTACAATCAGATAAAGGTTCTGAGTTTAAAAATAAAGATGTGCAGAAATTTTTAAAGAAACAAAAAATTCATTTTTTCACAACAGAGAACCCCGAAACAAAAGCTAGTATTGTAGAACGTTTCCAGCGCACACTGAAAACACAAATGTGGAAATATTTTACACACAAACGTACGTTAAGATATATTGATGTGTTACAAAATTTAGTTGATGGATACAATCACAGTTTCCATCGTAGTATTCAGAGAACCCCTGCATCTGTATCAATAGAAAATGAAATACAAGTAACACAAAATTTATATGGTAAAAAATCTAAAGAGAAAAAAATAAAATTTAAAATTGGTGATATAGTACGTATTAACAAAACCAAACATACATTTGAAAAAGGGTATTTACCAAATTGGACAAAGAATTATTTAAAATCACCCATGTAAAACATACAACACCACCCACTTATAAACTCGAAGATATGGGGGGTGAAAATATACAGGGAACATTTTACCCACAAGAAATTCAAATTATAAAAGATGATAAAAAATATATCATTGATTCAGTTCTTGCCAAAAGTTCAAGGCGTGTTGGTAAGAAACTCATCAAGGAACTTAAAGTACATTGGGAAGGTTATCCTACGAAATTTGATAGTTGGGTAGCAGAAACAGATATAGTATAAAAAGAATATGTCACTAAATGAAAATACATTGAGTAGCGAAAGTGCAAGTGTTGAAGTACAAAATCAACAAGCACAATTTAATTGTTGTGGAAGTCTTGTTGCAAAAAATCAAGTAACTTATTTCACACAAATAATTGTCATTTATGCAATTATAATTACAGCCATCATTCATCTTAGTTTACAATCCCCAAACAAAGAATTGTGGTTAGTGTTATTGAGTAGTTCTTTAGGATATATTCTTCCAAGTCCAGGTTTAAAATATTTGAAACCTCACTATAAGAAAAATGAATTCATTTTACGTAACACTGCTGAGTGATAGTTCTATGGATATGTTTCCAAATAACACACAATGTTGTTTTCAAACAAAATTATCTAAACCCATTCATATTAATAAAGAACATTGGGAGATGGGTTTAGTTGAAGTAATTTTACCTTCGGAAGCAAAAAATATATCAGATGATGAAACAAATTTTAAAATCATTGTAACAGATTCAAAAATATCAGCACGCATTAATAATATTAATAAATCGTTTTTCAAACATACAGTACGTAAGGGTGTTGCTGCTGTTGAATTAAGTATTTTATCAGATGCATATGCAAATGGTGGTCATGTTGTAGAAGCAATAGAATCAGAAATTCAAGACAAACTGGGTGATATTTTTAAAGAATTTGGTGTGACATTTCATCTTGGTTATTCATCTCGACAATCACGTGTAAAAATTGTATCAAATAGTATTGGAACAGTCGGTATTCAATTATCACAAAGTTTATCAGAAAAATTGGGGTCCAAAGATATATTTCCAGTAATATTTCCTAATACGGCCAAGAATGCTTTTAAATATAATGTGGATTTAAATGTGGATTTTAATCAGCTCTTTATTTATTCCGACATAGCAGATTATACATTTCTTGGTGATATAGAAGCACCCATTTTACGTGTAATACCTTTTGAATCACGTGAAGAAACTTTGCACATTCATAAAGAATTTGATAATGTACATTATGTACCAGTATCAAAATCTTCTTTTGATTATATCACTATAAATATAAATGGGAATACTGGTAAAAACATTCAGTTTTCAAGTGGAAAGAGTGTTGTCAAGTTGCATTTTAGACAGAGACATCAACTCAATTTATAAAAAATGCCTCCAGTGTATCGAGGAGTAGCATGACAATATGGTTATGGATTATGATCCATTTTTCGCTCAGCAATAAGATCAGCTGTACCATTAATAAAACCAATTGCAAAAAATGCATTTCGAACTTTAAAGAAAGAAGGATTAAAACACGGTTTAGAAATAGCGAATGAATTGATGAGAAATCGTAAACCAACCAAAGAAGTTATGCTCACTCATGCAAAAGATCTAATGACATCAGTGGGTAAAGCTACTTTGGGGGTAAAAAGACAGAAACGAGAACCAAGACATCACTCTGTCATTCGTTCTCAAAGAGAGAAGACACGTAAATGGCAATCTTATTCAAAACGAAATTCAAGACCACTTGATATATTCGATTAAATCATGATGTTGCATGGATCTTGCGAGCATTTTTGTAGTGGATTTGATCCAGATAATGTATCACCAACAGCGAGTGGTATAGAAAATATTGGTGAGATTGAGCAATTTCCTATTGCATCTTTAAATAATTTTTCACCAATAGAATTTTTAATCCCCAGACAAACAACCAAGTGGCTAGATCTTGCAGCATCTACACTTGAGGTTCAGTTCAAAATTACAAAGCAAGATGGGGGTGATTTGGGAGATGATATGAATATTACCCTTATCAATAATTTCTTTCACAGCATGTTCAGTAAAGTTGATGTGACACTGAACGGTAATTTGATAACCACCAATACAGACATGTATCCTTATAGAGCATTTTTTGCAAATCTGTTGAGCTATTCAAAAGATGTGAAAAAAACACATCTAGCTGCTAGTGAGATGTGGTATATAGATACCCCTGGCCAACATACTGCATTTGCTAAAGATTCAGCAAACAAAAGTTTGGTTGAACGTCACAAATTAATTGCAAACAGTAAATCTGTACAACTAAGAGGGAAAATGCATTTAGATCTGTTTGTGCAAGAGAAATATTTACCAAATGGTGTGGAAATGAGAGTTAAAATTCATCGCTCCCCAACTAAATTTTGTCTGATTGGTGGTGTAGATGGAAAAATCGAAATTCAAAAAGCCATATTCAGAATACCAGCTTTGGATTTAATTCCTAAATTTGCGAATGATCTGAATGCACAAATAGATCGGACAAATTATAAAATGCCCATTAGACGTACTGAAGTTAAAACTTTTACCATTGGAAACGGTCTTCGATCAAAAATAGAAGACCATCTGTTTCATAAACAGATGCCAAAACGAATAATTCTTGGTTTAGTTTCAAATAAAGATTTAAATGGAGATATTGGTACATCTCCATTTAATTTTCAACATTTCAATTTGAACAAGTTGGAAATTACAGTGGATGGACATTCCATTAAATCACGTCCCTTTGAACGAAATTTCGAAGGTGGACTTTATCTAAATTCATATTTATCATTGTTTGAAGCAATGGGCTATTTTGGACAAAATCAAACATTTAATATATCAATGCAGGATTATGCAAAAGGATATACTCTCTGGGGAATTGATTTGACACCTGATCAATCAAGCAGTGGACCATTAGCTCACCTTATAAAGTCTGGCAACCTTCGAATAGATCTTCAGTTTGCTCAAGCTCTGACACAGGTGATCAACGTTGTTGTCTATGCAGAATTTGATAGTGAAATACAAATCAACAAGTTCAGAGAAGTGATATTTGACTATTAACAATGAGTAAATGTGAACATTGCAAGATGTACAAGGAGATGAGACAAAGAATACAAATAATGAGGCGAGTGAAGACAGAAAATGAAAAACTGTTCCTTAGATTATTTAAAGAAATTGTTGTAAATGAAGTGACACCTTTGATAAAAGAAGAAGTGAATAAACTGTGTTATGGATGTCAAGGAATACCTGGAGCAAAACACGACTTTTGGATAAGAAAGGATGTAAGAATATGGATTGAAATGTATTTGAAAGACTGTATGGAAAATGTGTGCCCATCAAGTGTACTATATAAACTGTACATACAAGCAAAGAAACTGAATATTGAAGGCTGTTTTACATATATGAATGTGAACTTTAAAATTAACACACAAGAAGACATTCAAAATTGGGCAGATTTAGTAGAGAAAGAGTGAGGATATTACACACCACTTGTTAAAGAAGAAGAAGAAGAAATTGATTAAAAAAAGTACAACAGCCCTTTTTTAGGGATAAGAAGAGATGGACACCACTCAACTACAATATGTTCTTGATAATTCTCAAAGGTTATCATCATTGAATGGAAAAGTGTGTTCAAGAGACTTATTACCAAAACAAACGTTTAAAAACAGAAAAGCTTATATTGTGAACACAGATTCATCAAAAGAACCAGGAGAACACTGGGTGGTGATATATTTCAAAGACAATCATTCAGCCATCTACTTTGATTCTTATGGCTTACCACCATTACATAAAGATATATACAATTTCATAGTGAAAAACACAGATTCATGGACTATAAACACAATGAGAGTACAGAGTCTTCATACTGTGGTGTGTGGTATGTACTGTATATTTGTTTTAGATCATCTTGCTAAAGGATATGATTTAGAGACAGTTCTTACTATCAAATTCAACCCAAGAAATTTTCAAGAGAATGACAGAGAAGTGCGTCGATGGTTTGAGCAAAACTATAGACATTACTTAAAATGACTGTAATCAGGTGTCAAAACAACCCACAGAGTTTTTTTTTTTGATAAAAAATTCTATTGTATATTTTTTGTCACTCACTGTTGTGTATCATATGTAATACGTGATAATGCTTTATTGCAAGAAAAACTGGCTGTCGATAATTTCACAAGAAAACAAACATAAAAAACCTTCCAATAAAGCGGTATCACACAACAATTCTTGATGTAAATAGGGTTTCTATAGATAGGCATTCTCATATCTCGATGTATATATGTTCTTCTCGCTCTATGTATTATATCTCAATGTAAAAAGACTTTTTTTATAGTCAATCTCAGATCTCGGTGTACATATGTTCCTCTCGCTTGATGTATTAAATAGTGGTAGCAAAAAAAACTAACTCTTATTTTCTGTTTCAATGTAGTGGTGACCCATTACCCCACCCTCACCAGTAAAAAAGAGAAGAGATACTTCTCTTTTTTCCCCCACCCCAAACCATCAGTAAAAAGAGTTAAGAGATACTTAACTATTTTTCACTGTGGTTAGAGATTGTATGCTTATCAACCAACCCTTCCATACAGTAAAGTGTTATATGGATTAAAGAATGGAGAGATTGATTAATAAGCAAAATACACATATTTGGCAGTATAGAGTAACTGGAAGACCTCCCTACCCCATGACTGTCACTATAGGGCAAAGCATTTAACACTGAATTCAGCATACCCCAGGACTGTCACTATAGGACAGAAATTTTAAATTTTAAAATCTTTTTTCTCGCCTCCAGGACTGTCACTATCGGCCAAAATATGTCACTATAGGGCAAAAACCCTATGGAGAATCCTATGTTAATTTCTGCCCTATAGTGACAGTCCTGGGGTATGCTGAATTCAGTGTTAAATGCTTTGCCCTATAGTGACAGTCATCACTACTATGGATTAAGTGTTTCGTGAGCACCCCAATCAGTACTACTAACTTCTTGATGAGGATAAGTGCCGTTTTACAGCTCCCTCTTACTTGTTTTACATGAGAAGTGAAATTCAGTTTATTGACAAACAATAAACCCAGCAAGTTCACTTTTTTAACAACTTTATTAGCACTCTCATCTATTTTCAACTCCGAATCGAGGGGAAGTTTCTGAAGCCAACAAAATTGTACACAATTTGGTTTGGTCTTTGCCAACTTAAAACCATTTTTGAGGCCCATGTTTTGAATTCCATTTAAGCACAGCAGAAGTATGCGCTCCATGGCATTCATGGTTTCGCTGCTATAGCAGTCTAAAAGGTCATCAGCATATAATAAGGACACGTGTGTTTCTACGTTCTAAAGAGATGGCATGCATGATATCATTTTCAAGATATTTTCAAAGATTTACATTAAGAGAGAAAAAATGGTATCATATATATATATATATATAAGAGGTGAAAAATAAATATATTACAAAAAGAATAATTATTACATTTAAAACTGACAGTCAATAAATTTGGAAGAACTGATGTAATTGCGACAAAAGAAAGATTGCTGTTGAAGGTAATGGCGGAATCTCCATCGCATACTTAAACGATCATTTCGTGAAGAGATATGAACCTCGAGAGGAACCATTAAACATCAATAATCACAAGCTTTATAATATTCTCGAACCGACAGATCTCAGCGATGCCCCGATTAAAAAGAACGGCGATCAGAAAGTTGCAAATTTTGAGAAGCGCATGAGAGATAATTAGGTGGATAAAATCTAGATTTGAAATCTAAGTGATTGGTGATTGTGGCGGATCCCATGAATTCGCGAGACGCAGTCACGAAAAATTATGCCGACGATTCACACAGACGGTTCAGAAATCATGAATTCTGAAGTCGATACGAATTCTTGCAAGGTATCGAATCTAGGAGAACGCGAGAATGACAGAGATGCCACCACCAAACAATACATGGGCGTCGCCGTACCAATGATCTTCAACGGCATGAATGACAAGAAAAACGAAATGAAGACCGATCTGAACGCCAGATTCAATAGGATTAAGAATCTAACGCAAAGCAACGACGACGATTCCGAATCGACCCCAGTCCATCAGAGGCTACGTACAGTACGTGGAGAGTGGATTGTAACTAAATCACCCGCGGAGTGGGGTCATCACCCAAGCTATAACTTTCAAATTTTGTACATATCGATAAAACACACAAGCAATGATTCAGCCAATGGACCTCCGGGTTTAACCCGGAGGTCCATTGGCTGAAACTTTGCTGGTGCTGGTTATGCTTTGCAATAAATTTGCAATTATTCCTCGGGTGGAATCTCCACTCTGCGGGTGATTTAGTGATAATACACTCTCCGCGTACTGTAGATTCTGCTCTCATGAAATCTCAGGACTATCTTGAAGAGCATGTGGACGATCTCTATCTCAAGAAAAGATCGACAGGAATGATGGAAACCGGCATCGAAATGAACAGTAACAAACTAATCCGTCTCGATGCCGATCTGGAATACGATTTGAGTGCAGTCAGCAGAAAAAACGCGAACGATACTAGAGTTGAGAACACCGGTGGTGTAACGAAAGGTGATCTGGACATGGGAGTTAATTGAATCAAGAATCTACCCGATCCCGAGTCCATGATGGATGCCTGTACTATGATTTGGGTCTTGGAGAAAATAAAATACGCGAAACATTTGATATCCATATGGGCCGAGGAAAGCGGTGCATTAGATTCTGACAAATAGGAATGGTCCTTCGAAAATGGAGGAAATGGAATGCTACACAGTCAGATAGGATATCAAATGCCGATAGGAGGATGCATCGTTCAAACGAGTCTGACTTCTACCGACTTGGAGAAAGGAGCAGTCATCAACGTGGTGGTATATGGCATAGAAAACGATAGATATAAAGATGAAGGATCAATACTCCAACACGAGTAAAATCGCAACACCTTTGAGACTCGAAGAGGGAGATAAATACAGCATAAAAGTATAGTGTTTTCAAGTAAAAAAATATTCTACAAGTAGGATTTCGAATGAAACCGACGAGTTTGTTAAAAATACTGTGCGTCTATTTTGTTTATCCCATAAATCATTTAGAGGGCAGCGCGGCGAAACCGTGCTGTTACTCGCTATAAAACACTCCGAGACGTGAGGAGCGCATTGGTCCATTTCGACCGATAAGGAAAACTCCCAAAAAACAATGCGAAGTGATACATTTCTTACATTACAAACTTGAGCTAAAGTTGCAAAAATACTTGATTAAATGAACAATGTTTATCTTTCTTATTTTCGTTGTTTATTGTTGCTGTTTTTTCGTCGTCGATTCAACTTGAGTTTAAAAAACAAAGTAGAGAACACGTGTATTTGTCTTTTTACCCTTGTCTAATTTGGAATGCCTTTCATAATCGAACTTGTATGCCACATGCCACATGCCGTTTTAATCTATAGCCAGATATCTCGTCGAATTGAGAAACACCTCAGTTTGTCAAGTTACAATGCGTCGTGTGAGAACCGTAAGGTTCTATCTTCCACTGGAAGATAGAACCTTATGGTTCTCACGCGACGAATGGTCGAATAGAGATGGATTCTTTTCTTGTGATCCTATCCTGTCCATCTGAAATCCCACTATGATGAAAGGCAGTCTTTCTGAAGATTTCACCGACAATCGCAATCGAACAGAGTCGACATTGGAACATTCACAACATCACACTGTCTCATTCCCACCTAAAATTTGGTTTTCGATTCGATGATCTTGAAGAGTTTAATTCTTTCATCTTCCTTTGATAGTGCATGTGGCATGAACCATGTCAACTTGCTCAGATGCAGGTTTCCTGCATCCGTAATAGCAGTTCTCACGATGACATTTTTACAAACTAGCATAGGGTTATGTTCTAATCCATAGACGATTTTGCGATTCCAAAAATGTGTTTCAGAGGAATCCTGAACGAAAATGTTCCTCTGGGTGAAGACACTTGAATGCTGTGTTTAATTCTCGTGGTTGCATCCTAGCTGTCGGCAGTTGCGTCCGGTCTGGTGTCTTTTATCCACAGTTGATCGAGTCCTTTAAATTCCGAAAAATCGTTCAAG
This sequence comes from Pictodentalium vernedei, assembly GCA_031216915.1. Lineage (NCBI taxonomy): Eukaryota > Metazoa > Mollusca > Scaphopoda > Dentaliida > Dentaliidae > Pictodentalium > Pictodentalium vernedei. The sequence continues at coordinate 82,433,709 of CM062296.1, read as the reverse complement.
AGTCCTAACATATTGGTAGACAGACTGGGATGAAACATAATTTCTATATCTTGACCTGAAAGTTTATACGATTTACTGTTTAAAAGATGCAGTATGGCATTATCAGCTAAAGTGATGATGTCATTGCCGGCATAGTCGCTACCATCTTTTTTCGTTATCTGGAGATAACTTTCACCAGGATGGAGAAAGAGATCTTGCATTTCGATGTTTCGAGTCTTATCCCTCCCTCATTATTGAGACCAGTTCCCTCTATGGGCAAATATCTGTGCACTTCATACTCTTGAATACTTTTGTCTCTCATTATAACTTATGTTAGATCTAATATGTTCCTCATTTTTTTATTTCACTCCAATGTTATTTTTTTTATTTCATTTTATTTTTTTTTATTTATTGTGAAAAACTATTGATCTCCTCTTTTTAAAAATGCATTTTTTTGCAACTGCTGTTCGTGAAACGTTCAGATGATCTCCTTGCTGCCTAATACTTCTATCTCGTAAGGGATGTGATCAGTGTACAAAACTCAAAGCACGGCGAAAGTTTATCCCGTCCATCTAGGTATGTAACCTGTTTCAAAATGTTTTTCCACTTGTAAATTCACAATCGAGCGACACAGCAAATTTTGGTCGTTTTGTCGCTGCCGCTATCTTCGACGGATAGCAATTGGCGTAGACTTTCTTTTCGTTTTGCAGGTCGCTAGCTTCCACAGGTGTCATCTTGATAGAATTGTAATGCGTGTTGTTATTATCGTCGACCAAATTGTCTAAGATGTCCACATATTTCTTAGTCTAGTTGTCCTTGAAATATCTGTGCATTTTTTCCTTCATGGTTCTAATCCATCTTTCGACCACGCTCACCTTCTCCTCGTTTTCTGTGGAATAAATGTCGACGAGTCGACGGACGTGAACGTTGTAAACATATTTACCTTTGTTCACCCTCAATTTCTCCAGTTTTTGTGAAGAAGAAGTGACGAGGTCTTCCAACGCTTCGGCCACGCTCATTTCCGATCTATTTTTTAAAAGTTTCATCCATCCATACTTCAAAAAACACCTACGTCTATTACCATCAGTAGACATGTTCATGCCTCCGTTGTGTCAAGACAGCGATACATGTCCACAAGATAGGCAGCCCACACCTGATCCAGTCCTTTGACATATACTCTTCTCTTTCGAAATATGTGCATTATGGGCTTGTGCAGTTCGTTCGCAAATGCATTAGTGAATTGCTTTTTTGTACCGATTAGCTTACTGACATACAAACGTTCAAATTTCTCTCTAAGCGTAGGATTCACTATATGTTTTAAATCTCTCAACATGTTCTTGTCGCAGACGTTGCTTCGAATCTTCGTGTCGGGACGCTTCTTGTTACAGAGATCGTGACTCTATTGATGGGTTTGCTCTACGATTGTTCCTCAAATCGTTATTCAGCCTCTTGTTCAGTTTTGTGCCGGGTCCAACGAATTGATATCCTGGCACATGTATTTCGAAGAGAACATTATTGATGAGTCTGTTGATCTTCCATCTCTTTCGACAAATTTTGTTTTGGGTGAACTGCAAACTTTATAGGTGTCACGAAGCATCTGGTAATTATTTTTAGTTTGCATTCTTCAAAAGTTATCCGTGTCTGTATATTTCTTACATTTTACGCAATACAATTTTTTGTTAATTTTATTTTATTTTATTTTTTTTTATATAATATCATTATTTTTGTTTGAAATCTGTGGCTATTTCTGGATCTTTCTGTTTTCTCAAGAGTTTACGAAACATTTCCTGGCTTCTTCTCGAAGTTTTTCCATCAGGTTATTTTTCATCTTCCCTTTAATAATCTGAGGAGATATTATTTTCATACCTTCATTCCGCACGTCGAATTTATCCTTTTTCAGGATGCAGAGATCTACCCTTTTGACCAGGACCTCGGGGTCAGACCATGATCGAGGTCATTGACCTCGGAGCCCAAATTCATTAGGCCTCCCCGCCCTCTCCCCTCTCCACACTAGGCCTAGGTTATTTGTAGGCGCCCCCTCACCCTATCCGCCCTGTATGTACCCTATTTGTTTAGGCTATCCTTCCCCAAAGCCCATTAGGGGTCCAGACTATGTATAGCCCACCTAGGCTTTCCCCACATTGTTTAGGTTTTCCCTGTATGTGGGCTCCCCCTTCCAAAAGCCCAGTCCCTCCCCACCAAAGCCCTGGAATGTTCCTCCATCCTTCCAAAGGCTAGCCCAAAGCTGGGGAACATTCAAACTGAGGAGTCCAATGAGTACTAACAAAAGAGTGCCACCAGTCCTCAGAAGACACACCAACCAAATACCCAAGAGCACAGAAGATTTTTTAAGAGCGGTTTTGGCAGGAGACACCATTGAAGGCCATAAAACCTGCGATGTTTGTTGTGAATACCGAAGTATTTCGGCATTTTTGCAACTGCAGTACACACATAACCTATGTAAGGTATGCGTGGCAACCAGACAGGCACAGCTAACACCCAGGTGTCCATTTTGTCGGGTACATTTTACTCTGACTGATGTCGACCTGTTGTGAAGATTGAAATACACAATAACAAAACGGCCCTTTTCAGGGCCAACCATAATCTTAAAAAGAGAAACGCTTATCACACTGCACACGTTACTACCACCCCCCCCCCCCACCTCTACGCCTATACAAGGCACCCCTTGTTTTCTTTAATCTCATTATAGGCAAACCAAGACCAGACTGACGTACTTCTACCCAAAGCGTCACGTGTTACTGGATGGAAGAAGTACAATCCCTCTGGAACCCTAGTGAAAGAGGGGTCGGATATGTTAGGGCTAAAGAAATAGTGAGATGGACAAACAAACATTTCCGTCGTAATAGCCACACGGTATAATCACCCTTGAATTATAACTACTGCATTCTCTCTAAGCTGGTGCAGTTGTAATTCAACGGTGATTATATCTTAATAACTCGCGAGGTAAAGAATTCTGTTTTTTTCCTCGTTGTTTATAGATGTGCCTGATGATAGTTTGGAAGTGGAAGCTGAAAAGGAATGAACAACTCTAAATTTTCTCTCTATGAAATTTTATTTTCACATAAAACCCGTTTTACAAGTAATTAATTGGTTTTACAATAGTCAAAAATGGATTTGCAATCAGACTTACAAATTTACAAGTAATTTTCACAAAGCGAAAATGGTTTTAAACGAATTTGCAAATAGTTAAAATGGATTTACAATCAGTCAAAATGGATTTTCAATAAGTTTTTACAAGTAATTTTTACAATTTCACCATAAGTAATTTCTACAATAAGTAGTTTTACAATACTTTTACAATCATACAATAAATACTTTTAAGTATTCGGTAACTGTCTTTTGTTCCTGAAACGGGGCAGTTTTTGTTGTTGTCGTTCTTCTGGACTTTCTCTAGTTATGATCCAAAGCTGTCTGCACATCCATAAAACGTGTATTTTCTTAATAATGGATCAAACAAGTATTTTCGTTTCTCAATTGCGAATTTTTCAGCTTCGTTCATTCCGTAACCCTCCTCATCTCGAAGTCGCTGAGCAGTTTTTCTAATTTGTCCATAGACCGGATGTTGTCTGAAGTGCTTTACTCGACTCATTGCCTTTAATAATTTCTTCCAGAGGGAAGTTCTCGCGCTGTCTTTAAGAGCTTCCTTGGCCGCTTTGGTGGCCGCGTCTGTGGGCAAGCCATTTTCTATGTACGTCACTTTCAATCTTTGAAATTTAGCTGTATTATCTTCATATGCTCTTATGATTAAAGTGTCTATCATGTTCGTTTCGCCATCTTCCTCTTCTGAATATTCACTTCCAGTGGTGGTATCACTATCGTCTGACTCTGAATATGTGCTCTCGTCAGAATCAGACAAGTTATAATCTTCGTTTGACATGTCCAAACAAAGTGGACTTTTATCATAAAACATTTTTGTATGTACGTAGCATCAGATGTGCCACTTTATCTTAATTACATAACTGTCTAAACAAAACCAGGTAGTCTTTATGTCTAAAGCATTTAGTATGCCGTTACGTGTACATGTCCTTGACAACTTTACCTTAGATACACCAACAGAGCTCGAAATTTACGTGGGGCAGGGCTGGGGTTAGGGGATGGTGGCACTCTTTTGTTAGTACTCATTGGACTCCTCAGTCTGAATGTCCCCCAGCTTTGGGTTAGCCTTTGGGAGGAGGGAGGAACAGTCCAGGGCTTTGGTGGGGAGGGACTGGGCTTTTGGAAGGGGGAGCCCACAACAGGGAAAACCTAAACAATGTGGGGAAAGCCTAAATGGGCTATACATAGTCTGGACCCCTAATGGGCTTTGGGGAAGGATAGCCTAAAAAAATAGGGTACATACAGGGCGGGTAGGGTGAGGGGGCGCCTAAAAATAACATAGGCCTAGTGTGGAGAGGGGAAGGGGAGATGGGGCGGGGAGGCCTAATGGATTTGGGCACCGAGGTCAATGACCTCGATCATGGTCTGACCCCGGGGTCCTGGTAAAAAGGGTAGATCTCTGCATCCTATACTACACAGATCTATATTGTTTACGAATTATTTCCCTTCTTTGTTTTTTAAAAAATATCATAATAACAAAATGAGAATGGGTGCATTTTTGATTCGACACACAAATCCTCCTCTCTTGAGGAACAGTCATTTTCTCCATTATTTTCTGCGCAGTCCCAATAAAAGGTCTATTACTCAAAGCAGGCAACACAGTTTTGTTGAGAATGGATAATGCCTTAGTGACCAATCCGGCCAACACCACCTTTCATTTTCAAATTATATCATACTTGAGCGGGACTCACGGTGAATTCTCTTCGACTCCGTTGCAATTTTGCTATTCTGTTGATTTGCATTTTGGTCCACGTGATTTTGTCTTGATGACTTAATTTCAATCTCAACGCTTCGCCTCGATTTTCTAAGTGTGTACGAAAATTTCTGACCTTCGGATATGTTTACATTTTGTATTATGCATCTCTTTATTTTTTTTTAACTTATTTTAAAATTTTTAATTTTATTTATTTTTTTTATTTTCTTTTAAAAAATGTATACAAAAGGTCTATATTCTGATAAAACAAACCTGTTTCAAGTGGGCTGGATCTGAGAAGTACAAGAGCTTAAAGCGAAAGGAATTCGTCTAAATGAAGCTCAAATAGCACAGGAAAAAAAATCACCTAGCTTTCGGTCTGAAGAAGACATTCTTGAGAGTACAGACAAAACAAAAAAATACACCCAGACGACGAAAGAAATGACATGTGGCCAGAAAGTACCCGTAAGCCCAATTCTGACTGAATGGATGTGTAATACAACCCGAAAAGAAAAGAAACCGGGGTAAATGTAGAAAGTAAAAGGTAAAAAATACTGTTAGACACATTCTGAAAAGTATTCTAGAAAGTCCTAACTCCCGGTAGAACCCGATTTTAATATAGCCTTCGAAAATTAAAATGAACTGCAATTTTAGAAATGTCAAAATACTTCCATGTATTACAAGAAAGTATGATAACTGGATGATTAAAACAAATTTGTTTGCAGTCCGTCGCCTTAAAATGCAACAAGTAGCCAGATAGGAGGAAATTTTAAAGTTTGGTGCTTTTCCAGCTGGTGCAAAACGACGCGAGGATGTGAGGGACTGTCCCTGTAATGGGACAGTGCCACTTAAGGCTTGCATTTGCTGTTACTGGTTCAGGGAAGCGACTAAGTAAATTTTTGCATTTGTAAGACCAGAACGAGTTTGTTCTGACGCTGCCTAAAACACTTAGATGATCGCTAGAAGTTAAAAGTGAACACATATCGCGGTAGGATTAATGGCGAAAAATGTGGAAATATGCTAAATAGACATTGAGGATGGCGAAAATAGTAGAGTCCGACAAAAATAAAATGTGTCCAGTCCGCTTAGTGCAGTTGCTTGGAATTTACGGAATTAAAACTGCGATCCTTAATTGACAGTTACGTATCATTGTAGAATGCCAAGACCGCTCGGAAAGAACGTGGATCGCGTGGAAACCCAGAGGACGATTCGTCCCTGCTTAAGAGCAATTTGAACTTGATGTTCTGTTGCGCTGTACGTGCATAGCCGTTGTATCCAGAATGTTCCTATGGCGACGTGCTCGGCTTTTGTCTAGTCTGACTTGGAATCGATGATGAAGGCCTGAAAAGAAGTGAAAGGGTGACCCGTTGACATGCAGTGTCTTCTAATAGCACAGTCACGCTCCTTTTTTTCGGAATGACCGTGATTATTCACGTATGTGAAACGGGGTACAGTTTTCGCTGACATACTAGATTTGACAAATTCCTTATTGAAGTAGATAAACCACATTTGAACTTTTGCAGGTGCCGCGGCAAAAAATTCTAAAGGATTCCCCAGTACTTGTGCTGTTGAATGAATCGGATGTAGGCATCATTGTCTCCGTTTTACAATCGGTTTTTCCACTGGCTTGACTGACACCAAGTTCAGAACTGACTGGACTGAGGCTGCTACGAACAAGAATGTCGCGAATGTTTTTGGACGCTTGGAAGCCACGACTGGAGGCTTCGGAAATGTCCTGGATAAGGCTGGATCATTCTTAACAATCGTCCCGTGTTTTCGAAGTATGTTGGAAGGAGTTGAAAGATCTGGGTGGAATGTTGTGACAAAAGGTATGCACGTCTTCCGTGTGGGTGGGCGATATCGTAACAGATCGTCCCGTGCTAGTGCTTCAGCTTTACTAATGGCACTGTCAGACCGTTCTCGCTTGTATTATGGCTTACCAGGTGAGACCGAAGATCATAAAAAAATGAGCTTCCTTGTCAAAAAAGATTTTACAGTTTTCAATCCAGTGGCGCGGTTTTAGGACAAAGCCTGGTGGAATTCCTGCTTGATAGATGCGATATAAATTAAATTCAAGCAGTTGCATCTTCACAGATCTGCCATTAATTGCGATTCCTGTGTTTAATATAGTATGAGTTTGATAAATCACACCTTTTAGACTTATTGCATTTTACTACTCGAGGTTTCGACTAATGAAAGTTTTTATCAAGTGGCAGACACAATACAAATTGAAATTGAAAAGAGAAAAATATATAGCACAGTTGAGGACGTGCGGAAACGTATCGTGACGTCTGACGTTGGAATGTGATAACAAGTCTCTGGGATGCACACACGAAATGTGGGCACCAGTAAAGATGTCTCAGGGAGAATAAAATTATAGCCAGGAAGACATGAATCCTGCATTTCTGATGTTGAACATACCGTGTATGTGTTGTGAGATTATGACTGTTGGGTGTATGAGAGTGCATATGTCATGCGTCGTGGGGCGGTGGGGGTGGGGGATATGTAGACACCCTAGCCTTCAATCGTCAGTGTAGACATTATAACAGGGCCCATATGCAAGATTATGGTGGTGGAATATACACTGCAAAAGTGAAATGGGATAAGACATTTACACACACTGAAAGGATAGGGCGGGGGTGGGGGGGGGGGGTGTTACTAAGAAAGGAAGGTATAAAAAGATTATATTTTTCATTAGCAGTTATGGTGCTTTTTTGACGTGAATAGAGTATTGGGGTGGGGCATGGAGGCGCGCTTTTTAATGATTCGGGTTACGCAATAACGCGGAATATATCTTTACTTGTTGCCACCCAGGGAGGATATGACACGATAATGTTTTGCATAATTAACACTTGAATACAAAGAACCACGTGAAACGTGGAACATAGGGTTACTTGTTGCCACCCAAGGAAGATATGATATGGTTAATTTGCGTGTAAGACTCTCGGATACAGGTAACAACGTAAACGGGGAACATATCTTTACGTGTTGCCACCCAAGGGAGATATATTACAATGATTTTTCATGCAGTACATTTGAATATGGAGAACAACGCGTTTGTATGATTCGGGTCAAGGAGTGGTTGGATGTGTGAACACTGTGTGCGAACTTGCCTCTGCCTCTGTTACCAGAACGAGGTTGAGATAAATGATAGAAGGCTCGTAGATTCTAAAACTGAGAACAAATTTTGTGCGTAATAACGCGGAATATACTTGTTGCCACCCAAGGAAGATATGAAATGGTGATTTTACAACTGGGTTCGTGATAAAGAGCTCGGCGGCCGCTTGCCGGGAAATTAATCGACCTGTAAGACGTTCGCCTATCTCAAACAATTTTTGAATTCTTATCTATCAATTAGAATAAGCGTGACGCTTAGTTTTTACGTCCCCATAACGCGGTATAAATTTGTACGGCACTTAACTTAACGGAAAATGAAATAGTCAAACACGAAAGCCTCTTAGAAGGGAGTAATTCCCCGAGCATGACGGCAATTTGAAAAAATTATAAAAGGTGTTTGAAGATGTTTATAAATGCAACTGTTTGAATTTAATTTAAAAAGGAAAGTGAGAAAACAATTATTTTGTAAAACAGAAATTATTTGTAAAACGAATATTATTTTTTGGTAGCAAACAATATTTCTATTTAAAAAAAAATGACTTGTAAACGAAAAATTAATTCTCAGAAAATTGGGACGGATGGAGACATGTTTGCCAAGAAGACAGAAGAAAAAACTGGGAGAACAATTGTTTTACGGAAGAGGAGATGTTTTGCAGAATAAAAAAATAGGAGATAATGCATAATTTTTAGAGGATAATAACAACAACAAAAAACCACGTAAAAAAGTAATGTAAATAAAAAAAATGTCGGTGCTTTTTTATTTAATAAAATATATCTATATCTAACATTTTTTTTTAATTTCTCATACGTAAAATCAAATCATTGCATGTTCACCGCGAATATCTTACAACTCTCCATTTTGATCAGTCAATTCAATGGCGATATTGTACAATATATGCGGTATCTCACGCAGATGGACAGTGATCTCTCCCCTGAAATAAACCTGATAACCCTCTTCAATGTCCAGTATCGTTTGCAGAATGTTAACGTTGGCAGTTATGTTGAAGGCGGTTCCATCGTGATCGACGATCTTCATTCTAGTCCGAATGCGTTCATTCACATCGACTGTGTTGTAACTAACTACCTTTGGGAATGTGAATCATGAACTAATCCATTCCGTGGTAATACGTAAACGTATTATTTTTTTTTCCGTGATGTTTGGAAGCGTATAGTACGTCTCTAGATTCACTAGTGCCACTTCGTATCTCTTATCCCTCTTCAATTCGATCGATGGATTAAATTTGGTCATAAATAGAGTCTTGTCATCACTCACCACGATCAAAAAAATAACTTTTGGTGTCATAGTATCGGTTGCCCTTTCTGTGTTCTCGGCTATCCTTTCTAATAATTGAGTTTCGTATTCTAGCAGCATTTTTTAAAATTTTAATAATTAGTTTTTATTTTTTAATTTTAATTTTTTATTTATTACTTCTTCTATTTAAATATTGCTGTTACGTTCTTTATTAATCATTAATCGAATCACGTGGAATATAAAAATCGTGGAATCCGTTCCTATATTTTCCTTAATATTTGCGACTCCTTGGATCAATGGTCACAGCATTATAAGGTTTACGATCCCGCACTGTCTTACAATATCGCGCAAATTCTTCTTTACTCCCCTCGTTCGCCATGTGATCGTCATAAATGTGATTGAGATTCTTGAGACCTTGGTGAAACAGACACAGAATATTCGCGTTCTGTTTGAGAAATCTGAAATAATTTTGAGACAGAAACAATTCCTGTTGCTGTGACGTCCTCGAACAGAGTAAGGTTCGCATCGATTTTTTTTTCTCCAACAGTATGGTCATCGAAGATCGTTAGATTTTTGTTATCTGAATTCAAGTTAGGAGGATCGGGCACGTCGTTCGCGTTTTTGTAAATCTGACATACCATTTTCGATGTTTTATTATTTCTGAGTTCCCTCGACGTCTCTTGCAAGATCGTTGCGAGCGATACGTCGCATTTTTTTCGAACTTGTCCGGGTGATATTTATATCCAAGAATGGAGAGAAACATTAGGCACCTCAAACAAATATCAGTTTTATAATGTTATAAAAACACAATTCTGTTTTGAAAATTACCTAAAGACCCTCCCACAACATTTGGCAACAACACTACTACAATTTAGGGTTAAAAATCACCGTCTTCCAATAGAAACTGGTAGCTGGATATCCCAAGATCTGTCACAAAGGACATGTAATTTGTGTAATTCAGATATAGGCGACGAATTCCACTATATTCTTGTTTGTAGTCAACTCAAAACTCTACGCCAAAAATATTTAAAACCCTACTTCGAAAAATACCCGAATATGCTCAAACTTCACACACTCTTTTCATGTGAAAACACTAAAACCACTATGAACCTGGCCAAATATATTAAGGAAATTAAAAAAATCATAAACCCTTCTCACGTCTAATTACCTACCTGCATGTAGTTGCCCAGTTTGCACCAAGATGATGATAAAGGAACTATGCCAAAACGAGCAACATATATTTGCAGTGTGTGGAGGGTGGATTGTGGCTGGGTCGCCCGCGGGGTGGAGTTGGCACCCGAACTATAACTTTCAAATTTTAACCCGGAGGTCCATTGGTTGAGACTTTGTCTGTGTTTGTATGCTTTGTAACACATTTGCAATTGTTGCGTGGGTGGAATCTCCGCCCTGCGGGTGATTTAGTGGAAGTGCACTCTCCACTTACTGTAGAAACATCTAGCATTCCTGGTGTTCTCCCCTTGTAGACAACAGTGTCCTGTTTTTCGTCTTTTCGAGGTAAGGGTTTATTTAGCCCATTACCACTTTTTGAAAGTGGACTCTGCAAGGAGAGAAGCAAATCGGGTGAATGCTACATGTGGTACGTTCTCGAGCGCACATACTGCATACTGATTTCAACAATATAAATGTTTATATCTCAAATCATGGGTACATCATGAGTATGTATAAATTGTCTTCTGCTAAAATGCACTTGGGCATTGATCCTAAAGGATGGACAATAGTAGAGAGGGAGGGAGGGAAAGTGGAGGGGAGGGGAGAGGAGAGGAGGGAGAGGAAGGAGGGAGGGAGGGCCGAGTGAGCGATCGACTAAAGTTGATAATGATATTATATTGTGTGGATACACCACCTCCAGCATGCTTCTTATTTTTTTAGATGTTTTGTATATTTATTATTACTTTACCTCATATTACATGGGAATAAGTTCAAAAATAAAGTGTAATCAAAAATTCTCATTATCACACCCTTCGATAAAAGAGACTCTTGCAAAACACGTGCAATCAATCGTAATCTAACAACTCAGATGTCAACAACTGATTACCCAACAGATTAGTCTACCACAAATCGACTTTTCCAATCTCAATCCTCTTACGCTTCTGGGAAAGAGTGCATGATTTGATCTCTTGGTCTTCATGTTGTTCCACGGTATATCTTTTATTTCCATCTCGTTTTTTTCTAAAGTTTTTTTTTATGTTTTTCATGGTTTTGTTAATCTTTTTTAATTTCTTATATATATAATTCAATTTTCTTTTTTAAACCATTTTTTATCCCGAACAGTTGCTGTTCAACGTGTCAGCAAGTTCCTCTATCTGCACGATGCCAGATTCCTTGAATTTTCTCCAAGATTTATCTTGGCTAGAATCTCTTCCTATTTCGTGGCGGTCTTATCAACTTCTGAATTAAATAGGCCTTCCTCTTGCTCTCATCCGAAGCGATTCTAGTGCTTGCTTCCGTCGCGGTTTTCTTACCGACTTCCAATCCTTGTTCTTCTTTCCGACCTACACGGCAGTCCAAGTGATCTATTTCGCCAGATCACTGTTGTAGGCGCACGATGGAACCCCCATCATCGAATCCAGCAAACCGTTTCCGATGTAGACATAAGATTTCGTAAATCCTCTGTTCTTTATCACTGACATATTTTTTTTTTCATTTAGTCTTAATTTATTTTTTTTTTTTTTTTTTTTCACTATTTTATTTATATTATTGTTTTTCGTCTTTCAATGCGTTCATGGTCGATTTGTATGTATCTATCCAAAGACTTCTGTTGCAAAAGATTCGTCGCATATGCTCACCAAATCGTTTCTCACTGCCGTATTACCTCGGATTCTCGACTTCTCACCAAGAGATCCAGTCTCTCCAGCAGCGCGTCAGAATTGCAATGAATGATCATGGATATCATTTTCTCTCTGGTTACCAGTCTGACGAACGCTTTAGTCGCATTTCAAAACGTTTTTCTACTTCGAACTTCTGGTAGCTTTCGGTATCGTCTCTCTGGAATCGTTGTTGTATCTCATGGCAATCATCCGAACCAGGAGATCACCGCAAATTTTGAAATCCTCTTCGTCATAATCATTAAGTTCAGCCAGCAAAAGCAAATTCAACAATACTTTAGTGCTATCGTATTCTCGACCTTTGACAAACAGATTGTAGTCATCGGTTACTTCAGATTGCTTGTCACACATGTAGAGGTTGCCATCGTCTCCCTCGTGCAAACCGAATATGGAGTCTGCGTTAGACGGATTCGCCTTATATAAATTCGCGTAATCTTTGGGTTTCATATTGCTGACATCTACCATTACGTCGCCGATCGTGCTCGTAGTAACCGCCGATTTTTCACTCTCCGTTTCGGTCCCCATTCTGCCTCTCTCGGAATGACTCAGTGGAATTTGCTGATATTGAGGAGGAGAACGTCCGGTCGAGTGTATGCTGGCGACGCTGGTGTATAACGAGTTTGACCAAAAGGTATGTAACTATAAGTCGAACCGCAAGTTGGATCATAAGGTTCGGAAATAGAAGATCTGTAACAAGATGTCCCACTTTCTCTCAAGGGTTTCAATTCTTTTACAATCTCCCTTTTCATCTGTTCCAGAGTTTTTATACCGAGTCTGAACAATTTGTTCGTCCATTCGTTTCCCCGTATTGCTTTCTTGAATATTCCTCTTCAATTGAAGAAAACGACGAAACGTCTCTTCTCTCAGCTTGGGATTTTTTATCTTTAAAAATGACATGCTCGATATTTAAGTTTATATTAATTTCTTTTCTTTTCACGTTTTAAATTTATAAGATGAAAACAGGCGATTTTTTTTCTCTATTTCAGTACCTCGAAAATCGCATCATTTTTTTGTGACGATGGCGACGTTACTATTCATCTCAGTCTCGCGATGTCTCATACATTTCTCGACGTAACGGAGGAGAAACACACACAAAAAAACAACCACACACAACTTAACACTTTACCTCACACGAAAGGCAGACGACACTTGCAAACAAAATTCTTGAATAACTAATATTTTTATTTCTTGCATCAAAAACATAGGTAGTGACCTCTCACTGGAACGAGCTCAACGAGCTCGTTCCAAAGAGGGGTCAAAAGCTATGTCTTTGGAACAAAAACAAATGAAAAAATAATTAAATTTAAATGGTGATTTTTGTGAATACCGCTGGCCGGTTTGGGCAGGTACGTTGAGTAAAGGTATAGAATTATTCACAAATGTCCATTGGGATAACACCTATCAACAAGGCGATGATGGGTAAACAATATAGGGCACAATGACGAACATTTGAAATCAGAGGGATGTCGTGGGCTAAAAAGAGATAAAATGAAAGGAGGGCAATCCTCTTCTCTACAATCCTTCCAAAATTCCCCGTTGGAATAATAATGTGCCAAACTATTCGAGGCGGGCGATTTCACAATAGAAAATCTTTATGGGAAACAAAGATCTCTGAGTTCGTCTGTTCTAGCCCACTTTGAGTTTAATCTTTTTTTATTTTCTGAAATGGATCCCCATAAGGCATGACCGTGTGTTTCTGTATCTGTCTTGAGCGATGAACCCCAAAAGACAAAGGCCAAACATAGCGAAATGGGCCCATTTACGCTATGTTTGCCCTTTGATGTGGGGGTGTTCATAACTCAAGAAATAGACAGATACAAAAGATCATTCCTTACAACTAAACCTGGGGGGGGGGGGGGGGCAGTAAGTTTAAACACTCTCTACTTTGTAAAGTTATAATAAAATCATGTCGCATCAGGCTTTTGAGTGAGAACTGAATAAAAAAGGCATAGTTTTCTAACATTCTGTTTGAAATGACGATCCATTTCTCTGAGGCATGTTCTTGTGTCATTAACAATTTTAATGACCAATGAATTGCGTAAGTTAAAAAAGAACACCACAGGTCACGCCAACACAAAACTTCAATCTTCTTTTCCGCTTGACGAGAAGGTGATGTCATTCAAAGCAACGCTGAGCTAAATTTAATTCTGATTTTGGTCAATTCTTGAGAAATTTAAAACACAGTTGATAAATATAGAGTTGTATAAAAACCCAAATGACATGAAGTTGGCTGGGCATTTTGCCTGACAATGCATGAACCAAAACAGGGTTTAATTATATTGAATTAACCTTAGCCGAAATACAAGACCAGGTAAAAATGAGCTGATAATTTTGAAGCTAAATTCCCAGTGCTTTCAGGCGTACAGTTAAAACTAGAAGTCCTGTCACGAACTGTGCGCTTATCTAGGCTTATCTAGGCTTAATTGCGCGTAGGAATTGCGCGCAATTGCTATATCGAATGGCACCCAAAGCATGGCAGGTTCTCCTTGTTACCCATAGCAAACACAAGCAATGTTCCTGCCAATGGACCTCCGGGTTACCCGGAGGTCCATTGGCAGAAACTTTTCTTCTGCACAGGCCGTATGTGCAGAATTTTATAGCCTTACCATCGTCATAAGGCGTAGATTAACGCGCAAATCGACGTGCTATTTGTGCGCATTTCAGGACAGGACTTCTAGTTTTAACTGTAGTTTGTTAGTGGGCGAGAAATGAGTTGTCTAGTGGGCTAAAATGACCACTTTCCTACTACTTACAATGTAATATAAGATAGAGTGACCTCCAACTTCATTATTAATTGATTAAGTACCTTGCCCAAGAACACAACCCAGTTACCCCTGGTGAGGATCGAACCGTGGATCCTTCCGTTCGAAGTCAAATGCCCTAACCACTGAGCCGAAAATATATATTACTTGCGATATTATAGCAGCCTCCGTTTTTGTGTTGCACTGTTGGTACATTTATCTGTGTCACATGTTGAGACATGATTAGCAGAGTTGTCTGGATAGTTCTGAAATAAATATTACAAGGTAAAAGAAACAGTCAAAAGAGAGCAATCATTGAATCTTTGAAACATCCAAGATTTGAATAGATTTTTAAAAGTCTAAGGGGCGATTTGTTTTTTTTTTATTTGGGTTTAACGACACATTAACAGCCAGGGTCATATCATGTCGGTAACAGTTTTACGGGTGGAGGAAGCCGGAGTACCCGGAGAGAACCAACGAGCAACTACAAGCAGCTGTCAGCTCCCCAACATCGTAACTCTGAACTCTGCACCGCGGCACAGACATGGTTAGATTGGTTGAAGACATGTGCACCATCGACGTGCAGTACGCCTTAGTATACAGCGTCATCGTGCCCCCATGTAGGCAAGCGGGATAAAGTGTCTTGCCCAAGGACACAACGTGGTTGTCGCAGGTGGGATTCGAACCGAGGACCTCTCGGCTTGCAGCCTGCACCTCTACCTACTGAGCCACCGCGCCCCCCTAAGGGGCGATTGTACAGAAGGCGAGTGTGGACGTCAACTTTGTGTATAATCGGTTGGTCGTTTTTTTTTCTAAAATGATCTGCAGAACGTCCAAAGTAAAGTAAAACTAGAAGTCCTGTCACAATAATCACAGAAAATGCTTTTTAGTTAATGTGATCCTTACTGCAGCAAAATGAAATAGTCTGAAATTCACAAGAGCGCTTGTGCTGTGCAATGCAAATATGAGCTATTAGTGAGGTCTATATTGAAATAATGAACTAAACAAAAAGAAAATATAGAGGCTACACATGTGGAGGTAGGATTACTGCTAAATCCCTGTGGATAGGATTTTTTTCACTTAGTAATTATTAATAATTTTTGAGGACAAAACGCAAGACGCACATGCAAACTTCTATCACATGGACCATCGGGTGCATGAAAGTTCGCAAGTGTTTCTTGTGCTGTTATGAACAATTAAATACTGTTCGTGTGGAGAATATGCTGCGCTGCGATTAAGTAGTAATCCACTCTCTTTGTTCCGTATATGCAGTCTAATTTCGATATCTATTTAAGTGGCATGTATATGTATCCCATTAGAAGTTAGGGATGGTGTTAATGATGGGCACGCTGTGTTTCTACAGGAATTGAGAGTTACGCTAATGGTGCAATTTGACAGGGGCAAAACTGCACTTACTCAACGCGCTGTTACGTCAAAATAGTGCAAAAAACAGTCACTGGACATTTAGTTTCAACTGCTCGTCAGAGGAAGAGATTAATGGAAATACTCTTACCAAGGTATTAATTAAGTAGAAATCTCAAAA
Organism: Pictodentalium vernedei; assembly: GCA_031216915.1. Taxonomy (NCBI): domain Eukaryota; kingdom Metazoa; phylum Mollusca; class Scaphopoda; order Dentaliida; family Dentaliidae; genus Pictodentalium; species Pictodentalium vernedei. The sequence goes on along the minus strand of CM062296.1, from coordinate 82,417,421 downwards.
ATGTCCTTATTGGTAAAAATAATGAATTCCAAATTAAATACTATTAGTTACCCCGTGTCTGATCACGTGGTACGGGTTTTTACCTACCCGAAGCCAGCCGTATCCCATGCGGCCTTCGGCCGAAATACAAGACCAGGTAAAAATGAGCTGGTAACGAATTTATCTATTGACTTTCCGTTTTAGAAGTACAATCTATTTCATGTGTGAACACACACAGCATGAGATCTTTTATCTTCCATTGTTGAGCCATACAGGTTTCTGTGGAATTTTTGTGCAAAAGAGTTTTTGTGAAAATATGCCGATATGACTAGTATAAAAAAAATATTGAATTTCTTTTTTTCTTTTTTGCCTCAAAAACATAGCTTATGAACCCCACATTGGAGGGTACTCGACAAGCTCATTCCAATAAGGGGTCATGAGCTATATTTTGGAGATAAAAAATTAAAATATAATACATGTACACTGTAAAACTGGAATGACGCGTCTTCTACGGGGTATGGACAATTTGTAGATTTCGGAACGAGGCTTCCACTGGGTATGGGAAATTTGTCAGTGGCTGGGCGGACGTATCGTGGGTTTCAATGAATATGGTCTCATACTACGTATATATCAACCAATCAAATCAAAAAATTCACTTTAGTCAATAGATACAAAGTGTTCTTTATATTTCCAGGCTTTCTTTCGCCATTTATATTTACGTTGCCGGGTGCCAATTTAGCAAATTGTAATAACAATTGTTGATTTAGTACCCAAAAATCTTTGTTAGCAAAAAATTTGGCACCAAGAAAGTTTCTTTCACTTCTGAAGGAATGTTGTTGCGACTGTGAAGAACACGTTCGATGAGGAACCAAACAACAAAAATATGTTATTAATTTTGTCAACAACATGTTGGAAATTGTATTTGGACAAAATTTGTCAACGTTAAATGTCAGTTCGTGGTAATGAGGCATCGGTTTTTCTTCAAAAAAACATTCTTAGTCGACAAAGTTGAGGCTAATTTGACTGATATTTGCTTTTTCCATGTAATTAGTGTATAATTATCTCCCATGTGTTGCCGTGTGGTTTATGTTCCTTTATTTTTCAATCTGTTTTCAAATTTTATTGATGGGTGTATATTGGTTTAGTTTAGAAAAAGAAGTTTCCCAAGAACTTTGTTTTGTATCATAAGTGATCAGGCCATTGCTAGATTAATACGTAGTTTGTCTAAATTATCTGTTGTTGGTGACTTATTAAATTCCCGTTCAGTCTTCTTATGATCTTGTATAGCCTGCTTGCAATCTTTATCAAACTATGGTTTGGCGAAACGCTTTGGATATGCTGTTTAGGAATGACTGTGTTTGCAATGTCAAGCAACTCTGTTGTGAAATGTTCTATTGGTTCAGCACTTTCCTCTAACTTACCCCTTGTGAGGCGTTCGGAACAGTGGAGGAGGAAGTGTCCCAGTCAGCCTTTTTGAATTTCCACTGGGGCACCCTCTCATCTTCGGACTGAACCACACTCTCCAACACAGTTGGGAAGTGGTCACTCCTTCACAAGTCATGTTCTACCTTCATGAAAAATCGAGGAAGATATAAGGGCATACAATTGAAAGATCAATTGATATATACAGTATGTGGAGAGTGTATTATCACTAAATCACCCGCAGAGTGGAGATTCCACCCAAGGAATAATTGCAATTTTGTTGCAAAGCATAACCAGCACCAGCAAAGTTTCAGCCAATGGACCTCCGGGTTAAACCCGGAGGTCCATTGGCTGAAACATTGCTTGTGTGTTTTATCAATATGTACAAAATTTGAAAGTTATAGCTTGGGTGATGACTCCACTCCGCGGGTGATTTAGTTACAATCCACTCTCCACGTACTGTATGAACCAGATGTGGGATACAGATAAGTGTCAGGCCCATCACTAAACAAACACATGCCATAGTTTGAAATAAGGTCTTCCACTGTTTTGCTTTTTTTATCTTCTTTTCTGCAGGAAACACATCAAAGAGGGCTATTTGCATTAAAAGCACCAAACGCAATGTATATATATTATCATGACCATGTGCATGTCCTGTAATTTGTATCAGATTCGAGGTCGTGTTTGCAATCAGATCGCAACGAGCCCGTCAGGGCGAGTTGTGATCCGATTGTAAACACGACCGAGAATCTGATACAAATTACAGGACATGCATTTGTTCATGATAATACATTTATCTGACAATCCAGTTACATAAAGCCTGTTTTTCCATTTTTTAATTTAAATTGGGTTGGAATTTTGAATTTCATATTTTAATGCGTAATAACAATGCATATACTGTTATTATTTTTCAAAGCGCGGTGTTTACCGGAAGTTGAATCTATGTGATACGGAATCAGAATGAGTCGTCTATATGATACGGAATCGGAACACATTATGTGATACGTACCGTTTCTCGTGGTTTTCAGGCATAAATCTATATGACTGTTAGATAAATCAGTTGTTCAATCAGCTGAATAGGGGTTATTTGGCGGCATAAACATGGAACATAACGTGACTGTCTTGACTAATGTAAGGCGTGCCGCTATTGCCCGTAAAGATGATTGTAAAGGTACATAACTGTGAAAATGTCATTTCTAATTAAGACCGAATTTTCGTGAATATGAAGATCATTTTCATCTGCCCAGGCATTATGAGAAATATAATGCTTAAAAGCTGAATTATCTTGATTATCAGTCTTCTTTAACTGCTAGAATGTTGGAAGCCCATATTTGGGCTTTATTCTGAAGTGTAAGTACCACAACTTGAAGGCTCATATACAGTGGATGTGCTTTGTATTATCTTTGAAATGATATTATTTAGTCTGTAAGGGTTTGCCTTGTTACAGTTTGTGGGAGAGTCTCCCATAAATTGTAACAAGGCAAAGATATGTGTACAAGATTTGATGACCAAAAATATTTTAGCCCTCTACCAGTTAATTGTATCTCCCACAAGTGCTCGTTAAAATTCACCCTACAACCTCGACAGTTCCACTGTATTATATTGTTTTTGGTAGTCGTATCCATGTTTGGTGGGAATTGGAGACGGTGAAAGTATGGATGAAATAGCCCCGTAGCTTCCCTTAGTGATATTTTTCGGTGATCTATTCTGAAAAGGGTTCAAGCGTAAGTGCCCGAACGTTTCGACGATGTATTCACCGACTCCCATCAGTTCAAAGTTGTTTTTCTTGATTCGGTCTTTGACTCTGCCTAAAATTTTGGGGGCTCTGGTTTCAGTTTTGAGTTAGGTTGTTCATTTTTCATTTTTGGTTTTGGCTCCTTTGTGTTTTTTTCACTTCTGGTTTACGTTTCCTTTGTTCTTTCTTCTGATTTGTTTTCGAGTTTTAGTTTTGTCGGGTTTGATGGGTTGGTGTTGCTTGGGTTGACCTTGGCTGTAGTCGATCGCTGTGCTTTATTGGGAAGCCTGTAGTAATGATAGTATTGTGCGATCGACCCATGTATATTGTGTCTGGCATTCTAGGGACTTCGAGAAATCTTTTTGCCTTGTTAGAGTAGCATATGTTTGTGTTGAAGGATTCATGCCAGGCTCCGATGAAATAATTTATCTGGTCTTTTGAAAATTTATCTGTCTTTCACATTTCCGTTTCTATATTGCTTTTTCATTCCGTCAGATAGCACAATCTTTTGAAGATGACATATTATTACACTGGCGATTTACACATTTAAGGATATGGTTGGTACCTGGCTAATCATGTTTTTGGATGCATTTGGGGCAGATTGACTTGTCTCTGCATGAATTCTGTCTGTGTCCGTATTTTTGACACTTGGAACATCAAAGTGGATTTGCATATAAATCCACTCCGACGTTCATGTAGCCTATTTTGACTTATTTTGGTGACTGAGGAGTATTGGAGGTAAATACAGAAATGTTTGTGCAGACTTCATTGCTATTTCCCTTTATTCTTATTCGTCTGATCCCTGTTACTCGCTGTGTTTTCATTTCTTTAACTATTCCCATTTCATCGATGTCGGTAAACTAACGAATTCTTACAACACCTCTGTTGGCATTGATGGTTCTGTGAGTGTCCGATTTCATTATAATATCGAAAAGTTTCTGAATCCTTAAGAGATACAGTTAAAACTAGAAGTCCTGTCAGGAAATGTGCGCTCATCTAGGCTTAATTGCGCGTAGGAATTGCGCGCAATTGCCATATCGAATGGCATCCAAAGCATGGCAGATGGTTAACCATAGCAAATGCAGGCAATGTTTCTGCCAATGGACCTCCGGGTTACCCGGAGGTCCATTGGCTTAAATATTGCTTGTGCACAGGCCATATGTACAGAATTTGATAGCCTTACAATGGTCATAACACGAAGATTAACGCACAGATCAACGTGCTATTTGTGCGCATTTCATGACAGGACTTCTAGTTTTAACTGTAGATGTTTGGATTTTACTCATTCATTCAATATGCCGCCTGAACGTATTTTTTAATGGTTCCAGCGATCTCTTTTATTACCTTCTCTAATGCGAAAGGGTTAAACTTAACTTTTTATTTTCATTTGCCTGACGTATTAGGATAAACTGTGACTATTCATCTGTTTGGTCATTGGTTGATTGTCGATCATATTCAGAGTCAGAGTCAGAAGAAGATGTATCATGTGTCCAATACTACGACAAAACGTCTGTTTCTGAAGTTAGGGCCAAAGCAGTGTATTGGAAAGGTATCTTCAAAAGGAGACTGCCCTATCCGGGGCACTGTTTGTTCTCAACTGCCAGAATTTCTCCCTTCCGGGCCTTCGGAACGCAACTCACTGGAGAACAAGGTGAATGTAAGATGTAGCAGCGGGACAGTACCATTTTGGTCCGGGGCAGCGTATTTGGATATTCTGCAGCAAACCTGCTCAATTGATCAAGCTGTCCTCTGTCCGCCATCTTAGGACCCGCCTAGTAGGGGATGGTAAAATATTTGGATATTCAGTAGCAATCCTACTCAATTGAGAAGATCGTCCTCTATTCGCCACCTGAGGACCTGCCTAGTATGGGATGCCCCCCCCCCCCCTCCCCCCAAGGGGAGGTAGTTATTGAGTTATTGACAGGTCAAATGAGACGTTGCTGATATCTGCGGACTATCTACCCTAAACACTGCGCTGTTGTGCCATACAGGAAAAGCATTATGGGATCGACTATCACATCACCTGCACGCATTGTGATAGAAATGACCATTGATGCGATTGATTTGACAGTGTCGGCGAGACGCAGCTTGATGTTTCTGAATGTTTTCTTTAGAACCTCTGATACACATTCATTACAACTGAAACTGCCTATTCACAAGTGACTGATTTGTCTACCACAGTGCCAGTTGACAGTGAGACTAACTACAGTTGGCCTCTATTGCGAAACTGAGAATGTCCACTCAACAGTCGAGGAATGTCACTGATCCCATTTGCATGTGCGCTCTTGCGAAGGCACCAGTGTTAGTCACTGTGACCAATGTGGACTCGAACAAAGTTTTCGAGGGCAACTGCATATCGGCAAACAAGGGGTGAGGGTGTGTGGGGGGGGGGGGGGGGTGCATGAACCCATTTCGCAACAAATGCCGTTCTTCCCCTGCCACACACCAGACCACTAGCTGCCTTGGACATCCATATAAAGCACTGTTCTATGGTTTGATCGGAATCACCCCAGAACTTGCCAGACCTTAGTATCGTAAAGAGTACCTTTTCAGTGAACGCCTTTGAAGTCCCCTGCTGGGCATTGTTCGTTGGAGATCTTCCATCAGTTGGACGTAGATATGGGCACACTTAGTGTAGGAAAAAGAAACCACCAACGTGGACAACTGGGATTATCAGACTTACAGAATACGCATGGAAGACCCATGATCTGGCGCGTTCGGTTCTCAGAAACAATAGTATGAGACTGATTTGTTTGTGATACTGTGCGCTCAAATGTCCGGCCCGTCCATCCGTAGCAGGCCATCAAGCAGGTCCAAGTAACCGTTGACGTCAGGTTGATTCAGAGCATCCTCTGTTGAGCATTTATCTGAGACGAGATCGCCACATGTTGCTTTCAGAGTGATGCAGCTCACTTTATGCAGCGCACAAATTTCTTCGAACAAAGTTTGGTCACAGCAACTTTAATCAGCACATCACAATGGCATATGGTTGACCGAAAATCATCGCGAACGTTAGCAGCCGCTTTCTCGACAAAACGCATACATTCATTGTTACAGTGGTACATTTACTTGTATACCACAAATCTTGCATTATTCTTTCCGACGACTCTTCGTACGTAACCGCAGTTTTAAAGGACCTCATAGATTCTGTTCCTAAAATGCTCCATTAACTTTCAGTTTATGTGCTCGATGGTGCAGCTGACTTCGTCGCCCAAATATGTTTCAGGACTTTCTGATAATTCACTCAGAGAAAACATACATCGCTCTTCTCAACGGAAGTGCATAACTCAGTGAAAGCCAGTGGTGTTTTACCTTTCGCCTGACAATCCCGTGCATCTCGGATGTCAATCATGGTGGTAACTTCCTTCTGCGATCAAATAAATTGCACGATAAATACGAGTCATCACTGATTCACTACACTCGTCGTTGAGTTTTCAAAACCCTGCCTTGGCGCATTCAAGGACAACGACCCCTCTCGATCTCGTGCACTTGTCTTTTCCTTTCTAAGAGTAGATTTAGTTGTCTGTCGACTTCCAGCTCACAGAATAAACAGTGCGTCTTGAAATCGAATGCAAGTTGGTAAAAGCGAAGTTTTAACATTTTACACGGAGTCATATCAGTCATTCCGTCATCATCCGTCATTTCTTTTCTTGCGTTTATGCTGCATAGGCGGGTATAATTTTTGTGACAATCTCGGTGGATTTTGGAACCAACAACCGGTTCATCCGACCTCACGAACAGATTATCGCCAAGCTTCATGCTTGTATGCCTCGGCTGTCAAGTTTCATCATTTGTGTAGGGTCTTGTAGTTATCCCGACATTTGCAGCATTTCCACATATCTGTTCTTCAAAAGATGCGAGATATTGGGCTTATTTCATGACGTGTGGCTAGAAACTGATACAATGAATGTCCCAAACCCTATTGAACTGGTTGAGTATGCAAACGGACGTGAAAATGGTTATTTATTCCCAGTTCCTTATTGGACATTTCGTTATCAACCGATTTTTGGTTGATAACGAATGCCGAATAAGGAACCGGGAATAAGTAACGGTTGTCACGTACCCAGTAAGCAATGGGTTTAATTCACGCAAAAGTGTCAGAACTAAATGAAATGTGGCTTGAATAAAATAGTAATACAAAAATACCAGAAAAAACGTGCCTACTTCATTGTCACCGCAAGGTATCAACAGGAGGCGATTATCGGCATTTGAAGAACAAACACAAAACCTGTCTACAACAAATCACATAATAATAGGAAGCCTTCGAAAAAGATTTGGTCACAATGAGGTAATATATCGACCTAGTGCAATGAAAGCACACAGTAAACTGATTCGCATGATAACGTCAAACCTTTTGCAGAATTTAAAATATCTGCTGTCAAGGCTCTTTATTGCAGGGATCCTTTCAGATGTCAGTAATTTCTGGATACGATGTAGTGTTTATGTTAATGTTTAAAATGACACAAGTAAAACTTCATTACGAATTTATCAAAGGCAGAATCCGTTTTACGATTGGACAGAGTAGATGAGTAAAATGCTACTGCACATGAAACTATCAGCCCTGCGACTGCATTGTGCTCTATTCTGAAGTAATAGCACACTGAGTAAGTGCAATTCTGAGCCTATCAAACTGCACCATTAGCGTAACTCAATTCCTGTAATGAAACAGTGTGCCCAACTCTGTGCAATTCTAAATTAGTATATAGACATCATTAACATCATTCCTAACCTCTACTGGGATACATGTACATGTAATGATGTAAATAGATAATAAAATTCGACTGCATATGCAGAATGAAGAGAGAGGATTACTACTTAATCGCAGCGCCATATATAGTATCCACTCGAAAAGTATTTATAAGTTTTCATAACAGCACAAGAAATACTTGTACACTTTCGTCACATGGACCACCGGGTGCAACCCGGTGGTCCATGCGATGGAAGTTTGCAAATGCTTCTTGTGTTTTGTCCACGGAAAATGTATATAATTACTAAGTAAAAAATATATCCCACAGCGAGATGGTGGTAATCCACCCTCCACATACTGTATTCTCAGTATTTTCTTTCTGTTTGATAGACTCAGTTCGTGATTACACTGTCGGCCTCATTAAGGACGCATTGCATTTTGAATTGCACAGCGGAAACGCTCTTGTGTATTTCAGACTACTTCATTTTTCTGCAGCAAGGAGCGCACTAATTAAGGATAATTGTCTGCGCTAATTGTGACAGGACTTCTAGTTTCAACTGCAGGTCGATGAGAACCACTTTGCGGATAGGGTTATGTTTTCACAAGTATATATTTTTTTTTTTTTATTGGTTCCTAACGCCACATCGGCAGCTAAGGCTATATCGTGTCGAGGAAAAGGTACAAAATAAAGTTCATCAATATCATTGACGAAAAAAAAGTGATTGATTAGAAACACGAATTAACTACAATAGACTGACAAAGATATGAGTACTTTGAACACCCTTGTAACGAACGATGATACTAATATGGTGAATGCCTTACATTACATTACATTACATTACATTACATCAGACATTTAGTATAACGCTCAAATTTGTACAACTGCTCCGAATAATTAGGGTCAGGGCCACATTCTTTGGTGCTTCACACAAACATATAATACACATTTAACATATTTAAACATTATACATACACATTTAAAGGATGATACAAGAAGTATTCAGTTATCAAAAAGTGTGGTGAATTTTGAAAACTTTCTTAAATAAATATTGTGGTAATAGTTTTTTGAAAGTTTTCAGGTCTGGGCTTATTTTTATGTAACCTGGCAAGGAATTCCAAAGATTTGGGCCTATATAGCTGAAAGCTCTGTCTGCAAAAGTAATTTTCCTGTTAAAAGGTTGTGCCAATTTGAGTGTAGTGCTAGATCTAGTGGCATAAGAGTTGGTGGAGAAGGTAATCAAATTCGCCAAATATTCAGATGCCATGTTATTAAGACACTTGAAGACTAGTACAAGGACTTTACGTTGACATCTAACTGCGATTGGGAGAAAATGACACTCTTGCAAGGCATCTGTAGAACTGAAGAATTTTGACCTATCCATTATAATTTTGGCAGTGAGGTTTTGAATTCTCTGGAAAGGCTTCATTCTGCTTTGGGCAGGTCCTTCTCAAAAGGCTATTGCCATAATCCATATGGGACATTATCAGGGCGTTGGCAATTCAACCTGGTGATTTGAAACACGAAGAGTTGTTTAAAAGAATAAAACAATATTAAAATTTATTTAAAAGGTTGATTACTTTACAAAATGGTAGAACTTTGTTTGGGCTCATATGATACAATTGATCTCTCTGAGATCCTGCAGTGAAATGCTGCTGCTCTCTGACATGATTAACATCAGTGCAATGTAAAATAATATGCTCCAGTGCTAACACCTGCTGACAAGGAACACACTCTGTGGTTGCATGTTACCATCTGACAAAAAGGAATGTGCTAGTCTTTTATGATCATTACAGTTACAACTGGAAGTCCTGTCATGAACTGTGCGTTTATCTAGGCTTAATTGCGCGTAGGAATTGCGCGCAATTGCCATATCGAATTGCATCCGAAGCACAGCAGGTTCTCCTGGTTACTCATAGCAAACACAGGCAATGTTTCTGCCAATGGACCTCCGGGTGAACCGGAGGTCCATCGGCAGAAACATTGCTTGTGCGCAGGCCATATGTACAGAATTTGATAGCCTCACCATGGCCATAACGCGTAGATTAACGCGCAGATCGACGTGCTATTTGTGCGCATTTCATGACAGGAATTCTAGTTTTCACCGTATGATATCGTGTCAAAACTATATGATCTTTTCTGCAAAGGTTACTGGACGGGTGGTGATAAAAACTATTTGGTCGGAAGCAATCTAGCTTCTTATGTGCTGCATTCAAGTCGGCCTGCGGCACAAATTTGATGTGTTTATTGATAGTGGTTTGAAATCACTGAAAGGAATTTTAAAATCAGCGACAGGCTTGGTTGAAGCCTATTTTTGTTGCTCTCTCTGCCTTGGTGTTACTGGAAATACCAAGATGTCCAGGCAACCACCAAAACACGATATCATATTGATCAGACATGAAAGTATTTAACTTCACACGAAGTTCCAAAATGAGAGGGTTCTTCATCTTGGGGTTGAGTAAAGTAGCAAAGAGGAATGAGGGTTAGAAATAATAATCGACTTTCTTTCCCGTGTATTTCGAGGTGTCCAAGCGTAAGTTGTAAAGGTTAAGTTCAGTTGTGAAAATAAAACTTTTATTTGGTATTCTGCTTGAGGTGATATGATCACCAGTAACAAAAGCTGATGATACTTTATTACCATCTTTAGATCCATCCGTATAGATCCTTGTATATGTACAATACTTGGAGTTCATTTGAGCGTATTTTTGTTTAAACTCTAAAGTATTCACCTGAGATTTTTTGGAAGAAGCAAGGTCCAAAATAACAGTAGGTTTGCGAAGATGCCAAGGAGGAATATGTTAACACGGTTCTCTTTTAATGTATCAGACACAAGTGTTGCGGACTCCACATGGGGCTTAATTGTAATTCCCAATCAAGGAATATGTTTTGGGTGTCTGTTAAAAAATTCCACATTTTGGGTATCTGGGACTCAATGATAAGCGAGGTTTGATGGATTAGCCAGTAGTTTGGAAACATATTAGAATGACAATTTAATTCTGTGCTTCTCGAGAGAAGGCTCCCCTGGCTCAACAAGCATGGAGCAAGGCTAATTCTTATACCACTATTATGAATTGCATCAAGTGGTTTAGGATATGACCGTCTCGCAGAACGGTACACAATTTGTTTGAGACTTTTAGACCATTTTCTGTAGCCCATCTCTGAATTATCTTCAAACACAGGTGAAGTTTGCGCTCGATAGCATTCATATTTTTGCTGCTATAGCAAATCAAAAAAATCATCTACATACAATGACAAATCTACCATATTCTTAATTGCATCAATAATGCTATTGATGTTCACAAAGAAAGGGGTAACGGGTGAAATACAACCTTGAGAAACCCCCAATTCTTGTTCGTGCGGATCAGATAAAGTTGACCCAACACAACCTAAAATTGACGGTCCCAGAATAATATTATTCCCAGCCTTCGGAATGAGAATTATTGCTGCTTTTCGCCAGGAAAGTGGAAACTGGCCAGTCACCCATATTTCGTTAACAATTGATAATAAAAGTTCAAGTGATGATTGTGGAAGATGTTTCAACATTTGGTAATGTATTTCATCCTGTCCAGTGGCAATATCCTTAGCGTTATGTAAAGAGTTATTTCACTCTTCCATAGAGAAAGGTTCATTATAATTTTCTAAATTGTCTGAGGAAAATTCAACCTTTTGTTTTTCCCGTTGTTTTTTATCTTAACGAATTCCGGATTGCAGTTCAAAGACGACGAATGTGTAAAAAAACGTTGAGGCCAATTTGACTGATATTTGTTTTTTTTCAATGTAATTAGTGTGTTACCTTCCAAATTTTGCACAGTTGATTTAATTTTATTTCCTTTAATCGGTGTGCACTGGTTAAGTGTAGAGGCAAAAGCTTCCCAAGAAATTTTCTTTTTTTGTTTTATAAGTCGTCTTGTTTTTGCCCGAGTTATATGTAATTTGCCCAAGTGATTTTTAATGGGTGACATATTAAATTCACTTTCTGTTTTCTTGCGGTCCTTTTAGCCTGTTTACAAACCAATATCAAACCTATGGTTTGCTGAAACGTTGTGGATTACAATGTCGAGAATCTCTTCAGTGAAATGCTTAATTTCGTCAGCACTTTCCTCAAATTCTCGCGAGTAAGGCTTTCAGTACAAAGCGATGAGAAAGTGTCCCAGTCAGCCCTTCTGAAGTTCCACTGGGGAACCTCTCATTGTCCACCGGAAATAAGCTCTCCAACACAATTAGAAAGTGGTCACTCGCGCAAAAGACGTCTTCCTTCTCCGAAAAATCAAGGAAGATAGAAGGGCATGCAACTGTAAGGTCAATTCGATGTGTATAAACAAGATACGGGATGTAGATAAGTGTAAGACGCATCATTTAAAAAACACAAGTCATATTGTGTTATAAATATTTCTATTGTTTTACCGTTTACATCTTCTTGGCTGCAGCAATAACCCCAAAGGGGCTATGTGCATTAAAATCTTCCAACAAAATGTATGGGCTGGGAATCTGATGAATCAATTGCTCAAGGTCATTCAACTGAAGGATCTTATTTGGTGAAATGTAAATAGAACATAATGAAAATGTCTTGCCTAAATTTGGCGTACCTCTGTAACATTGTAAAGAAACAGGAATGTGAATAATGTTTTTTCTGACTAAAACAGACGTTCCACGAACATGAAGATCATTTTCTTCAGCCCAGGCATCATACAAAGCATAACGCTAAGAAGTTGAATGATCTTGAGCGTCAGACTTTTTAAGAGTGGTTTCTGCAAGCAAAAGGCAGCAGGTTTATATTTTTACAAAGACGGCCCAGTTGATTAAAATTCGCTCTGAAACCTCGACAATTCCATTGTATTATATTGTGTTTAGTTTTAGTTGTACAATCCTATTCGGTTGGAGATTCAGAGGGTGAACGTATGAGTGAAACTGCCCCAACATTTTCCTTAGGTGACTTGCTAAATGGGGACCTATTTTGAGCGGAATTCAGACGAAGTACATTCGTGGATGCGTCATCCTGCAAATCCATGTATTCAAATGCATCAAACTTATTTTTGGTAACAAGGTTCTGTAATATTTTGGGTGTTCTGTCCGATTGTAATTTCTGTTTTTCTGTTTTTGTTTTCTGACTCTGACTCAGATTTTGTTCCGGTTTAGATTTTAGTTCTGGTTTTGGCCTGCGTTTTGGTTTATATTGTTCATTTATTGTGTTCTTTCTAATCTTCGGGCGGGTTTCGATTTAGGTGTGTCTGCCATTTTCTCTTCTGCTTTCTTTATTTCTTGTGCAGTAGACAGAGTTTGTGCTGATTTTGGTTCAACGGAGTTGACTGTAAATGGGTCCACCAACGTTTGTAGAATGTCATCGAGCCAAGTACATTCCGTCTGACATTCGGTAGATGTTGTCAGTGTTTTCTGTTTTAAAATCGCTGTGTTAGATAGAAGTGATACATTCATGCCTGGCATGGATGTTACAACATCTCTGGCCTCTTTGAAACTAATATTTGTTTCACACTTTGGTTTTTTTCTATTTTCCAAACAGGGCATCGTTTGATGATGCTACGTGATTACTCTGGCAATTACTACAGTTTAAGTCATGTGTACGTGGGTCTTGATGTTGTTTTCCGCATTTGAAAGATATAGCTTGTCCTCTGAAATTGTTCTGACTATCGCCATATTTTTTTGACACTCGGAACGTCAAATTGGATTTGCGATATACAAGTCCACTTTGGTGTCCACGTAACCTATTTTAATTAATCGTGGCGCATTTGATGACTCAAATGTAACAAAATATCTTTGACAATACCAGCTCTACCATTTATTGCCTTTTCAAGGCAACCAGATCGCTATCTGTTTGCCTTCTGCCGAATAAATGATTAAACATTTTAGCCAATTTTGTGTTCTTGGTGTGTTCTTGTTAATATCTAGGTCTGAGTCAGTGTCATTTACAAAGACGTATCCCCGTTTTTTTTTTGTTTTGATGTTTGTATCCATATTTTTAGTGAATTGAATTCATCATTCCATGACTCCCACCCTTATTCTGAGCCCAACTTAGGGATTGCTTTGCGGACATCCAGCAAACAGCACCAAGGGTACATACAGTACAGTCGCCGAGGATAGGCCGTAATCCACGTGTGGGCAGTGATGTCCACTCATGCGTTTACCAGGTACTATAAATAATCATCAGCAAAATTTAATTAATGAAGCACCGGGGTGTACCCGGTGCTTCATTAATTAAATTTTTGATGATTATTCCTATAATTAGTGTTTGAAATCTAATACTATTGCGTCCGTGGAATTACTGCCCCTCCGAGGAAAGTGACTAGGTCACGGCGACTGTACTGTAGAAAACGTACTCGGCCAGAGTAATATCACTGACCGATTGACCACCGGAGTGTGGGTAATGCCAGGTCTTGAGAAGTTGGTCATCCAAACTCCAAAGTGTCACTCATAACTAAATCAGACAATGCAAAATGAGGATGTTCAATAAAACAAGATTCGTTAAAAGTCAGTATACGGTGACAATGACAAAAGTATGGTAAAGGAAATAACTGATTGAATGACCATTCAATGCCCCCGACATGATCGGTCCGACCATCCGTCTACTCCCGAAGTTAGGGCCAGAGTAGTGTATTGGGCAGGTTCTCCAAAATTGGAGATTGCTCTAACCGGGGCACTGTTTGTCCTCAATTGCCTCAGGGGCCTTCGGAACGCACCTCATGGGAGAACAAGGTGTCAGCAGGATGTTAAAAGCAGGATAGAACAATTTTGGTCCGGGCCTGCGTATTCAATTGAACAAACCTGCTAATTATAGTGCAGCAAACCTGCCCAATTGAGCAGACCGTCCTCTATCCGTTAGCCGAGGACCCGCCTAGTAGGGGATGGTCAAACACCCCTTGGTTTTACAAGTACATACCGCTTACGATGAGCTTAGTCACTATTATAGTGAAGAAGTGATGACTGTGCAGTTTTTTTAAAACAAATTCTGCGCGTCTATGTTTTGAGAATCCCGAGATGTCAGACATGGGTTAAAACAGTTTGCCTGAAAAATAGTGCCATTTGAGTTCATTATGTTATTTCATATCCATATCTGCAAAATGTATTCGAAGTTCCCCGTTGAATGGGTGTCTTAAGTTGGAGAATTGTGTATTGAACAATATTGAGTGTCTTTTGTGGATTGTTCGGCTAAAAAATAGTAGAGCGTCCAAGTATTTCCGTGATTGTGAGAAGTCTTTTTTTGTTTGGTGAACAATGGTGTAACTTAGAAAGCTAATGTTTTGGCCTAAATAAAAATAAGAAAAAATGGTTCTCTGATTTATTTCCTCGCCTTTTTCTATTCACGTCTAATGTGCTTGTATTATTAAATGAATTCATGATAAATTTGAAAATGTGAGAATAGGAAATTGTGCCAATATATAAACATTCCTGCTAGTGCACTACCCGAATAGATAACCAGGCATTACTTCCACCCACAACACGACACTAGACAACCATGCATTACCTCTGCCAACCCACAATATCGTTGCGCCAGACATTTTGTCCCCCCCCCCCCCCCCCGCACCCTTCCAAGAACACACACATCCAAGCACACGCAATCCCAGTAAGCTTCATCAACTTCAGGATGAAACTGGAAAGTGAATTGACTTTTGTGATGTAATTCGCTTTGTTTCGCCGTTGCATAGTATCGGTTTTCGTGAAAGAAACCTACATCGGAGCCTTTACTTTAACACCGGCTGACACGTGCTTTATGAACGTATATGTACCATATAAACTCTACGCTTCATTGGTAGAACAAAAATCTAAAACAGTGTTCACTTGAGAAAGCAAATAGTTTATTTGAGATCTTCACCCCGTCACTAAAGATTTTAATTCTAGAAGTAAGTCAGAAGGCAACCAGGTACATACTTATCATTGTTTTCTAAATTAAATATTTTGACACAGGGATGATTCTGAATTCAATCCCTGGTTTAGATGTTTTTTCGGGTTTTCCTAGTCTTCCTGTAAGTGTTCACTCTGTCCAGTGCCAATGGTGCCAGCGGCACTAAGAAATCACTTGGTACCAAAAATACATCATTTGGCACCAAAAATTGGCACCAAAAATATACTTTTTGTTGATTTCAGAGCCTTTGTGGTTTATTATTTCAGAGCGGCTTTTTCGACAGATTCGCTGTTTGATGTCATAGGCAAGACATAATTCACTCCTATCAATTAATCTACAGGCAAAAGATATAATCATGGCACACTTTTGTGTTTGAACTGAATTTAATCTGATTTTTATCAAAATACTTCTTTGCTACTAATTGTTTTTTTACCCAGCTTAATATTTTTTAAAAAATCATTATGGAAGATAAATAGACAGAACGCGATGTGTGTTTGAATCTGTGGGTGTTTTACATAACGATTTGGAATGGCGTAGTCATATTTCGTGAGAGCCGTAGGCTCGAGCGAAATATGATTATGCCATTCCAACGAGTTATGTAAAACACACACCAATGGATTCAAACACACATCGCGTTCTGCGTTTATTACACAACCAATGCATTAAAATTCATTTAAATAAACAAATTTTAATTCCGCTGTTCAAACCCAAAGGTGAAGAGTTTGTTTTGACTGAAGCTGCACTGATCAAATGGATCGATAAAAAATCAAAACAACCTTTTCGGAACCAGTTTTTGTTGAAATTCGTATCGATGTTTATCTTCGGCTGATGCCCATTCACGCCTAAGCACTTGGTGGCTATTACAGTTAGTACAAATATAAGTACAAATTTGTGCAGATTTGCAAAACAGCTGGGAGAAACATTTTTAAAGGAAGTTCGAAGCCTCTCAAGATGTACGAAGATTTACAGAAATAAAGTTGACCAATTTAGATATAATGGGATCCACAAAAAGATACGGCCACGGGACTGGGTTAATGTTCTGGTTGGAAATGATTGGGTTTTTAAAAAATATTATCTCATTATCTCATTGTTGGCTAACTAATTTGTTATGAACAGACTTTATTTTGCTTTAGACGTTTTCATTTAACATTTTCACTCTATGCGACAGACGGTCGATGATTGTATAACGAAATTTGGAAACTTTTCGAAGCGTTACTAAACGGTGCGGTAAAAAAGTTCCGACTTGTATATCACCCGTTGAATAGAGAATCATTTATATCATAGCGACGATTCCGTTGAATACAAGGGTTTAAAGTTTAATGGATGTGTAATGAATTATTTGCTACTAGATTAGTTTGATGAATAAACATTGAGTAAATAATAATTGTGAAATTATTTTGTAAACGTTAATAATAACATTGTACTTTCTTATCTATATTTTTATCATTTGTGGTTTATTTGCAACTTATTTATATATTGGGTTTAACGACACTTCCGGCACCCACAGTCATCTCGTGTCAGGCAGTTTTACTGGTGGAGGAAGACGAGAGAACCACCGAACATCGGCGTGCAACTGACAGACTCACCAACACACTAACTCCACACAAGCAAGGTTAGCATCGGTTAAAGACAAGTACACCATTGACGTTCAAAATGCCTTAGTACGCATCGACTCCGTGCCCCCACTTAAGCAATCAGGATAAAGTGCCTTACCCAAGAACACAACGCATTTATCCCTGGCAGGGATCGAATCGTGGACCTTTAGGTTTAAAGTCCAATGACGTAACCACTGAGCGACCGCGCTCCCTCTTTTGCAACTAAGATACTTAAAACAGCCAGGTAATATTACGTTAATAACATATTTTGTGTGCCACAAGGCGCCAAAATAATCGCAAACATTAACCAATTCAATCAAAGTTCAATGCTTTAGCATTGCAGATGGCGTCTTGTTATACTCAAAGGACGATACATGGGTAATTTGTTCACATTTACAATCAAATTTCATTAGGCACTAACACATTTTATTTGGCACTGAACAAAAACTACATTTGGCGCTAAAACTTGGACTGATGTCGAAATATTAAACTTTCAAGCCGCATACTTCACATAACATACTAAAAGGCATGTGACTGTAGTGTACACTATTTTGAAGTAATAGCGCGCTCAGTAAATGCACTGTTGCCCCTGTCAATCTACACCATTAGCGCAACTCATTTGTGTAGAAACAACAGAGTGCCCACCCCTTACAATTCTATACTAGTAAATAGAGATCATTAACATCGTTTCTAGCCTCTCCTGGGATACATGTACATGTAATGATGTAAATGGATATTAAATTTCGACTGCATATAGAGAAGACAAGAGAGGATTACTAATTAATCGCGGTGCCATATATTCTCCACTCGAAAAGTGTTCATAATAGCACGGGAACACTTGCTAACTGTCATCACATAGACCAGTGAGTTTGCAAGTGCTTCGTGTGTTTTGTTCCCAGGAATTATAAATAATTACTAAGCGAAAACCCTATCTCACAGAGCTTAAGTAGTAATGCACCCTCTACATAATTTCTTTCTTTTTGATAAGGTTCAGTTCGTGATTGCACTATCGACCCGGCTAATAGCGTATTATATTTTGCATATTTTTTGTGTTTTTCAGACTACTTCGTTCTTCTGCAGTGAGAAGCGCATTAACCAACGAGCAACTTATGCACTATTTGTGACAGGACATGAAGTTTCAACTGCATCTTAGATATTAAAACAGTCAAATATTAACCATTTAAATCAAAGTTCATTGAACTCCATCAAACAAGACTGAAATTATTAAATTCCTGTGGTATAATTGGAAAATATTGTAATCAATGTTTTCGCTGCCGAATGGGTGCCAATTGCACTAAAGGACCTCATGTGGCACCCAAAATAAACCTTTGGCATGCAATTTGGCACCAAAATATATACTTTTGGTATGTCACAAAGGCTTTGTGGTTTATATTTTCAGTGTGTCGTTTTCGCTAAACTCGCTGTTTGATAACATCAACGAGACAGAAGTCACGCCTGTCAAATAATCTATGTGTAAAAGATGAAATCCTGGCTCTTTCTTATGGGTTAACCGAATTAATAGTTTATCCATTTAATCTGATTCTTATCAAAATATTTCTTTGTTACTTAATCTTTTTTATCATGCTTAATGTTTTGTATGACTTATGGAAGATAAATAATTTCCTAATATTATATCTCACGTGACCTTCTGGGCTCCTGATTGGACGAATGCTGCACCCCTATTTCGTGTAGTTTGCATCCACAGAACTGACCAGGCACTACACCCAGGCACTACACGTTTTCTATTTTTAGCACACTACTATATCAGTTTTCTTTTCATAGTGGGCGAATAAAACTAATCAGGCTAAATTTAAAAATGGATTCACAGAGGCACAACATCCACAAAACGACCCGGAAAGAAATCTTTGTGGAAAAATGTATCGCTTTTCCATTGTTGAAGTCACATTTTTCGAGGCGTTCATTTTATTCCTTGAGAAGATGATCCATATCTCGTTTCGAAGAGAATGATCCATACTTGGGTCCAACTTTCGTGAGAACGCGTCCGGATATGAAAAATCGTTTGTTTCGCTGCTCATATTATTTCGCTATTTAATTGTATGTTTTGGGCAGTAAACGAATAAATAATGGCATTCAATTGAATCTTCGGAGTTTGTATCCCGTACTGACCCATTTGGTAATGTATATGTGTGACAAATGTGTGGAAATTATCAAACTGCGTTGTCAAATTTCGAAATTTTTAGTTTTCATTCGCGAGTTGCGCGATTCTAGAACACACAGTTACGTTTGGGGGAAATGTTTTGTTTACCCTTGCCGACCGATTCAAAAATTGTCTTCTGCTCATATCAATAATCCAAGTTAGCCGTGTTTTGGAAGAGGAAAATGTTTTTTAAGCTACATGGTATTTTTTTCTATATAACGCTGGTTGGTAGAGCTGCTACCTTGGTAATATTTTAACAAATCGGACAGATGTTTTTCTTGATGGGTGTTCGATATAATATAAGGATTAGTGCATGTCTTGTCGTTGACTACGCCCATATAGTGCCCAGTGAGGTGGTGTAGTTCCCTCCGCTTCGCGGCGGGAACTACACCACCTCACTGGGCACTATATGGGCGTGGTCAACTCTAAGCCATGCACTATTCCTCAACTAGTATATTTGGAGTGAATAATTAGTGGAGTAAATAACATTCATGAAATAATTTATAAAAATTAATAAAAGCCGTTTATTTATTTATTTATTTACTGGACTTATTCTTTTATTATCAATATTTGTATCACTTGTGTTTGTTTTCCCAGCTGAAATACTTAACCCTTTTCCCAACCTAACGGCCAAAACCGGTCAGCGCTATTCACAAAAATCGCCAATTAATTTTCATTATTTTTCATTTTTGTCTCAAAAACATAGGTTATGACCCCTCTTTGGAACGAGTGCGTTGAGCTCGTTCCAAAGAGGGTCATAACCAATGTTTTTTGAGACAAAGAATGAAAAAAATAGTTTTTCAAGAATTCTTTTGCAAGTGTCGTCTGCTTTTCATGTTAGGTAAAGGGTTAAAAGAACCAGGTAATACTAAATTAAATATCGTACTTTGAGTCGCTATTTCCATTTCTACAATATGTTAACTTTAGCATTGCAGAAGGCGCCTTTCTGCACTCAAAGGACGAAACGTTGTTAAATTGTTCTCATTTATAATCAGATTCAACCTGGCATTAATATCTGTTATCTCTCACTACAAAATTCATTTAGCGTCGAATACAAATTTGCGACCAGCATGAAAACTGCTTCGAATTTCGGAATTTTTACAACTGTGTTCACTGTTTGCGGCATTGGACTTCAAAACGAAAGGTCCATTGTTTGATCCCACCAGGGTGACTAGTTTTTCTCCTTTGGCAAGGCATTTAATCCCGATTGCGTGTTGGAGCACGGTGGCTATGTCTGCTAAGGAGTACTGCACGTCGATGGTGCACTTGTCTTCAACTAAGCTAGCCCTGCGTGGGTGGAGTTAGAACGCAGGGGAGGCTGGCATCTGCTCGCGGCTGATCGGTGGTTCCCTTCGGGCACCCCAGCTTCCTCCACCCTTAAATGGGGCCAACACAAGGCGACCCCGGCTGTCGAAAGTTTCGTTAAACCCCAATAAAAAAAACATCAGAGCACAGGGTGTTAAGAGCAGGATGATTGTGGGAAAGGGTTAATAACTCACCTTGAACAAATACCGTCCATTGGAGCTGATCTCTGTTGTTGTTTGATTAGATTTGATAATCGTATTATGCATGTAACATTTCCTCTCTCTGGTATCGTAGGTAACAGCCAAGCATTTCCCCTGTCTCTCGCACAGCTTGCCGCATCTCAAAATATTTGGAGCAGATATATCAAAATATGATGGTGGAATTGTTTTTACAGATCTACTCCATCCTAAATCAGCTGCGTATACATGGTCAGCGGTTGTAATACAGATGATTAGTACCACAAAAATAAGTTTTTGAAGTTTAAAAAAAACGTTCTTCTGAAATATACCCATTTCTATGAACTTCGTTGCGTGAGCATTGTGTCATCTTAAACGACTATTTCGTTTCTAACGTCGTGGAACACAACTTTCCATCTCTTTTAATGACAATCGATATCCACAAACAATCACATCGACAAACCAGTACGGTCTATTTATAATCTCCTTTTAAAGATCAGCAAACACCACTCTATTCTTGTACAGTTAAATCTAGAAGTCCTGTCACGAATAGTGCGCTTATATAGGCTTAATTGCGCGTTGGAATTGCGCGCAATTGCCATATCGAATGGCATCCAAAGCACGGCAGGTTCTCCTGGTTACTCATAGCAAACACATGCAATGTTTCTGCCAATGGACCTCCGGGTTACCCGGAGGTCCATTGGCTGAAACATTGCTTGTGCACAGACCCTGTGTAAAGAATTTGATAGCTTTACTTGGGCCAAAACGCGTACATTAACGCGCATATCAACTTGCTATTTGTGCGCATTTCATGACAGGACTTTCTTAAATCTACAGCACATCTTCCTGACAATCATAATACCTCAGAAGCTGATCAATGAACTAAGCTCCACAGAGCATTTACAGTTTAACAACACACCCCCATCCATACAACTGGATTGATGGAACGCCCGTTGGTCACATATCGTCGAAACTAGAAGTTTTGTCACTGTATTGTGCACTATTCTGAAGTAATAGCGCGCTGAGTAAGTAAACAATGCACACACTTAACTTTCACTCTTTGGGAAAAGGGTTCGATGTGATGGGTGAAAAGCTCTCTTTTTAAGATTGTGGTGGTCTTGAAAAAGGTCGGCACGAAGCCATGGGTGAAGTTCACCCTACTCTTCAAACGTGTTGTTGAGGTGATGATGCAATCTACTCCTCCGAAAACGTCTCATTTTATCAACTCTCCACCATCTGTGGCGATCTCATCTCTTCATCAGTAGATACTTCACTTTCCCATTTCTCGGGATTTGCAATGATGCCTGTCATCAGCGCCTCTTCGATGGCCGATGGGAGGTCACAGATAAGCTTTCGCCTCCGTCGATATTGTATCTCCCCAAACGGCCTTCTCGCTGCTTCCACCTCAGGAAATCGCTCCGTCATTTTCCTACATTCTCCGCTGGGTAGGGTTGAGCCCTACCATGATTGCAGGGCAATAAAAAAATCTTCGTTAGCCCTCCGAGCCCACTGCTTCAATTACCTCTCTGTTTCTCTCTCTCGGCATCCTGTTGTGACATTTCGACTACTTTTGAAAAGTTCATTTCGAGTTCGATCAATGTTTGCAAAATGAAATTCATTCACTAACTTTATACCTAAATTTCAGACGTGACGACAAAAACCCCCCAAAAAACAATACCAACCAGAGACAGAATTCAGAAGTTTGAAAAGAAGAATTTTTAATGTCAAAATGTCAGCAACTTTATAGACGACAAGCAACGAGTAAATTATTTAGACTCTTCTCATTTGATTTAGTAAATCAGACCTTTCTGTTTGAATAAACTTTTATTTATGGAAAGTGTAGAAACTCCACTGATTTGTGTGCACTGGATAGCAAAAGATAAACACATGTAGAATAAACCTATAGTGTTTTCAAGTAAAAAATTTATTCTACGAGTAGGATTAAGAATGAAACCGACGAGCCTCTGGCGAGTCGGTTTCATTCTTAATTCTACGAGTAGAATAATTTTTTTACTTGAAAACACTATACGTTTATTTTGTTTATCCCATAAGTCTTCTACAGTGCAGTCGCGGCAAAATCGTGCTATAATTCGCTACAAAACACAGCGAGAAGTGTGGAGCACATTGGTCCAATTCGCTCAACCAGCAAAATTGGCAAAAATAAACAAGGCGCAGTAATACATTTCTGTCTAAAAATAATTCCATACAAACTAGAGCTAAACTTGCAAAAAATCTTTATTATATGAGCAGTGGGTGGTGTTTTCTACTGGCATTATGTAATACTTTCAAAAAGATTTAAAGAAATCAACAATCGAACTATTAATTATGCTAGACAAATGTGGTAGAGGCTAGAGGTCAACAAGTCCGTCGCCACTAGAGGAATACATTTTTTCTTTGTTAAACCCATGGAGAAAATGTATCACCCTAGTAGGTGAATAAAGCAAAAATTTATCAAAGGCCTTTATTGTTCAAATAAATGGCCATTTATGGGATAAAAATTATTTTCAGCAAAATTTGAGACCTGCCCTAGAAACTGCATTAAATATATTAGTAGTAAGGGAAGTCACTTGGTCGAACTGATTTAACATTGAAATTTCCATATAGATTTGTTCGCCAGAGAATATTCAGACCTAGAAGGAATTGGACGAATTGATTTAATTCTGAAAATCCCCATAGGGTTTTGAATTTGGCATAAAAAATGGCGTAAAAGGAATTGAGCGAAGCGATTTAACACGGAAAATTCCTATAGACATTTTTTTCGGCAGAGTGCCATCGCCCGATGGCACTCTGGCGAAAAAAAATGTCTATGGTTCTTGCTCGGTGGATCTCTCCGGGTGCTCCGGCTTTCTCCACCCGTAAAACTGTCCGACACGAGGTGACCCTGAAAGTAGAAAGTGCTGTTAAAACCCCAATAAATAAATACTAAGTTACAGGTTAGTCATCTTCGAATTTTGCACTAACACAGCTAAACCAGTTTACCTTTGCCTTTCTATTCAGTAAAATTTCGAAATGGAATTGCTGGAAAAGAGTTACAGGAAAAACGTTTAGGTTACCTTTTTAGGTAGCGTTAATTCAAATTTGTTCAGGCCTGCAAACACATACCAATACCTAATTCGACTGATCAGTTGTAAACATTTTAAAAGACATTTGATGTCTTGTTTGCATTATTGTATCGCTTGATGATGTTTTGGCTAAAAAATGGAAATGTTGTGGGGAGGTGGGGGGTGGGGGGGGGGGGGGGGGGGGGCATTACACCACACTGATCAATTCCATTCTCTCTTGAAACCAACTAATTATATGGTTCAACCGATTACCCGTGGGAGTCTTCCCTGAAAGGAACCTCAGGGCTTATATTTCTACGAGAATCCGAGAATCGATTCGCACAAAGATTCGCGCAATAAAACCGACGAGAATCCATGTAGATTCTCGCTGCACCTCTGCTAGGATTCGCGTGAAAAGAATTGAGTCAATTTAACCCTTTATCCAACACGGCGGTAACTAATTAACCAATAGAAGGCCAACATGACCTGAAATATCCTGACACTTTGTCAATAAAATTGCACAAGTATGGCTGTCATTGGAACCGGCTCATTGAGCCGGTTCCAATGACAGCCATATTTGTAAGATTTTATTGGTAAATATTGTTCATTTAATTATTTTATCATTTATTTATTATTTATTGTTTAAAAATTATCAAATTTAGTCTTAAAAATTAAAAAGGTGTGTTGGGTAAAAGGTTAACATGTGTTATCAGTATACAACAGTGGTTGAACCATGGTGGCGTCATGGGATCAATAGGTATGGATTCTCGCAACTATTGTCACGAGAATCCAAATGGATTCTCACAAATTTAGACGAAATATAAGCCTTGAACCTCATTTTCAGAACTTTCAATCCCTATCAGGAGAGGCTATCAAATACAGTATACAGGCTTCAGATGCAGTCAAGTAAGTAATTGATTATGGTGTATTAAACTAGTGAAAATATGTTTTACACACACTAACAAACCTACACAAACAACATTAAAGAGCACTATATTCTTGAAGCAAATATCTGATTCATCCTCTCTGAAAACATTTTCACCCCTTTTTATCAGAATGGGTGTCTGTAGAGATTCAATCCAAGTTTGTGAAAGTGCCCTTACTTGTCAGGTCAAGTACATCACTGCGTAATCAATATGTGATGGTTTTAGGCATTTTAACAATGGTACAGTTAAAACTAGAAGTCCTGTCACGAATAGTGCGCTCATCTAGGCTTAATTGCGCGTTGGAATTGCGCGCAATTGCCATATTGAATGGCATCCAAAGCACGACAGGTTCTCCTGGTTACTACAAGCAAACACATGCAATGTTTCTGCCAATGGACCTCCGGGTTACCCGGAGGTCCACTGTCTGAACGATTGCTTGTGCACAGGCCATATGTACAGAATATGATAGCTTTACTTGGGCCATAACGCGCACATTAACGAGCATATCAACGTGCTATTTCTGCGCATTTCATGACAGGACTTCTAGTTTTAACTGTATACCACAGGAACTGTACTGGTCATACTGTTGGAAGAAAGAGTGTTTTATGTGCCTTAACTGAGAAAACTGTGGCATTTGTTTTTACAAAAATCACAAATTATTCTCCAAACACAATGTGAATTGAATTCAGAAGCCAGCATGTGATTTAAAAATCACACAAATGGGACTTTTAATGTCACAAGAGGTTTGTGTTGTGTCAACATATCATATATGATGAATTATATCATATTTTTTTATGAAAAGGGGACATACCGGGGGGGGGGGGGGCACATTCAGGGCTATTTGTTACCACATCAGTATGTAGAAGTAAATTTGACATTAGTACATGTATATTGTTAGGATAAAATAGCACTGTCTTTTGATATTGGTGAATAAAATAGCTGCAACTCCAATTCTTGAAACAAAATTGACATTTAAATTGTTTCGTGGGGGAGCGGGGCTGAACACTATTTATCTTACCATATGGTCAAATGAGACACAGTTTTCCCCAAAGTATTGTGTGCTGATGCAGATTTTAGTTTTATTTTGGGATAATGTTAGTTGTCAAAGAAAGCTCTCAATTCTTATCTTTCTCGGCTTACTCATTAGGTGTCAGGATAGAAAATTATATTGGAGGCAATAACAATTTTTAAGGACATATTACACACAGTTTAGACAGCTTTTCAAAAGAACAAATTTCCCACGTTTTTGACTCCGCGGAAGCCAAATGTTCAATTCTCATGAAGAACTGACTCTTTTATCTCATGAAATAGGTAGAAAGTATCTTAGGTAGGGTTGGGGTTGATTATAGGTATGGCTGTACAAAATATTTGAAATTAGAAAATGATGCAACTCTTAAATTAAGCATTCTTGGGAAAATACATTGTTTGAATAAACGTTTGAAGCATTCTGCTGACACCTTGCATTAATCTGGAATGTTCATGATAAATAAAGAGGGCGATTTAAAGACTTTTTTGGACCTAACAATATAATGGACTTTGTTGGAAATCCCTAAAAATCATGTGCTCGTGACCAGTACTTTCCTTCCTGTCGATTTTTCTCTCTTATTTGTTGCATGGCCCCCTGTTTTCGGGTCAGAAAAAGTTCTCAGAAGGGCTACACTTGACAAAGATATCTGAATCCCAAAATTAAAGTGATGCGATCATATTCTTTTTTCGCTTGAGCGTTGTAGTGGTCGCCTGGGGAAAATTATTTAGTATTGCGATACCCAAATCAAGCTGGAAATGGAATATTTTCTTTGAGACAAGAGTGAAAAAGATATTTAGAGGAGTTTCCAGTAAAACGTTGAAGAAACTGAATTCCCAGTGACGTTTGAACGTCAGGATAATTAAAGTCTCGAAGGGTTAAACGTACATATGGGGGAAAATAGTAGCTTTTTGACTCAGAGAACGCGGAAAATTCCTATAGGTTGAAGAGGAAGTAATTAGCAGTTGTATATGGAATACATCACTCGAACGAAATGATGCTCAACACTCTGCATGTTTATGCAAACAAAAGTTCGTTTTGGGAAACAACCTTAATGAATGCAGATACATAGAGAGTAATCGCTTGACTGAACTGGTTACGTGAAATAATTCATGAGAGGTGAGGGTCGTTGTACAAACACGAGTGCGCGAATGCGCACAAGTGTTTTACAATATAGTCCATCGCATCGAATGAATTGGGTTCATATTCACTCAACCGAGGTGATTTGTGTTGATTTTTAACCCAACTGATCTAAGAGTGGACTGAAAACACACGTTTTAAAAGCCTTTCCTAATCATTTTAGTAATAACATTGGGCGATAATCGGAGAGAAGTTGGGAGGATCCTTTTTGAAGATTGGGTTTACATTATTTACATTTTTCCATTGTGAAGGTAAATATGAATATCCGAGCAACATTGTAAAT
Source organism: Pictodentalium vernedei (assembly GCA_031216915.1). Classification (NCBI taxonomy): domain Eukaryota; kingdom Metazoa; phylum Mollusca; class Scaphopoda; order Dentaliida; family Dentaliidae; genus Pictodentalium; species Pictodentalium vernedei. The sequence continues at coordinate 82,390,097 of CM062296.1, read as the reverse complement.
GAAGTTGCAAGGAGTTCAAACAAGGAAGAATAGGTACTCTCTTTCAGAAGAAACAAATTCCACCAAGTGCTGAATACTTGCTGTCGCACGTAGAAAATGAATCAGCGTTTATAGCACAAGCAATCACTCACAAATTAATAACAGGAACTGAAATAAATTACCTGTCGCTTTATCGGAATAATATGACAATACGCAAGGCGTAAGAAGGAACCCCAAAGTATCCGACGTATTGAAATATTTCATTCCGCAACCATTACTCCAAAAACATTTTGGTTTATTCAGTCGAATTCCTGCAATTGTTTAATTTCAGCCAAACAAGAATACGTTTCACAGTACTAAATATTTTCCCATAGGCGACCATTATAACGTTCAGGCGAAAAAAAATATGATCGCATCATCAGCTCAACTTTGGCGAAGCCAAATTTGAGCTTATGCCATGGCCCGTCGTCCGTCTGTCCGTCAACAATGGGATACGGCTCGGGCTAGAGGCCGTATTTATGAACCGATCTTTACGAAACTTCTTGGGTACCTTTATTATGACCGTGGGACGAGAACGAGAACGAGTGTTTTTGGGTGCGGTCCGAAATTCAAGATGGCTGCCAGCCACCATTTTGTACCGACGATGCAGAAATCTGTTTTTTGTACAGAACTTCCATATGAAAGCTCTGATTTGAATAAGTTTTTGTATGAATGTTTAGTACCATGGGATACATCACATATAATACAGGGTTTTTTCTCGTGCATAAATTATGCAAATTAGACTAACTTTGATGTTTTTTGGTGTTACTTTCAGCACTGTAAGTGCAAATGCCAATACGGCTCGGGCTAGAGTCCGTATTTATGAACCGATCTTTACGAAACTCCTTGGGTACCTTTGTTATCACCGTGGGACGAGAACGAGTGTTTTTGGGTCCGGTCCGAAATTCAAGATGGCCGATGGCAGCCATTTTGTACAAAATTTGGTGCAATCAGATTTTTGCACAGAACTTCCATATGAAAACGCTGATTTGAATAATTTTTTGTGTGAATGTTTAATACCATGAGATACATCACAATACGGGTCTTTTTCTCGTGCAGAAATTATGCAAATTAGATGAACTTTGATTTTTTCAGTGCTACATACACACAGTAAGTACACATGTCAATACAGATCGGGCTGGAGTCTGTATTTATGAACCGATCTTCACGAAACGTCTTGGGTACCTTTGTTATCACCTTGGGACGAGAACGAGTGTTTCTGGATGTGGTCCAAAATTCAAGATGGCTGCCAGTGGCCATTTTGTACCGAAATTAGTCTAATCAGCTTTTTGTACACAACTTCTATACGGCTCAGGCTAGAGGCCGTATTTATGAACCGATCTTTACGAAACTTCTTGGGTACCTTTGTTATCACCGTGGGATGAGAACGAGTGTTTTTGGGTGTGGTCCGAAATTCAAGATGGCCACCAGCAGCCATTTTGTACCAAAATTAGTGCAATCAGTCTTTCGTACAGAACTTCTGTATGAAAGTTCTGATTTGAATAAATTTTTGTATGAATGTTTAGTAACATGGAATACATCACATATAGTACGGGTTTTTTTCTCGTGCAGAAATTATGCAAATTAGAAGAACTTTGATTTATTCAGTGCTACTTGTACACAGTAAGTGCACATGTCAATACGGCTCGGACTAGAGGCTGTATTTATGAACCGATCTTCACAAAACTCCTTGGGTACCTTTGTTATCACCTTGGGACGAGAACGAGTGTTTCTGGGTGCGGTCCAAAATTCAAGATGGCTGCCAGTGGCCATTTTGTACCGAAATTAGGTCCAATCAGTTTTTTGTCACAACTTCTACACAGCTCATATTTGTGAACTGATCTTCACGAAACTTCTTGGGTACCTTTTTTTTCACCTTGGGACAGGAATGAGTGTGTTTTGGGGGTGCCTTTGTTATCACTGTGCTCTGAGAACAAATATTTTCGGGTTCAGTCAGACCCACTCTGGGACTCAAAGATTTTTTTCTAATTTACCATCTGACTGTCACCCACCTTTACAATACTTTACCTATACATTTGTGACAGGCAACGGTCAGTATTTATGTACAGACCGTTACAATACTTTATATGTACCTTGTTATCAGGTCATTACCTAGATGTTTGTCATTGCTGTGTCACATACTATACATGTACATGTCTTTGTCTTGACAAGTTGACCTAGTGTCATTGACACTTTCATTTTAAATTTAGCATTCAAATATTTTTTGTCAACTATAGCCCTTCAGACAACCTTTTAATGACTTTTAAACAGGGGCCATGCAACAAATAAAAGAAAAACTAACAGAAAGGGAAGTGCTGGTCACATGTTCATATTTCTCAGGGAATTCCCAAACAAAGCACACCAATAGTCAAACAAATTTTTAGGTTCTAAAAGTCCTCAAATCATCCTCTTTATTCATCTGGAACATTCAAAAGTAATGCAAAATGTCAGTAGACTTCTTCAAATGTTTATTGAAACAATATATTTCCCCAAGACTGCTTAGTTTTGGGAATTACATAATTTCAAAGCGCAACTTTTCGAGGCATGTAAATCTAATTAAAATATTTACAACAGTTATACCTATGAGCAAACCCAACCCTACCAAAGATACAGTTACCTCTTTCATGTGGTGAAAGAGTCATTTCTGCAATAGAATTCAACTTTTGGCTTCTGTCTAGTCCAAAGCATGGGAAATTTGTTCTTTTGAAGAGAACTGTCCAATCTGTGTCAAATAGGCTTAAAAACTGTTATTGCCTCCGACAGAATTTCTACTCTGTTACCCAATAAGGGGGATAAGAATTCACAGCTTTCTTTGAAACTACCCAAATCCCAAAATAAAACTAAAATCTACATCAGCACACAAAACCTTTTCACAAAATCTGTTTTAATTAATCATACAGCAAGATAAATAGGGCCCCACCACCATGAAACAATATGTCAATTTTGTTTCAAAATTGGGGTTGTGCAGGACTTATAGTTCCTCTAAATTTGGGAGAATCCATTTGGATTCTTGCGGAAATCGTTCCGAGAATTCAGACCTGTTATGGGCCAGGATCCTATTAGGTCAGTATGATTGAACCCCTGTTGCATACTGATAATACATGTTAACCCTTTACCCAATATAGCTTTTTTAATTTTTACAACACCAACTACTGATTTTTACCCCCCCCCCCCCCCCTGAGCCCTTAATCGCTCACCTGACGAGGTGGTTCAGAGAAGTATTTTGGGTCAGATTCAGTTAGTCAAGGTTCATGGACACTACATAGGAATAATGTTATGAAATTATTCATAATTCTATTGTCCATGTTAGATGATTATTAGCATAGGTCTTCCTGATTGCTTCCAATTCTGACAGCTGTAGACAAGTACTGCCAAACTTCCAAGGGTTGTTGTGTCACTGCACTTTGAAAGGCAAATTTTATGGAAAAGCTCTAAGGAATGGATTTGAACATTTATGAACAACCTCGAACCTAACCCACCCCAGCCCAAATATTAAGCCACAGACCTGAAATGAACAAACTCAAATCTGCCCCCCCCCTCCCCCCCCCCCCTTCCTGCGATACCAAATATGAAAGGGTTCTGACTGGCAGGAACCAAACTGGAACAAATTTACATCTGACCTCCCCAGAGATGTTGTACACCAAATATTAAAGCATTAAACTAGTGGGTCTGAAGAAAAAGATTTTTAAAGAAATTTTCTCATGTTGCTTTGAGTTAATTTGCACTCCCATAATGAGCCCATATATTAACCCATAGATTTGGCTTGAACAAACATGAATCTGACCCCCTTAGAGATGCTGTAAGCCAAATACGAAAGGATTCTGACTGGTGGATCTGAAAAAAACGAGTTTTAAAGAAATTTCCTCATACTGCACTGAGTTAAACTTTGGGCTTCAATAGATAGATCAAATATTAACCCAGAGACCCGGTTCAAACAAACTTCAATCTACCCTCCCCCCTGCCCCCCTCCCCCCCCCCCCCCCCCCCTGCCCACTAGAAATGTTGCATTCCAAATATGAAAGCATTCTGACTGGTGGATCTGAAGGAGGTTTTCAAAGAAATTTCCTCATGTTGCACTGTTGATATTTGGGTGCCCATAGGAGCCCGAATATCAACTCAGGGACTTGATTTGAACAAACCTGAACCTATCCCTCCCACCCCTAGAGATGCTGTATACCAAGTATCAAAAGATTCTTATACATGGTTCTGGAGAAGATTTTTTTTCAATTTTGGAAAACAATTTATGCATGCTATCAGAGAAATGCTTGGGGCCCCCTGTGGGTGTGGCAACGTTATTTGAACAAACTGGAATTCATATATGATAAGGAACATGAATATCAAATTTGGTTCAATTCGGCTCAGTTGTTTATGAGGAGAGGTTAGTAATGTAAAGTTTACGCCGGACAGGATGGACTGATGGTCGACAGACAGAATGTCATCATTTAAGCATCCCCTGACTTACAGTCAGGTGAGCTAAAAATAAACAATATTCATCAAGCGTAATAATTTTGGATGTTACTAGAACCGGCTGATGAGAGCCGGTTCCAATGACAGCCATATTTATACAAATTTTATTGCCAGTGTCACAATATTTCAGGTCATGTTAGTGTTGTATTGGTTAATTTGCTGCCTTTGTGTTAGGTAAAGGGTTAAACTGACTCAGTTCTTTTCATGTGAATCCTAGCAGCAATGTTACGAGAAGCTACATGGTTTCTCACTGGTTTTGTTGCACGGATCTCTATGGGAATCGATTCTCAGATTCTTATAAGCCCTGGCTGAGGCTATATAATCCACCAATATCAATAGAAAGTGCCATTTTATCTCAACAAATGATGTCAAATATTCTTTTACCTAGTGATGAGGTAAATTATAGCCCTGGATGTACCCCCCATCCCACCCACAAGCTCTCAGTATGCATTTCTTCCCAAAACAAGAGACCCCAGGGGGCCTGAGGGCGCCCACCTGTACATGGTAAACTAAATATCAACCCAGAGAATTGATTTCAACAAGTTGCATCTACTCCTCCTAAGAAAAGCTTATACCAAATATCCAAAGATTCTGACAAGTGGATCTAAAAAAATGATTTTTAAAGAATATTCCTCATATTGAACAGAGTTATAATTTGGGCTCCCACAGGGAGCCCATATATGAACCCAGGGACTTGGCTTTAACAAACTTGAATCTCACCCCCCCCCCCCCCCCCAAGGGTGCCGCACACCAAATATCAAAACATTTCAACTGCTGGATCTGAAGAAGAAGATTTTTAAAGAAAATTCCTCATTTTGAACTAAGTTACAATTCGAGCTCCCACAGTGAGCCCAAACATGGACCTAGGGACATGGCTTGAACAAACTTGAATCTAGCCTCCTAAGGATGCTACATAAAAAATATCAAAAGCATTCATCAGCTGGACCTGAAGAAGATTTTTTTTAAAAATTCCCCATTTCGAACTAAGTTACAATTCAAGCTCCCACAGTGAGCACAAATATGGACCTAGGGACATGGCTTTAACAAACTTGAATCTCATCCCCCTAAGGATGCCGCACACCAAATATCAAAACATTCCAACTGCTGGATCTGAAGAAGAAGATTTTTAAAGAAAATTCCTCATTTTGAACTAAGTTACAATTTGAGCTCCCACAGTGAGCCCAAACATGGACCTAGGGACATGACTTGAACAAACTTGAATCTTGCCTCCTAAGGATGCTGCATAAAAAATATCAAAAGCATTCATCTGCTGGATCTGAAGAAGATTTTTTAAGAAAATTCCTCATTTCGAACTAAGTTACAATTCAAGCTCCCACAGTGAGTCCAAATATGGACCTAGGGACATGGCTTGAACAAACTTGAATCTCACCCCCCTAAGAATGCTGCATACCAAATATTAAAACATTCTGACTGCTGGATCTGAAGAAGAAGATTTTTAAAGAAAATTCCTCATTTTGAACTACATGTAAGTTATCATTCGGGTTCCCACAGTGAGCCCAAATATGGACCTAGGGACATAGCTTGAACAAACTTGAATCTCACCCCCCCCCCCCCCCCCTAAGGATGCTGCATACCAAATATCGAAACTTTCCGACTGCTGGATCTGAAGAAGATTTTTAAAGAAAATTCCTCATTTTGAACAAAGTTATAATTCGGGTTACCACAGTGAGCCCAAATATGAACCCAGGGACTTGGCTTGAACAACTTGAATCTCACCCCCTAAGCATGCTGCATACCCAATATCAAAAGATTCTGCTGCTGGATCTTGAGAAGATTTTCAAAGAAATTTGCCTGAAAAGCACTAAGTTCAAATTTGGGCTCCTATACTGAGCCCAAATATGAATCCAGGGGGCTGATTTGAACAAACTTGAATCAGATCCACCCCACAATGTCGCATACCAAATATCAAAAGATTCTGCCTGCTGGATCTGGAGAAGAATATTTTTAAAGAAATTTGCCTGAAATGCTTCTATAGTGAGCCCAAATATGAATCCAGGGGGCCGATTTGAACGAACTTGAATCAGATCCACCCCACAATGTTGCATACCAAATATCAGAAGATTCTGCCAGCTGAATCTGGTGAAGAAGATTTTTTAAGAAATTTGCCTGAAATGCACTAAGTTTGAATTCAATGTTGCATACCATATATCGAAAGATTCTGCCTGCTGGATCTAGAGAAGAAAATTTTTTAATTTAATGTTTTTCCCATTGCCTACAGTGTTAAAAAGTGTTTTCAAAGTCCCGAAACTGTACCCTATGATAAAACCGATGGCAATTTTTTGGACCAATCCTTTCTGTTGGTCATAAGGAAACTTCACACCAAATAAAAATTCTCAGTGCCGTGGAGTTTTGGAGATATGGCGTTTTACTTTTTTCGATTTTTAGCTCCTGTGGTTTCCATGGGGCTACAGAAAAAGAAAATTTGGCATAAATTAGGTACTTATGACCCAATAAGCCCTCACATAAAATTTGATTCAAATCAGCCTCTCGGTTCGGAAAATAGAAATTTTGGGCCCAAAATTTTGCCCCTCCCATAACGACGCCAAATATAGCCCATCACACTTCGCTTAAAGAAATCCAAGTCTACACCTTAAAAGGAAGCTGCATACAATATATCAAGTCTCTGCTACTGCTGGTTGATGAGAAGATTTTGGTGCCCCTTGGGGGCATGGCACCACCCAGGAGAAGAGGGCAACTTCAACTTTGAACAAATCTAAGTTGGCATTAGGTAATAAACATTTACCCAACATTTGAATAATGTAAAGTTAACGCCGGACGGACAGCAGACAGAATGTGATCAGTAAAGCTCCCACTGAGCTTTGTTCAGGTGAGCTAAAAAACTTTATTAATTTATAAATAAATTGATGGTGACATGAATTTCCCATTATTTTTTAATCACATTCTTGCTTCTGAACACATTTCACATTGTGTTTGATATTCTGCAATCTTTGTAAGAAAAAGCCTAAGTTTTCTCAGTTAAGGCACCTTGAGTCATAAAACAGTGATTTTTTCCAACAGAATGACCAGTACCTGCTAGTGTGGTGTCTCATGACAATGTTAAAATTCCTAAAATCATCAAATATTGATTCATTAGTGCTGTGCTTGTGCTGCAAATATCCACAAGAGCACTTTCACTATTTTGGTTTTAATCCCCACAGGCATGCATTCTGTCAAAAGGAGTGAAATTGTAGAAAATATGTTCGCAAAGAGGACAAGTTACAGTACAGTCGCCGTGGACGGGTTGTAATACACGCGTGTGCAGTGATGTCCACTCATGCATTTACCAGTCAATAAAAATCATCATCTACAAAATTTTATTTGATGAAGCATCGGTTTGTACCTGGTGCTTCATTATTTAAATTTTTGATGATTATACCTATAGTTAGTGTTTGGCATCAAATATTATTGTATGAATTTGTATCCGTGGAAATATTGCCCATCCATGGAAAGTGAGCAGTACACTGCCACTGTACTGTATTTGTTTCAAGTATATAATATATACTCTTTGATGTTTAATATATTTGTGATAGGCTGGGTCCAAAGTACTCAGTACTCGTAGTACTCGAGTATCACTTTTTTGATAAAATGCTCAATACTTGCCAGCCCAGAATTTTGTATGTGTGTGTGTGTGTGTGTATGTGCGTTTGTGTGTGTGTGTTTGTGTGTGTGTGTGTGTGGGGGGGGGGGTTGGAGGGTGAAAGATAGCTGCAAATTATTTAAAATGTTGACCCAGGCAAATGAAAAGCAAAGAAACATTTCATCCGAAGGACAGACAGACAGACATGCAGTAACAAATTTGGGAAGCCTAAACAAAAGTAGTGACTAACTTAAAATGAAATATATAGATAGAAGAGCCAGGGCAATGTTGTCAAACAGAAAACAAACAAGAGCCCCCAGAGGGCCTGATGGCATTCACCTGACATGGTAGCCTAAATATCAACCCAGGGAATTTATTTGAACATTTAGTTGCATCTGCCCCTCATAAGAAAAGCTTATACAAAATATCCAAAGATTCTGACCGGTGGATCTCAAAAAAAAAGGATTTTTAAAGAATATTCCTCATATTGAACTAAGTTATAATTCAGGCTCCCACAGAGAGCCCAAATATGAACCCAAGGACTTGGCTTGAACAAATTTGAATCTCACATCCCTAAGGACGCTTCTATATACTAATATCAAAAGATTCTGACTACTGGATTTTAAAGAACATTCCTCTTATTGAACTAAGTTGTAATTTGGACTCCCACAGGGAGCCCAAATATGAACCCGGGGACTTGGCTCAAACAAACTTGAATCTCACCCCTCTAAGGATGCAGCATCCCAAATATCAAAATATTCTGAAGAGTGGATCAGAAGAAGATTTTTAAAAAATATTCCTCATATTGCACTAATCTAATCATAGAGAGCCCAAATATGGACCCAGGGATTTGATTTCAACAAACATGTGAATAAATCTTCCAAAGATGTTATATGCAAAATATGAAAGCCTTTGGAGCAGTGGTATGGGAGAAGAAGATTCTTGAATGTTTTTCCCATTACTAAAATGATGACTCCGCATAAGTCCTGGAAAACTTCCCTATGATAAAACTGATGGCAATTTTTTTTTGACCATTCTTTTCGGCTGTACGTAAGGAAGCGTCACACAAAATAAAAATTCTCAGTGCCATGTAGTTTTGAAGATATGGGCGTTTTAAATTCTTTCTATATTTAGATCCTGCAGTTCCCACAGGGCCACAGGAAAATGTTTTGGCATAAATTAGGTACTTACGACCCAATAAGCCCATCATATCAAATTTGCTTCAAATCAGCCTCTCAATTTGGAAAATAGAAATTTTGGTACAATTCGGGCTCCTACAGGAAGACCAAATATGAACCCAGGGACTTGGCTTTAACAAACTTATATCTCACCTCCCTAAGGGACTTGGCGTAAACAAACTTGAATCTCCCACAGTGAGCCCAAATATGAACCCAGGGACTTGGCGTAAACAAACTTGAATCTCACACTGGCTCACGCCGATTAATCGACTAACCAATGATCAATATCTTGATTGATAAAAAAAAGTAATTGATCGGTTAACCGTTACTTTTGAAGTACGGTACTATATGGCAGGGTATTTGATGGCTGGGTTCACATCGCAAAATGCTATACAAAAATGTCCAATTGCTAACCATTTTTCTTTCATATTGGGTAAGCTTATATTCACTATTTATCATCACTTTTTGAAACCAAGATGGAAACTGTTAATCAATTTTTTAAAAACAAAAAATACCCTGTATGGGTTAACTATGGAACAAACTTGCTCCAAAACAGGCAAACATTGTCACACTGGCTCACATCAATTGCATGAGACAGAGAAATGCATGCCAGTTACGTGCCAAAATACCTGTTCACTTGCATGATCATTATACTGTATCAGTAGCTGAAAACGGTCATTCTCAACCCTTCACCAAATGCAGATAGCAGACGATACTTGCACAAGAAATTCTAAAGATTTTCAATGTTTAACACAAAAACATAGCTTATGCCCCCCCCCCTATTGGAACAAGCTCATTGAGCTTGTTCCAATGAGGGGTCATAAGCTATGTTTTGAGACAAAAATTGAAAATATAATAAAATTTGAATGGACATGTTTGTATATGGCGCTGCCCGGTTTTGTCCATTATGCTGAGTAAAGTTTTAATTATATAAATGGTCAACGGTACAGCAATTATTCAGCTACCTATTGGGGCAAGTGATTAATCGGTTAATCAAGGTTAACCCATGCGATTAATCAATCACGAAAACCCTTTATCGTTTCAGCTCTAAAATTAATTTAATTTTATTAAATTTTATCTGATGAAAAAATGCTTATAATTTTGGGGGAATGGTAAATATGGATCTTCTTAACAAGCATTTGCAAGAACATCAGAGGAATGAAATCACCGTTCTCGCAATTTGCAAAACCCTGGTGAGCCAAAATATAGGCTTGGCTTGAAGAAACTTAAATCTCACCCGCCTAATGATGGTGCATAGCAAATATCAAAAGATTCTGGTTGGTGGGTCTGAAGAAAAAGATTTTTAAAGAATATTCCTCATACTGCACTAATTTCAACATTTGGACTCCCATAGAGGCCAAATATGGACCCAGGGATTTGATTTCAATAAACGTGTAAAAAAATCTTGCAAAGATGGTATATGTGAAATCTGAAAGGTTTTGGAGGAGTGAATTGGGTGAAGAAGAGTCTTAAATGCTTTCATCATTACCCACAGTGTTACAGAACGCTGACTAAGCATTTTTTCAAAGTCACGAAAAAGTACCCCATGATTGACCTGACAGAAATTTGCTTAGACTATTCCATTCTGTTGGTCCCAAGGAAGCTTCACACCAAATAAGAATTCTCAGTGCCATGTAGTTTTGGAGATATGTGCGTTTTGAATTTTGTTCTATTTTTAGCTCCTGCGGTTCCCATGGGGGGATGGGAAAATATTTTGGGGCATAAATTAATTACTTATGATCAAATAAAACCAAAAATTAAATTTGGTTCAAATCAGCCTCTTGGTTCGAAAAACAGAAACTTTGGGCGGGGCAAAAATACATGCCCTCCAATAATGAAGGCAAATGAAGACCCACAAACTTCTCTTGAACAAAACTGAGTCTACACCTCAAAAGGAAGCAGCACACCACATATCGAATCTCTGCTACTCCTGGTTCACAAGAAGATTTTTTTAAGATTTAGGCAAAATTTTGGGGCATGGCCCTACTGGGGGCAGGGCAACTTGATTTAAGCAAAATCAAAATGCAATGTCATAACAAACAAGCATCTCACATTTCACTTAAATGATTAATCAGTTCAGCAGTTCTGGAGGAGAAGACGCAAACACCATCTTCACGGACGACGGACGACAGACGGCAAGTGATCACTACACCTCACCCTGACTGAAAGTCAGGTGAGCTAAAAACTCAGTGGACCATGAGTGCTGCAGTTGGGCGAGATGCTTGGTTCAAGGAGAGAAGAAACTTGTAGCTGCTGGCTTTCGAAAGTGTTGTTAAAACCCAATAAATAAATAAATAAACAAGAGGCCCCACAGGGCATGAAGTGCTCACCTTGAACAGAAAATGATATAAACAGAGAACAAAACACGATATAAGAGTCCAAGAATGAATCTACATTAAGCAATCCATCTCCATAGGATACACTGCAAATCTTTGAGCCCCTCAGGAGTGACAAAAACAGTCCAAGCATCATGCCTTTTCTTTAGTTGATTATGATGTAAAATGTGGAGCTCCCCTCTCAAGCACCTTGATACAACCTATGTAGATTACTTTTCACCTCTTGAGGCTACTGAATAAAAAATGTCTAATTCTTCAGCTACTTGGCCAATTCCGGCTCCCATAGGGAGCTCAAATATCAACCCAGGCACTCGATTTGAACAAAGTTGAATCTGATCTCCTTAGAGATGCTGTATACCAAATATGAAAGCATTCTGACTGGTGGATCTGAAGAACAAAATTTTAAAGAAATTTCCTCATATTGCACAAAGTTAAAATTTGGGCTACCATAGTGAGCCCAAACTTTAACCTACAGACCCGATTTGAACAAACTTGAATCTCACCCCCACCCCACCCCTCCCCCCTTAGAGATGTTGTATACCAAATACGAAAGCATTCTGACTGGTGGATCTGAAGAAGAAGATTTTTTAAAAAAACTTCCCCATACAGCCCTAAGTTAAATTTGGGCTACCAAAGGAAGCCCAAAAATCAACATAGGGACTTGGTTTGAACAATCTTGAATCTGACCATCATAACAATGAGGGTACCAAACATTAAAAAATTCTGACTCGTGGTTCTGAAGAAGATTTTTGAAGAAAATTCCCCATAAAATTTGGGCTCCTGCATTGAGTCCAAATATGAACGAATGAGCTTCATTTTAACAACCTTGTATCTGACCCCTCTATGGATGCTGTATACCAAATATCAAAAGATTCTGAACATTGGTTCTTGAGAAAAGATTTTCTAAAATGTTTGCAAAAATGCTGCACCAACATTATTCTGATGCCCTCTGCAAAACTCTCTAACAACAACAGAGGGCATTGTTTTTTTACCATTCAATTCTACTGGTTCTAAGGATGCTTCATACCACATAACAGTTCTCTGTTCCAAGTGGTTTGGGAAACATGGGAGTTTGAAAACATTTATATTTTTTGCTCCTGGGGTTCCCATGGGGATGCAGGGGTTTTTTTTGCATGAGGTAAGTACTTATGACCCAATATTACCACGATACTGAATTTCATTCAAATCGGACCATCGGTTCGGAAAATAGAAATTTTGGGTGGTACCAAAAATCTAACCACTGCCATTACAAAGCCAAATATTGCTTCACAAAGTACGTTTGAACAAGCGTGATTCTACACCTCAAAAGGTAGTTCCTTAACGAAAATAAAGTCACTGTACCCACTGGTTCATAAGATTTTAAAAATATTTTGGGAGCATTTTACCCCACCCCATCCCTATGGGGCTGGGCATGTTGAGTTAAACAAAAATGTAATACCCATTTGGTACCATTACTCACACAAACTTTAACTTGAATCGACCAAAACATGGTGTTGATGGATGACAGATGCATGGACAATGGATGGAGAGTGATGAGATAAGCCCTGCTTGACTTTGTCGAAGTGAGCTAAAAAAAAAAAAAATTAAACGGTTCATGTCCGATATTTTACCCATGTTATTAAAATTGATAAATTTGTCCCTGGAGTGCAACAAGGTTTATTCTATACATGTAGCATTGCAAAGCGTTCTTGCACTCAAGTGATGGAATACACCTCCATCCAAGCTATTCTGTAGATTATGAGGCCTAAAACAAACCAAGAACATGAACTTATGCATGAATATTATTACAATGAATACACTGTCTTACACAAAGGAATACCACACAATCCAGTGTAGACTGATTTCAAAAAGTCCTCCGTAGTGGAAGGGCAATTTTAACAAACATACAGGCCCAAATAAGCTTCATACACAGTGTAAAAATTCCACAAAATTAATAAACATTCATATATGTTTAATAGGAATTAGGAGTGTTGTAATTAAAAGTCAATTGTGTGGTTGTTTATAAACTTATATTACTTTGTTATCAGGTGTTAAAAAATATGAATATTTGTAAACACACCCACCCATTTAGATTAGTCCCTGCTCATAGCAGTGACACAGACATACAGTACAGTTGCTGGTCATAATCCTTGCATGGGCAGTGCATGATGTCCATGCATGTTTTTTCCAGGTAATAGAAAATCATCATCAATAAAATTTTAATTAATGAAGCACCGAATTGTATCCTGTGGTTCATTAATTAAATTTTTGATGATTATTGCTGGAAACAATGTTTGAAAACTAATATCATTGCATCCGCAGAAATATTGCCCACCCACAGAAAGTGACCAGTACACAGCAGCACAGAGTCAAGGTAATTGTGTTTTACTGTCTTGAATTTCAAATTTTTTTTTTTTTTTTTTGGGGGGGGGGGCGCACCAGACAGACCCCTCCACTGATGAGAGGGTCACACACCCTCTTGTCCTCACCCCTATCTCACTGCTATGTGGCTCAGGTGATATATGTATTACTCTTGCCCCTACATGTAACTTAGATATCCTGGTTTCGCACCAGTATAATGGTAAACTAACATCAAATTGTGTGCTTATGTACAGTAGCTAACATATTGGAAAAGTATAATGAGCTTTGTCAGAAACTTGATCAAGTATTGATGACAAACAACAATTTTCATTACCAGTACCTGGTGCCAGTAATAAAATAAGATTTGCAAATATCACCCTGCATTTTTTTCAGCTGTTAACCAACATAAAATTGTGCGCTTCATGAAAATTATTTCGTAACTACCTGTTAAAAATTACCGTTTCTTGTTTTGCTCTTTTAGAAAAAGAAATCACTATTTAGTAGGTAGCTTGGTAATGATAAAGTGACTTCACCTCAGTAAGCAACAGTGTGAAAGCTGGCAGCCATCTTTAATATCGGGCCGCCACACCCAAAAAAACACTCGTTCTCATCCCAAGGTGATAACAAAGGTACCCAAGAAGTTTCATGAAGATCGGTTCATAAATACAGCCTCCAGACTTAGCGTATAGACATGTGCACTTACAGTGTATAAGTAGCACTGATAAATTGAAGGTCATCTAATTTGCATAATTTCTGCAAGAGAAAAAAAACCTGTATTATACAGTATTTTTTGTGATGTACAGTTAAAACTAGAAGTCCTGTCACGAACTGTGCGCTTATCTAGGCTTAATTGCACGTATGAATTGCGCGCAATTGTCATATCGAATGGCATCCAAAGCACGGCAGGTTCTCCTGGTTACTTATAGCAAACACGGGCAATGTTTCTGCCAATGGACCTCCGGGTTACCCGGAGGTCCATTGGCTGAAACATTGCTTGTGCACAGGCCATATTTACAGAATTTGATTGCCTTACTATGGTCATATCGCGTAGATTAACACGCATATCGACGTGCTATTTGTGCGCATTTCAGGACAGGACTTTTAGTTTTAACTGTATTCCATGTTACTAAACATTCATACAAAAATTTATTCAAATCAGAACTTTCATACAGAAGTTCTGTACAAAAAACTGATCGCACTAATTTTAGTACAAATTGGCTGCTAGTGGCCATCTTGAATTTCGAACTGCACCCCAAAACACTCGCTCTCATCCCACGGTGATAATAAAAGTACCCAGGACGTTTCGTAAAGATCGGTTCATAAATATGGCCACTAGCCTGAGCCGTATAGAAGTTGTGTACAAAAAACTGATTGGACCTAATTTTGGTACAAAATGGCCACTGGCAGCCATCTTGAATTTTGGATCGCACCCCAAAACACTCGTTCTCGTCCCTAGGTGATAACAAAGGTATGCAAGAAGCTTGGTGAAGATCCGTTCATAAATACAGCCCCTAGCCCAATCCATATTGACATGTGTACTTACTGTGTATAGGTAGCACTGAATAAATCAAAGTTCATCTAATTTGCATAATTTCTGTACAAGAAAAAAACCTGTATTTTATGTGATGTATTCCATGTTACTAAACAATCATACGAAAATTTATTCAAATCAGAACTTTCATACAGAAGTTCCGTACAAAAAACTGATTGCAGTAATTTCAGTACAAAACAGCTGCCGGCGGCCATCTAGAATTTTGGACTCCCCCCAAAACCACTCATTCTAACATCATGGTGATAACAAAGGTACCCAAGAAATTTCGTAAAGATCGGTTCATAAATACGGCCTCTAGCCCAAGTTGTATAGAAGTTCTGTACAAAAAACTGATTGTACCTAATTTCAGTACAAAATGGCCACTGGTAGCCATCTTGAATTTTGAACTGCACCCAAAAACATTCATTCTCATCCCAAGGTGATAACAAAGGTACCCAAGAAGTTTCATGAAGATCAGTTCATAAATACTGTACAGCCTAGCCCGAGCCGTATTGACATGTGCACTTACTGGGTATATATGTAAGTAGCAGTGAATAAATTAAAGTTCATCTAATTTGCATAATTTCACAACGAGAAAAAAAGCTGTATTATATGTGATGTACTCAATGTTACTAAACATTCATACAAAAAATTTATTCAAATCAGACCTTTCATACAGAAGTTCTGTACAAAAACGCTGATTGCACTAATTTCTGTACAAAATGGCTGCTGGAGGCCATCTTGAATTTTGGACCGCACCCAAAAACACTCGTTCTCGTCCCACGTGATAACAAAGGTACTCAAGAAGTTTCGTAAAGATCGATTCATAAATACAGCCTCTAGCCCGAGCCGTATTGAATTGCTGTTCCCGAACAGACGGACAATGGGCCATGACATAACCTTAAATTTGACTTTCTCAAAGTTGAGCTAAAAATGGGGAGTATCCAGAGTATCACAAAACAAAAACCTATTTTGTAAAGGACTCCCCCTTTCAAGGACAATGGGACAGCATTGGCATTCACCACCATGTTGCCTTGAGGCTGCATTTTGAATTCCTGTGTTTGTTGTTCTTGTGAAATATTATTTTATTATTATCAATTATGGTACAAATATGGTACCGATAGCACACTTTCAGGATCCGCTGATGTCTGATGGTGACTGTGTGTCAGTGTGTGAGATGTACACATACTATACACCACATCCTTCATTTTGCTATATAATTTGTGTAAATTTATTTGGAATTTATAGAATTTCAGACTTGGAAATTTCATAGTATTGTTTTTGCCTTAGTTATGGTGCTTTATAAGTAATGGGCAATTTAGTTTGAAAAAAGGGGTTCATGAAGATTCAGTCACAGGAAGATTCAGCCCTCATACTTTTTCTTAGAATATTCGGTCTTAGTCGTGGTCGAATGTCATCACCTCTTGAGGTCAAATCCTCACAGAATTTTTTTTTTAAATATTCTATGCATTTTTTCTATTGTTTTATGTTAATGATTTATGATTACTAATTATGACAAAATTACAAGTGCGATATGAAACAAACCTTAATGAAGCTGGAACAAAAAAAAACCTTCCCAAAACAAGCTTTGAGAGGTTCTCAGCTCGAATCCCAATTGCGGCAACTGAAATAAGGCGTACTGCACATCGATGTGCACTTGTCTTCAACCAATGCTAACCCTGCTTGCTTGGAGTTACAATGTTGAGAAGCTGACAGTTGCTTGTCATTGTTGCTCGGTAGTTCTCTCTGGGTGCTCTGGCTGGGTTCCTCCCCCAGTAAAACTGTTGGGTGGCCCTGGATGTAAAAATTGCTGTTAAACCCAATAAATAAAGAAATCAAATTTGCTGAATCCAAGACCTTTGAATGATGGTTTTGATTAGGGTGTGTGTGTGGGGGGGGGGGGGGGGTGGGGGGGGGGTTATACAGTTGTGCCCACTTAATTGGATATATCTTAATTGTATACAGTTGAAACTAGAAGTCCTGTCCCGAATTGTGCGCTTATCTAGGCTTAATTGCGCGCAATTGCCATATCGAATGGCATCCAAAGCATGGCAGGTTCTCCTGATTACTCATAGTAATCACAGGCAATGTTTCTGCCAATGGACCTCCGGGTTACCCGGAGGTCCATTGGCTGAAACATTGCTTGTGCACAGGCCATATGTACAGAATATGATAGCCTTACTATGGTCATAACGCGTAGATTAACGCGCAAATCGACGTGCTATTTGTGCGCATTTCATGTTAGGACGTCTAGTTTTAACTGTATCCCTGTTAATAGAATATAATTTCCCAACACAAAACCATTTACCTCCAGTACAAATTTGACCTGGTAATTGAATATAGGTTATAGAGTAATCTCCTGTTAATTGAATAAAAAATCTTGTAACATGTTGAGAAATTGCCCTGGACTCTTCCCAGTTTTCCTTTGGTTATAGACCAATTTGGCCTCAGTACATTCAATACAGGCATTTAATCTATTATATCTTGTTTGACAGAGCTCATGGAGCTCTGTCAAACAAAATATAATAGAATAAATGCTAAGTTTATCTCTGGAATACAGGAAAGTGACACAATCCCTGTTAATTGAATACTCCTGCTAATTGAATAATGTTATTGGCAAAGTGGCTTTTCAATTAACAGGGTTCCACTGTACAGCAAAAACAAATATCACAAACTAATAATGAAACTATGTACTTGTGAAATTTTCATGTGGTCATTCTACAAAATGTTTTAGCTGGTACTATACAGTTTTGAAGGTTAAAGGGCTCAGTACTTAGAGGTGAAGGCTGTAATCCAAAGGGTCCTCTATCAAATACCACCTGTGGCAACCACTTTGTTTCCTTGGGCAATACACTTCATTCCCACTGCCCACGTAGTGCCATTGCGTACCAAGGCATACTGCATGTCAATCGTACACTTGTCTTCAACCAATGCTAACCCAGCGTGTGTGCTGTTTGTACGTTAGATGTTTGTAATTGCTCTGTGGTTCTCTCTGGCTTTTCCCACCTGTAAAACTGTCCGACATGAAGTGACCCTGGCTATCGAAGTGTCATTAAACCCCAATAAATAAATCAATAAGAATCATGTGTCCCTATTCTGGAGAACAGTTTGGGGCAAATTGCCAAAGGATGGTTTGGGTTAGATTAGTATCCAGTTTGGGTCAAATTGTTGGAGGACAGTTTGGATGCAATTCTCACGAATTCCAGTCACTTTGGCCCCAAGTCACTTTGGCCCCAGCCATTACAGCCTCAGGTCAATTCAACCCCAATATACCAGGTCATTTCGGCCTCTTTAAATATTTTCAAATATTGTTTGAATTTTAACATTTTTCTATTTAATTTATCTTCAACATATATATCTCTCAATTAGATATTCAGGTATACATGATATATGTCTAGTAGATTATCTTTCATGATGAATAAATAAAAGAAAAGTTTCAGCATGTCGAAGATGCACATGGACTATGTGGGATTTGAAATCACTTGTGACCTGAATAATTTTATTTGCTTATGAATCTATGAGAGCCGGAAGCGAGGGTAAGTAATGTGATTTGGTTTGAGTGTACGCCTTGGAAGTGGGGCACTGGGATCAGACCCCCGTGGACATCGAACTGGAAGGGGACTAGGAATTGCACATACCTACAAGGATTCTGCTCTGTGTTTTAGAAAATGTGGACATATTTATGGTAGTATCAAAGTCGCAGTTTGGTGGTTGTTTCAGAAAAAAAGAAAGAAAAAGAAACCCTGTGAACCTCAAACTGGAAGGTGACTAGGAATTGTGCATAACAATATGAATAAATGACTGCATATTCCGGTACTTTGCAAAATTTCAAAGTAAAATAATTTCTCTTACTTAAACAGATAGCATCTTAAATGTATGTAAAATTGAACACATGGATAATTTTTAATGTCATGTATAACTGTTCTGTACACTGTGTAAATACAAATAACTGAACATTACTTAATAAAGGTAATTACCCATTATTTCTAAACATGAACTATGCACTGATCTTTATAGATCTCTACACTTAAAATGGTGCCGAAATGACCAAGGGACCAAAGTGACTAGGACAGAGATGACTTTGAGGTCGAATTGACCAGAGGACGAAATGACTTGGATCCGAAGTGATTGGATATCATTCTAACAGATGAGAGACGTTAATTAGGCCCTATTACAGAACACATTGAATGTGAATTTACTGCAGAGGTAATTGCTCGACGATATATTATATTAATATTTTTTCAATAAATATCGAACAATCTATTAATATTTTTTTTAAGAATTATTTTCAGGAGTTAAAACGAATATCGTAGTGTATCTAAAATATCCTAACAGATGTGTACTGCTTTTCTTTTGGATGATTCTTCCCTGAGCCTAGTTCTCCCCAGGCTGAAGATTCCCCCAGTTCCCGAAAAAAGATGATATGCCATTTTCAATGGCGGTAAATATCCAAAAGGGTTATTATTTTCCATTTTTTAGTTTTTGAAACTACGAAGCACTGTTCAGAAATACAGATGCACCAAAAAGTAACACATTATTACTTTGTTTTGGTTTCTAACGGGACTGAAAGCAACCTATCAGTATCACTTTTTCGAATTATACCCATTTCGTCTGCTAACCAAATCGTCCGCTGCAATTTTACCCAAGTCGTCCTCTACAATTATACCCAACACGCCCGAAACTCGTTCGCTGGGGGAAAGTATTCAAGTATTGCATTTTGAATCATTTTTTATTTATATAATAATTTTATTGTATAATTTATTGTATATTACCTATTGTAATATATCTTAATGTACCTCCATTGTAATATATCTTAATGTACCTCCTTGCATTAAATTTCATATATGTGTATGAAATTCTGAAAACAGAAATGTCAGAACAAAATAAACTATCCAGCCATCTAATAAATTTTAATTACTGTTTATTCAATGGATTACCAATAAAAATTATATTATTACAGTAAAAGTTCTTAAAGTATATGTACGTTATATTAAGTTCCACAACATAATCTTATAATTTTGCATTTTTTCATTGAAGCGCTCCACCGACACCTTACAGTGAATAATTGCAAAATTATTAGCATAAGTATTATAAGAATTAATTATATTAAGAAACGCATCAAAATTTATGGTTTATTAAATTCTGCAACATAATCTTATAATTTTGCAATTATTCTTGAAGAGCATCACCGGCACTTTACAATGAATAATCACAAAATTATTAGCAAATGTATTATAGGAATTAATAATATTAAGAAACGCATCACAACGTGTTATAATTATATTAAGAAATGCATCAAAACTTGTTATTATAACAATAACATGATTTTCGAGGGCTTTATGGGTTTTTAACGGCCCTGAGAGAAATGTTTAACAGCCCAAGGGCTCTATAGAGGCCCGAGACGAAGTCGAGGGCCTTTGTCAGCCCGAGGGCTGTTAAACATTTCTCGAGGGCCGTTAAAAACCCATAAAAGCCCGAGAAAATCTTGTTATTACTATTATTACCACTCCCATTATCATGGGAAAAAAAACTAGCGGGCCGTTATCCAGTTAACATATGGTTTGACATTTTCATAAAAACTAGCGGGCCGTTATCCAGTAAACATATGGTTTGACATTTTCGTACCGTGCATTATCGTTTTTTAACGTAAACGTAAAATTACTTTAAAACACTAGAGAACGCCCTCTGAAGTGGTAATAAATTAAGTTCCATAACATAATCTTATAATTTTGCAATTATTCCAGGGGGAGGGGGGTCCTGGGGGGGGGGGGACCAAAAATTTGCAAGACGTGATGTGGGGGTGGGTGAGTCTCTTGAGTGCACCAAAAATGTGCATTTCCAACTTGTGCAATTTTTTAAAAACATATCAATATATCAGCCAATATATGACATCATTTGTGTTTCAAACCTTAAAGATGATGTTGTACATCACACTCTTAACATAAATACAACATCAGGAGGCTTTATATTTGAGAATATTGGGCTTAATCTGGGGAAATGTCACACGTTAGTAGGGGGTGGGTGTCTTGTTCGAAATGTAGAAAATGTGCAGACATATTTTCCTTGATAAGCGGACGACTCGGCTTGCGGACGAAACGTCCGTATACCCTTTTTTCAAGCAAACTTTTCCTTACTTTTACAACACCTTAACATTCGGATAATTCAACAACTGAGTTTCTGTTCATCTTGATACTTCACGAGATACGTGTCAATGCATATCTGTATACAATCGCACCAATATAACAACAATTATCAGTTATATTATCGGTTATATGTACGTTTTTTCGATTGAGGTTATCACTGGCAGACAAGCTGCAACGAAATCAGGACTGAGAGTTCGATCTGAAATGACGAGATCATCAGCTGAGCATATTGACAAACCTCCAGAAGGACAGAACTCGAGTAATAATAGTAACACTTTGGCCGGCCGCTGATTTGTCGTGGTTCTCGGTTGAGAAGGCCTGGTTACCCCTGAAGTGTAGATATGTAGGCCAATGTATCACGCAAAGCTTTGAGGCGAAACAAAAAACATTTGATTCCCAGAGGGGGACAGGCCAATTGCAATTGCATGGGCAATTCGACACCGGAAGTTACGTGGTTTTTTCACTGAAATTTGCTGTCCACTTCAAAAATCACATTGACGGCTATAGAGAATTCTGTTCTGGAACACATTTATCTGACTGGGTATGTGGACCCCTTTGCGGGCCTACGGCCCGCTTGGGGTTCCTATGAATGTGAGGTGGGCGTGTTATTTATTTATTTATTTATTTATTTATTTATTTATTTATTTATTTATTATTTATTTATCTGGGTTTTAACGATTAGTTCCGACGGCCAGATTCCCCTCGTGGCGGGCAGTTTTACAGCTGGAGGAAGCCGGAATACACGGGGTGAACCACTGAGTATCGGCGAAACAACTGTCAGACTCCCCAACGCGCCAGCAGGGTTAGCATTGGTTGAAGACAAGTGCAGAATCGACAGGCAATACGCCTTAGTACACAACAACCCCACTCCCCTCCCAACGTGGGCAGTCGCAATGAATTGACTTGCCCAGGAATACAATGCTGTTTCTTCTGGTTAGGATTGAGCCGTGAAACGTTCAGTCTGATGTCCAATGCTCTATACACTGCGCCACCTTGCCCACGAGGAGTGGGACGTGTTATGTTTTGTATGACGTACTAACGCCATGCAAGTTATCACGTCCACATCTTATCCATAGTTCTTTAAATCGACAGATAATTCGACCCGCGTTGTGTCCTCGGACAAGGCACTTTATCCCGGTTGCCTACATGGGGGCACGATGACGCTGTGTACTAAGGCGTACTGCACGTCGATGGTGCACATGTCTTCAACCGCTGTAACACTGCTTCAGCTTGCACAGAGTTACAATGTTGAGGAGATGACAGTTGCTCGACGTTGCTCGGTGGTTCTCTCCGGGTACTCCGGCTTCCTCCACCCGTAAAACTGTCACGCTCACGATTAGCCATTGTGCATACGTATGTGACCTTAAACCCCAATAAAATAAATAAATAAATGAATTATGGAACGGAATGACGTCTAACAGATACTGCTAAGTTTAGATGGTTCCTTAGGTATTGTGTAGTGGATATTTTCAAGTGCAAAAAGATTGAAATGCGCAGGCTGTTCCACCGTATTTGGGCAGGTGTGTGCCGTGTCGCAGGTCTGAGTTAACCCTTTACTCAACGTAACGGCCAAAACCGGCCAGCGCTATTCTCAAAAATCGCCAATTAATTTTCATTTTTTGTCTCAAAAAGATAGGTTATGACCCCTCATTGGAACGAGCTCGTTCCAATGAGTGGTCACAACCTATGTTTTTGAGACAAAAAATGAAAAACTTTAGTTATTCAAGAATTTTGTTTGCAAGTGTCTTCTACTTTTGATGTAAGGTAAAGGTTTAAATCAGAGAGTGCACATGTATCAAGCGGCGCTCTGATATCTTCAATCTGTTCAACAATGAAACTAGAAACTTAATTTGCAATGTCCTCAGACGGCAAATGTATAGGCAGTATGGTTATCTTTTGTCGGTGCACAAGCTTTTAAATGATAATGGACAGAATATTAAATAGTGTATTTCTGCTTTGCCGATTTGATAAGTTTGTTTCTCTGGCAAACATTTCTCTTCGACAAATAGCTTTGTTTGTCGCCACTGATGTTCAAGTTTACTTTTGAAGGATTTGGCATTCCTGATTTCATCAGAAAGGGAAAATGGGCGTTCTCTAAATGTGCGACTTTTCAGGATATGATATCGCTCGAGTTTACCATTGAACATCGTACACAGTGGTTGCCAGCTTATGTCATATGGGTAAAGGTAATTCTCCGGAGGAATTGCCAATGCTTTTCAATTACGCCAGTCGACACTCATCACATGTGGTGGCATCTCAAGTAACTTCTTTTTGTCGCAAAACACGTTGCGATATTAAGAATATGAAAACATTAGAACAAAAGTTATAATTTCAGCATTCAGTCCATGTTGTGACACACACGGTTCTGTAAACTCTGAAAAGTTAAGTTGAAAATTCGTACCTCTGATGGTACCATGTTGGTAAGCTACCTGTTAATACTATTTGGGTTGCTCTGTATACAGTTAAAACTAGAAGTCCTGTCATGAAATCCGCACAAATAGGACGTTGATCTGCGCTTTAATGTACGCGTTATGGCCATAATAAAGCTATCAAATTATGTTCATATGGCCTGTACACAAGCAATGTTTCAGCCAATGGACCTCCGGGAACACGGAGGTCCATTGGCAGAAACATTGCATGTGTTTGCTATGAGTAACCAGGAGAACCTGCCATGCTTTGGATGCCATTCGATATAGCAATTGCGCGCAATTCCAACGCGCAATTAAGCCTAGATAAGCGCACTATTCGTGACAGGACTTCTAGTTTTAACTGTAACAGACCAGACTGTTCAGAGAGTTCGGAATTCTGACCTAAGTTTTGACAATGTTCTGCATGATTTCTGTTTTATTCTCAAAAGATCCATTGTTATGACATTTGCATTTGATTATAGAGATTGAATGATGGGGTCACGGATGTCTGAATTTGAAACCTGCATCACAGACACTTCATCTAAACATTCAGACGTATAGATATCCGGAACAAAACAACAATCTTAATACTGGCTCTCCTCAGCTGAATTAAGGCGGACCAAAAATGGCTCCTCATTGGTCATTTGAGGGGAATTATTAGGACCCTCCTGCAATTTTCAAAATGAAAAGCCTGATCACCCGAACTATATAATTTCTCGTTTCTGGATGTCCCGTTATGAATCATCTTGGCAGCAGAGAATGTCTCAAAACAAAGTCACGGCCATTTCTTTAAATAGAACGCAAGGTCGATGAAGTGCCAAAATCGATGCTACATAACAAATGCGGCAGTCAAGTGTTTCTATCTTCGACAAATGTTTTTACTGGCATCTCAGATGTTCCGAAAGTCTACTATAGCCTTTGTCACATGTTTGCCATTAATGACTCAAGTGATATCATTTTCATTTGTATGATGCTTTTAGTCCACAAAAAACGATTATTGAATATGTTTCATTCATGGTTAAAAATATCGTGTGACGACTTGGAAACTAGTTCACAACAACCAAGTAATGCACTGGGCGTGTTGATTAACCCATAATATTTTTTACGAAAAATAAGAAGCGTGTCTGTCAGTGACAATGGACGGTTGATGAATAATGCTTGGGAAATGTGCATTCTGTCTTTGGCGTTGCAACTCGAAATGCACTTGGTTTTTTGGGTGGTCTGTAGAACTGAACGGAATAACCGAAATTCACGACACAAAGACACCCACTTGGATTCGTTTACCCATGACAAATCAAACTATTGGTGATGTTCTAAAAACACCCAGGCTATTTCGTATACCGCTATTATCAGTTGCATCAAGTGGTTTAAGATATAACTTTCTCACAGAAGTGTAAACCACACAGCAGCCATAATCTAATTTTGATCTAATAAGTGATATATACAGATGGAGTAACGTTTTCCGGTCAGCACCCCAATCAGTGCTACAAACTACCTACAGAATGGCAGTGGCCTTTTATATTTAACCTTTAGCTGTTTTATGTGAGAAGTGAAATTCAGTTTATTGTTAAACAATAAAAAATTCAGTTTATTGTTAAACAATAAACCTAAGAATTCCACTTCCTTAACAACTTTAATGGTTCTGCTCTCTATTTTCAATTGAAGATCAAGGTGGGTCTTCCGGAACTAGCAGTAATGAACCCAATTTGGTTTGGTTTTCGAGAACTTAAAACCATTTTCAGTGGTCAATTTTTGAATTCTATTTGAGCAAAGCGGACGTTTGCGCTCCATGACATTCACATTTTTGCCACTGAAGCAGATTAAAAGTCAACATATTATGAAGAAGCTGCCATATTCTCATTTGCTCCAATGATGCTATTAATTGTCACGGGAAAAAGGGTACCAGATACAATAGTACCCCGAGGAACCCCAAATTCTTGCTCACGAAAATCAAGTATATGTAACGTAGAACCAACACGAACTTGAAATTGACAGCCCTTTATTTTTTTTTTTTTTGCAAAAAGTAGCATACGCCCTCTGAACTCCATGTTAAAATGACGTTTTAAAATGTCATACTTCCAGGTTGTATCATATGCCTTTTCCATATCCATGAAGATGGCGACGACATGTTCCTTCCTGGCAAAGGCATTTCTTATAAACGTTTCAAGTCTAACGAAATGACCCTCTGTACTTATCTAGTTCTTGAAACCACAATGAACATTCGCAAGTAGATTGTTTGATTCCAGAAACCAGACACGTCGATCATTGATCATCCATTCTGTGGTCACAGGCAACGTATTACTGCAATAGGTATGTAATTACTTGGATTCCACTTCTCTTTATCGGTTCTTGAATGGTAATTATTTATACAATAACATGATTTTGTAGTGCGTTATGGTTCATTAACGGTCCGGCAGGAATGATTAAAAGCCCAAGGGACTATTAGCGGCCCGAGACGGAGTCGAGGCCCGCTAATAGGCCCAAGGGCTTTTAATCATTCCTGTAGGACCGTTAATGAACCATAACGCCCTACAAAATCATGTTATTACTATTATTACCACATGGACTGTTAATAAATATTCAAGGGCACTAGGTAGATGTAGGTGTTGCTTCATTGGATTTTCAAGGAGAGAAATAATGTACTACTGAACTCAACATAATTTGATGAACAAACAACAATCACTTTCATCACAGCATTGAAGCGTTTTGGGCTTAGTAAGGTCACTTCCCATAGTCACATGACTGATCAGCTGACAATCGTCTTGTTCACATCGAAATTAGGCGAGGCATAGGCCAAATTCAGGCGAAATTGACGAACAGCTAACGATATATTATTTACAATGTATGTTACTTACCTGACGATGATCATCGGATGATTATACTCTCAAATGAAATGCTCTTTTCTCACGAAATAACGGAGAGCTCAAGGAAACGACTGAGAAACGATCAATTTAAACACGACCGCGTTCATAATATATCGATATTTCTCAGAAGTGAAGGTGAGTTACCTCGGCGGTTTGATGCCCCAAAATGCTGAATGAACATTGACGTCACCGGCCCGCCGGGCCAATAATGAAAATCACTTTTATTATTGGCCCGCCGGCCCGGTGACGTCATCGGGAACAGGGCGAATACTCAAAATAAACCCCCTCATTTTAGTGATAATAGCTTAAGGATTGGCCCTATAAAGTGGTAATAATATTGCTTTACGCCAAGAAGATGGAAAGTGGCCAGTCAGCCACATCTCGTTGTAAATGGATAATATAGTTCATGTGATGATTGTGGCAGATGTTTTAAAATTTAGTAGTGTATTTCATCGGGTCCAGCGGCAGAATCCATTGCTCCATGCAAAGCGTTACTTGGTTCTCCAATAGAGAAAGATTCACTGTAATCTTCTAAATTGTCAGAGGTAAGTTTGATCTTTTGTTTTTCCTGTTGTTTTTTAACCCTAGCGAATTCTGGATTTCAATTTTCAGACGACGAATGTTTCAAAAATGTTGAGGACAACTTGTGAATATTTTTATTTTTTTCTTTTGATGTAACTGATGTATTGTTATCTTCCAGGTGTTTTACAGTCGATTTTGTTTCTTCGCCTTTATTTTTGTAATCATCTTCCATCTCGGCTTGATACAAGTTTCTCGATCAACACTCAGTGGTGATAATATATATTTATGTTCGTTACCACCAGAAGAAGGACACAAATTTTCAAACGTAGCATCCAAGGAATGTATTTACTTTTATACTGGTCTTAATGTTATATATCTATTTTATACTGACCACACCTTCACCTTCCCCAGTCTAAGGACGGATAATTCCTCCATTGCACACAGGTCTACAGTACAGTCCCCGTGGATTGGTCGTAATCCACACGTGGGCAGTTATGTCCACCCACGCATCTGTTTACCAGGTAGTTAAAATCATCATTAGCAATAATTTAATTAATGTACTCGGTGTTTCATTAATTAAATTTTTGATGATTATTCCTGTAATTAGTGTTTGGAATCTAATATTATTGCGTCCGTGGAAATATTGTCCACGCGTGGAAAGTGACCAGTCCACGGGGACTGTACTGTATGTTGTCACACACAAAGATAGCCACTCATTCGATCTGCTAACCATCGGGGAAGCAGATTCGGATCTTGTGAAAAGAGTAGCAATTGTTGATGTGACAATCTCTAATCACATCATAATTCTCTTTGTCATGGCACTTCCAAGTCGTTTACTAATTCGAAAGAACATTATATACCGTAACCACCGTAATATTGGCCATGTCACATTTTCAGGGGCTCTTGCTTCCACGCCAATTACTTGTGTAGGGCGAAGGACGACCCGTTGACGACATTGAATGTGTCATCACTACTTCACTTCGAAAAGTCATTGATGAGTTTGCGCCAATGATTATTGTGATCAACATACCCCGCAAGCCGCAAACCTCAGACCGCGTTACCCCGAATTCATCACAATAGCTTATAATATTTCCCTCCTCAGTCGGCGTTCTTCACTCGTACTTCAGGGTCACACAGACCTCAATGTAAACACACGCATCAGGCGCGATAAAAAAAAACTACATTGGATCTTTATCCTCAAGACCATACATCCTTTTGGTTTGAACAGACTTGGCTTTTGGTCTTTTTTATTGTATGTTTGAAGTGAAATGTTTTCGTCCGTATACATTTGTCTTGCTATAAGTAAAGAGAAAGCGTCTTTAAGGATTCCTCATAAATTGTAGCAAGGGAAAGACTTGTGAACAAACTTTGGCTGCACAACTAAATAATCTGACAAACTACTGGGATATTTTTACATGTGTCTAGGGAGAAATATGATGACTCCAATTACAAACTCGCTGCTCGAAAATCATTTCTAAATGGACTGTTTCGATTTGATTTCAAACGCATTCGGTATTTCACTTACTTAACCCTTTACCTAACGTAACGGCCAAAACCGGCCAGCGCTATTCTTAAAAATCGCCAGTTAATTTTCATTATTTTTTTCATTTTTTGTCTCAAAAACATAGGTTATGACCCCTCGTTGGAACGAGCTCGTCGTTGAGACAAAAAATGAAAAAAATTAGTTATTGAAGAATTATTTTTGCGAGTGTCGTCTGCTTTTCATGTTAGGTAAAGGGTTAAACGGGTCGTTGATAGGTAAACAACTCAACTTAAAAAAAACCTGTAACATGCTGTCTTTGACGATTTTCGCAAAACCTTTGACACTGTTAACCGTTCTCGGCTTTTGGAAAAATTAATTCGTTTTGGTATTAAAGGAGCAGACTTTTAATATTATGAAATCACGCCGGAACTGGTCCACCACAATTATGTATTATCGACGTGCGTCATCGGAGCATTTTATCACCAAATTTATTTTAAAGTTTTATTGATGATTTTTGTAAAGTATTTGATAAACACAGATTATCATGATAATGTGCATGTCCTGTGGTTTGTACCAGATTCGAGGTGGTGTCCAGAATGGGGTCTCAACGAGCCGGCTTTGTCGGCGAGTTGTGATCCCATTTATGGACACCACCGAGAATCTGATGCAAATCACAGGACACGCACATTATCATGATAATTCATTTATCTAACAATTCTGTCACATAAAGAGATTAAATCTTAACCCTTTTACCCAACGTAACGGCCAAAACCGGCCAACGCTATTCTCAAAAATCGCCAGTTAATTTTCATTATTTTTTTATTTTTTGTCTCAAAAACATAGGTTATGACCCCTCGTTGGAACGAGCTCGTCGAGCTCGTTCCAACAAGTGCTCATAACCTATGTTTTTGAGACAAAAAATGAAAAAAAATTAGTTATTCAAGAATTTTTTTTGCAAGTGTCGTCTACTTTTCATGTTAGGTAAAGAGTTAAATTATTTTTAAACATTTTTGGGACATAATGTTCGGTCGATCACTGAAACGCACATAGAATGTATCCATGAGCCTGTTATGATAGCCCGTAGCACTACCGGAAACGAGTCGTCTATATGATACGGAATCAGAATGAGTCGTCTTTGTGATACGGAATCGGAACACATTATGTGATACGTACCGTTTCTCGTGGTTTTCAGGCCAAAATCTATATGATTGCTGGATAAAAAATGTTATTCTGAGACACTTCATGATAGGGAGACTAAGTATTTACTCTTTGCGAATGATTTAGTTTTGGTGTCCGGCACTACAACAGGTCTTCAAAACTGCAGTTTCAAAGTGGAAAATGCGTGAATAGGCTCTGTATAAACACCAGAAAATAAACGTACGATACTTAAAACCATGGAAAGTATTCGCGCTCCAATTTGTTTTACATGCATAGTAAGGATTTTGAAATAACCGCCGACATTAATTATTTAGGCATGACTGGGAACTGCAAAACACTCAAAAAAGTTTACGTATGAAAGAACTTAAAGCAATGCATTTTCTGCGCAGTGCTCCTAAAGCAACATGTTAACCTTCGGTTTCTGTATTTTCTCGACTGTTCGTTAAACTGATTAAACATAAATCATATAAAAGTCTGCAAATTACTTTTGAACGCCAGTAAACATTCGTCTAACCATGAAGTGCGAGACGAGCTTGGGATACATCCACGACCCATAGTTGCCAGGCAGCAAATAGTGAAATTTATTTCAAAAAATAAATCTTTGCATGAAGAATATTCAGTAGTGAATGATATTCAAGTTGAATGTAGAAAAAAAACAAAGAAAAGCAAATTTGGTTGTCAATAGAACGGAAAGCTAGATTTTAATGACATTAACGCTATCAGCTGTGAGCAATCAAAGCATCTGAAAGAAAAACTGCCAAAATATCATTTCGAGCGGTTTGTGTCCGACGTAAATAGTCATTGCAAACGTCACGAGAGAAAGAAGCTAGGGACCTACCGGTTGTTTATTGCAGTATAATGGACTGTGTAACAACATTCGCGTCGAAAAAACAATGTGTTACCGATTATACGGAAATGTGGAAACAGGTGATGTGTAAAATAAATCAACAACTCTGAGCTTTTTTTCTCCAAACCCCCTCAGACGTTATATATTTCCTTTGGGTATTTCGTTGTAGATCTAATATTATTGCTCAGGTACTTGACGCATGTCTGTTCATCTTCTAGATTCTACTTATTGAGTTTACCAGAGTTCTATACATGGGCTACCAAATTTTATTACTTTCCTAAGTGTGATTTACTGGGATTACCGGATTTGATTATAAACGATAACTTCACAAGTGAATTATGCAATCAACAATTGTGTCATGTATTCGTGCGCGGCAAACGAAGACGCTTTGCCGTGGGTTTAATGGGGACTTCATAGTTTTGTTTTGCTTTTTTAACCCTTTACCTAACATGAAAAGCAGACGACTCTTGCAAAAAATTCTTGAATAACTATTATTTTCATTTTTTCTTTCAAAAACATAGGTTATGACCCCTCATTGGAACGAGCTCCAATGACGATTTGGTCACAAGTCTTCCCCTTGCTACAATTTATGAGGACTCCTCCAATGGCGAGCTCGTTCGAATGAGGGTTCATAACCTATGTTTTAGAGACAAAAAAATGAAAAAATAATGAAAATTAATTGGCGAGTTTTGAGAATAGCGCTGGTTGTTTTTGGCCGTTACGTTAGGTAAAGGGTTAAATAATATAATTATCGTTAATAATGAAAAGAAATAAACAGAGTAATTTCTTGACTGGACTGGTAACGTGAAATAATTCATTCGAGGCAAGGGACTATATTGTAAAACACTCGTGCTTGTGCAACGTCCCTGACCTCTCATAAATTATTTCACGAAACCAGGCCAGTCAAGCGATTAATAATAATAACAGCCACTGATTTGTCGCGGTTCTCGGACGAGAAGGCCTTGGTTACCCCTGTACTCCCAACTGCCTCCCTATTCCCATGCTTCTCCTCTCCTCCCAACACTCGTAGACGAACTGCTTGATGACATCCCTTGCCCCATTCTTCCCAATCTCTCCGATTAGCATATTAACCCTCTCCTTTGAGTCTTACTCTCTATGTATTAATAACCAGGGCGACACTTGCAAAAAAAAAATCTTGAATAACTATTATTTTCATTTTCTTGTCTAAAAAACATAGGTTATGACCCCTCATTGGAACGAGCTCGACGAGCTCGTTCCAATGAGGGGTCATAACCTATGTTTTTGAGACAAGAAAATGAAAAAAATAATGAAAATTAATTGTCGAGTTTTGAGAATAGCGTTGGCTGTTTTTGGCCGTTACGTTAGGTAAAGGGTTAAATAATATAATTATCGTTAATAATGAAAAGTAATAAACTGAGTAATCGCATGACTGGACTGGTTACGAGAAATAATTCATTCGAGGCGAGGGACTATATTGTAAAACACTTGTGCGCATTCGCGAACTCGTGTTTGTACAACGCCCCTGACCTCTCACGTAACCAGTCCAGTCAAGCGATTACTCTCTATGTATTAATAACACAGGAATCTGACCAAATTTGCGATTTCGGGTGAATCTAGTGCTAATCGTGACATGTGTTCTGAGAAGGACTTTAGCGGTATCAGAAGCACAGCTCCGTGACTATTTGTAATAATAATAATAAGAACAATAATGAGAACAATTCTTTGGTTTTCCGCTGATTTGCCGCGCGGTCATCTAACGTGGAAGCCTACATCATCACCGTCATCCGCCTAGTCATTTATCCCCTATTCCTCATAATTTTCAAGCATTCTGACACAAACTGCTTGATTATTTCCGCCATTGAAGCTTCCTCAATTTCTCCAAATATGGTATTGATTCTTTCCCTCATGTCATCCCTCATCCACCCATTTATTACAATGCGGCCGCGTCGATTTGGTCACTTTCACGTGTGGGCAATATTTCCACGGTCACAATACTTTTAGATTCCAAAAACTAATTATAGGGATAATCATAAATTAAAATTTTGCTGATGATTGACATTCTACGAACTTCTTTTAAAAATGTTTCTCCCAGTTGTTTTTCAAATCTGCACACATTTGTACTTATATTTTTACTAACAGTAACAGCCACCAAATGGTAAGGCGTGAATGGGCACCAGCCGAAGAGAAACAGCGATACGAGTTTCAACAAACACTGGTGCCAAAAACGTTGTTTTGATTTGTTATCGATCCATTTGATCAGTACAACTTCAGTCAAAACAAACAGACTCTTCACCTTTGGGTTTAAACACCGGAATTAAAATTTGTTTATTTAAATGAATTTTAATGCATGGGCTGTGTAATAAACACATAACGCGATGTGTGTTTGAATCGGTGGGTGTTTTACATAACTCGTTGGAGTGGCGTAGTCACATTTCGGTCGAGCCTCGGCTCTCGCAAACTCGCGAAATATGACCACGCCATTCCACCTCGTTATGTAAAACACCAACCGATTCACACACACATGGATTTCTGTCGATTTGTTGTCTTGAAAGTGGACATTGAATTTGTATCCAATTCAACAGCGTTATTTTAGTTTCGCCCTCCATTTTAATTAAACGAACAGTCATAATATCCTCCTAAAAATTATTTGTTTCAGTTAGAGACTGACTGTCCACATATTTATTTTCTGGGAACATTAGAAGTTCGTCTGCAGCTTCGAAATCGTCAGCGTATGCAAATATTCATCTAGAGCTCTCCGGTGTCGGAACTAGACATGCCATTTCAATTAACAATGTTCCAAACTATTAACATTTTTAACGAGAATGACAAGTGGGCGGCAGTGGTAAACAAATGTTCTTAGCAATGAAGATCCATAAGCTATGCTTTCCAGGCAAAAAATGCCAAAAGTTGAAAAAAATAATGATATTTTATTGGCAATTTTTTGTGAACAGTCCATGCCGGTTTTAGTCTTTACGTTAACCCTTTACCCAACGCAGACGATATCAAAATTTATTAATTTAAATATCATTATTTTAGATTTTTCAAAAGATTTCAACAAAACCATATCATGTGACCCCTCGATGGAACGAGCTCGACAAGCTCATTCCAACGAGGGGTCACATGATTTGGTTTTGTTGAAATCTTTTGAAAAATAATTTTTTTTCAACTGCTGAATTTGCATATTATGCGGGCGGATGCGGTCGATTCGTTGGGTAAAGGGTTAAGCAAAATTTTAAAATACAGATTGTGATCAAACGAATCGTCACAGTTTGGCATAAAATATTCTGGTTACACGTCTGTTCTATGAAATACCCATCTGCATCAACATTAAACCATGGAGAAAACTAAAATCCGTTCGTCACACAGAAATCGTTGACGGACTATTTTTAGATTTCACTGGAATTTTCTATAAATCGTGCAGCACAATCACAATTTGAATCGCTAGCGATATTTAAAATAGTAACAGGGGTTCCCCTCGCAAATTTGGCTGGTGATAAACTGTGTTCTTTTTGTTGACTGTTGCCAAAGGAATTACCGAGTGTCCTACTAATTATTGCTATTATACACGTCAAGGCATGTAATGAACACAGAACGACACAGGCGTATGATTGGGTTAATCAATATGGCACTTGTGTCATCGCGGAAGGATAAAACTCGAAGACTGAGGCCTCTCAATTTATCCTTCCGCGCTGGCCCTCGCCCCACAATGATTGACCCATTCACAGATGTGTGTGGTTCTGTGTATAACACTCGTTCACTAAAATCGAGCTGAGCCTCGGTTAACCTCGGTAAACCTCGGCTCAAATTGATTTTAGTAAACTTTGTTTAGAAATTTCACATCAAATCGTGATTCATAAGAGATCTTCAACATTCTGAGGCAAAAAATGAAAACAAATAGCATTTGATTGGGGAATTTTTACAAAATAGAGCCGGTCATAGAGACGAGAGGTTATAAATAACTATTTTTGAGGCAATTTATTTATTTATTTATTTATTTATTTATTTATTTATTAGTGTTTGAGGTCACATACTTATGCACAATGGCTAATCATGACCGTGACAGTTTTACAGGTGGAGGAAGCCGAAGTACCCGGAGAGAACCACCGAGCAACGACGAGCAGCTGCCAGCTCCCCAACATTGTAACTCCGCACTGCAGCACAGGCAGGGCTAGATTGGTTGAAGACATGCGCACCATCGACGTGCAGTAAGCCTTAGTACACGGCGTCATCGTGCCCCCATGTGGACAATCGGGGTTAAGAGCCTTGCCCAAGGACACAACGCGGGAGTCCGGATCGATCGCCCAGACGGTCACCGATCCGAGGAGCAACTGGGCTCGACGTTGCTTAACGTCGGTAATCTGGCGAGAACCGGTTACCGCTACGCCACCGCGCCCCCATTTTTGAGGCAAGAAGGAAATAATAAAATTTGAATGGAGATTATTTGTGAATAGCGCTTGACGTTTGTAGCGTTTGTGTTGTGTAATGGGTTAACAGGAAGTCGGGGGAGGGGGGAAGGGGTGGCGGGGGAGGGGGTTATGGGGCGTTGCGACATATGCCTTGATGTATGTGCGAAATTAACTAATCATTCTTCTGTTTTTATTTTCAAAACTTAAATCTTTGAACGAGGCTGTGTTCTTTGGGTCTGCATCTGATATATGAAACTTCTTTTACACTCCATAACCTGATAATTATGAAATTATCAAGTAACTTAACAACTTCTACGCACACCTTCTCAAGCCCATGGCTAGTCTCTGTTAGATTTAATAATTTTAATTGCTATGACGTAGTCCGCCTAACAATTGGAAGGAGGTAGCAGAAGTGGTAAATCTGCCACTTCTCCTTTGTAATAATTTACACATCGAAGCCGCGTTGTACATATCAAGAAATACTCGACTTTGGCGTTCAAGACTTCGTTAATGATCGGCAGTTTCCGTGAGTAATAAGTAACCGCAGAAACTATTCCGTAGTGTGTATACAAACGAACGTTGTCGAGTACTCGACAACGTTCGTTTGTATTCACACTTCGGAATAGTTTGAGAATACTGCTTTCCAATTTTTATAGTTTTGATCGCATATTCGGTGAAATAATGGCCACGGACAACCTGATATTATCCGGTTATAGCTCTCGGTTAGTCGGTTACGAAAATGAGCCAACCGTTTCAGCCCTAATATGATCGCAACTGCATTTGTGATTGCAGCAATGGAACAGACGCTGGAATCGATTCATGAAAAGTTCTTGGACAGAGCTTTGAGATATGTGTAAGTAATTAAGAAGCTGATTTGATAAGTGAAGAACAAAAAGAAGAGAGCTTAATTCTAGATGTTATCCTGCAACTTACTTCCGATGGTAAATTGCATCATGGAATTTTTACTTCGGAAAGTTCGACGGAAAGCCAAACTGCCATATTATTATGCATTTCATTGAAAAAATGGGATAGAGACGCCACCGAATGGTAATTCCCTTTCCCCAATTTTCAATCCCATCAGTCCATTCAGTTGAACATCGATAATTTTTTTCCGACACATGACGTATGACACCAAAGTGTTGAATCTGTCAAAAAACAGGTCTCTCCTTGCGCTGAGAAAATTCTGATTTCCGTAATATTTCAGGAGCAGTGCCATCTGAGATATATTTTCAGTTGAAAGTACACATTCGTTCTCTATGTATGCAACTATATATTTGTCCTAGCGTGGATTCATACCGACCAGTGTGTAGCGAGTTCATCCGCTCATTTAAGGACTACACCTCTGAGATCGGGACACTCGTCGTTCTGATTTAGAGCCAAAATATTCTGCCCTTACTGCACATGTCGTTGTACACGTCAGATCTAAAGTCTCGAGTGGTGGACTGTATCGCCAGGTGTCAACGAATTTTAGTAACAATGGTTGAAGTCTCCCATGCCATTGTTCGCAGTTTAGTCGTATTAAAAGTTAACAAAACATCATGCCGCTTTCCAACAATTTATTCAGACATTACGAGTTAGCCACAACGGATGAGTAGCTTCGTATATTTATTTATCATATGACTCGTCCGTTTTGTTCACTTTAAAACATTTGATATTTTGTTTTCATATTAATCAGTGATAAATATAGCCTTCCGTCAATTTCATTGGTCAATTTCAAAACTAGACAATTTGAATGGCTGAATAAAAAATACAACTGGGTCACATTTGCATGATTTCAGTTGGGAGAATTTACGTTATCTGTCCTATTTAGGGTGGGTTATATTGTATTAATCTTTTACCTACAAGACAAACGCCATTCATTTTTTTATATTGTCACTTTTTGCTTCCAAAACATAGGTTATGACCCCTCATTGGAACGAGCTCGACGAGCTCGTTCCAATGAGGGGTCATAACCTATGTTTTGGAAGCAAAAAATGATTTTTTTTATTTATACTAGGAGGTTTTTTCCAATTGCCGTCTGCAACTAAATTTAGGTGATGGGTTAAAAAGTCATACTAAGCAGCTAATTTGTGCGTGTGTGTGTCAAATGATAAAAAGAATATGGAATGAGTGTTTTTCTCATAATAATATTTATGAAACTCGTCCGAATTTTCCGTTTCGGCTCGCCAGAGGCTCGCCAAAACGGAAAATTCTTAGACTCGTTTCATAAATATTATATGAGAAAAACACTCATTTAGGGCAGTGGAGATATCACTCGACTTTCCGTATCTATCTCATTACGATCTCCCAGATAGCTGACATTTGAAAAGACAAAAACCTAACATTCATCTACCTTAACCTAAGTGTTGGTTCGTTTATCATCCCAGATGATGCTTTTCCAATATTTTCTACAGCTCACTGATCGAATACAAGCCTTTGCAGCGCTGTAATTTGATGTTCGCGAGATAATGTGCACTAAAAGTGAATAAGGACCCGAATAGAAAAAACAAAATATACGAGGGGGGGGGGGAGGTTACCCCCAGCCCCTCCCCCATATAAGTTTATAATTTTTCCATTCGGGTAATTTTCATCTGAATTAGAATCTTATTACTATATCGACTGACTCTTAATAGTAACAATGCCGTTTCTGATAATATTTTGGGACATCGAATTTTGACACATACACATGCGTCCTTAAAAGTGTAGGTCAGTGGTACCCGATCCTGGGCCTATACTATAAAACTTTCACTGTTGTGTTTTTCAGAATTGGATTTTCTGTTTATGGAAGAGACGAATTGAAATGAACCATTACCATTTTCAAAGATGTGAACCATTACCATTTTCAAAGATGTAGCAATATGCCGGTAAGTAGATTGCCATATCTTTTAAACTGCTAATGAGTCATTTTCGTCATTTATATTCACTTGTAGAATACAATTCGGGAAAATATAATTATAAACGTTTTATAGTGTTGGTCTGTTGGGACCAGTCATGACTAACTTAGAGTGCGGTGCATGAAAACTAAATAAGAGACTGGGCAACCCCATGCGTCAAGACTCCAACGCGTTTTTCATCCACAAATCAACTTTTCAGAATTCTTCAGTTCATGCACCATGATCTCGACAAACTATTAATCCAACTCCACCATCAAGGCGTGACTTCCATGACTCAGAATAGTTCTTATAGCGGGAGTTCAGTAGTGATATTCGATACATTTCCGGTTTACAGTCCTATCGGCCATCATAGCGATACTCCTAGATTTCCATGGTATTTGTCTTATATTTTCAGGTCGCGCCTCTCAAAGGATTGTTTTTTTTGCAGGCGCCTGTGCTACTATTGCTGACACATCCATCAGAGTTATACTTATTTCCATCCACTCTGTATTCTTTGTTAAACCGCGGCATGTTTTTTTATTGTGCTGTCTACAGACACTAGTTTTAATTTGGAAACTTTGAGTTGCCAAATGTTGAAAACTACTTCAAACATTACTCATAGAAGTGTAACGGATGTTATTGAAAGCGGTGTTCATGTTTGTTATTTATTTATTTATTTTATTGGTGTTTAAGGAGGTCACATACTTATGCACGATGGCTAATCGTGACCTTGACATCTTTGCTGGTGGGTGAAGCCGGAGTACCAGGTGAACCACCGAGCATCGCCGAACAACTGTCAGCTCCTCAACATTCTTAGTCTGTTCAAGCTACGCTCAAGTAGGGTTACAGCGGTTGAAGACATGTGCACCATCGACATCCAGTACGCCTTAGCACACGGCGTCATAGTGCGCTCATGTAGGCAACCGGGATAAAGTGCCTTGCCCAAGGACACAACGCGGGTCGTCCCGGACAGGGATCGAACTCTGGACCCCCTGCATTGAAGTCCAAAAGTCTACCACTGACCCACCGCGCACCCGGGATCATGTTTGTCCGACTTTTGTGGTACAAAGTGGAATTTTGTTCGGCACCAAATGAATTAATAGATGTCAAATGATAGATTTTAGCATAAATGTGAACAAATCAACCCTGTGTCGTCCTTTGAGTACAACAAGGCGCTATCTGCAATGCTAAAGCATTACAGAGGGCGCTTTGTTAAACTTAAAGTACAATATTTTAATTTAGTTTAGTTTAAACATTATTTATTTCCAAGTTGCATTATTATACAATAATACATAGAATACATATTTGTGGATTCAACAAAAAGCTAAAAGCTTATGTTAAGCTGTTTCCACACTATAAATATATTTCACATTTTTGGCAAATGTGGCGGCGTTTTACAGTCAACTTGGTAACAACACACAAACAGATTTAAAGGAGATCAAAAAGAAGAAAATGAGAAAGTGTCTGAATGAAGCAGGAGCAGGGACGTGGCGGCGGGGGGGGGGGGGGGGGGGTACCCCCACCCCAATCCTGATAAAAATTTTCTACAGTTGGAAATTTGTAGGGCAAATAATAATAATAATAACACTTTGGCCAGTCGCTTTTGTCGCGGTTCTCGGACGAGAAGGCCATGTTTACCCCTGAACTCCCAACTGCCTCCCTATTCCCACGCTTCTCCTCTCCCCCCAACGCTCGGAAACGAACTGCTTGATGACATCCCTTGCCCCATTCTTCCCAATCTCACCGATTAGCATATTAACCCTCTCCTTTGAGTCTCCCCCTAACCACATGTCCTTCATTCTCCCATCCCACTTCCCCATTATACTCCCATGTCATTTTTTTAGACTGATACTTTGGGCATTCTAGACGAAAGTGTTCCAGGGTCTCCACCACGCCCAAGTTACACATCTGGCACTCCTTTTCACTGTTTTTCCCAATTTTTGCCCTCAGCTCCAAGGACCGCGACCTCAACTTGAACAACAGTGACCCCCCAAAGGTGCCATCAAGGTACTCATCAAAACCAGGCTTCTCTTTATCACGCAGGCCACCCAAAGATCTCTTTGATTTGACCCCCTCTCGCCAATTACGGTTACAATCCTCCATGACCCTTTCTCTGACGATCTTTCTGCCCTGGTTTGCCCCAACGTCAATGTCCGAGATCTCCAATGAGTGGTTTTCTACTAGCTCCCTCACTTGGACCATCCACCCCGTCTTGATATTTGAGTTGAAAGTTCTCAGGAGCATTACTTTACACCATCGGCTATCGGGGAGATTTACAAAATAATTAAGATAACCGAGTTTCAATAGGTCTATCCTGTCCTTGATCCTCATCCACCCAAGCTCACCCCTGATCGCTTCTAGCGTTGAGGCATTACTCGAGCCTGTTATCCATCGGCCTGCATCGTTCTGCAGGATTCCCAAGCTCTTTACGGCTGTGTTGTTTAGGGGTACAACTTCCGTACCGTATGTTATACTTAGCAGACCCACCATTTCCCAAATAGTTTTCCCCACGAAAACCTTATTGAAACTTTTTCTCCCTATAAGTTTCATTTGGTTAAGGATTCGCCTCCCCTTCATAATCAATTTATTTGTGTGGTTTCGGTAGATGCCTCTTCCTGTGATGTTTATATTTACCCCCAAATACTCGTAATCGCTAGTCTCTCCTACACTAAGAAGTCTACTGTTACCTTCCGGAATGCAGAACTCCCCCACTCTCCACCTTCGAGTGGGGTCCACTTTGCGGCTCGCGGGTATAACTTTGCTCTTGCTTTCATTAAGTTCGAGTCTCCATTTGCTCCCATATTTCCCAACAATTCCCAGCATCTTCGCTAGCCCTTCTACGCTTTCTGACACTAGCACCATATCGTCTGCAAAAAATAGCCCTGGGATCTTCAAGTCACCAACTGCAACCCCCTCGTCGCTATGCAGGAGTTCATCTCCTAAACCTTTTATGTACAATGCAAAAAGAATTGGCGAAAGGATACACCCCTGTTTTAGGCCTATCTCCATAGGCACACGTTTTGTTGTAATGTTTCCCAGGCTAAGTTCACTCTGTACATCTTTATATAATGCTTTCATAATCCCAACAAACTCGCCCCCAAGCCCAGAGCCTCCAGCTTGCGCCACATACCCTCCCTCCATACTCTATCATATGCCTTTTTAACATCCAAAAAGGCCATGAACATATTTTT
The DNA here is from genome assembly GCA_031216915.1 of Pictodentalium vernedei. NCBI lineage: Eukaryota > Metazoa > Mollusca > Scaphopoda > Dentaliida > Dentaliidae > Pictodentalium > Pictodentalium vernedei. Next base: position 82,348,773 of record CM062296.1, on the reverse strand, counting down.
CTTTTTTGCTTTCGCGGATTCTATCATTTGGGATAGCGTGAAAAGATGGTCAGTGACTCTCCTTCCCTTCCTGAAGCCATTCTGGATTTCTCCCAAAAAACCCTTCTCTTCGATCACCTCCTCTAATCTCCCATACAGGACTTTACAAAAGACTTTTCCAATGTTGCTGCTGACAGAGATTCCTCGATAGTTATCCAAGACGTCTTTTTCCCCCTTTTTGTGAATAAATGTCACTTTGCTTTCCCTCCACTCCTTTCGGACCTCTTGTGTTTCTATGGCTAAATTGAAAGGGCAGTTAGGCTTTCCAAGAGTTCCTCTCCCCCTTTTTTGATAAACTCGTTAGGAATTTCGTCCACCCCTCCCGCTTTTCCATTCCTTAATTTCGAGATCACCCTTCGCACCTCCTCAGTTTTTATTTCGCTGCACACGAAGTTCGATAGATTTTCCTCGACCTGGTTCGGACACCTTGGTGGGTTCCCCATGCCCCATCGCTTATCGTTTACCTTTTCCCAGTGCTTGACTAGTTCTAATGCGATTTGATCTCGCTCTTCTGTAACTCTGCCATCTACATGAGTAGTTGGAAATTCCACCTATCTGGATTTTAGAGATTCTTTCTTGATGCTGATGTCTCCTTTACCTCCCAAAATTCCAACCCGAATTCAAATCAGCAAAAATTCCATCTGGTACTATCTACAAATACAGCGTACGTAATGTCGAGCTTCAAAGGTATGTATGATATCAATCGGTATGTGTTTTCTATAGTACGTTTACTTTTCTCAAAAGTCGAAATGCACTTCAAGAAAATCACGCCGTGTACCGTGCAGAATCCTGAGTTAATTCCATCATTCACAATCGAATCGGTACGAGGATTCTATTGTATGTTTATTTATTGTAAAAAAACATCGGAAAGCACTTCAAGAAAATCACTTCATGTAAAATCGTTATCCTGGGTTAATTTCATTATTCACACTTCCAAGATGATAAGAGTTCTGAGCTAGAGCATTTGTTTAGCACATATTCAATTCCCAGAATAATACCAATTAGTAACCTGATAATTCTATCATAAATATGTTGGCATTCCAGTTACTAGAATCAATTTTAGGCCCATTTTCATGGCTTCATTTTCAAATTGTTTCTCTGATGTGAATTTCCAGCTATGGGGAGGGACCGGAGATGTCCCCCCCCCCGGACCCTCCCCAGTCCGAAATTCACTACCCTACACCCATTCCCTCAAACGGAAACCTCTAGCCACGTCCCTGAGTAGGAATAACAGGGAAAGTGATATACATTTATAGAAATAGAACGAAAGATAGCTATTGGGTTGGAGAATAAAGAAGAAACTGGAGAAAGAGAGAGAGAGAGAGAGAGAGAGAGAGAGAGAGAGAGAGAGAGAGAGAGAGAGATTGCAAACGAGAAACAAAAACAACAAAAAAAAAAGAAGCATCAGAACTTTGTTAATTCGGTGAGTAATTCTCTTCAGATTAAATTTAAATATGTCCATTTGATTGATTCGGACTGCTCACACATGGTATTCACGCCAACCTGTCTAGGGTTTGAGGCCTGAAAGTGATAGAGTATCGTCTGCTATGCAGAATTCCTGATCTTATTTGAAACGCTCTGTTTTCAGAATGTATGACTGGACAGTTTTAAATATACTTCTGTTAATGAAGTCATCATAAAACTCAGATCCATACAGGAGAATATCACTATCTATGAAGCACGCCAGGGTTCCAATAGTTTCAGTCCTTATTATGTTATACATTGGACATTCTAACAAAAAGTGGTCTGTAGTTTCACGCTCTCCACATGAACATAAAGGCGAAATAACCAGGTTGTGCATATAGAGATGGTTGTTCAGATTACTACATTGAAGCCGGAGTCTACAATGAAAGATTTGGGCTTTTCGAGATTTAGATTTTTTATAAAAGTTGGGAGGACGTCGATTATTTCGATTGAGATATCTTTTGAAGTTTATAATTGAGTGATTTTCCCTTATTGGTTGTGAAATATCATTCCAGAGTTTTGATGTCGCTGGGAAAAATGACATTTCATAGGATGTCGTACGACAAAAGTGTACTCGAATATTTTGATTAGATCGAAGGCTATATGATTGCACTTCCGAAATGAACGGGGGAATTCGGCTGGAAATAAATTGTGGGGTTAAATTATGGTACATTTTAAAGAACTGGACAAGTTTGTATTTTTTCCGTCGAGATTCCAATTTTTCCCAACCTGTTTCAATATACAAGGATTATTTGCTGGCACTTTTTGTTGCACCAGTAACAATTCTTGCAGCTGAAATTTGTATTTTCTCAAGTTCGTCTACTTCTTTATATGTACAATTATCCCAGACGGTGTCGGCATATTCTAAAAGGGGACGGATAAATGCAAAATAATTTTTTTCTAATGTACTTCGATCAAGATTGAATTTATTTTTACGGATGAGGTCAATGCGTCTCCAAGCTTTAACACTAACATGATCGATATGATTTGTCCAGGGACCTTCTTGGTTAAAAACAATTCCTAAATGTTTATGGTTGGGGACTTCTTTTATTTGTTCGTTGGACATTAGTAATGGCGGATGAGGAACACGGCTTGTTTTACGCGAAGTTAATAAAGTTTCTGTTTTTGAAGGATTGAAATAAACAAGCCAAATTCGAGCCCATTCTTCAATATTTGCAATATCCCTATTCAATATAAGTGACGTTTGGTTGGGGTCCTCTACAGTCACGTAGAGTGTAGTGTCATCAGCAAATAACCTAATACTACTGGTCACATTTGCCGTGATGTCGTTGATGTATATTAAAAATAAGAGAGGACCAAGAACAGATCCCTGTGGTACACCTGAATTGATACTTTTCCAGTTAGACGAAAAGGAGTTGATTATAACTCTTTGCGTGCGATCAGTTAGGTAGGATTCAAGAAATGTTAACAGTTTGCCAGTAATTCCAATTTTTTCGATTTTATTCAAGAGGCCTTTGTGCCAAACTTTGTCAAAAGCCTTACTAATATCACAAAATACAACGCGGATTTCCTTGCCTTCGTCTAGAGTTGAGCTAAAAGTATCATAAATATCAGTGAGCTGGAGAACAGTTGAGTCATGTGGCGTGAATCCAGACTGGTAGTGGCTTAATAAGTTATTTGCGTTAAAGAAATCCCAGATCTTCTTGAATATACATTTTTCAAAGACTTTTCCAAGGCAGCTTAGTAGAGAAATGGGGCGATGATTAGATATTGAGTTTGGGGGATCTTTCTTCAAAACCGGAAACACATTTGCTCTTTTCCACACGCCCGGAAAATACGACTGTTCCAGTGTATAGTTGAAGAGATCGGACAGAGGATCACACAATGATGACGAACACTCCTTAAGCAATCGGGGATTTATAGCATCAGGGCCACAAGCTTTATTGGCCTTCATTGATTTTAGAGAATCAAAGACATCCCTAGCGTTTAATATAATATTATTGAGAGTTAGACGGGGTTCGAAGCACCTAGTGGGCATGGTAGCCTGGGAGTCATCAATAGTTGATATAGCACTGAAGTAGTCGTTAAATGCTTCAGCCTTTTCTAGGTCGAGTGAGAGTTGGGTGTTATTGTACAATAAGCTTGGAATTGCAGGCGACTTGCCACCTATAAACGTTTTTAATGTTTTCCACCATTCAGATGACTGGGTCCTTGGATTATCTAGAGTATTCTGAATTCGCGAAAAATAATCAGCTTTAGACTTCCTGATATTAGTCACGACTTCGTTGCGTTTAGCGCGGTATTTTGCCCATGCATTGGGATGGTCTGATCGCTTTGCAGAGCGATATAGTCTTTTACGTTGCCTAATTAGGAGTCTTATTTTGTTATGTATCCATTTGGGTTCGTCTTTTCTCACAGTAATAGTTTTGTTGGGAATATATTTTCCAGCTAAACTAAGCAATTTGGACGTAAAAGTTTCAATAACAGCATCAATAGAGTCGTTAGTAGTTATGGGATTCTGGGATTCTTCTCGTACAGCATTATTTAGTTCGGCATAGTTCGCCTCGTTATACAACCAGATAAGTCGCTTGGTATGTTTACGAGCATGTTTTTTCAAGTTGAAGTTAGTATACACTGGGCAATGATATCGCGTCAGGTCAGGAATAAATGGATCAAGGACACCACTGGATATGACCTGGAGGGAGTCTGTTACCGCAATTAAGTCCAAAATGGTAGAACTATGTTCAGAGAAAAACGTTGGCTCTGTAATCAATTGTCTCAAATTGAAAGCCTGAATTAAATCTTTGAATTTATTGGAGTTAATATTCTGGTTGTCATTAAAATCCCCAGTAACAACTATATTATGAATGCCCGTGTCTGTAGCCTTGTCAATTGAATCATATATCCAATCCTAGATAGCAGTGTCGGCACCCGGTGTCCCATAGAAGACACCTATGAGAATTGGACCGCCAAGTGTTTCTATTTCAACCCACAGACTCTCTAGTAGAGGGGTGTCCAGGTCATTCCTGTGTTTGAACATTAAATCTGATTTAATAAAAACTGCCACCCCACCGCCTCTAGTGCAGCGATCTTTTCTAATTGGTTCCTGATATCCATTTAGCTGGATTTCAATATTATTGTCCAAGGAGGTTAGCCATGTTTCAGTGAACGCACATACATCACGGTCAGACATTTCACATTGGAGGATATCGATTTTAGGTTTGAGACTTTGTATGTTCATGTGGCAGATACTTAGGTTCGTAAAATTAGCATTATTATAATGAACGACATCCGAAGGAGGGGATGGACCGGGGTTTAATTCAGTGTCACCACACATGTAAAGACGCAAAGGAATCCAAGGCAGTAAAATGAAGGCCGGACTCTCGATACCCAGATAGACCACTTTGAATTTGTTAATCTTAAAGATGGGATCAAAAAACCTAGACATATAGAAACTGTGTTGGTCTTCTGGGTACACAAGTACTACATGATGTAATAGTAACATTATAGTAATACCTGCCGTTCCAAATTTCAATAATAAATTCAACATCAGAAAACACTTGAGATCAAGTCGTATATTCGCGGGTACACGCCTACAAGCCCTGTGGTGAAAGAGTCCCACCCGTATTCTGTATAACTGTATATCAATCATTTTTTAGTTTCACCAATATTTTAATTTAGTATTATTACCAGGCTATTTTAAATATTTTAGTTGTAAAAAACACAAATTATAGCTAAAGATTTCGATAATAATAGTACTCAACCTATTAAATAAATAAACAAACGATTAAATAAATAAATAAATAAATGAATAAATAAATAAATAAATAAATAAATAAATAAATAAATAAATAAATAAATAAAAGGGTCATTATATGTACAAAAGTATTAATAATAATTATTTAATCACTCTGTTTTCACTTAACCCTTTACCTAACATGAAAAGCAGACGACACTTGCAAAAATATTCTTGAATAACTAATGTTTTTCATTTTTTGTCTCAAAAACGTAAGTTGTGACCCCTCTTTGGAACGAGCTCCACGAGCTCGTTCCAATGAGGGGCATAGCCTACGTTTTTGAGACAAAAAATGAAAAAATAATGAAAATTAATTGACGATTTTTGAGAATAGCGCTGGCCGGTTTTGGCCGTAATGTTGGGTAAAGGGTTAAATAGACTTGTAGCAAATAATTTATGATCTTCGAGAAGGCTTACCAAATAAAGAAGATAAAAAATATTAAGTAACAAAGAAATGTTTTGATTAGAGTCAGATTAAATGGATAAACTGTTAAGTTGACACCCATAACAAAGCGCCACGACTGCGTTTGTAATCAAAAGTTGGCTTCATAAGCTTAAATTGTGTCTCACCTGCGTCCTCAGACAGCGATTTTGTTGGAAACGACGCTCTGTAATGATAAACCAAAAAGGCTTCGAGACCCACCAAAAGTATATCATCTGTGCCAAGTAATGTGTTGTTCGTCCCAAACGATTTTTAGTAGAATTGACACCATTGGCACTCAACATCTTAAACACTGATTGAAAGTTGATGTGAATTTGTTTAACAATTTCACTGATGCGCAATTTAGTTTAAACATTATTTATTTCAAGAGTACAAAATCATATGAAAAATTTGTTATATACATTAATGTGGATTCGACAGGAAGCTATAAGCTAAAACAATGCCGTTTCCACCAAGAACTGGATTACAAAGCGTTACCAATTACAATGGCAGGTATGAGTGATTTTAGTATTTAGTTTAAACAGTATTTGTATACATTACACAAGCGTCTGGTATAAGGCAGCAGTAGAGCTCACTCATCGTCGCCCGGAGGCTCCCGCCACTCGTCCACCAGATTAACCCAATGCCAAACGCGGATACAATTCGGTAGTTGCACAGAAGACTTCTTGAATAACTAGACATTCTAATTTCAGCTCCAAAACACAGTTCTTGGCCTCCCATTGGAACGAGCTCAGTCCAACGGAAGGACACGAGTCATATTTCCGAGCCAAAAGTTGGAAAGAACTATAAGATTTGAATGAGAGCGTTTTTTTTTAAATATGACTGACCGGTGTTGGCCATCATGTGAGGCAGAGGCGGGGATCCCCGGGAAACGACATGTAAGAATATTTAGACTACAAGGTGAACACGATAAGAACGATTTGAAAAAAAAAACCAAAACAGAAAAAACAAAAAGCAAAACAAATCTCGGTCATCTTGAATATATGATGCATTAAATATACACGAAAAAGGCGTAAGAAGGTATAGGTAATGTCATTCAGTTCGTGTAGTTAAAGAATATGAATACAGTCTAAGGATACAGACCAGGTGGCGTTGAGCTGCAAGGAATGTTGAATGATGTGGAGGGGTATATTCGTTATGCTGAGCTAATTTGGTAATAATATTTATAATAATATTAAGTTATATTAAATGGGTTACTACTGTATTAGAAATTAATCATTTGAATCGCTTACTTGATAATAGAAAGTCATGTACCACTTCAAACATGAGGCGGTTGTCTTCGTTATTCAAGAATTCTGAACCGACAAGAAGTGTAGATTTGTCTGCTCCAGAAGGGAGTAAGTTAATTTATAATTTCGATCGTCTTTGAAAATTGGACAATTCAAGAGTAGGTGATCAGGAGTCTCTTGCTCGCCACACTGACTTAAGGGGTTTGGTAAAAAATGATTATCATATAAGTGTGAATTGAGGTTACTACACTCCAGTCGTAACTTGCAATGATATATTTGAGCTGTGCGAGATTTCGCCTTACTATAGAATCTTGGAGGTCGTTAATTACCACCGTTTAGGAAAGTCTTAAACTTAATCAATGACGAGTTCTCGCGAACAGACAGGGGCAGGTTATTCCATTGGTCAGTAACGCCGGGGAGGAAGGAAGACTTGTACAATTCAGTCCGACAAAAAGGAACACGGTGGTTTTGACTTGATCGGAGACTGAGTGATGGATTGGTTGAAGAAACTAGTGGGGAACTTTACTGGAGATGTGTGGAGGTACCATACGATGAAACATTTAAAACAAACTGGATTAACTTGTGTTTGCGATGTCTTTCTTGCAATGGGTCCCATCGCGTTTCTAAATAAAGTAAGGACTTACTAGCACTAATGGTTGCCCCTGCAATGATCCTTGCCGCTGCAATCTGTATTTTGTCCAATTCTGTCACTTTGGTTTCAGAACAGTTATCTCAAACAGTATCCGCGTATTCAAAAAGAGGCCTAATAAAGGCAAAATATATTTTTTCTAGGACACTACGATTTAAATTAAATTTGTGCCTCCTCAGTAAGTCTAAGCGAGACCAGGCTTCAAAGCAAATATGGTCAATACGGTCGTTCCATGTACAAATGCTATTTAGTATGACTTCTAAGTATTTATGGTTAGAGACTTCGGATATTTGAGAACCGCCTAAGAATAAGGGTGGATGGATGGGCCTGCTTTTACGTGATATTAGCATACTCTCTGTTTTGTATGGATTGAACTCCACCAACCATGTTTTAGCCCAATGTTCTATTGTAGCCAGATCATGATTCATTAAGGTCGAGGCTTGTTCAAGTTTCTCTATAATTAGGAGGTATTGTCTCCAAAGAGGCGTATACGGCTCAGTAGATCTTTGGTTATGTCGTTAATGTATACGAGGAACAACATGGGCCCGATGATCGATCCTTGTGGAACACAGGCATTGACGGTTCTCCTTGAAGATGCATCAGGCGATATCACAACTCGTTGCAACCTATCTGCAAGATACGATATTAAAAACAGTAGAAGTTCACCCGAAACGTCTATGCTCTCCAGCTTGTAGATGAGACCAGTATGCCATACTTTATCAAAGGTCTTACTGACATTACAGAAGACAACGCTAAGTTCTTTGCCTTCATCAAGGGCGCGACAGAATTCATCATATATGTCAGTACGTTGGAGGACAGTTGAGTCACCGGGTGTAGAACCTGACTGAAATTGACTGAGAACGTTATTGTCAATTAGGAACTCACACAAACGTTTGAATACACATTTTTCAAATATTTTTCCAACACAGCTGATCAGAGATATTGGGCGATAATTAATAACAGAATTGAGAGGTTGTTTTTTTCAAGATTGGGGAGACGTTTGCATTTTTACACAGTGACGGAATGTACGAGTTATTCATTAGTATATTAAATAAGATCGAGAGTGGCTCGCATAAAGAGGATTTACATTCTTTGAAGAGATGCGGGTTTATTAGATCTGATGCGCCATTTGGAAATACCCTGTGCCGAACCATATTAGTAGTATGTCTCGGGCTTTTGGGGCCTTGTTTGCAGGACCCCGGGCAGGACCCCGGAAGTGACGTCATGTCACGTGACCCAGTGGCGCCATGTTGTGTTGCCATGGTAACCCGCGTGGGCGGCCATGGTGTGACGTCATCCCCATAGTGATACTTGATGTTGGTGCGCATGCGCAGTGCGTGTTGTTAGGGTGACACGTGTTTCCGTCGCCCATTTTGTATACTGGAGTCCGCCATCTTGGTTTCTATTGTAGCATCTGGTTGCTATGTAACCCAAAGGCCTACAACAAGACAGTGGTATATTCTGAGGGTGTGTTCGATTGAATCGGAGTATCACGAATTACCACAAACGACCCGACAAGTTTTACTATTTCGAATTCTTTCAAAATTCTCTGCTTCTACCTATATATGCAAGAGTTTTCGTCTATCTGGCCATGTTCCTTTGTTCTAGAGTATACTCCAGTAGCGTAGAAGAGCCTATTAGTTGGAACAGCTTTGCTTATTATTACTATATTTAGCTATTCTGGTCTATTCTTGTTAGTTCTGACCCTATTCCAAGTACTCATTTTGCGGTTGAATTTCAACTTAATCTTCCTCATCCTGTACCACTACGAGAGAAAATATCCTACAAAAAAATTTCGTAATGTTGACACCAGAAAATTTAGTGATGAAATACCAGAAATTCCTGACCCTGCGGACGTGCCTGAGAATGTGGACGCGCTATTAGGAAAATTCTCACCCATTCTTCAAACTTTAACTGACAAACACGCCCCAATGCAATCGCGAGTTATTACGTTGCGCCCAAACTCACGCTGGTTCACGGATGAAATCAGACGCGCTAAGTCCCTTCGCCGCAATTACGAAAGACAATGGCGTAGTTCAAAATTAACTGTTCACAAAGAAATGTATAAAGTGCAGAAACAGCATGTAAATGCCCTCATTAAGGAAGCAAAGAAAAACAACCATTAACGACAATATTAATAAACCCAGCGTTCTGTCTTTAGTGATCGATAAACTATTGCATCGCAAGAAAGCTTCTGCTCTACCAGCTCACTCATCTGAGACTGACCTCTGTGAACGTTTCTCATCCTTTTCTGCAGACAAAATTGAGCGTATTCGAACTGTAATTGCTCAGTCCAGGTCGAGCAACCCGGCACCATCTGACCCTATTCCTCAAATGGTAAACGTACCCACCCTCCAACCCTTCATAACCCTCTCTGTGGAAGACGTTGTCCGCCTTGTCAAGGAATCCCCATCAAAGCAATGCAGTCTGGACATTATTCCGACATGGCTCCTGAAGACGTGTATGCCAAGTTTAGCACCATGGGTCGCATTGCTTGTCAACACGTCTCTTCAGTCAGGAGTTTTTCCATCTAATATGAAGCATGCCCTAGTCACACCGTTACTGAAAAACCGGGACTCGACGCTGATACACTGAAGAACTACCGCCCTGTCTCCAACCCCTCGTTTATCTCGAAGGTTGTAGAACGAGCCGTGGCTCATCAACTGAACCGACATCTTGCTCAACACGGCCTCAGTGAGGTCTTTCAGTCTGCGTATAGACCCCACCGTAGCACTGAAACGGCCCTTCTCAGAGTACATAATGATATTCTGCTGTCAATGGACAGTCAGTCTCCTGCTTAGTACTACTGGACCTGAGCGCTGCCTTTGACACTATAGACCACGATCTGCTCCTTGGCAGATTGAAATACAGAATAGGAATATCAGGCGCTGCTCTCAAGTGGTTTGCTTCATATCTCACCGAGCGCACCCAAAGTGTCAAAATTAACAACTCATCCTCCTCTGAACATACATTAAAGTTTGGTGTCCCCCAGGGCTCGGTCTTAGGGCCGTTACTCTAGGTCATATATGTCCTCCCCTTGGGTGACATAATTCGCAGAAATGGCCTCGAGTATCACTTTTACGCGGACGACACACAACTATACATTCACTTCAAATATACAGATGAAGAGGTGTCCCGCTGTAAGCTAGAGCGGTGCATCGCAGATATCAGTCAGTGGATGCATGATAACTACCTGAAGCTGAATGCTGAAAAAACTGAGGTCATTTACATAGGGCTTCCCCATCAACTTTCCAAAGCTTCGAAGGAACCTCTGTTGATTGAAGGCAATACAATCAATCCCAGAAAGGAAGTTCGTAATCTTGGCTTTTTCTTGGATGAGAACTTGACATGCGAGAGCCACGTGCATTACATCTGTCGCACGTCATTTTACCACCTGAGAAACATCAGCAAGATAAGGCCAATTATTGACATGAAGACTGCTGAACAACTTATTCATGCCTTTGTCACCAGCCGCCTCGATTACTGCAATTCTTTGCTATACGGGTGCAAAACATCAGTGATTGATAAACTCCAACACATTCAGAACTGCGCTGCAAGAGTCCTCACCCAAACTCACAGGTTCTGCCATATAAGTCCAGTCCTTCAGAATCTACATTGGCTCCCTGTCAGGCAACGGATAAAATACAAAATATTGTTACTCACCTTTAAGTGTATAAACGGCGTGGCCCCGGAATATTTATCTGATCTGGTCAAACCCTACACTCCCACAAGGTCTCTGCGCTCCTCTACATCCAATGACCTTGCGATACCTAGATCTAAACTTATCACAGCAGGTGATAGGGTCTTTAAATGTGCAGCCCCAGCTCTCTGGAACTCTATTCCGACACAATTAAAACTTCCACAACCATTAAATTCAAGGCTAGTCTTAAAACCTATTTGTACAAACAAACCTTCGCGAAGTAATCATTGATCGTGTGTACGTGTGTGAGTGTGAATAATTGTAAAGCCATAGAGCACAATGTGGATTATAGGCTTAAACATTATTTATTTATTATTTATTACTCTTGTTGTTTCATTTATCTAGATCATTTATATCAATTATAACTAATCAATCACATTGCTTGATTTCCCATAACCTGTACTTAATTGTACAGAGTTATCTCTCCTTATTACAACGAAGTTGTATCCGATTCTCATCACCTCTATATCCAATTGCAATATCCCCAGGCACCCCAATTTCGGCACCCCTTTTTGGAAAAACATATGGCCTTCGGCACCCCTTTTTGTCATATGTGCATGTGTCCATATCCAAACCAACAGGGAGTATTTCGATTCAGTTGTCAAAAGTTAGCTCAAGTATCTATATTTTTCTTCCAGGTGTTCTGTAGATATATATATATTGTTTTAGGGCTGTATAGATGTGATTTTTAATAAAAGATAGTTATATTAGTGTTTTGTTTAGTTTCTTTATCGGATATCAGTGGCGTGTTCCCTATCTTCGCGAGGGTCATTTTCGGTGTTTTGTTTTGTTTTCGAGTTCGACCGCTTTTTAAAATTCAAAATTCAGGCTATGGATGGTAAGTGTTTCGTGGCGCGAGAAGTTCAGACCAGCAGGGCAGAGACGGTTAGTATAGGTGTCCAGGTCGGGGGAGTGGTTGAGGCCAGCACAGGGGGTGCTACTGCTAGTGAGTTACCAACGGACTGCCAGCGGTCGGATGTGTGTAGGCACTGCCATATGGTGTATGTGGATGGGTGTGAGTTGGGGATGTGTGCCATCTGCGTAGAGCTAATGCAGCTGTTAGAGGCATATGTAAAGTTGGAGAAAGAGGTGCAGGTGGTGAGGGGGAAACTGGGGAGGGCAGGAAAGTCTGGTGTTACCCCAGTTAGGGTGGCATTCGATGGGGGATGGAAGGTGGTGGGTAGTAGGAAGCGGACTTTTGACGTGGATAGTGGGTCTTTTGGGAATAGGAAAGTGCGTCGGGTTGAGGGTAGAGGAGAAGTAGGGGCTAGAGTGTCAAATTCCCAGGCTTGTAGTGTGAGTCGGGGGGGGGGGGGGAGGGGGGGGGGGCGAAAAGGCGTATTCTTATAGAATCGGATAGTGAGGGAGATAGCGATGACCATGTGGAGTCTGTCAGGGCAGGAGCCAGAGGGAAGGTTAGGAAGGTGGTAAACGAGGACAAGGTGGCTTGTAGTGGGAGTGGGCAGAAGGTGGGGTGCAGTGTCCAACATAGATTCAGTGTGTTAGGTAATGTCGAGAATTCTGAGGAGCAGGTTGGGTCTGAAGAGGTGGAGGTAGGCATGGGGGTTAGTGTGGCGAAGTGCACGATTGCGAGCCGGCCCAGTGGGGACAGAGGTGGTAACAGGGGTAGTAGGGGTAGTAGGACGGGAAAGAGGACAGGAAAGGACAGGAAGAGGCAGTTGGTGGTTGCAGGGAGTAGTATAGTGCGGGGGTTGGATAGGGTGGTGTGTGGGCCCGACAGTGTCAACAGGACCAATTTGTGCTTTCCGGGGGCTAGGGTGGAGGACCTAAGGGACAGAGTGGATGGATTAGTAAAGGGGTCAGGCCCAGACCCAGTGGTTGTTGTACACGTGGGGACCAACAACATCAGGGAGAGAAAATCAGTTCAACTTATTGAGACTTACAAGGACTTAATAACTCAACTGAATGCCAAGAATGCACAGGTAGTGGTTTCGGGGCTTCTCCCAGTACTAGGTGGTGGGGGCGAGCGTAATTCGCGGATCATTGGGACCAACGAGGAATTGGGGGGAGTATTGTAAGGAACTTGGGATACCCTTTGTAGACAATTGGGGGTCGTTTTGGGGCAGAAATGACCTATATGGAAGGGATGGTCTCCATCTTAGCCCAAGAGGTACAGAGGTTTTAGGAAGAAATATGTTGCAGGTGGTGGAGCCTTTTTTGGTATAGGGAGGGGAGGGGTGGTCAGTGAAGGGGGGAATAATTACAGAAAATGTGTCACGAACCAGAGGTGTAAAAAATGGGACAATGGGGATAAGGAAAAGGGACCAAAAATCCAAATCAATAGGAATAGCTTCCCAAGGAAAGCACAGGTACACAAAGTGGGATATACAAACATACAGGGACTAGATAATAAAGGGACCAGTAGGCGGAAGCCAATGAACCTTGACACCCTGAAAGTGGGGTATAGCAACATCCAGGGTCTCCACCGGAAAGTAAGTGAAATTGCTACATTGATTGAGGAGGAGGAGTTGACGTCATGGGCTTAAGCGAAACGTGGGTAACACACGAGGAACGGGTAGACCAAGTAAGGGGGTACGTATGGATAGGTGTAGGGCGAACGGAAGGCCAGAAAAAAAGGGGGAGGGGTAGGAATGTACATTAAAGAGGATTTAAAACCATCGCTGATCACAGACCTGGAAAACATCAGCACCCCGGCTGAGGTATCGAAGGAAATTGGATGGGTAAGGATCAGTCTGAAAAACAAAAGTATTGCCCTTGGGGTTGTGTATTGTGCGGTGGAGGGAAGCAAACCCGAATGAAATGATTCGATATACTCAACACTAAGGTCCAATATCACCGAATTACAAAACAAGGGGCTCGGTATAATTCTGATGGGTGACTTTAATGGCCACATAGGTAATGATGAAGAAGGCATAGAGGATGGGGACAATAAAGTCAACAGGAATGGAAGGAAACTGTTGAACTTCACAAACGAGCTCGGTCTGAAGATTCTGAACAGGGACGCGAGGTGCAAGGGGAAATGGACCTGGAAGAGGAACGACAGAAAATCAATAATCGACTACATCCTCACAGATATTAATTTATGGAGGGAGGTGATAGGGGCAGAAGTGGATGATGAGGGTAAAATGGAGGTGGATAGTGATCACAACTTGATTACAGTGACGATCAGGGCCAAAACTCTAGTAAAAAGCAAAGGAAGCTCTAAGGAGATTTGGGAACTCAAAAAAGATGCTGACTGGGCGAAGTTCAATGAAAAACTGAAACCAAAGCTTGCAACCGTACCCAAGAGGGGCAGTGTCCAGAAGATGGCCGACGTCATAGTTGCGAGCCTGGTGGAGGCAGGAAAGGAAAGTGTAGGAAAGGTCAGGGTGCCAACACGGGAACTTGGGTACAGAGTGAACGAAGAACTGAAAAGGGCCATAAAGGGAAGAAAAGCTAAATGTGCTGCATACAGGAGAAGTAGAAAACTTAAGGGGGCGGAAAGCAATGAGGCCACAGTTGCTAAGGAAGAATACCACCAAGCACGAAATAAAGTAAATAAGATTAAAGACGATAATCGAAGAGTACGAAATAGCAGTCTTATTAGGACGATAAGAACGACAAGGGGGTCGAGTTCGAACGTATTTTGGAAATGGGTGAATAAACGTAACAAAGGAAGTAACCCACAGAGTATTAGAGTAGATGGCAGAGTTACAGACGAGCAAGATCAAGTCGCATCAGAACTAGTCAAGCACTGGGAAAAGGTAAACGATAAGCGATGGGGCATGGGGAGCCCATCAGAGTGTCCGAATCAGGTCGAGGAAAACCTATCGAGCTTCGTGTGCAGCGAAATTAAAACGGAGGAGGTGCGAAAGGTGATATCAAAATTAAGGGATGGAAAAGCGGGAGGAGTGGATGAAATTCCTAACGAGTTTATCAAAAAAAGGGGGAGAGGAACTCGTGAAAAGCCTAACTGCCCTATTCAATCTAGCCATAGAAAATCAAGAGGTCCCAAAGGAGTGGAGAGAAAGTAAAGTGACATTTATTCACAAAAAGGGGGAAAAAGACGTTTTGGATAACTATCGAGGGATCTCTGTCAGTAGCAACATTGGAAAGGTTTTCTGTAAAGTCCTGTATGGGAGACTAGAGGAGGTGATTGAGGAGAATGTTTTTTTGGGAGAAATCCAGAATGGCTTCAGGAAGGGAAGGAGAGTTACTGACCATCTTTTCACACTATCCCAAATGATAGAATCCGCGAAAGCAAAAAAGAAAAAGATGTTTATGGCCTTTTTGGATATCAAGAAGGCATACGATAGAGTATGGAGGGAAGGTATGTGACGCAAGCTGGAGGCTATGGGCTTAGGAGGCGAGTTTGTTGGAATTATGAAAGCATTATATAAAGATGTACAGAGTGAACTTAGCCTGGGAAACATTACAACGAAACGTGTGCCTATGGAGATAGGCCTAAAACAGGGGTGTATCCTTTCGCCGATCCTGTCTGCATTGTACATCAAAGGTTTAGGAGATGAACTCCTGCGTAGCGAGGAGGGGGTAGCAGTTGGGGACTTGAAGATCCCAGGGCTATTTTTTGCAGACGATACGGTTCTAGTGTCAGAAAGCGAAGAGGGGCTAACGAAAATGCTGGGAATTGTTGGGAAATATGGGAGCAAATGGAGACTCGAACTTAATGAAAGCAAGAGCAAAGTTATACCTGTGGGCCGCAAAGTGGACCCCACTCGAAGGTGGAGAGTGGGTGAGTTCTGCATTCCGGAAGGGAGCAGCAAACTTCTCAGTGTGGGGGAGACGGGTGATTACGAGTATTTGGGGGTAAATATAAGCATTACAGGAAGAGGCATCTACCGGAACCACACAAATAAATTGATTCTGAAGGGGAAGCGAATCCTTAACCAAATGAAACTTATAGGGAGAAACAGTTTCAATAAGGTTTTCGTGGGGAAAACCATTTGGGAAATGGTGGGGCTGCCAAGTATAACATACGGTACGGAAGTGGTACCCCTAAACCAGACGGCCGTAAAGAGCTTGGAAATCCTGCAGAACGATGCAGGCCGATGGATAACGGGGTCGAGTAATGCCGCAGCGCTAGAAGCAATCAGGGGTGAGCTTGGGTGGATGAGGATCAAGGACAGGATAGACCTGTTGAAGCTCGGTTATCTTAATTATTTGGTAAATCTCCCCGACAGCCGATGGTGTAAAGTAATGTTCCTGAGAATTGTCAACTCAAATATCAAAACAGGGTGGATGGTCCAAGTGAGGGAGCTAGTAGAGAACTACTCATTGGAGATCTCGGACCTGGACGTTGGGGCAAACCAGGGTAAAAAAATCGTCAGAGAAAGGGTCATGGAGGATTGTAACCGTAATTGGCGAGAGGGGGTCAAATCAAAGAGTTCTTTGGGTGGCCTGCGTGATAAAGAGAAGCCTGGTTTTGATGAGTACCTTGATGGCACCTTTGGGGGGTGGGGTCACTGTTGTTCAAGCTGAGGTCGCGATCCCTGGAGCTGAGGGGAAAAAATGGGAAAGACGGTGAAAGGGAGTGCCAGATGTGTAACTTGGACATGGTGGAGACCTTGGAACACTTTCTTCTAGAATGCCCAAAGTATCAGCCTAAAAGAATGAGATTCACTGGGAGTATAATGGGGAAGTGGGATGGGAGAATGAAGGACATGTGTTTAGGGGGGGGGGGGGGCTGAAAGGAGAGGGTTAATATGCTAATCGGAGAGATTGGGAAGAATGGGACAAGGGATATCATCAAGCAGTTCGTCTCTGAGTGTTGGGAGGAGAGGAGAAGCGTGGGAATAGGGAGGCAGTTGGGAGTACAGGGGTAACCATGGCCTTCTCGTCCGAGAACCGCGACAGATCAGCGGCTGGCCAAAGTGTTATTATTATTATGTGAAAAGGTACAATGTGACACAATGTGCCCTAGCACATAGGCACATACTGGATGTGCCGATATGTGCTTATATGTGCTTATGTGAAAAGGCACAATGTGCCCTAGCACATAGGCACATACGGGTATTTGAGGATACATATGGCCTGGTATTGTATTATTTGAGGATACCTATCTAGGATACCTTCTAGAGAATCCCTTTTTGTCATATGTGCTTATGTGAAAAAGCCCACTATGACACAGTGTGCCCTAGCACATAAGCACATGCTTTATGTGCCGATATGTGCTTATGTGAAAAGGCACAATGTGACACAATGTGCCCTAGCACATAGGCACATACGGGTATTTGAGGATACCTATGACCTGGTGTTGTATTATTCGGGGATACCTATCTAGGATACCTTCTGGAGAATCCCTTTTTTGTCATATGTGCTTATGTGAAAAGCACAATGTGACAAATGTGCCCTAGCACAAAAGCACTTGCTTTATGTGCCGACATGTGCTTACGTGAAAAGGCACAATGTGACACACTGTGCCCTAGCACATAGGCACATACGACCAAAAAGGGATTCCATAGCCACATGTGTTTTCCAAAAGGTATTCTTAAAAAGGTATTCCGTAAAATGGGATTCCTATCCGACTCCGTAAAATGGGATTCCGTGTTTTAACATCTAAAACAAAAACATGATTAACCCTTACCTTTAACCCACAAACGACCGATTAATTCGCACTAGACCAATTCCCTTTAGACCAACTCCCACTAGGCCAATTCCCAAAAGACCAATTCCGTTTAGACCAATTCCCCTTAGACCAACTGATATGTTCTACTTTTAAAATAATTTTATATCAATAATTTGATATATTTATATTTATAAATGTATTTAATGTTATTGATATTTTATAGACTGACATTTGCAAAATGACGTCCCCAGAGGGTGAATTTGATAATGCTATCCCAGTGGGCCTATTTATCCTCTGGGTTCCTCTTTCTGTTTAGTTTTGATACCCTTATTCAGACTGAGGTTCACAGAGGGTAATTTATTGATGCTACCCTGCTGTATAGGGTAGCATCACCAAATTCACCTTCTGGGGACCTCATTTTTCAGATGATAGTCTGCTTATTTTCTGGCTTGTTGATATTTTATAGATATTGTACTGATTTTTCATAACAATTGTTATAGGAATCACACACTTTCAAAGGATGTGATTATTTTTATTGTTTTGTGGTTAACAGATGTAGAGCTGATTTTAGTGAATGTGTGGCCAACAGTGGTTTATAGATAACAGTAATCACAAACTTTCAAATGATGTGATTCTTTTTTTTTGTTTTGTTGCCAACAGATGTTGAGTTGATTTTAATAACAAAACAAACACAATCCTTAGTAATACTTATTTTGTAACTCAA
This sequence comes from Pictodentalium vernedei, assembly GCA_031216915.1. Taxonomy (NCBI): domain Eukaryota; kingdom Metazoa; phylum Mollusca; class Scaphopoda; order Dentaliida; family Dentaliidae; genus Pictodentalium; species Pictodentalium vernedei. The sequence continues at coordinate 82,330,222 of CM062296.1, read as the reverse complement.
AAACCTAGGGAGACGATCAACATAAGCACCAATCTTTCTGTCGAATCCCTTCATTTTTTATGATGTAACTAGTATTGTTTCTGTATGCTGCATTCACTGTTTCATAATTATATTTAGTTAGTTTAAACAATAGTTTTATTCAAGTGAACACGTTATACAACATATGTAAGTACTATACCAAGCAGTTCGTCTCCGAGTGTTGGGGGGAGAGGAGAAGCGTGGGAATAGGGAGGCAGTTGGGAGTTTAGGGGTAACCATGGCCTTCTCGTCCGAGAACCGCGACAAACCAGCGGCTGGCCAAAGTGTTATTATTATTATTATAACTATAATGACATAAATGAATATTAACTGGCACTTATCTAACAATCTTGGAACATTATCAGAGCTGGTGTAATGGTCCAACATAACATGGAATATCTTGTAACATTATCAGTAAAAACATGAAAATATGGATGTCATTATAAGCAGCTCCCAGAGCTGGTTATATTGACATTCGTATTTTCATGGTTCTATTGACATTGATTTGGAGAATAATAACTAGGTTGGTGTAATGGTGCAACATAACATGGAATATCTTGTAACAGTAAAAACATGAAAATATGGATGTCATTATAACCAGGTCCTGGAGCTGGTTATAATGGCATTCATATTTTCATGGTTTTATTGACATTTAATGGCAAAATAATAACCATTTACAGGTTTACTGTTTATGAGTGTTTTGATGTTGGCTTCTATCTTATGTTATAACCAGCACCTTCCAGAAACTGAACAATTGTCTTTTACCATTTTGTCTATCAAGACAAAGATTAATAAGTCTGCTTTTAACGTCCTTGTATATTCTCTTTTGTCGTTTTTTGGGAGGGGCACCATGAGAATCATTTAAAATGAGAGCAGAAACAGTGGATTGTTCAGTCTGAATCCAAAATATTGTTCTCCATATTGATGGATGCTTATGCCCAACAAGACTAAAGAACTTATTATTCCACCATTCACAAATATTATTGGTACGGGGGTCACCATTGACAGTTGCTGAATGAACATTCCAACTTTCGGATGGGAACCGTGGTGGTGTACGTTTCAGTACAAAGGTTGTACTACCTCGGTTAGTGTTTTTCACACGCCTAAATGTACCTGTTACATAGTTTTTGTCAAAAATAGTCTACAAGTGGCTCAAAGCCTTCTGGGGTGTTGTCTTTTAAATGCAACATGCCTGACGCCACATCAGCAACAGACAGAAGCGCTAGACTATCTAGCATGCCACAAAATAGTATGGCCTCCTCACTCTCCTTGTATGCATTTGCCAGTCCCAGTACTTGCACCTTTCTCCATGTGGCTTGAGTTAAGTGATAAAAACACCCTTGCAAACATACCTGGGGGCCAAACACTGCTAAAACTGCTTGTCGTACAGCAATTTCGAAGTCAGATATAACTACTGAGGGTTCAGGGAAAAGTTCCTGTCAATTGCACTTGTCTAAGATGGCACGTAACATTTCCTCATATGTATCCTGTGTCTGCCGCTGCAGAAGAGCATAAGCAACAGACACTGCACTATCCCCAAGGGGAACACATATAACATATAACTGTTTGAAATGAGGAGGTGCCATACTGAAGTTTCCATCCATCATCCATGTCGAGGAATTTGCTAAGAGTCGCAAGCAGTTATCACTGCAAAACACGATGACTCTGTTGTCAGCCTCAGGTCCATTGTCATATATCAAAAAAGGACGAGGTGTTGGTCCATTAGTTCTTACCCAAGCTCCATCAATTTTCAAATCTTTAATGTTTGTTGGGTCTCGCGGCAAATTTGCGCTTTGGTGTATTCTTATCAGTCTTTTACAAGCATCTGCTGATATCAGTTTTGATTGAGCCTCAGTTGTTAAAATGTTTGTCGTTTTTGAGTAAATCTGATTGGGTTTGTCATGTGTTGACTTTGCCAACTTATTCATTTCATTCCTACACTTAGCTGCTGAGACTGCTGACTCATCTGGGTCATGATTATGTTGCGTTTTCATCTCTGGATTTGTGAGATCATGGTTTGTAATAATAGCACTGTTGCAACCAATTGACTGTTTGACACATCTCCATCGAGTAATTTCTCCACGATTTAGATGCTTGGAATACATGTGCCCCTCAAAAATAAGATTTTGGCCACCTTAGTTTGTTGTTATCACCTCCATAATTTTACTTCTATTAAACATTGAATGAATGAAAGGTTTTAGCGCGCCGAAGGCGCGCAGGGACGATGTGGAATTTACAAATCCCTTGCGACCCGGTTAACCTTATTTTATTTCACTTGGATCACACGGGCCTAGCTTTCCTGTTGTCTCAAATGGGGTCTGCGGGGGTATGCACGCGGTTAGAATTCCCGGCAGTTTACGTTGGCGTGATAGTTTGCCAATAATCAATCCTTCAACGCCATTAAAACTGTTAGTGAGTGGGCTCTATTCGGTTCTAGATTGGCGATGGTAGAGGTTTGAGTCCCACTATGGTGGCGAGCCAGAATATAATGTTGTGCGATGGAAAATTTAAGGGAAGAAGAGAAAAGAAAAACAAACAGCAACGCCGGTTTGGTAGCGGCCCCGATGTATGACCATAGCGGTTATAAAAGGAATGGAGAAAGCTCCAACAGTTTAGTTTGAAAAACCGGGAGTCATCCATCAAGCCTTCTGGGAGATAGGATTCCGTATGTGATTATGAGGTATCTGGTTATCCTTCGGGAATTCCAAATGACCCCCCCCCCCACACCTCCCCTCCCCAAAAAAAGAAGAAAAAAAAACACCCTCTCACAGACACACACCCTCAAGCCCTTAAAAGGACTGTTAAATCTTTATTCAAATGCTTATTTATATAAAATTTACACTCGTCCCCAGCCAGACAAGCTTGTTTCAATCCTTGCCTGGTGTTTGGTGGTTTCTTGTGTATGTTAACAGAAAGGTAGGTTGCACCAATTCCTCCTACGCTTTGTCTACCATTTCCATGCGTCTTCTTGATAAGAGTATTGCAAGAAAATTTGAGAATGTTATTAGAAAAGTTATAGGCAGAGAGAAAGATAGGTATCCGCTCTTGTGTATTGTGACTATTGTGTGATTGTTGCGGTAAGGGGTGTGTTTCTTCGGAGCCCACTCCCCACACGCATAGTTGCGAGGCAATCCTCACAGACTCGATCCTAAAGATCTCAATGAGTGGCGAGGCAATCCTCACTGACTCCAATTAAACATTGAATGAATGAAAGGTTTTAGCGCGCCGAGGGCGCGCAGGGACGATGTGGGATTTATAAATCCCTTGCGACCCGGTTAGCCTTATTTTATTTCACTTGGATCTTGGATCACACAGGCCTAGCTTTCCTATTGCCTCAAATGGGGTCTGAAGGGGTATGCACGCGGTTAGAATTCCCGGCAGTTTGCATTGGGGTGATAGATTGTCAAAGATCAATTAAACATTGCTCATTTCCACGAAGATTATATAGGTAATACTTCTAACAGTTACAAAAGGATTATTGCATTGAAAGCTCACATCCAATTGATGCATGGAAGATCAAACAATATTACAGTCAAAACATATAACCAGAAACAAGATAACTACAGTCCAATATTACAGTCAAAACATGACATATTAGTATAACTGTCAAAACATGAAGCTAAATGTATCACTGTCAAAACTTCATTAACAGTCAATATAACAAGAATTAAAACCTAACAAGCCGATTATATTACTGTTCAAAATACCAACAAAAATCAGTCAGATTAGAGAAATTGCAGAAATTAGTTGGGTTTTTTAAAATAAAAAAGAAAGAAGATTAAATTGTCCTTTCCATTTTTTCCTACCCCATGTACCATTTTTTCCTCTCCCCATGTACCGTTTTTTCCTACCCCACCGGGGGGGGGGGGGGGGGGGGTCTTCCAAAAAATTCCGGACACAAGGCCAAAAATATTTTTTTCCACCTTTTGACCACCACCCACCCACCCACGTGCAAAAAAATATTTTTTTCCTCTGACCACTTGGACACCCACCCCACCACCTATATTTTTTCAGTGTATCACCACAGTGGGTATTGAAAAATTATTGTACTGAGCTTCCAGTTGTCAATCCTTGCCTTAATTTGAATCCTAGTCTACTGTCTAAACTAATTATGTACACATCAACCAGCATCAACAGAAGCATTTAGATTTCACTAAAGAAAATTGTTATTAACTCCTTTGTTATCAAGCACGCATTTATTTTTACTGGGAAAAATTTCATTGTTATTTTTCGTTGTGAGAAAACTTTCGAGGAACTGATTGATTCTTGAGTTGGAATTGGTGCTGAACCCAATATTACCCAGGATTGTTTCATCCTGATAACTGTTTTTTCACATATTTATGTTCTGGTGGTTCTAATACCTGACGACAGAACTTTCAGTTGAGCATTTGTAATTCATGCATTTCAATAATATGCCTATATACACTATGGCGTAGTGTATACTGGCATATTACTGAAATGCATGAATTACAAATGCTGAACTGAAAGTTCTGGCCTCAATGCTCTCATAATAATTATCATTCATGTGTTAAGTTCCGAGACTGAAGAAACAGTTTAAATTTAGTGAAGAAGTTTTAATTTTAATGACCTGACTACAGGCTAAGTGTCGAGGCTTGAGGTTTCAGCCAATTGTCATTACTCAAAAGATAGTAGATAGCGTAGGAAAGCTGAAAATCTGTCACCTAACACTATTGTAAATCTCACTGTCCGTCCTGATCCGTCTCCGAAAAAATGTCAGCATTGATTTCTGCATATAACAGCATATAATGTAAGAATTAGACTAATTTTGTGAACATCAAATAGAGGATTAAAATAATCTTCTTTTGCTGCATAGTATTATGCTCAGCTACTCATCTATATACTCTGGCTTTGGAGAAGCGATCTTGAGGTGAACGGCATCGAATTTCTATGGGTCGAAGTGTTCACGAAACACCACAAGTCCCTATTGCTCGGGGTATTTTACCGCCCGCCCAATAGTTCCTAAGATGCTTGGGATTATATTACAGCATCAATTGATAGAGCGAAAGATACCTTGATCCCTGACCTAGTTATTACTGGTGACTTCAACGAGAATCAAATGGGCTCCCCAAGGGGTCATTTCCATGAAGTTTGTAACTACTGTAACCTTAGACAGCTAGTGATTGGACCAACGTGCCTCACCGAATCATCTGCTACACTCCTCGATCTTTTTGCTGTCAGTAGTACTGTCCAAGTTGTAGGATGCGAAGTTCTTGAGCCAATTATACCTGACATGACTCGCTATCACTGTCCCAGCTCTATCGATGTCCAGTTCACAAAACCCCGATCTCATAAATTTAAGAGACGCATATGGTTGTATGCAGAAGGGAATTACGAGGAGCTTAACACAGCGTACAATAATTTAAATTGGGAAAACCTACTTGATATTTTATACCTAGATACCCAAGTTTCTAAATTCACCGATCATCTACTCGACACTGCATCTAATTTCATTCCCAACAAAATCATAACTTCTAGGACCAATCAGCCCAAATGGATGCATAATCAAATACGGCTGTTACTAAGACAAAGAAAACGATTGTACCGGACAGCAAAGCGCACAGGCCTACTTTGGGACTGGGCGAAATACAAGTGTAAACGAAATGAAGTTGTCGCATCGGTCAGGAAGGCAAAAGCAACCTACACATCAAAAGTTCAAGCAAAATTAGGTTGCCCCGAGACACCCTCTTCTGAGTGGTGGAAAACCCTGAAAACATTTATTTTTAATAATACATCGGGAATCCCTACTATCACCCATTTGAATAAATTATACTCCACTGACCACGAAAAGGCAGAAATCCTCAACGAATACTTTTGTTCTATTTCTTCCTTGGATGACACTAATACTTCTTTGCCAAATTATCCCTTCCATGCGCACCAGTCCCTCGACGGAATAATATTACACAGTAGTGAGGTCTTTGAAGCAATCAAGGCATCGAAAGCATCCGGTCCTGACCTTGTAAGTCCCCGACTACTAAAGGAATGTGGTCGCTCTCTGTGCGAACCACTTACAGTCATTTTTAACATACTTCTGAGTAACAACTATTTCCCAGCCTTATGGAAAAAAGCCAACGTGACGCCAGTTTTAAAAAAGAATCCTCCCAACTTAGTTACCAATTATCGCCCGATATCGCTGATTAGTTGTGTTGGGAAACTATTCGAAAAATGTGTGTTCAAGCGGCTATGGCGTTCCATTTGCGATAATAATATCCTTAGTCAGTTCCAATCTGGTTTTACCCCGGGTGATTCAACGGTTTTACAACTGACAGACATCTATGATGAATTCTGCCATGCTCTTGATGAAGGGAAAGAAGTTAGGGTTGTTTTTTGTGACGTGAGTAAGGCATTTGATAAGGTTTGGCACACTGGTCTTATCCACAAGCTTGAAAAGATAGGAATAACAGGCGACTTGCTTTCCTTCCTAAAGTCTTACCTTTCGAATAGGTCTCAACGGGTTTTGATAGCCTCCGAGGCATCTCCTTGGAGACCAGTAACTTCTGGAGTTCCACAAGGATCCATTCTAGGTCCGCTGTTATTTTTAATATATATCAACGACATTACCGAAAACTTACAGAGTAGTATACGGCTATTTGCTGATGATACATCTCTTTATCTCATTGTAGAGAACCCCGACCAAGCTGCAGCATTAATCAACCATGATTTGGCCAAGATAGAACATTGGGCCAAATCATGGTTGATTGAGTTTAATCCTCAAAAAACAGAGACTATGTTAATTTCGCGTAAGATCATTGCTCCTACGCACCCACCTTTATATCTAAGTGGAACTCGAATTACCGAAGTAACTACTCACAAGCATTTAGGTGTGACCCTAAATAAATCCTGTACTTGGAACGAGCATTTTGATCATATCTGCGCCAAGGCTTGGACTCGTATAGACATGTTGAGAGCTCACAAGTTCACTCTTGGTCGCAAGGTCTTAGAGAAAAGATATACTTCGCATTTATTAGACCCATCCTGGAATTATGCAGACTGTGTTTGGGACAACTGTTCAAGTACACAGGCTGCGAATCTAGAAAAAATTCAAGTAGCTGCAGCGAGAATTGTTACTGGTGCTACAACTAGTGCCAGTAAAAGTTTACTCTACGCGGAAACTCGATGGGATTCACTGCCGGAAAGGCGCCGAAAGCACAAGCTATTTCAATTCTTCAAGATGTATCATAAACGTGTTCCTCCATACCTTTCAAACAAAGTACCGCCAGTTACTTCGTCCATCAGTCTTCACCACAATACTCGATCAAATAAAACCCGACGAGTTCCGTTTTGTCATACTAGTTTGTACCAGTCTTCGTTTCTTCCAGATGTTACCAAACAATGGAATATGTTGCCCGTCTCGGTTAGGGAAAATTGTTCCATCATAAATTTCCTAAATGGCGGGAATCAACGTCCGCCCACATTCTATGCCTGAGCCAAATCTCGAGCAGCTCAAATTTATCATTTTAGGTTGCGTCTGCACTGTAGCGGTGTTAACGCCCATCTGTATGATAATCACCTCTCGACTTCACCTCTGTGTCTGTGTGGTGGCATAGAAACGACTGAACACTTTCTTCTGTACTGTACAAACTATACAGATGTACGTAATCTAACAATTAATACATTGCCGTTTACCTTTGATCTTTCTATGCTCCTGTATGGGTCTGAGCATTTGAGCATCACTGACAACTATCTTGTGTTCAGAGTCGTGCAAGAATATATCATACAAAGTGGGCGCTTTCACTGAGTTGCAGTATATATGTAGACTTATTTCATTATGGTATATCGACAGGTGTATATGCATCAGTAAATACATCACAATAACATTTTTGACACTAACCTTCCTGGGGAAGTACACCGCGGACTGCCCGGAGTCCGCCCCTGAACTGTCTCTCCGTACCAACAGTATCCTGTTGAAATTAATTTTTAACTCCTCTGAGCTGGAAGAGTGGTGAGAACAGTCCAAGCGCGGACTCTTGACTCGTATCTTGTCTGTTTGCGACGATGGTACTGTTCATCAATAGAGTCATAGACTACACTCACGTGATCGCTTCTGGTATTAATACTGCTTTCAAGTTGGTTTCATCTGCAGATTATTCTGCGTCTTTGTTTCCATTAGTCTGTTTGTTTTTCCTATCTTGATTTTGTTTTCTTTCTTTTTTGTTCTTTTAATTTGTTTCTTCTTCTCTTGTGCTTTTCTTGTTGTTTCTTCATTTTTTCCCTCTTTTTTCCCTAGTTCTGACACTTTTCTCTTTCTATCCAACAACGACAATGAGTTCAAACAATATTGTACTCAGTTTTAGCAACCACCTATATATACTTTGCTATTTTAGAAATGTTCCAGGAGACGGTTTATATAAGCTAAGTGCTTTCTGCCGAATCCTCTCCTTTGATATTATCAGTTATTTCTACATGTCTTGCTGTACTGCGTACCTTTTATTATAAATTCTGTATAGTTAATGTAATATTATCAATCTTTTGTACAGTTAAAACTAGAAGTCCTGTCACGAATAGTGCGCTTATCTAGGCTTAATTGCGCGTTGGAATTGCGCGCAATTGCCATATCAAATGGTATCCAAAGCACGTCAGGTTCTCTTGGTTACTCATAGCAAACACATGCAATGTTTCTGCCAATGGACCTCCGGTCACCCGGAGGTCCATTGGCTGAAACATTGCTTGTGCACAGGCCATACGAACATAATTTGATAGCTTTACTTGGGCCTTAACGCGTACATTAACGCGCATATCAACGTGCTATCTGTGCGCATTTCATGACAGGACTTCTAGTTTTAACTGTATGTATTATATCATGTTCCATTCTGAATAAATATTGTTTAAACTATATTCTCTGGCTCAGTCAGGGTCAGTTTTCAATTCAAATATTAACTGTAACTTTTGTTTCATGTTTTCACGAGATAGCCAGACAAACCCTCTGTGAAAACCCGGGTACTATCACTATGAGCTTGAATTGAGTTGGTGGGGTTTTATATCAAAGATGCACAGTGAGAATCTTCATTAGTTTCAGGTTACAAGAGCTCTACTCAGAGAAACTGGGCATTTAGATTATTTTCCGTAAATTTTTTACATTATTTCAGATGTTCTGCTAAACACATTGCTACTCATTGTAAAATCCAAATTGTGCCGTGATGATTCAGCTATGGAAATTATGTTAACCATTCCCAAATTAAAATTCATAAATTTCCACTGATTGTTTTTAGTCAAACTGGAGTACACAATTCTTTAATGCATCTGATTTAATTTACAAAAAAGAGAACAAATCCCCTAATCAGCCTAGTGGGGCCTTATTCACTAACCCTACCTGACAAACAGGTGCCTATTAGACTACTAAACAACAATATAGCCTTGTTATGTGAACATAATTTGAAAAAAAAACCCACCAGGAAAAAAATTGCAACTCCAGGAAAAAAGGTGTTTTGGCCCCCATCCGACCACCCACCCACCCGGCCTTGTGTAAGGAATTTTTTGGAAGACCCCCCCCCCCCGACCCCACGTACCGTTTTTTACGAGGGTGTCAAAAATGTGTACCATTTTTTTCCTGTACCGTTTTTTCAGGGAACCGTGGAATTCACTCAAAATATCACCTCCACGATCATTATCGGACAGAAATAGCGAAGAAAATGAATTAAAAGAGGAATTTGGTACATAACATTTATTTGTTCTATCAGTTAGGCAACAATTCGTTGTGTACTTTGAGACGTACTTTTCATTTAGCGGAAAAGCAGAAAATGAATGGTTTAATATTCGAAATCGGGTGTTAACCATTTACCTAACATGAAAAGCAGACGACACTTGCAAAAAAAATTCTTGAATAACTAATTTTTTTCATTTTTTGTCTCAAAAACATAGGTTATGACCCCTCGTTGGAACGAGCTCGACGAGCTCGTTCCAACGAGGGGTCATAACCTATGTTTTTGAGACAAAAAATGAAAATATTTTGAAAATTAATTGGCGATTTTTGAGAATAGCGCTGGCCGGTTTTGGCCGTTACGTTGGGTAAAGGGTTAAACGTGAAATCTCATATTCCCGTTATCTCAACGACAATTATTGCCTTTATCGCTTTCCAATACTGACCCTACGATTCTCAGCTTTTTTAGTTTAAACAGTATTTATTTCAAAGGAATTTCCATGGTAATACATAGCTTACATTATCATTGGGTGTGGATTCGACAGTAAGCTGTTAGCTTATCTGTGGTCGTTTCCACTCATAGTAATTTTAACAGGTAGCAAACGAGAAGACAGTGGGACCAATTCCTTCTATCAAGAACGTGTACAATAAGATACCTGTTGACCCAAATAATTCGCTAATAAAGAAAAATAGAAAATACTATAAAAAGATACAAATTGGTTAGCTTTTTTGTGTGAGATAGGTCCTGTCGGGAGATTCAGTCGAACGATAAAAATCTGAATGAACAATAAAAACATCCCTGAAACATACGTTGGTTTGTGGTATACGGCAGTGGCGAAGTCAGGAGGCATGACCTCCTAAAATTACAGTGCACCCCACCCCTCAAAATGGGATAATTAAAGCATCAAAGAGCACCACATTCACTCTCAGGGCATTTAATTTTCACAATTTTCTCGGGAGACCGCTCCCGGCACCCCACCAATGGGAAGGGGATACTGTAAGTCTGATGTGGGGGTAGGTGTGACCTTCCCATTGGAGGGGTTCGGAGAGCCGCCCTCCAAACCGCAACCAGTGGGAGGGTCTTACCCCACCCACCCATGGCCAACGGCCTTCGGATATGCCTGTGGAATATATAGACCCGGCAGCCCCAAAAATGATGCTCCCCCATTCTATAGGAAAGCCAAGCTATGCCCCTGGTATACATTAATAACTGTCGCACTATGGCATTTTGGACAACACAATTGTTATTTCCAGCTATGTTTGACGGAAACGTGTATTTAATTTATTTACTGACATTCCTAAAAGGTTTCCCTAAAATTGTCCAAATCGCACAAAATAATGGGAACCGTGCCAAAGTATATATCATACAAACATGTTTTATGTGGCTTGGGAGGGGGGCAGTATTTACCGTGTGTACGATCAATGCTGCTTCCTGTGCTATGTATGACATTATTTTGGGGTTAGTTGAATTACTGAATTTGTCAATGTTTCCAAATTCAGATGTAATTCATCCTGTACAGGGCACTCCATTATGTCGCTATACAAACACGACCAGGGGCCGCCAACATGTGTACATGTTTCAACTCCAAGTGGGATAGTTCTGTTTAAAAATCTCAACCGTCTTTCCTCCCCTTCCTCACCAAGGAGTTAGCGGAGTTATGTGAGCTCCCTGATACCCCAGAACTTTCTCCATTCATCGCTATTTATCATGGAATATGAAAGCCAACTGGCGACCATCCCTGACTGGCCTGCCCATTTTTGCACATTTCACTCATTCCCATGCAGATGTCCTTATAAGGTTTACTGTCACTACCAACAATACAGTCAATACAGTCTGCCTATTCATACCCTCATGTTTCTCCCACCATTCAAATAGTGTTTTCATCCATACTATCATACTTAGTTATGTTCAGTTATAAAATAGGGACCCATGTGCTGGCGCACGTTGATTGCGTGCATACGTGAATGTGCGTGTGTATGTGTGTGTGTGGGGGGTGGGGGGGGGGTGGGGGCGTGTATGTACCTGTTTTGTTCTACGCCTGCCTTGGGTCCCTTGTGTCTAAACGCCAAAGCTGCCTAAATGTCAACGTAATGAAATGTCATCATGGAAAACACCTCGCATAAACTTGAAGCTTGTTGCTGAATCCATTTCCCACTGTATCTATTGTCATTTCAGCTATACTTGTATTTTCTTGTCTTTTTTTGTCTCTTGATACTACGGAAATAAATATTGTTTAAACTAAATAATTTATGTTTCAAAAAGTAAGTTCTTTGGTATCAATAATGACAACAGTATAATGAATACCAAGCAATTGAATATATAAATACATGGGCCAGGATACGAGCGTTGTAAATTCACTTGCTTACTATTTTCAACATTGTTGTGCAAAATGCCAGTGGAGGGCGGAGGGGTGGGTGGGGGCTGCTTCCAGCCCCGGTTCTGCAGTCCCTTTGCATACGGAATGTTCAGGGTCGACTTGACATGGGGATGCTATGATGAGGTGCAACAGCTAAAAGCCGAATTTATGGTGCAGGCAAAATCCTTTTCCAATGAAAGTGACAATAAATCATGTTTTGTTCACAGCTTTTATTTTAATATGATAAATAGAGGATATGGAATGAGTGTTTTTCTCATATAATATTTATGAAACGAGTCTAACAATTTTCCGTTTGGGCGCGCCTCTGGCGAGCCCAAACGGAAAATTTTGGAAGCAAAAAGTGAAAATATAAAAAAAATGAATGGCGTTTTTCTTGTATTGCGCGAGGCGGTTTTTGCCGTTACGTTAGGTAAAAGATTAATACAATATAACCCACCATAAATAGGACAGATAACGTAAATTCTCTCTACTGAAATTATGCAAAAGTGAGCCAGTTGTATTTTGTTTAGCCAATCAAATTGTTCAGTTTTGAAATTGACCAATGAAAGCTCCTAACTCTAATTATGCAAATTATAAAAATGTGGCCCAGTTGTATTTTGTTCAGCCACTCAAATTGTCTAGTTTTGAAACTGACCAACGAAACTGACGGAAGGCTTTATTTATCACTGATTAATATGAAAACAAAATATCAAATGTTTTAAAGTGAACAAAACGGACGAGTCATATGATAATATCAAGTATTATGTATCATCTATCAGACAAATATTTTCTCACCAAATCGGTGCCAAGGAGCAAATGAACGGATAGAATGATTATTGAACAATTTGAAAATCCAGGTAGGAATTCTGTGTCCACCCTGTATTATATTATAGTATTCATAATGGGCGGTATTAATTCCACTTGTTTAATACTTTCATTTTATTGTTAACCCTTTACCTAACGTAACGGCCAAAACCGGCCAGCGCTATTCTCAGAAATCGCCAATTAATTTTCATTATTTTTTTATTTTTTGTCTCAAAAACATAGGTTATGACCCCTCGTTGGAACGACTCGTCGAGCTCGTTCCAACGAGGGGTCATAACCTATGTTTTTGAGACAAAAAATGAAGACAATTAGTTATTCAAGAATTATTTTTGCAAGTGTCGTCTGCTTTTCAGGTTAGGCAAAGGGTTAAATCATTTTTGTTGATGAGCCCCTATGAGTTGACTCTCTTGTGACGCTTTTCTTCCTGCCTGTTTTATGCTTGTATTATAAAGCTCCCCTTGCTCTTAGAAAAGTAAACTGAAAACTTTGGAGAAATCATTAGGGTCAGTAAGGATCAGTTATGATAGTACGCATTAGCTTTAGTAAGCCACTACCAATCCCTGTACTCAATTTACTGACTCTAGACCATTAAGAATGTCTCCCATTTTATTCCACCCCGAGATGGCTGATTTTGTTTAGCAATATGTTAAGCTAAGAGAACGGATAGGGTTAAACTAACTTATAAAATCATATTGCTGGTAGAGCAGAAATGGTTAACCGATTTATCAATTAACCAATGTCAACGTCTTGATCGATCAAAAGAGCTTTTGTTGATTAAGCGTTACTTCTGAACTACTTTATTATAGTTAACAAAAGTAACAAAGTTAACAAAAGAACAAACTTGCTCCAAAACAGACAAACATTGTCACGCCGACTTACATCAATTATATGTGTATGGGGCAGAGAAAGGCAAGCAAGTTACGTGCTGACATACTTGTTCACTTGCAAGATCACTATACTGTATCCGCAGCTGGAAATGTATATTCTTAACCTATTACCCAATGTGGGTATCAAACGATACTTGCAAAATAAACTCTTGAATTACCAAACATTTTCAATATTTTCCTCAAAAACACAGCTTATAACCCCTTATTGGATTGACATCGTTTTTAGTCCCATTTTTGTCCACTTCAGGATGGAGATTTTGTTTTGCGATATGTTAAGCTTAGAGCACAGAAAGGGTTGAAATAACTAATAAATAACTAATAAATATCAGATTGCTGGTAGAGCTGAAACGGTTAACCGGTTAATCGATTAAACAATACGATTAGCATGGGAGGCAAACTAGATTTTTGATCAATGTGGTGCGCCATACTTTTGCACTGGAACAAGTTACCTGTGAAAATATGGCTGGACCTGTACATGCCGTGCTTCCTAAAGAGTTTAAATTACATGCAATTGAACTTATTTTAAAACAGTTATGGCTCAACTGTTGCTCTTTGGTGAATATAGAAACGTTTCTTTCAATTTCAGATTCATATTTTATTTATATTTTGGTGACAGGATGTTGACGGGGAGTTAGTGATTTCCAAAAGCACTTTTTGGGTGAGTAAATGCATTTATTTCTACAGATCTAATGGTTTCGCGCGCCGAAGGCGCGCAGGGACGATGCAGGGCAAGCCCCTTTCACCCTCATTAACAGTTGACGGACGTTCTGTGCAACATGTCCGGGCGCGTCAAAGGAGTAGAAGGGAGGGTACGCAGCAGATGTCTGGGATCTTGGTGTTCCAGATTGGATGTATTGTAGCGTTCTTTGAATTTGTTTTCGTGTTTTCAGCAGGTGAGGACAAGTGTGAGATGGGGATCCTCTCGACGAAGGTGCTACCTCTCCCCGAGGGTGATGTTACGGTATTTTCAGCAAGTATAGTTTGCCACTTACAGGGTGATCATTGGCAGGTGTAGTCTGCCTCAGGAAATTGGTGGAGGTTGATCTTGCTTCTGTGTGGACTTCTATAAACAGGAGTTGGTCGAATCGACAAGAAAAACAAGGGCCCCATTCGGGGACCATCCAGAGAAAGACCCGTACTTCGCTGCATTGTAGAATATTTGGCCGGGACCTGCGGGCGCACTACTGGCGTTTACCTCCCCGGAGGTGGATGACCACTTCTAGTGATGAAGTGAAGGATGTTCAAAGTTTATAGCGGTTACTATGATCCATAGCGGTTAGGGTAATCCATAGCAGTTATTGGGGAATGGATGATCAAAAACATCTCCGGGTACCTGCTTAAAATAGGAAAAAAACAGATTTAGTATGTTATATACAGTAGAGTAAATATGTTAACACTTTGGGGTCATCTTGATTAAGTAAGTTGAGATTAAGATTATGGGAGGAGTGCAGACAACGACTCGCATATCCCACATCCGAGGGTGTTTACTGCTCGTTATCTCCGCCTTTTGATTCCTACTTGTGTTTATTGGGTCAACTTAATTAAGTAAGTTGAGATTCAGATTATGAGAGGAGAGCAGTCTATGACTTCTCATAATTATGCCACACCCGAAAGTGTTTACTGCTCGTTACCTCCGTGGTTTTATTCATACTTGCGCTTCTCGTGTTTAGGGGCTATCTTGATTGGGTATGGATCTCAGCGCCATACTGTCTGTGGGCGGGAACGGATCGGTCGGGTCAGGCTGGGGTGAATCCTCTTAATTCTGCCCCCCCCCCCCCCCGGCACGATCGGTCCCCACCCCAGCACAAACATTCGGGATGGCCCCCAGGTAGATGTGATAGCTGGAGGTGATTGTTTTGTAGCATGTTTTGTTTTTTGCCGACAAGTACTGATGTCCTGGCGTTCCGATATTAGTTTACTATCGATGAGGCGATCGCGGTTTTTCGCGGCGCTGAAGAGGGAAGGCGGCTTACGATGGTTGGAATTCCGGCTCTATCGTGGAGTAGTGTGATGGGGGTGTCCCAGGGGGACACGGAGAGCAACCCTGGGCGCGCGATTCTGGACTTTTGGAGTTTGCCCATGTTAGTTTTATTTAAGTCGCTGAGGACGAGTGCCCGTACTCGAGTTCTCGACGCACGGATGCTTTGTGCAGTTTAAGTAGGATTGTCTGATTCGCTCCCCAAGACGTGCCGTGTAGCATTTGTTGCTTTGGTGGCAATATTATAGGTGTGTTTATTGAAGGATAGATTTTGGTCGATGGTTATGCCAAGGACTTTTTCTTCGGTACATTCTGGGAGGATACTGTCCAGAAGTTTAAGGTCAAAATCGAGGTGTTTCTTCTTGCGGGTGATTCAAAGTGATTCTTTGGGTTTTGTTTACGTTCAGCTTAACTCTCCATTTAGCACACAATTGCTCCAGGTCTCCTGGGGAGCGTTGAAGGGATCTTTCAACTTGGTTGGCAGTGTTATTAGATTCCCATAGTCCCTTATCGTCCGCGAATTGTGGAATTTGAACGCGCTTGTCGGAGATTTTAAGGTCATAAACGTAGATGATATAGAAGGGGGGGGGGGGGCGAGGACGGATCCTTGAATGGCGCCTGCTTCGTGGGGGGGGGGGGGGGCACTGTCGGACATTTCATTATTGACTCTGATGTTTATTTCACGATCATCAAGGAAGGAGGAGAGTAATCTGAACAGTGACGTTGGGAGATTCATTCTGGATAGTTTGTGGCATATTCCGCTGTGCCAAACGGAATCGAACGTCTTTTCTACATCTAGTGGTATTGCTGCGCCTATTTGTTGATTACTAATGACAGTTTTCATTTGTTCGACGAGGCGGTTGGCGTGTTCCATTCCTTCTTTGCGGCTCCTACGGGCTCTTTGCCATTTGTTGAAGTCGGTTTCTTAAAGGTGCTCCCTCAGTCGATTGGTAAGGACTCTTTCGAAAACCTCGCCTGTGCAACAGAGAAGACTGATAGGGCGGTAAGTTTCCGGATTGGAGGTGTTTATATCTTGTTTTGGTATCATGACACCAATGGCTGATTTCCAACATTTTGGAAAGTAACCATTGGTGAGGCATGCGTTGTAGATGGTTCTAAGCCTAGTTATTAGAGAATCACTGCTTTGTTTTAGAATTTTGTAGCTAATCTCGTCCTCGCCGGTTGAGGAAGAGTGTTTGCACTTTTTATGATATTAATGATTTCGTCATTAGTGATGGGGCGACGAGGTCATCGTCGTCCCCTTCATCTTGGTCAGTGTTGAATTTAGGGTCACGGTAGATAGCGGGGTGTTCACTGATGAAGTTGTCAATCGCGTTATTGATTACGTCATTGTTGTCAGGGCCTTCGTGTGGGCGGTGAGTTTTTCTGAGGAGGGCGGAAGTATCGGCCTTTTCCTTGTCTGTTCAAGCGAAAGAGTCATCTTCCTTTTTGATGGGCTTGGCTGCTGTGTTTTTGCCTCGACTTTTCTGAGCTGTTAATGTTTTGAAGGTGCTCCAGAAGTTTTTGGCTTCCCTGACCTCTTTAAGGTTGGCTGTTGCGTTTTCCCAGTTAGCTTGTTGTTCGGCCTGTAGGGCTTTTCTTATCTCGCTGTGAAGGTGGTTATAAGTTGTTTTAGGTCTGCGTTTTCTGTGGGTCACTTTCTGTTTTTAGAGCGGAGGGCTTTTCGTTTGGTTTTAATAGGTGAGAGCGTGTCTCCTGAGATAGTGCTTCTCCAGGGGCGCACTTCTTCTTTTGGACATATTCCATTTAAGGTCGAGTTGATCAATTCTTGTAGGCCCGCGCATTGGCCTTCGAGTTCAGTGGCGTTTGATGGGGAGTTGTGGGTTAGTTTAACGTCTATGATATCGCAGTAAAGATCCCAGTTTATTGTTTTTAAATTTCTACCGAAGGTGGTGGAGGTGAGGGGGTATCTGAGGGGGCCATTGCCACTTTTGATTGAGGCATGGCCCGGGAGGTGGTCGCTGCCTAAGTCATCAACGCCGACACATGGTCGGTGATGTGGTTTATGAGAGAATCGCCAGAGACTATAAGGTTTAGAATATCGGATTGTGATAACGGCTTGCTACTGATGTAGGTCGCGGAGTTGTCATTCATAACCACGTCTAGGTTAAGTTTTTGGTGATTTCGAATAGGTCCTCGCCGTTGGGGCTAGTGTTTTGACAGCGAAAGTATTGATGTTTAGCACTGAAGTCCCCAAGGAAGATACAGTTTTTGTATTTTCTCATGAAGAATTCAAAAAAGTTTTCAGAGACAATCTTGCTGGGGTCATTGTGATAACAGACTATCGCGATTTTCTTATTATCAGCTGTGATTTCGATTGCGATCACTTCAGCGTCAAGGTGATCTGTTTTGATATTTTTATATTCGATGTTCTGCTTTATTAGTAGAGACACACCGCTACCATTTTTTGAGCTGTCGAACTCTTCTAATAATGCTGAATCCGCTGAATGAGATGTTTTTATCTTTACTTAGCCAACTTTCACAGAGGGTGTTCTCAAAACGTCGAAAAACTAAAATTCACACATCGGTGACTATGTTTTGATACGGATTATATTAGTTGTCCTTGTGTTTTCCAGGGTGTATGGGAACTTACACTGGTTTGGGAACTCGTACTCCCTGAGGCAACGCCGAAGGGTGTATGAGTTCCAAAACCGGTGTAAATTCCCATACACCCTGGAAAACACAAGGATAACGGATTTATTTCCAAGAATTTTGGTGTACTTGATACATTAACCTACATTGTGGGCAAAAACTGACAGAAAATTTGTACTTTGTAAGTTTCTTAATAAATAAAACCAGACAAATATGGAGGTCACTGGAACTGGCTCAATGAGCCAGTTCCAATGACATCCATATCTGTAGTATTTTATTGCACATAAATATTAAATTTCCTGTATTCTTATTTTTGTTCTAACATAACTGAGCAAAAGGTATGAATTAATAATTAAATATTGGTACTTTTTTAGCCATATAGCCTGCTATTGTATATTTTTGTTTTTACACCGTGGTTAACCACGGTGTAAAAAAACCCACTGTGGATTGCAAGTTACACCGTACCTCTCAGCCAATCAAAATGCAGTATTTTGTTTCATTTCGAAATAATAGTTCATATCCAATAAGTTGCGATTTTGTGGGTGTTCTCAAAACATCGAAAAACTGGAATTTGCAAACTGCTGAATAGAGTTAACCGAGTTGTTTTCTGTATGTATAACTGTATATATATCTGATGAAAAAAAACCCTCACATTTGCACATAGGTGAATGGAGTTTGTTTGATGCATGCATAATTATATATTATGAAATAAAGAACGTCCAAAATAATATTCGCACACTGGTGAATAGAGTTTACTGAGTTCTTTAAGATATGTATAAATATATCCAAGTCAATGGAGTCCACGTCAGTTTTGCCTTCGATACAATCATGGTTGATGCGCAAATTAATGTGAAGTTTTTACTCAACCAGAAGGGTGGAGAAAATTTGCAACTCAACCTAACTAGTGTTTTTGTAGATTTTAAGACAGCCGTTCATAACGCTCGTCAGCACATCTCTCCCAGTGTTCAGGCCAGAGGCTGCTTCTTTCATTTCACTCAGTGTATATGGCGAAAATTACAGTGTACAGGACTACAAGTTTTGTATAGAGAGAACGAAGATGTCAGAACATTAGTAAGAAGAGCAGCGGCATTACCGTGTGTGCCAGTCAGCGCCGTTGAAGACGTTTGGTTTGAAGCACTAGATGCTTTAAACTATTCGGCAGTTGACACATCCACCACACATCCCTTCGTAGAGTATTGTATGGGCACAGTGGATTGATGGTAACAGAGATTCGTGGAATCATTTTGAGAATGATCGGACCAGAACAACCAATCATCTTGAAGCCTGGCACTTAAAGCTGAAAAAGAAAATTCAGCACTGCCATCCAAATTTATTTACACATATCTAAGCGCTCAAGGATATCCAGAACGCCAACGAAATAGAAACAATTCAAAGACTTGCAGGTGGAATACATCGTCCAAGATCCAAACGCTATTTGAACATTGATAGACGTTTTTCAACTCTGAAACAAAGATACTTAGAAGGAAGAAAAGACATTATGACTTACACAGATTCAGTTTCGCAATTGTTGCATGCAGATTAATTTATTATTATAACAGAGGTTAGAAAGGAGATAAAATTATTTCTGTATCACTATGTTCTACATTAGTTTCTTCCTCTCTCTCTCTCTCTCTCTCTCTCTCTCTCTCTTAAGAGAGAGTGAGAGAAAGGGAGAGAGGGGGAGGGAGAGAACTACAGGCTACTTGTTTATATGGCCATGTAAGACACTTTGTGAAAGAGTGATAGATGTAATTTTCTTACTTTTATTCATGTTATTATTTATTGTTACAATTGTTTTTAAACCTGAATTCATGCAATAAACATAATAATCATCAGGTTGTGTCTCTTATATAAAACCACTACCTACTCCATCCGCCGATCACACCAGGTTGCCTGCCTGCCTGCCTGCCTGCCTGTTCCCGCCATAATGAACATTATCGTTGCAGGAAACAGGTCTGCATCTTCTCTCGAGTGGCTAAATATTTGATACAGACTATAAGCTTAATCCTACCGTTTCTCTGTGCAAACACACGGGTCCTTATTTTCGATTTTTCGACGTGTTGAGATACAGCTCTTTCACAGATACCGACTATGTCCATATCTTTGAAGTGCCGGCTCATTTGAAGTGTCTTATTATTAACGCTCCTGGCGTTCCACACTGTTCATTGAAGCTTATCCATGATAGGTTTCAATTAGTTTGAGTGTTGTTATAGGCTCTGTAGGGCAAGCGACAGATTAATAGATGGCGGCTTTAATTAAGGTGTCTGATATTTGGGTCCGGAAGAGTCTAGATGCTGATCTGCTGGTATCTTTGCAAATGCCATTTATGATGGCGTTAAGATGTTTATTCAGGACGGAGTAGAGGGTTCCCGCAATGAGGGAGCAGATTGTATGGGGGTATGAGGCGTTGTCAAGATTCTTAGCATTAAGGTGTTTAAATTCAATATTAGCTTTGACTTGTTTAAAGTGAGGACACCTCAGCAACGCGATTGACAACTTCATCAGTGAACACCCCGATATCTACCGCAACTGTAAATTCGACACTGACAAAGAAGAAGGGACGACGATGACCTCGTCAAAACTCCTTTCCAGTTAGTTGATATTTGTCCGAACTTCTGGCATTTATGGCACTGGAACGGAGGGACCTGTACTCCTCAGTCTCGTATTTCCTGCCATTGATCCTGACACCCGATGCTATGAGTTTTAGTTTTACTTCGATGCTGGGGCACATCACTTTCAGTTTCCACGTGCCTTTGCCCGTGGCCCTGGATAATAATAATAACACTTTTGCCGGCCGCTGGTTTGTCGTGGTTCTCGGGTGAGAAGGCCTTGGTTACGCCTGTACACCCGAATGCCTCCCTATTCCCACACTTCGTCTCTCCTCCCAGCACTCGGAGACAAACTGCTTGATTACATCCCTTGCCCCATTCTTCCCAATTTCTCCGATTAGCATATTAACCCTCTCATTTGAGTCTCTCACTAACCACATGTCCTTCATACCCCCATCCCACTTCCCCATTATACTCCCAGTGAATCTTATCCTTTTAGACAGGTATTTTCGCATTCTAGAAGAAAGTGTTCCAGGCTCTCCACCACGCCCAAATTACACATCTGGCACTCCTTTTCACTTTTTTTTCCATTTTTTCCTCTCAGCTTCAGGGACCGCGACCTCAGCTTGAACAACAGTGACCCCCCAAAGGTGCCATCATGGTACTCTTCAAAACCAGGCTTCTCTTTATCACGGAGGCCACCCAAAGACTTCATTGATTTACCGCGACTCTAAATTTGGCACTGACAAAGACGAAGGGGACGACGATGACCTCGTCACAACCCCTTTCCCGTTAGTTGAAATGTGTCCGAACTTCTGGCATTTATAGCACTGGAACAGAGGGAGCGTAGACCTGTACTCGTCAGTCTCGTATTTTCTGCCATTGATCCTGACTATGAGTTTCAGTTTTACTTCGCGGCTGGGGCAGATCACTTTCAGTTTCCACGTGCCTTTGCCCGTGGCCCTGGATGTGAACCTTTCCCAGCTGCACTCTGGGATGCTTTGGCTAATAGTTGGTTTGGCCGTGTCAGGGTGAACCCTGGTAACCACGACTTTGAAAGGGGAAGCTTTACCCAATGTGTGAGTTGCTTGCTTACTTTGGCGGATCTGTCTAGCTTTAGGGGTATTGACTGGCTTTTTGACCTCTGCTACAAAATTCATATCCGTTGGGGGAGCTGAAGTATGAGGTAATAGAGGTCCATCGACCTCCTTATTTTCTGAGATAACACTGTCATCGTTAACTATAGCAGAATTGGATGAGGATAGAGGGTGCTGAAAGCTCCTGCACTTTTTGACCTGTCTTTGGGTCACAGTAGAGAATCATCCGTCGTGTCATGCAATTCCCCATTAGGGTCAAGCCCTTTCTGCTTTCGTTTTAGAGGGGGGGGGGGGGGTTCTTCCCGTGTTTGAGCTTCCGTTGATCAGGCCCAGACTGGAGGAGTCTCCCCGACCCCAAGGTAGTTTGGCTCAGCTCTAGATATCCCCTCTGGAGTTTTAGTGAGCTGGGAGAGAGTTTTATCAGGGGCAAAACTCTTGGCATTGAGTGGATCAGTGGGGTCTTTGCGCCTACTCGCCACCTAAGCATAAGTCTGATTCCCCTCGGTAGTCGCCGACATACTTTCAGAGATAACAGTGCCATTGGTGACTGGAACTTTGTGGATTTCCGCCACTACCTGAATCTTCTTGGCAGGTGAACCAGGTGTGGGTGGAGTGTTAGATCATGTTATAAAGGCCGTGATTAGCGCGTCTTTCTCGTCAATTTTAGCATTTTCGCCCCGATTATTTTCTAGAGATCTGCAATCTCTTCCCTTAAATTATTAAGTGTCTCCATGAACTGAGCAGGGGAAATGTCCTCCAACTCAGAGCTGGTGGAGTTTTTGTTCAAATTGCCCCCCAAACCTGTTTTTTTTATTCTGACTATTATTAAGACTAACCTTCAATGGGTTGGAAGATTCTCTTCTAGCTGCTTTTTTCTTTTTACCTTCTTTCTTTCCTTTCTTCCTTACTTTCTTCCTTCTTCCTGTCATGGATGTTGAGAGTTGCTGGTTTGATAAAGTTAGATATTTTCTGTGATCAGTAGGACTCAGCGCAGAATACAGACAATGTTTGTTTTAGATAATTCTTTTAATTTAGAAATATGATGGAAGGGGGGCGCGGTGGCGTTGTGATAACCGGTTCTCGCCAGATCACCGAAGTTAAGCAACGTCCTAGGATGGGTGACCGTCTGAGCGATTCATTCGGACTCCCGCGTTGTGTCCTTAGGCAAGGCACTTAACCCCGATTATCCTCATGCCGGCACTTTGTACTAAGGCGTACTGCACGTCGATGGTGCGCATGTCTTCATCCAATGTAACCCTGCCTGTGCTGCAGTGCGGAGTTACGATGTTGGGGAGCTGGCAGTTGCTCATCGTTGTTCGGTGGCTCTCTCCGGGTACTCAGGATTCCTCCATCCGTAAAACTGTCACGGTCATGATTAGCCATTGTGCACAAGTATGTGACCTTAAACACCAATAAATAAATAAATACTGTGTGCGATCTGATTGACGATTGCGAAAACCGAACGACCCGTGAAAACATTTATTTCAGTTTTTATCACATTTTTGTAATCTGTTAGGAAGGTAGCAATCATTCATATTTTAATAACCATTGCTATGTACAAGGATATGTTCCAAAAGTTTTGCGATACGGGAAGTTATGCCAAAGGCAGGGAAAATACATGGCTGTTTCGTAAGACTCCAGAGAGAGGACATGTTACATGCATGATACGATTGTTACGACTGATCAAACATGACTGAATGCACATTACTTGTTCAAAGTGAGTTCCAAATTCATCTGTTTTAGAAGATTCAGAAAGTCCGACGAACATCTTTTCATCAGAGAGCAAATTTCGGGTCGGCAAGGTTAGGAAATATGTATTTTGGTTACAAAAATAGCTACTTGTTTGTACAAAATTGAAAGTCACGAACATTGTTATCCGTTTTAGCAATTTTCAGGCAGTTCGTCTGCAACTTGATCCTTATTCCAGATTCTTTTTCATTTAACCCTTTACCTAACCTGAAAAGCAGACGACATTTGCAAAACTAATTCTTGAATAACTATTTTTTTTTCATTTTTTGTCTCAAAAACATAGGTTATGACCTCTCGTTGGAACGAGCTCGTCGAGCTCGTTCCAACGAGGGGTCATAACCTATGTTTTTGAGACAAAAAATGAAAAAAAAAAGTTATTCAAGAATTATTTTTGCAAATGTCGTCTGCTTTTCAAAAAACATAGGTTATGACCCCTCGTTGGAACGAGCTCGACGAGCTCGTTCTAACGAGAGGTCATAACCTATGTTTTTGAGACAAAAAATGAAAAAAATAATGAAACTTAATTGGCGATTTTTGAGAATAGCGCTGGTCGGTTTTGGCCATTACGTTAGGTAGAGGGTTAACAGAAAAGCATTTAAATATACTCTGATGTGTTTTCCTGTTCTAGTGAAAAGGTTTAGATGACTTCCACATCTTGAGGACTTTTTTTTAATAAATATCATAAAATACTGTGTATAGTACAGTCGCCATGGGCTGGTCATAATCCATGCATAGACAGTGATGTTCACGCAATTGTTGTCCAGGTAACAAATATCATCATCGGCAAACAATTAATTAATGAAGCACCGAGTTTTAACCGGTGCTTCATTAATTATTTTTTTGATGATTATTCTTTTTATTAAGGTTATACCCGGTGCTTCATTAATTAAATGTTTTATGATTATTCCTATAATTAGTGTTTGGAATCTAATATTAGTGCGTCCGTGGAAATATTGCCCACCCGTGGGAAGTGAACAGTCCACGGCGGCCGTACTGAATGTCAGTGGGCAGATAATTTAAAATCAGTTCGATGAAAGTTACACTTGACAGCGAGGTTGATGTGGAAACGTGGGAAAGCATTGATAAGAAGGACAATAACTGAAGAGGGGAAGCTCTGTTGGAAGGCTCAGGGCGTAGATACGGGATGTTGTGGCAGAAATAAGGCTGCAAAGAGGTGAATAGACTCAGAAGAAAGTAAAGATGCCAAACATGGAAAGGGGGATGGTTGTACAGGATATAATGACGAAACGTGGTTCCAGTATTCTAGATCTTGATGTCTGGGAAAGTGGATGCGTGAGAGGAGATGAGGTGGCTGCTTATGTTGACAGGATGGGAGGCTGTCAAAAACGGAGGAGGAGAATAGGAAGATGAGGAGCAGAGGAAGAGTAATGACCCCAATGGGGCGAAGATCAGACAGAGGGATCTCTTAGACGCAAGGATGGTTTACTTGACCATTCTGATAAGTGCCGCGTGGGGCAGTTATTCTTGTTTTTTAACTTTTTACCCAACGCAGACAATATCAAAATTAATTTTTGTTTAATTTTTCAAAAATGTTCAACAAAACCATGTCATGTGACCCCTCACTGGAACGAGCTCGACGAGCTCGTTCCAACGAGGGGTCACATGATATGGTTTTATTGAAATGTTTTGAAAAATAATATTTTTTCAACTGCTGAATTTGCATATTACGCGGGCGGGTGCGGGCGGTTCGTTATAGGTAACTAATTTATGAAATTATATCGACATTTATTAAAGTAGCGTCCTCAATCGAACTTTTTCCATAAACGTGGACAATATTGACCACAATGTCGTTCCGGCGATGTATTCCGTATTATTATACAACTACCAATCACCTCATCTACCATCTCAATTCGTAGGGAAAAAAAACGACTATATTTTCCATATTTACTATTATTGAGAATAATTAAAGTTGCGTACGAAAATCTCTGACCACATATACTAGCTGAATGTCCTATACGATTCGAATTCGGTACCAAATTGAACCTTAAACACACGTTCGATTCGTATTCGAATTGAACGGAAAAAAGTCCATTTCGCTGGACCTTACTTCAGTCAGATGGTATTGTGTTTGGACGAAGGTGAATAATCTGAGGAACGAAGCGGGCAGCATTATGGCGGGAGGGACCAAGGTAGAGGACTGGGACACGTAGTATGTAGTATTGTGGCTGGATCAGGTTCGAATCCAATTGTGATGGTTTATCTTGTAGCTGGGTCGGGGCCTGATCCGGTAGTGGTATTACATGTGGGGTCCAATAACATCAGGGAGAGGAAATCAGTTCGTTTGGTGGACACATACAAGGACCTAATTAGTAAGCTACTTAGCAGGAATGCTCGGATCATCGTTTCAGGGGTGCTCTCCGTTATGGGCGGTGGGAATGAGAGGAACTCGCGGATTATGGCACTAAACGAGGAGCTGGAAGAGCACTGCAAAGACTTGGGAATACATTGCATTGACCACTGGGATTCATTCTGGGGACAAGGAGAGTTGTATGGGCGAGACGGATTGCATTTAAGTAGGATGGGTACAGACCTGTTGGGCCAAAAAATTTACAGGTGGCTGGGCCTTTTTTGGAGGAAAGGGGGGGGGGGGGGTAGGGGACCACAGCCGATAACCCAGAGGGGCACAAATGCTGGGAACATAGGAAGAACAACAAACATGCACAACACAGGGACATACCAGGGTTATAATAATGTGCCAGTGATGACAAAAAACAAAGATTCATTAAGTTTGGGTACTGCAACATCCAGGGTCTGCACAAGAAAGTAAGCGAAATATCAACAATGATGGACGAAGGCGACTTCGATATAATGGGTCTAAGTGAGACGTGGATACGACGGGATGAGCGGGTTGATCAGATGAAGGGTTGCGTGTGGATAGGAGCTGGGCGAACTGAGGGTCAGAAACGGGGTGGGGGTGTTGGCATTTACGCTAAAGATGAATTACAACCCTCATTGATTACAGATCTCACAGAAGCAAGGACTCAGATTCCAGTATCCAACGAAATAGTCTGGGCAAAAATCAAGTTAGGAAGCAGGAGTGTTGCCGTTGGTGTTGTATACTTAGCAGTGGAGGGAAGTAAGCCCGAGTGGAATGATTCAATATATGCAACTCTTAGATCGAATATCACAGAGCTTGAAAGCAGAGGGTTCAGTATTGTCCTACTGGGGGACTTCAATGGGCACATCGGGGATAAGGAGGAGGGCATACAGGGAGGTGATAGGAAAATTAACACGAATGGGAGGAAGATGTTGGACCTATCAAAAGAGTTTGGTTTAAAGATCCTGAACAGGGATGCGAAATGTAAGGGTAAATGGACCTGGGAGAGGAACGATAAGAAAACAATAATTGATTATATACTCACTGACATTAGCGTATGGAGGGAGGTTATAGATGTAGAAATAGATGACGAGGGAAAAAATGACTTGGGTAGTGATCACAACCTGATAACAGTTAAGATTATGGGCAAAAAGACGAATAGAGACAGAAATACCTTCAAGGAAGTTTGGGGACTAAAACAAGGAGCCGACTGGAAGCAGTTTCGGGAAAAACTAAAACCAAATCTTGAATGTATACCTAGGGATGCAAATGTCCAGAGTATTTCAGATGGCATAGTAAATAGCCTAACAGAGGCAGGGAAGGATTGTATAGGAAAGGTGAGGGTCCCAACGAGAGAGCTTGGATACAGGGTTAACGAGGGACTGAAAAAGGCTATAAACGAAAGGAAGGTAAAATGCGCTGCTTACAGAAGAAGTAGGAAGCTTAAAGGGGTGGATAACAATGACACGAGACTAATGAAAGGAGAATATGAACTGGCACGGAAAAAGGTGAATGAGATAAAGAATAATAATAGGAAGGAGCGAAATTGCAGTCTTGCCAGAACAATAAAGAAAACGGGGGGTTCGAGCTCAAACGTATTTTGGAACTGGGTAAATAAACGGGGGAAAAGTAGTGTGCAGAGTATCAAAGTGGTTGGGGAAAGTACAGAAGATAAAGGCCGTATCGCTTCAGAGTTTGTCAAGCACTGGGAAAAGATAAACGATAGGCGATGGGTCAGTGGGTCCCCACCAAAAAGAAATACACTGGTGGAGTAGAACCTATCCAATCGTGTATGTAGCGAAATAACGGCAGAAGAAGTGCGGAACGTGGTCTCGAAATTAAAAAATGGCAAAGCGGGAGGGACTGATGAAATTCCGAACGAATTCCTCAAAAATGGAGGGGAGGCACTTATTGAAGTCCTGACAAACCTTTTCAACCTGGCTCTACGAAAGCAAGAGGTCCCCAGAGAGTGGAGGGAAAGTAAGGTGTCGTTCATACACAAAAAGGGGGATAAGGAAGTTCTAGATAACTATAGGGGGATATCAGTTAGTAGTAACATCGGAAAAGTATTCTGTAAGGTCATATACGGTAGACTAGAGGAAGTTATTGAAGAGAAAGGTTTTTTAGGAGAAATTCAAAATGGTTTCAGGAAAGGACGAAGAGTCACTGATCACCTATTTACACTCACCCAATTGATAGAATCAACAAAGGTTGAAAAGAAAAAGATGTTTCTGGCATTTCTAGATGTGAAAAAAGCGTACGACCGAGTGTGGAGGGAAGGTATGTGGCGAAAGCTCGAGGGCATCGGACTGGGGGGTGACTTTGTGGGAATCATGAAAGCACTGTATACAGATGTGCAAAGCCAACTCAGTCTAGGGAGTATCACTACAAAACGAGTCCCTATGGATAAAGGCCTCAAGCAGGGGTGTATCTTTTCACCGATTTTGTTTGCATTGTATGTTAAAGATTTAGGGGACGAACTAATTCAGAGTGAGGAGGGGGTAAATGTTGGAGACATAAAGATACCAGGCTTATTCTTTGCGGACGACATGGTGTTAATGTCTAGAACTGAACAGGGGCTAGAGAAATTGCTGGAAATTGTTGGTAGATATGGGAACACTTGGCGGCTCGAACTAAATGAAAATAAAAGCAAGGTAATACCCGTTGGACGCAAGGTAGATATGACGAAGAGATGGAGAGTGGGGGAGTTCTCAATCCCCGAAGGGGAAAGCAAACAAATCACTGTAGGAGAAACGGGAGAGTATGAGTATCTAGGGGTAAGCATAAATATAACGGGAAGAGGGGTGTACAGAAATTACTCAGCAAAACTGATTCTGAAAGGGAAAAGAATTCTGAACCAACTAAAACTTTTAGGGAAAAATAGTTTCAACAAGGTCTTTGTGAGGAAAACACTGTGGGAGAGGGTGGGTTTACCAAGTATAACGTATGGCACGGACGTGATTCCATTAAACCAAACCGTTATTAAGAAGTTGGAAAGTACTCAGAATGATGCCGGCAGATGGATAACAGGGTCGAGTAATGCTGCAGCTTTAGAAGCAGTAAGGGGGGAGCTTGGGTGAATGAAAATCAAGGACAGGGTAGATTTGGGAAAACTGTGTTACTTTAACTATTTGAGAAACCTGCCTGACAACCGGTGGTGCAAATTGATGCTCGATACCATTTGGAATTCTAATATAGAAACGGGGTGGTCAAAACATGTGAGGAAACTAATGGACAATTACTCTATAGAGGTCACAAACATAGAAGTAGGAATGAAAGAAGGCAAAAGGTTTGTCAAAGAGAGAGTCATGGAAGATTGCAATCGAAACTGGCGAGCAGGGGTTAGCGTGAAAAGATCACTGCAGGGGTTACAATATAAAGAAAAACCAGCTTTTGAGAAGTACCTAGATGGCACCTTTGGAGGGTCACTGATGTTCAAACTGAGATCAAGATCACTGGAGCTTCGGGGAAAAATTGGGAGAGATGGGGAAAAGGGATGCCAAATGTGCCACTTTGGAGTAGTGGAGACCCTGGAACATTTTCTCTTGGAATGCCCACAGTATATACCTCATAGAATAAAATTTACTGGAAGAATAATGCAGAAGTGGGGTGAAGAAACAAAGGATAGATGGCTGAAGGGGGACACGAGGGAGAGGGTAGGAATGCTTATTGAAGAAATTGAAAAAGAGGAAGTGAGGTACACTATTAAGCAGTTTATATCTGAATGCTGAGAGGAGAGGAGGGGAAGAGGGGGTGGGGTGCAGGGGGAATGATGGCCTTCTCTTATGAGGACCGCGACAAATCAGCGGCTGGCCAAAGAGTTATTATTATTATTATCTACAGTACAGTCGCCGTGGACTGGTCTGAACCAAGGCGTAGGCAGTGATGTCCACGAATGCTTTTACCAGGTAATAACAATCATCATCAGCACAATTTTAATTAATGAAGTGACGGATTGTAACCGGTGCTTCATTGATTAGAAATTTGACGATTATTCCTATAATTTGTGTTTCGAATGTAATATTATTGCGCCCGTGGAAATATTGCCAACCCACGCGGCCGTACTGTAGGGACCCAACAAAACATCAGGGAGAAGAATACGATGAGGCTGATGGATATTTAAGAAAGTTTCAAGTAACGTGAAAGTGAGAGTAGTGATATTGGTGTACATCATATGACCCGGGCAACTGGTATCAGAACGAACTCAAATCTGCATTAGTTGAGTTCTGGTGGGACGGGGAGTATGAGGATTATGGCACTAAACGAGGATCTGAATCACTACTGTACCCGGACACATTCGATGATAACTGGTGAGTGTACTTGTGAGATGGGCTGTACCTTAGCAGGCTGTGGACAAGCGAGTGGGGAGAAATAATTCTAAATGCAATGCAGTTATTTTTCTGGAGACGAGCAGGATTGTGAGCCAAAGGCAATAAAAAGATAGGAAAATTGGGTGAAAGCGAGAGAGGGTTAGGGAGAACATTGATGGCGCTAGCTTAAGCGAGACGTAGTTGAGATACGTCGAACGGTAGACGGAGTTAAGTGCGTGTGTATGTGTATGTGTATGACGAAAATAAGGACAGAAAGGTGCAAGTGATGAACATGCACATTAGATAGGGATATAGATTGAAGAGGAATGCACTTTCGTCGATCAGACCTCTCGCCAGTCATAGATCTGGTAGACATCGGTATCCCCGGGTGTGGTATCCAAATGTATTATATGAGTAAACTTCAGCCAACGAAAACCAAAGTGTTACTCTCGGGGTTGAGTACTTTGCAGTGGATGGAAGTATGTCAGAATGAAAAGAATCGGTATACACAATACTGTATACCACTATCACAAAATTTGTAAGCAGGGGACTCTTTCTGGGGAATATTACTGGACACATAGGTGATAAGGAAGAAAACAGACGGAGCGGGGACAATGGCATTAATAGAACTGCGAGGAAACTATTGGACGTCACAAATGAGCTCGGTCTAGTGATTCTGGAATGAGAAATGTAAGCGCAGGGGTCATACGAAAAATAATGTAAGCCACGATTGCTGTATGTATCCAAGTTTACGCGATACAATACATAAAATGAGAAATGTGCCGAATACCACACCCGTTAAATCTCGAATACGTGTAAGAACGTTATGTATGAACGCATCTGATTGGACGTCAAGCGCCAGACTGACGTTATGGCGTGAATGAAATGCTTCGACACTAAACATTATCAAGCAGGAAAATAGAAACACAGCGGATTATGAATTATGCTTTTAAAAATATCAGCTTCATTCATTTAAGTCAAGTTTAGTCGTGGTTTGAATACAAATTGGGTCGAGTACGTTGGACAGGAATCAACAATCTTTGGTGTTTTTTTTCCTGTATTTCACGCGCCTTCGACGCTCGGGAAATACAAGAAGACCTTTAACTCGGGTCGTTGATTCCCGTTCCCCGTACTCCACAATAATTATGTTCTACCTTAATAGCGTCGAGGTTGAACATACTCTCCGAGCCGCAAACCTCAGACCATGATACCGTCAACTCACCACAATAATGAATATGTTCCAATAAGACACTACCCATAGCCTAGAACCTACATCGCGAAACTAAACTTGTGATCGTTAAAAGTTGCCTTGTTCAAGGCAACTTTTAACGATCACAGGTTTAGTAAATAAATCTCTCGTGTATCCACGACGACACTGGATAACTACTCAATAAACCAGACAAACTCATACCGTCTTAGATCAAATCGTAAATTGGTTTGTAATTTTAACAACACTTCATCCAGAACACCGTCTGCTGCACACGTGAAACATCCAGAAAAATGAAGCGGCTTGCTAGTCACTCCATTGATGAAGCAATTACGAAATGGACATCATTTCAAATATTTCGCGTTGTGACGTCAGACGATACCATTTGCCACTTACCGTAAACATAGAATATACTAAGCGAGCTCTCATCCAATCAGAGGAGGAGGATTTTAGTCTTATTGGAACATACTCTCATATACTGATCTATAAGGGGATGTGATTAAAGATGAAATGGATGGCCGTTGCTGGAGTAGACGACTATTTCTGGAGTTATCTCTGTATTCCACGAGCGCATTCGACGCTCGTGGGATACAGTAACACCTCTAACTCAGGCTGTTGATTCCTGTCCTCCGGACTCCATTATCATTATGTTCCATCCTAATGTAGTCACAAATATATATCTATTAATGAAAATGGTTAAGGTAGAAGTGGATGACGGGTATAAAAGAGAGCTGATTAATGATTTGATGTCTTGACTGCAGTTTCGATGAGGGAACAAAACAACAACAACAAGTGGAATAAGATTTAAGGAGATTTGAAAAGTCAGAACTAATCTTAATTGCCCCCAGTATTTGAAGGACATTCACGTCAAATCTTAAAAAAGTGCACAATGAGATCCGTGTCCAAGAAACTGCAAATGTAATAGTAACTTCGCAGCGTACAGAAAGAAAGTATTGGGAACTCCAATCATAACCGTAAAAAACAAAAAATCAAGGTAACATTATACACAGAAAGTCTCGGTCAATAACAACATAGGAAAACGGTTTCTGTAATTTCATGCATGAGAGATTAGAGAAAGTGGTCGCTAAGAATGCATTGGTGAGTATAGCTTGGTCGTTGGCAGGTAAACCAGGTGTGGATGGAGTGTTAGATCATGTTATAAAGGCCGTGATTAGCGCGTCTTTCTCGTCAATCTTAGTCTTTTCGCCCCGATTATTTTCTAGAGATCTGCAATCTCTTCCCTTAAATTATTAAGTGTCACCATGAACTGAGCAGGGGAAATGTCCTCCAACTCAGAGCTGGTGGAGTTTTTGTTTCGCAGAATTCCAGTCCAGTTCCTGTTTTTGCAGGAAATCGGTAAACTGAAGCGCAAGGCTCTGCAAAAAGCGGGCGACGAACGGTTTTACTGTGTTTGCCCATAATCTGTCCAAACTGTCTTACTGGGGGGTATTGGACTAGTACCCCCACTCCTCTGGACTCGTGTTACTCTGCGTATCCGGCAAAAGGAGCGCATACGTCGTGCTCTCATTATCACAATTGCCCCCTTACTGACTGGTCCACTGGACGCTGGGAACTCTGTATAGATTATATGAACTTTTACTGTGTTTGCGCATAATCTGACCAAACTGTCTTACTTGGAGGAATGGGACTAGTATCCCCACTCCTTTGGATTCTTGTTACTCTGTATATCCGGCAACAAGAGCGCATACGTCGTGTTCCCATTATCACAATTGCCCCCTTACTGACTCGTCCACCGGACGCTGGGAACTCTGTATAGATTATATGGATTTTGTTCGTTTGTCACCCCAATTTATACTTTTTCTAATTCAAAAGGCTTATGAATTGGTCCGCTAGAACCCGTAAGAATGATCAAATTGGAAGTTAAGCTGAAGTCAATGGCGGTGCAGATTGTTTTTGTGGTGAGAAGTGTCGTACAAATTATTAAGGAGCCTGAAGTGTCACTTACTATATGTTATCAACACACAGAAAACTGAATCGAATCTAAAAAATAAAAAACACCCCCAAGTCTATTAATGAGTGGAGGGTACAGAATGGCCCCAGGAAGAGTAGGCGCACCATGGACAGTATTTCCATGATATTTCAAAAGACAGATTGAACGAAAGGAGAAAACAGGAAACAAAATATGTTTGAGAGGTTTTGAAAGTTAACCCTTTATCCAACGCAGATGATATCAAAATTTATTATTTCAAATATCATTTTTTCAAATTTTTCAAAACATTTCAGCAAAACCATATCATGTGACCCCTCGTTGGAACGAGCTCGACGAGCTCGTTCCAACGAGGGGTCACATGATATGGTTTTGTTGACATGTTTTTAAAAAATAATATTTTTTCAACTGCTGAATTTGTATATTACACGGGCGGGCGGATGCGGGCGATTCGTTAGGTAAAGGGTTAAAGGAGCAGATAACAGAGATTGGATGGAAAGCGCATGTGGCGAAAGCTTGAGGCTTTGGGCTAGGGAGGCAAGTTTGTTGATAGCAGATTGTAGATTGCTGTAGATCACATGGTACGCTTTCGTAGATGATACAGGAGTAGTGCCAGGGAAGGAAACAGGGATAGAAAACATGACGGTTGGGTGATATCGACACAAAACAGAGACTCGAACTGAAAACAAAACGTATACAGTAAAATGGAGCCTGCCCGAAGGAGACGTGTGAGCGTGGGTGTGGGGGGGGGGGGTCTATTTTCCGAAGGTGGCATCACATTGCTGAGTGGGTAGGAGGCAGAGTAATATGTGATGGATAATTTAAGACTCGAAAGAATTCCACTTTTCACCAAGCGTTGTATGTCATCTATGATTCAATAAGTTGCTTTATTACACGCCTGTTCTATGAAATCCCCATCTAACACTAAACCATGCGGAAAATAAAAATCTGTTCTGTGCGGAACGAAAAGTTTTGACGGACTATTTTTATTTGGAAGCGAAATTTCAAGGGAATTGTCTACAAATCGTGCAAGGCAATTACAATTTGAATCCCTGTGATGGCTTAAAATCGTCTCCTGAGTTCCAATGTGTTCCATGTGCAATGAGGCACATGGAACACGTTGGAACTCAAGGGACGAAATAGTAACACGGTTTGCCTCGCAAATTTGGTTGGCGGTAAAATGTTCTTTTTATTGAAAGTCGCCACGTGAATTGTTGAGTGTCCTTCTAATTATTGTGTTTATAGACGTGAAGGCGTGTAATAAACACAGCACGTCACACGTGTGTGAATGAGTTAATCGATATGGAGGATAACACTCGTGACCTGCAGCCTCTTGTTTCATCCTTCCGCGCAGGCACGCGCAGAATTCGGGAGTTTATTTATTATTTCTATGTGGGGAGAAAATGGGATGGGGATGGAGGAGGAGGCAGGGCTCCCCTGGATAACCCGCTTGTGTACGGTGTGCACGGAGAGTACATTAGAAAACTTCAATCAAATGACTAAAAACTGCCAACTTCCTTTGCGTCTTGTTGGAATACTTCTCTTTCTATGTATGCATCATTATGTAACTGGCGACTGATATAGTATTGATTTATTTGTGATAACAGATTAATAGATCATTACAGATACAATCGCTGGCAATTATTTCATCAATTATTTTATTATCTTAACGTCCCATCCTCACCCTACCGGTAAAATGTCAATAGTTTTCGAATGTTTCGATATTAGCTTTTCTTAAATGTTGTTGGTAGTTTTACAAATCTGTCCCCCTTCTTTGCCACTTATGTTACAAATGCCAAATTTACAATTTGATGTATATGATATATTTATGGACATAGAAGTGAAAAAGGATTTGAGGTCGAATATCATAGACAGCTTCCAATTTGTAATAGTATTTAAATAGTTATCACAATTCGTGAGTTGCTTCCCTTCGATTATTTGTAGAGGTCAACAATGCTTCTCTGAAAAGAGTTAGGGCTTAGATTCATGTCGGAATTCGTCGCCTGAGTGCTAGAATGTCCTATGTCCCCTGTGGGGACATAGGACATTCTAGCACTCAGACGACGAATTGGCGAGCTGTGTGATATTTAGTTTTGTTACACTAAATTGTTCAAATTCACATGGATTTTATTTTGACAGACAATGAGATCTGACATACTCTATGTAAAGACAGGCACGACTTTCAACAAAGCCGGCTTGACATTTATGGGTATTGCCGGATGTTTGGCTTCCAGGGAGGACTGATACTTTACAAAGTATCAACAGGAGTGTCTATATAACATCACACTGTTCAATCGTTTAAAGGCTTCGTCGTGCAATCATGAGATTCGCTGTGATTAAAACGAGAAATACGAAATTCTCTGTGAAATTCTTATGTTTTTTGACGAACGCAAACGACGGCAAAGGCATTTTTACAGTAAGGACACACACATGGAAAGGTGGGTACCAATAACCTTATCTTTATCCAGTTGTGTGACTACCATCCGAAGTCCTGTTCGCAATCAGTATCTGTTACTTTCGATTAAAATTAATGAAAAAATTAAGCAGAGATGGGATTGTACGCTGAGTTTTCTGGATTCGCTCTTGTTTGAGTAGCTTTTTATCAAAAGTTCCGATTTTTAAAATCGACTTTTATGCTTATAATCACGGCGAAACATCTTCCCACCCCAGACGGCCAGATTACATGCTCTTCACTTCTCCGAATTATCGAAAATTGACGTCCCGGGGCGATATAGAAATTATCACAATAGCTGAATTGGGTAATTTTAACCTCCATGTGCCGCGGCGTAATGTAGAATGGTACTACAACGGAATAGAGAGTAGTCAAAAATGAAAGCGGTTTTGAAGGAAGTCATCTCCCGAGTATGATACCAGTTTTATATACATCAGATAAGAGAAAAGTAAAAGATACCAGTTTCAAACAATTCTTTATTCCTGTTTGTATAATTCACTATAATCCACATTTACATTGAAAACAAAAAGCTACACTATATTTTTACACTACATGTATATATATAAACGATTCGGTTAGTGCAAATGTCTCATCAGACCGACAGTTTAAAATGAAATGTACCGGGGAGGGGGGGGGGGGGTGGGGGGGGGGGGGGGGGGGTAAGGGAATATATAATAGCTATTTTTTTAAGGGAAATGATTAATGTGCCCCACATTTTTCCTCAGACCGTATATATTAGAAATATTACAGTTGAATCCAAAGGTTATGCGACTCAATTGTGCACTATTTTGAAGTAATAGCGCCGCACTGAGTTAGTGTATTTTGCCTTCATCAAACTACACCATTAACGTCACTCAGTTCCTGTGCCCAACTCTGTACTATTCTTTTCCAGTAAATAGAGATCATTAACATCATTCTTAACCTCTACGCTGGTGCATGTAATGACGTAAATAGATATTAAAATTCGACTGCATGCACAGAATGAGGAGAGTGGATTATTACCTAATCGCAGCATCATATATTCCCCACACGAAAAATAATTATAATTGTTTTTAACAGCACATAAAACATTTGCAAACGTTCGACATAACTGCATCGAATTTCGGGTGAAATCCGATGGCC
The DNA here is from genome assembly GCA_031216915.1 of Pictodentalium vernedei. NCBI lineage: Eukaryota > Metazoa > Mollusca > Scaphopoda > Dentaliida > Dentaliidae > Pictodentalium > Pictodentalium vernedei. The sequence continues at coordinate 82,293,117 of CM062296.1, read as the reverse complement.
CATGTGATGAAAGTTTGCAAATATTTCTTGTGTTTTGTACTCAGAAGTTGTAAATATTTACCAAGTGAAAAATATATACCATAGCGATGTAGTAATAATTCACCCTCCACATACAGTAGTCTCAATATTATTTTTTCTGTTTGATCAGTTCAATTCGCGATTTCACTGCCAACCTCGCTAATAGCGCATTATATTTAGCACTGCACTGCGCAAACACTCGTATGTACTTCAGACTACTTCATTCTTCTGCAATAATGAGCGCGTTAACGAACGAGCATTTTCTGTGCTAATTGTGACAGGACTTTTAGTTTCAGCTATAAACTTGATAAACTGCAGGCCATCCAATCTATTTGCATAAAAAATAAGATCGCGATTGGGCGCATCATGTTCATCGACATTGATTGCCGGGGGAAACTTAATTCGTCTCCGACCTTACGAATTGGGCAATTTTAACATCCCGGTGAAGCTGCGTATTTTAGTATGGCACTACAGCGGAATAAAAAGTAGTAAAAAATCGAAGCAGTTCTGAAGGGAGTCATCTCCCGAGCTTGACAGCAGTTTTTATATATGTCATATCAGAAAAAACTAAACACTATCAGTTTGAAACAATTCTTTACATGTCTGTACAATTCATTGTAATCAATATTTAAACTGAATTCAAAACGCTTTGGTCATTTTTATACTACATACAAAAGATTCGGTTAGTACACATAAAATCTCATCAGACCGACATTTTAAAATGGACTATACCAGGGGGTTACGTGGATATATAATAGGACCGTAACGTAGGTATTCTCCCAAGAGAAATCATTGATGTGTTCCAAGTGTTTCCTCAGATTGGAAATATTACAGTTGAAACTAGAAGTCCCGTGACTGTATTGTGCACTATTTTGAAATAATCGCATGCTGATTAAGTGCACATTTATCCCTATCAAACTTCCCCATGTACTTCACTCAATTCATGTAGAAAAACATGGTGCTCAACTCTGTACAATTTTATACTAGTAATTGAGATCACTTACATCATTCCTAACCTCTACTTGGACACAATAATGCACATGTAATGGAGTAAATAGTTATTAAACTCCGACTGCATTTACAGCAAGAAAGAGAGTGGATTACTACTTAATCGCAGTGCCATATATTCACACTCGAAAATAATTTATATTGTTCAGAACAGCACAAGAAATAACAGCAAACTATCATCATATGGACCCCCGGGTGCAACCCGGTTGTCCATGTGATGAAAGTATGCAAGTGCTTCTTGTGTTTTGCCCTCAGAAATTGTAAATAATCACTGAGAGAAAAATATATCCCACGGTGATTTAGCAGTAATCATCACACACATGCTGTAAGTTCAATATTTTCTTTATTTTGAAGGGTTCAGTTCGTGATCTCAGTACCCACCTCGCTAATAGCGCATTATATGTTGCATTGCACAGCACAAACGCTTTTGTGTATTGCAAACTACTTCATTCTTCTCTGATGAGGAGCACATTAACTAACGAGCATTTTCTGCGCTAATTGTGATAGAATTTCTAGTTTTAACTGTATCATTATCACTGTTATCGAACCTGACCGCGACAGACGTTTCAAGAGGTGTAGAAGTAGACGTGTTTATTATATATGTATGGACATCCCGTCTGATAAAAAATAAATTCGTTTTTCCTACCAACTGAAATGTCCAAACAGGTGAAGCTGAGCATAGTCGATGACAAATTTGAGAGGAAGACTGGTTCCATGCCGTAACTGCGTCGAGTGTCTGTACATAATTAGACTGGGGAGAGTTTTTAATGATAGTTTTAACCCTTTAACTTACTCAGCTGAATGATTATCAAACAGCCATGTTGAGTTCACCTGATTTCTAGTTTTTCTCACTAAAAGGTTGAAATTTTATTTTCCATAAAGTTACAGAGAAATTGTGTGGACGAAATAAAGGTTATATCAATAAATATGGCTTTTAATTAGTTCAATTCATTTGTTTTTTTTTTTTGTTTGTGGATGGGAGGATTTTTTGTATTTTGCTGAAATTTGATTCTTCATAAATCTGTACCCCAAAATGATTTATGAATAAATGAATGGAATGTTACTAGCTAGAAATTTTTACATGGCATATGATAAACAATTTACAGAACTCTATAGAAGTATATTTACTTTGGAATGAACTGAAATAGCATAACCCTGAACGGTTCCGGAGTTCTTCTGAAGGACTGAATAGTACAGTAGAATCCTCTTAATTGAATATCCATTTCGCCGGTGAAAATTGTTCAATTAACAGGAGTATATAATTAACAGGGATTTGGTCAAGTTTCCTGTGCTCTGAAGGTAAACTGAGCATTTATTCTATTATTTCTTGTTTGACAGAGCTCATAGAGCTCTGTCAAACAAGATATAATAGAATAGAAAATTCCCTGTATTGGATGTAGTGAGGCCGAAAAGGTTGATAAATAAGGGGAATTTGGTGCCTGACACAGTAATTGTTTCAATATATTAGAGAAATTTATATACAATTAACAGGAGTTTACTCTACAAACCATATGCAATTAACAGATCAAATTTGTACTGAAGGTATGGTAAATGGTTTTGTGTTTGAAAAGTACACACAATTAACAGGGATATACAATTAAGAGATATCCAATTAAGTGGGCTCCACTGTATTACTATTTTAGTGTTATTTGAAAACTCATTTTACACAGGCCGAAATAAATGTTACGTTCTTGTAATCTGTCATTTCATTTTATCTTTGTTTGATGTATATCAAACAAAGATTACATTCACTGACAGCCTTTGTATATGAGGGATCAGATTATTTGACCTCAATGTTTTTTTATGCTCCGGTACCATACGGAGAATTGAAATGAGCGGCTCCAGAGTACTTCTGAAGATCTGAATAGTATAACAATTTTACTGTTGTTTGAAAACTCGTATAATACAGTCGAAAAAAATGTTACGTTCTTATAACCTGCCAGTTCATTTAATCTTTGGTGTTTATCAAACTCAGATTAAATTGACTGTCAGTTTATAAGTTAAAATATCAAACAAAGATCAAATGGATTGACATGTTATAAGAAATTTTTTTTCAGGGTTTTTTCTCTCCTAAGCACTAATATTATGGAATTTGAATCAAACACCTGCTCCGTCCCTGACTTATCCTGGCAAGAAACTCGTTTGTCGATCAGGTTATCTCTCCTGTATTTATTAAACGGACGAGGAAGGTACAATTAAGAATTGTAATTGTTGAAAAAACACCTATGGTACCACTAGAAAATAAAGCGAAATTTCATTTTATTGCTTTTGAAAAAAAATACTGCTCTTTGAGATGTCTGTTATTTTTATTACAAGTTAAAAAGGAAACTTGGCTTTCATGGAAAGCTAATTATAAGCAACTAAGTAACTGTCCACTTTGACTCTTTGTTTAGCGAATGTGTTTTTGCAGTACTTTTCAAGGATTTTTCCCCTGGAACAATTAGAAAATTTTACCCCTAAACTATTATATTTATGGACAGGATATTATCTAGGGCTGAAACGGTTGGCTCATTTTCGTAACCGACTAAACGAGAGCTATAACCGGATAATATCCGGTTATCCGTGCCCATTATGTCACCGAATATGGGATCAAACCATAGGAATTGGAAAGCAGTATTCTGAAACTATTCCGTCGTGTGTATACAAACGAACGTTGTCGAGTATTCGACAACGTTCGTTTGTATACACACTACGGAATAGATTCTGCGGTTACTCATTACTCACGGAAACTGCCGACCATTAACGATTTCTTGAAGGCCAAAGTCGAGTATTTCTCAATATATACAACGCGACTTCGATGTGTAATCTATCGCAAAGGAGAAGTGGCAGATTTACTACGTTTTAAACGTGGAATGACGATCACTATCGATATTTCGGATAACCGGTTGACGGTTTGTCTAATCGGTTAAGTAGCTAACTGGTTTCAAACCGATTATCTGGTTAACCATCTCAGTACTAATATTGTCTGCAATATATGTCACGATGCACACACCGTCGGTATAATGCACAGACAAAAAAGGTATTGGACATCAAAAGATAGAGAGAGCACCGTTTTCCTATTTTTTAAATAACTTCCAGTTAATAATAGTCAAATATTCAAACTTATCGGGGAAAAATGTAAAACGCCAGTTTCTCTAATTTTTACTACTCTACATGAAGTTTATGAAATGATGCGCACACCGAGGATACAACTTCTCTAACATTTCGATTTTTTTTATATGAAATTGTCGTACACTTAGTGTCGAATTTACTGACAAGTTCTAGTACTGAAATGGTTAACGGGATAATCGGTTTGAAACCAGTTAGCTACTTAACCGATTAGAAACACCGTCAACCGATTATCAGAAATATCGATAGCGATCGTCATTCCACGTTCAAAACGTAATAAATCTGCCACTTCTCCTTTGTGATAGATTACACATCGAAGCCGAGTTGTGAAATTTGAGAAATACTCGACTTTGGCGGTCAAGACTTCGTTAATGATCGGCAGTTTCCGTGAATAATGATTGACCACAGAAACTATTCCGTAGTGTGTATACAAACGAACGTTGTCGAGTACCCGACAACGTTCGTTTGTATACACACTACGGAATAGTTTGAGAATACTACTTTCCAATTCATTTTGTTTTGATCGTACTCGATAACGTTCGTTTGTATACACACTACGGAATAGTTCGAGAATACTGCTTTCCAATTCCAATAGTTTTGATCGCATATTCGGCGAAATATTGGCCACGGATAACCGGATATTATCCGGTTATAGCTCTCGGTTAGTCGGTTACGAAAATGAGCCAACCGTTTCAGCCCTACTGACAACATCAGAAAATTAAGAGGAGGTAACTTTCTTGATGCAGTGATGAAAATTGTCACCAATGAATATCATGCGTCGATCCCAAGGACTGTTGGAATTATGAGATGAACACACTTGCTCAGTTGGAAATAATTATTACATTTGTTTTGGGGGTGTCCAACAATTGCATTGAAAATGCTAGAGTCAGTAAAGACGAGGAAAATGATCCTGGCTGCCGAAAATGTCGTTAACCCCAATAAAGAAATAAACATAATAGCCGGAACTAAGTCTGTGGAGAGTCTTCATTCGTTGTGGTAATGTCCTCACAAATTCGGTCAAATCAACTCTGATGTTGCAACGTTTCTTGAGTTGATAAAAATATTATGAATATTCATGGTATTAGATTTGCTTTCCTGAAACCATAGGTTCACTTTTCCGACCAACTGAAATATGAGTGAGTCAAAACATAGGTGATGGCTCAGAGCCGGCGGTGCCAGGGCGACCCAGGGGGACGTGCCCCTCCACTTTCCCATACATATGTTTCTCAGTTAGGCAATGAGTTAAAATGGGTGTGTACCAACCACTTTTGTAATACAACCACTTTTGCAATAAAATTTATTACAAAAGTGGTTAACGCGTACCAACCACTTTTGTAATAAAACCACTTCTGTAATAAACTAACCATTATTGTAATAACCTCATTTCGGTGATAAATCACGGACGTCCATTTTATAGTCGGACATTGGGGTGGGGTGAGGGACTAGTTTACCTAAACATGTTTGTATGTCGTTCAATGGAATAACCTGTCCATTCGCCTATTGAAACTGGGTAGTGACTGAAGAAAGTACGTCAGCACTTTTACAATAAACTTTATTACAAAAGTTGTTATCGCGTACCAACCACTTTTGTAATAAAACCACTTTTGTAATATACTAACTATTATTGTAATAAACGCATTTTGGTGATACATCACGGACGTCCATCTTATAGTTGGACATTGGGGTGGGGTTAGGGACAAGTTTACCAAAACATGTTCGTTTGTCGTTCAATGGAATAAAGTGTTCATTCACCAGTTGTAACCTGTCAGTGTCTGGAGAAAGTACGAAACCACTTTTGCAATAAACTTTATTACAAAAGTGGTTATCGCGTACCAACCACTTTTGTAATAAAACCACTTTTGTAATAAACTAACCATTATTGTAATAAACTCATTTCGGTGATAAATCACGGATGTCCATTTTATTGTCGGACATTTGCGTGGGGTGAGGGACGGGTTAACTTAAACATGTTTGTGTGTCGTTCAATGGAATAACGTGTCCATTAACCTGTTGAAACTTGGAAGTGACTGAAGAAAGTAAGCAACCACTTTTGCAATAAACTTTATTGTATAATAGGTTAGGTTTGTCATTCAACGTAATCGATGATGAAATAAATTTATTGCACAATAGGTTAGGTTTGTCATCCAAAGCAACCGATAATGTAATAAATTTACTGCATAATAGGTTAGGTTTGTCATTCAAAGCAACCGATAATGTAATAAATTTATTGCATAATAGGTTAGGTTTGTCATCCAAAGCAACCGATAATGCAATAAACTTTATTTTATAAAAGGTTGGGTTTGCCATCCAACGCAACCGATAATGCAATAAATTCATTGCATAATAGGTTAGGTTTGCCATCTTACGCAACCGATAATGTAATAAATAATTTATTGCATAATAGGTTAGGTTTGCCATCCAACCAACTGATAATGTAATAAATTTACTGCATAATAGGTTGGGTTTGCCATCCAACGCAACCGATAATGTAATAAATTTATTGCATAATAGGTTAGGTTTGCCATCCAACGCAACTGATAATCTAATAAATTTATTGCATAATAGGTTAGGTTTACCATCTTACGCAACCGATAATGTAATAAATTCATTGCATAATAGGTTAGGTTTGCCATCTTACGCAACCGATAATGTAATAAATTCATTGCATAATAGGTTAGGTTTGCCATCTTACGCAACCGATAATGTAATAAATTTATTGCATTTGCAGTTAAGTTTTCCGTGCAAGACAACCGCTGATGTATTAAGTTTATTGCATAATAGGTTAGGTTTGCCATCCAACGCAACCGATAATGCAATAAATTTATTGCATAATAGGTTGTATTAAATTACCGGTTGTAACAATGCTTATCGAGTGGATTATGTGGGTAATTGAGAATCGCGCAGCTCACGATACATGGTAAAATAGACTACTGTGTTGTTGGGTCAGAAGGGTATGTCCACCACAGCATATGTCTGGTGGTGTAATTCCTATTACGAAAAAAAAATAAAAAGGAAAAACAACTTACACAAGTTATCAAAATCTGTTTAATAGGTCACTCGAAAAAGACAGGACGTTTACATCAGTTGGACAAAACTTCAGTGTACAGCTGACTTTCTTGCTCGACTAAACATTCCATGTCAGCAGGATTGGCACATAAGGAGCTTTGTGTTGCCAAATGCGGTAATGAAAACGTTAATAATATTAATCTAAAATGGAATAAACATCTTTTTTTATATCTGGTCACGGGTTTTGATGCGCTGATCCACTTTGTATTTGGAGGTCAATGTCCCATATATAGTAAGATTTTCAATTGGTTGATAGCACATGGAGGGGTCGCGTCAGATTGATCATGACTAGTCACTGTTACTATTCTGTACTAAGCATAGGTTATTTCTTTTCAAGAACGATGAAAGTTCAGACACGATTATTGCTACGGATAAGTTAACCGTTGCGCCGTCCGTCCATGCGGCACTAGATCAGGGGCATGCGTAACTTGTTTCGTGTTATGTGGAAGGACTACATCAGAGTAAATAAATTTCTTTTGACTACTATACATTTGCCAACTGTTATATTGACAACTGAAACACTCATCCTTCCGGTATGGCAATATAACAATCGACTCGTAGTCAATTATTATATTGCCAAATTAGGTTCATGAAAGTTCAGACTCAGATGTTTGGTAAGATTATGTGTGCGACTGCACGTAATTTATTACTCCGTTTCAGAGCGAGCAATCCAGTGATGAATCCTTTTCATGGATGCAAAGGGATCAAAGTTGAATCCAATTAATCACCAGCGTCCAAGTTGCGCCATTCCTTCGTGTACCAAAAAGCAAAGGGGGGGGGGGGGGTGTTTTACTTGTTTTCCTATGGCACTCGGAGAGACAAGACCAGAGGGATAACGTGCAGTTGAGTTTACTACTGAATACTCGATATTTGTTATATTTGTTATGTTCATTCAAAAAAAAAAAACAAACACAAAACGGCGAAAGTTTAGATTCAGATGTCAGAAGTGATATGATGTAAGCCCCTTTTTCACGGTTGCAGAGTCAGACCTGCTATCACATCCCTAAGAGCAGCCGTTTAGTACAGCAGTAGACCAGCCAAAGGCGCCCTCTTGCAATTCAGATGGACCTTGGAAGTCACATCATGTCACGTGACTGCGAGCGCCCATGTTGTGTTGACATGTAATCAGTGTGCGTGGTTATGTTGTAACGTAATTGCCATAGCGATACGAGGTTTGAATGCGCGTGCGCAGCTTGGGTGTATATGGGGACACGTGTTTTGGTCGTCCATTTTGTTTATAGGGGCGCCATCTTGGTTTCTCAAGTGTCACGTGGTTGCCTGGTGACGAAATCTTACCTCTTGGGTTAAGATCGGTGGTATGCTTTGAGGGCATGTTTGATTCGATGGGAGTATATTCCGGTAGTATAGAATTACACAAATGAACCCGACTTTCGTGTATTTTAGTGGATTTTACACTGGTAACCATGTTAATGTTGTAGCTGGGACGTGGAAATGTTCCGGATCCAATGTTTGTACGAAGTGTGTTTTGGGAAAACATGGAATTACCCCAAACAACCGATATTAGATATAGAATTACCCAAAACAGCTTGACAATGTCTAAAAAACTATCAATGGATGGAAATTTTTCTGAACATATCGCGTCTCCCAGACACGATGGACGGCAGCGGCAGGGGCAAAAGAGTCTAGGCGCTCTGGGGTGAGGCGGCAGAGACAGCATGGAACCAGAGGCTCTTGGGGTATAGGGGGCAGGGGCGGTCAGGTAGCAGAAACCGGTGGCTTAGGGGCGCTAGAAGAGGAGGAAATGAGGCTATGATACGTATGATTTTGCACGCGTTGAACTCATTTTCATAATCTTCATTTTGAGACATATCATTTTGCGCGCAATGTGCTCATTTTCACTGCATTCATTGTTCCATACGGCGAAAACGGTATTCAGTGGGGCTATTTATTTATTTATTTATTTATTTATTTATTTATTTATTTATTTATTTATTTATTTATTTATTTATTGGTGTTTTACGACACTTATATAGTCTGAGTCATTTTGTGTCGGTGACAGTTTTATGAGTGGAGGAAGCCGATGTACCTGAAGAGAACCAGCACGCAGCGACGAGACCCTATAACCTCTTCAACGTCACATAATCCAAGACTGCACTACGCTCTGTACATCAGTACTACGCACTGCACAACACAGTCAGGATAATTAAGGTTAAGACGCGTGCACACCAGTCCATCTCAGAACACCGTCAGCTTCCCCCACCCGCTCCACATGCGAGCAGTCGAGGTAAAGTACCTTGTCCAAGGGCACGAAGTGTTAATCCAAATCAATCACTGAATGGTCACCCCATCAATAGACTAACCGGGTTCAACGGAGCTTAACTTTAGAGATGTTGGTCGCTGATGCACGTCCACCTGTATTGCGATAATTTACTGGCACCAGTCAATAGTGTGTAATAAAATTTCTAATTTTCTCGCCTCATTTGGGGTGAACAGTGTGCGAAGAATTCAATTCGACCTATAAAAAGGGACGACAAGATCGATAGGGACTACGGAGTTTAAGACAAACTGCGCCCGTAGGAGGAATTCGGGCAGACATATCAAAAACGATAGACGTCAAACCCAGCTTCCCCCATCCATCCGTGTGCAGTAAGATTTTAGCGCCCACCAAATTTGGGAACAGATTTGACGCTACTTTGTGCTGCTCCTTCTCCGAAACAAAACACACCGTCCGGCTATAAAATGGACGTCCGTGATTCATCACAAACATTGGTGTATTACAATAATGGTTAGTTTATTACAAAAGTGGTTTTATTACAAAAGTGGTTGGAATAAAGTTTATTGCAAAAGTGGTTGCGTATTTTCTCCAGACACTGCCACGTTTCAGCTGGTAAATGAACACTTTATTCCATTGAACGACACACAGACATGTTTAGGTAAACTAGCTCTCAACCCACCCCAATGTCCAACTATAAAATGAACGTCCTTGATTCATCACAAGAATAGGTGTGTTACAATAATGGTTAGTTTAGTACAAAAGTGGCTGGTACGCGATAACCACTTTTGTAATAAAGAAGTTTATTGCAGAAGTGGTTACTTCAGTCACTTCCAAATTTCAACAGGTGAATGGAATGGACACGTTATTCCAATGAACGACATACAAACATGTTTAGGTAAACTTGTCCCTAACCCCACCCCAATGTCCAACTATAAAATGGACGTCCGTGATTTATCACCAGAATGAGTTTATTACAATAATGGTTAGTTTATTACAAAAAGTGGTTTTATTACAAAAGTGGTTGGTACGCGATAACCACTTTTGTAATATAGTTTATTGTAAAAGTGCTTCCGTACTTTCTTCAGTCACTACCAAGTCTCAATAGTTGAATGGAAACGTTATTACACTGAACGACACACAAACATGTTTAGGTAAACTAGTCCCTCACCCCACCCCAATGTCCGACTATAAAATGGACGTCCGTGATTTATCACCGAAATGAGTTTATTACAATAATGGTTAGTTTATTACAAAAGTGGTTTTATTACAAAGGTGGTTGGTACGCGTTAACCACTTTTGTAATAAATTTCATTGCAAAAGAGGTTGTATTACAAAAGTGGTTGGTACATGGGTGCATGCAAACGTGTCAATATACATGCATTCCTGTAACATTTTTTTGAAATCCAAACACTATTTATCCAAATGTCCGTCTGTCGGTCGCTTCGGTCCGTTTCTTCTACTTTAACTATCTTCCAACCCGAAGGCTAGCCTTCGGGTTGGAAGATAGTTGGAGAAAAAGAAACAGACAGGACAGTGACTGTGGCCACACAGCTACATATTCATCTAAACAACTGACTATAGCGTGTCATGGTACATTTACCAATATACGTTTGTAATCTTTTTCACTCTGGGTCCAACCATTGTAGCATTGTAAATTTGTGCCCCTCCACTTTAATGAGCTCCCGACGCCCCTGAATGGGCTATACTATTGCTTGATTCGAGTGTCCGTGCTGTTGCGCTAGAAACTAGAGGTTTTCCTGACAAAATGTGACGCCAAAAATATTCTTTCGGTAGGTCTCAATTTCTTTGTAGTTCATTATATCTGTGTGTCGTTTTCGATAAAAATCGTTGACTGATGACACATGCGAGACATAATTCATACATGTCAAGTAATATTTTGACAATAGGCATAAACATTGCTCTTTGGCATGAGTGACCTGAAATGACAGTGAGTCAATTTAATGGGTGTCCGGACAAAACACCCTAAGGACAAAACACCCTCTGACAAAACACCCTCGAAAAATGCACACTGGACAAAACACCCTTGATGAATGTGCACTATGGACAAAACACCCTCAGGACAAAACACCCTCTGACAAAACACCCTCAGACAAAACACCCTCCAACTTTGGGCTGTTGAGGAAAACACCCTCCGTGGGCTGGAATTTTGAGGAGAGCAATTTACATCGTTGATGTGATGCTCACATGTAATTTTCGTTGTCAAGGAGTCAGCATGCAGATCTATCGATGCATAAAAAATCTATTTTCATTCATGAACTGGAACTGTGTTTGGGTATGTACCGAGTACATACCCAAACATAGTTCCAGTTCACAGAAGGAAATGGACTAAAATTTATTTACTTTTTATTCTCAGTATCAGGCAATGATATCAGCTATTTGTCAATGAGTTTCCAGGCAAGTGATATTTAACCTTCTGCTCTCTGATGTCGAAAATACTCGACACCTCCCCACTCTAAGCCCAACCACATCTTCCCTCATCCATGGTTATCTGTCCCCCAGCGTTGTCAGAAATTCAGCAATTTAGATTTTGGTTGACAGAGCTCAATTGGAGCTCTGTCAACCAAAATCTAAATTGCTGAATTTCTGACAACACAGGGGGCGATAACTGTGGATGACAAATCAGGGTGTTTCGTCATCAGAGTGCAGGGGTTAAACTACACTACCGTTGCTTTTGGGCAGTTGATTGCATCCCTTCAAGTACACCGTTAAAACCTATGTTTTAAATTAATCACATGTTTACTGTGACAGTGTTGAGGAGAGCGATTTGCTCGCCTGGATGGGTTCTAGGAGAGCGATTTTTAGCCACCCTGGATTTTTCATAAAGCCAGCACTGATGTTAACATAAATAGAAATATAAATATGTAAAATATAATGACAACTGATGTGTAGTCCTATCATGATAGTGTTCACTTACAGTCTAATCACACCGCCAATTCCACTTAATAGCTGGCCAATACACTTGTCACCTGAATTGAATGCCAAGCACAAATTCTTAAGTCTCTCCTGATGATCTTTTCGTGCTTTTTTCACGCGTTTCTTTGGTGGTTCGCCGCGTGATTCTTTTAGGAGTAATGTTGACACCATCGCGGCATCCTTACGTATGGAGTCAATGGCGACCCAGATGGTTGGGTGGTGATGTCCAACTAATTTGTTAAAGCCACTATTCCACGATTCACATATGTTGTTCGTCCTGTCACCGTCGGTTAATGTAGAGTCATTGACATTCCAAAGGCGGGGTGGAAACAGCGGGGAGATATGTCTGAGCTTCATAGATGGAAGCTCTTCAGGATTTGCTGCTGGAACTTTAACTTGGCGGTACGACCCCGAAACGAACGTACTATTGAAATAATCCATCAAGGGATTCAGGACTTCTGGTGCTGAGTCAAGCAAGTAATTCATGCCTTCCTTGACATTGTCTATTGGCAGGAAAGCTAGGGCATCTAACATACAACAATATTTTTTTACCTCACTGTCACTTTTGTACAACTCGACAAGTCCTAATGCCTGAATCTTACGCCACGTACACTGTGTAAAATGGTAAAAACATCCTTGAAATTGTACATGTTCACCTAAAACAGTTGCAACTGAATTAATCATTGCTTTCTCGAAGTCCATAACAACTTTGTCTGGATCGGGCGTGTAGCCGTTAGCATCACAGGTGGTCACAACCGCTTGGAGAAATTCCTCATAGATGACTTGCGATTTACCACTTATAAATCCATAGACACATGACACAGCACTGTTAGCAAGTGGGCATCTGATAACATAAATTTGTTCGAACAGTTTTGGAGCAGAAGAGAAACAACCATCCATGAACCACACTTTGGAACGACATAAGTGTCTGAGACCTTCTTCCGAACCGAAGATCAGCATTCTTTTTGCACTATCTGGCCCACTGTCGTAGATTAAAAATGGATCAAAGTTTGGTTCGCCGGTTGTTTGCCACTCGTCATCAATGATAAGATCCCTCACACTGGTTGGAGCCTTAGGAAGAGTGTTCAATTTGTTTCTAGAGATGAAACGTCTAACAGAGTCGTTGTTTCCGATTGCGGCACGTATTTCTACTGGTTTGCTGCTTACTACATCTGCAAGAATTTGGGATGGACGACCTCTGTTCATTTTGGCAGACTCCTTTAATTCAGAACGAACCTTTGTTGCTGCGACCTTCACATAGTTGGGTTCATGGTTGTGGTCAGTAACTTTGAGAACCTGGGACATCTGTTGGAGAGAAAAAATGGAGTTTGGTCAGAAATGTAAAATATAAAACGATCGAGTGACAAGAGATTATAATAATAAAGAGTCTCATCTTGTGTTTATGCTTTCTTAAGGATATTAGGCCTAACTGTGTAGACCAGTCTACTTATGGCAAAAAATAAATTGAAAATAAAAGATATTAAATATTTCAAATATTCCACAGATCCAGTTATACTAATAGAGAAATTCAAAAACTTTTAAGATTTAAGGAAGACACTGTTATTTTTTATAAAGCCCTGATAGTGACTTCCAGCACTCAACCAGCTGAGAAGGATAAAAATTATCATGTTTAAAATAAATTATTAGAAATCAGCTCACCTCAACATCAGTAGTGGCAATGGCATTGCAATCGAGTGCAGTTCTGTTTGAACAATTCCAACGAATCGATGTCTTAGAACCTGCTTTTTTGGTATACATATAACCATCATAAACCAACTTTTTACCACCTTTATTGTTAGTGATAAACTCCATGATTGGAACACATTTGATACTGTCTCCCTAGTCATGTGTCTCATATATATATATAAAGTATTGTATATCTTGTAAAAACAACTCTACTCTGAGGACATTAACAAGTGATCACCAAAGAACTTGTTTGTTTCAATAACTAAGAAAACGGCTTGTAGAAGAAACAGTAGAAAAAACAAAGTCAAGATCAATCACCCATAGTGGTGATCATCAAAGAATTTATTTGTTTTTCATAAACAAGAAATCTCCTTTGTTACAGTCTGTAGTAGTGTCAACAGAGATATATCAAAGTGAATTTTTATTCACACATGCAAGCACACCACAAGCTATTGTTGTTGGAAAATGTGGGCAATACAATTTTGAAATGATAAACTTGAAAATAAAAAATAAAAAAGTAAAACACACCACTGAGGGTGTTTTGTCCGGAAGTACTTTTCTCAAAGGGTGTTTTGTCCTAGGGTGTTTCGTCCCGAGGGTGTTTTGTCCCGGTGTGTTTTGTCTTGGGGTGTTTTGTCCGAGGGTGTTTTGTCCGAGGGTGTTTTGTACAGCAATCAATTTAATGTAATTATTATCAAAACATTTCTTTTTGTCACTTAATCTTTATTTATCTTGTATAATATTTTTTTCTAATTCTTCTGGAAGATCATAAATTGTTTCTTACTTGTTCTTTTTTTCAGTGAATAAATAGCGAGTAAACAATAATTATCAAATTATTCAGTAAACTTGAGTAATGTTTTTTTAATTTTATTATCTACATCTTTATCATTTGTATTTTTGCTGCTCAAAAACTTAAAAGTGCCAGGTAATACTAAAATAAAATATCGTACTTTGAGTGAATCAATGCGTTTTAACGTTTCTGATGGCGCTTTATTGCACTCAAAGAACAATACATGGTTAAGTTATTCTTGTAATCAAATTTCATTTAGCACCCCCACCCCCCACCCCCCACCCCCCCCCCCCCACCAAAAAAAAAATAACTTTCTTTTGGAACTGAACAAAAGTTCCATTTAACACCAAAAATATTCGAACCCGCGTGAACACTGCTAAGCTGGTTTCATGCCATAAAAGCGAGAAATTCTTTGCAGTAGTATTTGCTTGGTGTCCTGGGGCCGAAGTTTTGAACATCTGTAATTAAATACAAGAAGATAACATGTTCACTAAATTTCTCCCGAGGAGAACAAAATGGGCAGACATGCAGTATTCAATGAGGCATCTTGATATTTTCTTGAGAAGCGGATTGTTTTTTTTTTGTTTGTTTTTTTTTGGTAAGGAGGTATGGTTGATGAACTTAGTGAAATTCAAACTCTGTCATGCATCACAGGTATCATAATCTTTCTTGTTCGTGGTCGAAGCAAAATGTTTAAATAATAATAACTCTTTGGCCAGCCGCTGATTTGTCGCGGTCCTCATAAGAGAAGGCCATCATTCCCCCTGCACCCCACCCCCTCTTCCCCTCCTCTCCTCCCAGCATTCAGATATAAACTGCTTAATAGTGTCCCTCACTTCCTCTTTTTCAATTTCTTCAATAAGCATTCCTACCCTCTCCCTCGTGTCCCCCTTCAGCCATCTATCCTTTGTTTCTTCACCCCACTTCTGCATTATTCTTCCAGTAAATTTTATTCTATGAGGTATGTACTGTGGGCATTCCAAGAGAAAATGTTCCAGGGTCTCCACTACTCCAGAGTGGCACATTTGGCATCCCTTTTCCCCATCTCTCCCAATTTTTCCCCGAAGCTCCAGTGATCTTGATCTCAGTTTGAACAGCAGTGACCCTCCAAAGGTGCCATCTAGGTACTTCTCAAAAGCTGGCTTTTCTTTATATTGTAACCCCTGCAGTGATCTTTTCACGCTAACCCCTGCTCGCCAGTTTCGATTGCAATCTTCCATGACTCTCTCTTTGACAAACCTTTTGCCTTCTTTCATTCCTACTTCTATGTTTGTGACCTCTATAGAGTAATTGTCCATTAGTTCCCTCACATGTTTTGACCACCCCGTTTCTATATTAGAATTCCAAATGGTATCGAGCATCAATTTGCACCACCGGTTGTCAGGCAGGTTTCTCAAGTAGTTAAAGTAACACAGTTTTCCCAAATCTACCCTGTCCTTGATTTTCATCCACCCAAGCTCCCCCCTTACTGCTTCCAAAGCTGCAGCATTACTCGACCCTGTTATCCATCTGCCGGCATCATTTTGAGTATTTTCCAACTTCTTAATAACGGTTTGGTTTAATGGAATCACGTCCGTGCCATACGTTATACTTGGTAAACCCACCCTCTCCCACAGTGTTTTCCCCACAAAGACCTTGTTGAAACTATTTTTCCCTAAAAGTTTTAGTTGGTTCAGAATTCTTTTCCCCTTCAGAATCAGTTTGGCTGAGTAATTTCTGTACACCCCTCTTCCCGTTATATTTATGCTTACCCCTAGATACTCATACTCTCCCGTTTCTCCTACAGTGATTTGTTTGCTTTCCCCTTCGGGGATTGAGAACTCCCCCACTCTCCATCTCTTCGTCATATCTACCTTGCGTCCAACGGGTATTACCTTGCTTTTATTTTCATTTAGTTCGAGCCGCCAAGTGTTCCCATATCTACCAACAATTTCCAGCAGTTTCTCTAGCCCCTGTTCAGTTCTAGACATTAACACCATGTCGTCCGCAAAGAATAAGCCTGGTATCTTTATGTCTCCAACATTTACCCCCTCCGCACTCTGAATTAGTTCGTCCCCTAAATCTTTAACATACAATGCAAACAAAATCGGTGAAAAGATACACCCCTGCTTGAGGCCTATATCCATAGGGACTCGTTTTGTAGTGATACTCCCTAGACTGAGTTGGCTTTGCACATCTGTATACAGTGCTTTCATGATTCCCACAAAGTCACCCCCCAGTCCGATGCCCTCGAGCTTTCGCCACATACCTTCCCTCCACACTCGGTCGTACGCTTTTTTCACATCTAGAAATGCCAGAAACATCTTTTTCTTTTCAGCCTTTGTTGATTCTATCAGTTGGGTGAGTGTAAATAGGTGATCAGTGACTCTTCGTCCTTTCCTGAAACCATTTTGAATTTCTCCTAAAAAACCTTTCTCTTCAATAACTTCCTCTAGTCTACCGTATATGACCTTACAGAATACTTTTCCGATGTTACTACTAACTGATATCCCCCTATAGTTATCTAGAACTTCTTTATCCCCCTTTTTGTGTATGAACGACACCTTACTTTCCCTCCACTCTTTGGGGACCTCTTGCTTTCGCAGAGCCAGGTTGAAAAGGTTTGTCAGGACTTCAATAAGTGCCTCCCCTCCATTTTTGAGGAATTCGTTCGGAATTTCATCAGTCCCTCCCGCTTTACCATTTTTTAATTTCGAGACCACGTTCCGCACTTCTTCTGCCGTTATTTCGCTACATACACGATTGGATAGGTTCTCCTCCACCAGTGTATTTCTTTTTGGTGGGGACCCACTGCCCCATCGCCTATCGTTTATCTTTTCCCAGTGCTTGACTAACTCTGGAGCGATACGGCCTTTATCTTCTGTACTTTCCCCATCCACTTTGATACTCTGCACACTACTTTTCCCCCGTTTATTTACCCTGTTCCAAAATACGTTTGAGCTCGAACCCCCCGTTTTCTTTATTGTTCTGGCAAGACTGCAATTGCGCTCCTTCCTATTATTATTCTTTATCTCATTCACCTTTTTCCGTGCCAGTTCATATTCTCCTTTCATTAGTCTCGTGTCATTGTTATCCACCCCTTTAAGCTTCCTACTTCTTCTGTAAGCAGCGCATTTTACCTTCCTTTCTTTTATAGCCTTTTTCAGTCCCTCGTTAACCCCGTATCCAAGCTCTCTCGTTGGGACCCTCACCCTTCCTATACACTCCCTCCCTGCCTCTGTTAGGCTATTTACTATGCCATCTGAAATACTCTGGACATTTGCATCCCTAGGTATACATTCAAGATTTGGTTTTAGTTTTTCCCGAAACTGCTTCCAGTCGGCTCCTTGTTTTAGTCCCCAAACTTCCTTGAAGGTATTTCTGTCTCTATTCGTCTTTTTGCCCATAATCTTAACTGTTATCAGGTTGTGATCACTACCCAAGTCATTTTTTCCCTCGTCATCTATTTCTACATCTATAACCTCCCTCCATACGCTAATATCAGTGAGTATATAATCAATTATTGTTTTCTTATCGTTCCTCTCCCAGGTCCATTTACCCTTACATTTCGCATCCCTGTTCAGGATCTTTAAACCAAGCTCTTTTGATAGGTCCAACATCTTCCTCCCATTCGTGTTAATTTTCCTATCACCTCCCTGTATGCCCTCCTCCTTATCCCCGATGTGCCCATTGAAGTCCCCCATTAGGACAATACTGAACCCTCTGCTCCCAAGCTCTGTGATATTCGATCTAAGAGTTGTATATATTGAATCATTCCACTCGGGCTTACTTCCCTCCACTGCTAAGTATACAACACCAACGGCAACACTCCTGTTTCCTAACTTGATTTTTGCCCAGACTATTTCGTTGGATACTGGAATCTGAGTCCTTGCTTCTGTGAGATCTGTAATCAATGAGGGCTGTAATTCCTCTTTAGCGTAGATGCCAACACCCCCACCCCGTTTCTGACCCTCAGTTCGCCCAGCTCCTATCCACACGCAACCCTTCATCTGATCAACCCGCTCATCCCGTCGTATCCACGTCTCACTTAGACCCATTATATCGAAGTCTCCTTCGTCCATCATTGTTGATATTTCGCTTACTTTCTTGTGCAGACCCTGGATGTTGCAGTACCCAAACTTAATGAATCTTTGTTTTTTTGTCATCACTGGCACATTATTATAACCCTGGTATGTCCCTGTATTGTGCATGTTTGTTGTTCTTCCCATGTTCCCAGCATTTGTGCCACTCTGGGTTACCGGCTGTGGTCCCCTACCCCCCTTTTCTCCAAAAAAGGCCCAGCCACCTGTAAGATTTTTTGGCCCAACAGGTCTGTACCCATCCTACTTAAATGCAATCCGTGTCGCCCGTACAACTCTCCTTGTCCCCAGAATGAATCCCAGTGGTCAATGAAATGTACTCCCAAGTCTTTGCAGTGCTCTTCCAGCTCCTCGTTTAGTGCCATAATCCGCGAGTTCCTCTCATTCCCACCACCCATAACGGGGAGCACCCCTGAAACGATGATCCGAGCATTCCTGCTAAGTAGCTTACTAATTAGGTCCTTGTATGTGTCCACCAAACGAACTGATTTCCTCTCCCTGATGTTATTGGACCCCACATGTAATACCACTACCGGATCAGGCCCCGACCCAGCTACGACGATACAAACTGAAACTAATCACCAATTAAGGACGTACAGTTGAAATTAGAAGTCCTGTCACTGCAATGTGCACTATTTTGAAGTATAAGCGCACTGAGTAAGAGCGCCCTTGTCCCAGTCAAACTGCAACATTAGCGTAACTCAACCCCTGTACAAAAAACGGAGTGCCCAGCTCTGTACATTTCTATACTAGTGGGCGCGGTGGCGTTGCGGTAACCGGTTCTCGTCAGATCACCGAAGTCGCGCCCGGTTAATCATTGGATGGGTGACCGTCTGAGCCATCAATTCGGACACCCCGCGTTGTGTCCTTGGGCAAGACACTTCACCCCGATTGTCCACATGGGGACACGATGGCGCCGTGTACTAAGGCGTACTGCACGTCGATGGTACGCCTGTCTTCAAACATTCTAACCCGACCTGTGCTGCAGTACGGAGTTACGATGTTGGGGAGCTGGCAGCTGTTCGTCGTTGCTCGGTTGTTCTCTCCGGGTACTCCGGCTTTCTCCACCCCGTAAAACTGCCACGGTCATGATTAGCCATTGTGCATAAGTATGTGACCTCAAGACAAATAAATAAATAGATAACATCATTCCGAACCTCTCCAAGAATACATGCATATGTAATAACGTAAATATGTATACAAATGCGACTGTATATACCAAATGAAGCAAGTGGAATACCCCTGAATCGCAGTGCCATATATTCTCCACTCGAAAAATATTTTTTATTCTTCAAAATAGCGAAAGAAATACTTTCAAACTCATATCACATGGTCCACTGGGGGCAACCCTTTGGTCCATGAAATGAAAGTTTGCAGGTGCTTCTTGTGTTTCGTCCTCAAAAATTGTACGTGTCAGGAGAAAAGTCTATCCCATAGTGATTTAGTAGTAACCTCCATCCACATACTGTCGTCTAAATATTTTATTCTCTGTTTGATAGGTTCAATTCGTCATTTCACTACCTACCTCGCTAATAGTGCATTGTAGTTTGCATTGCACAGCGAAAGCGGTGTTGTCTATTTCAGTAAGACTATTTCATTTTTCTGCAGTGAGCGCATTAACCCTTTGAATTATATTGGTATATTCCATGCCAGTTCAATGCCAGCAATTAGAAGAGCCAATATTCATTATTTTAGGTAGACCAATCAGTCTCTTTTCAACGTGCAGCCTACAGTTAAAACTAGAAGCCCTGTCACGAAATGTGCACAAATAGCACGTTGATATGCGCGTTAATGTACGCGTTATGGCCCAAGTAAAGCTATCAAATTCTGTACATATGGCCTGTGCACAAGCAATGTTTCAGCCAATGGACCTCCGGGTAACCCGGAGGTCCATTGGCAGAAACATTGCATGTGTTTGCTATGAGTAACCAGGAGAACCTGCCATGCTTTGGATGCCATTCGATATGGCAAATGCGCGCAATTCCAACGCGCAATTAAGCCTAGATAAGCGCACTATTCGTGACAGGACTTCTAGTTTTAACTGTAAGGCTGCACGTTGAAAATACTGATTGGTCTACCCACACATTTATTGAAAAACCATCATATTTAATGACGTTATGACGTAGCACGTTCCTGGCCGGAAAAAGGGCCGACGGGGTTCAAAGGGATAACTAACGTGCATGTTCTGCGCTAATTGTGACAGGACGTCCAGTTTAAACTGTACTATTCAACAACATTTTGTCCAAAAAATCAGTCATAATTTTTAAACATCAATCTGACAAAGAAAATAGCTTCGCGCATTGCCACACGTCCCGTCTGACAGTAGGATGTCATCAATCAATCTTGTGATCATGCAAACATGTTCCACACCTTCAGGCTCTAAAGGAGCCCAAGGTATCCACGTCATTATTTCTCCTTTCCAATTCACAAAAACGTTTTTCTGACCACTCTCGAATCCATCAACAAAGACTGCATCTGTGAATGAAAACCAACAATCATACGAATTAATAGACATGAAATATATGCATGTATATTTGTCGTTAAATACTCCAAGTGCCTGAGATCGTAGAATACATCATGGGACACCCCCCCCCCCCCCCCCCAAAAAAAAAAAGAAAAAAAAAAAAAAATCCCGACTGGCTTTGTTCAGGATATGTGCAGTGTTGTTTCTTGTTTAAAAAATTTGTTTTCTCACACAGTCGCTTTACCATTTACCCAGGCTAACGACCAAATCTAGCGGACACCATTTACAAGAATCGCCATTCCAACGTTATCATTTTTTTCATTTTTTGCCAAAAAACAGAGCTTATGGCCAATGCAAGCTCCGTTCTGGAGGCAAAGAATGAAAATTAGCAGTTGGTCATTTTTCTTCTAACGTGTTGTATGCTATTTCGGTAAGATAAAGGGTTGAAACGAATGGCTTATTTTCGCGGTGCAGACGTATTTGAAGTCAACAAGTGTATTCCGATAATATTTTAAATGGAGATAACATTTTTGTTGTTTACTCTTAAAACGATTAGTGTCGTGCATGAAACCTGTTCCATTCCATTTGCTTTTCTCAGCCTCAAAACAAACTTTAATTTTTAGATGCGGATACACATGCTTCATTACTGATCAAAGCCATCAACTTTACGAAATGTATTTTTGAACGTCGGAGACGACTAATATAAGCCTGAGGCCTTCTGTCGAATCACAGTCTGCTTACCAACTAGATTATCATTGTGGATGTTATATCTTTACTACAAGCTAAATTTACTTTATTGTTCTATTATAATATTAGAACGTTCCTTTTCATGTTCTATCGATCGATAGTACCTGACTTTGTGTGATTTCTGAAATAAAACCTTCAGCAGCGAAGCTGCTGAAGGTTTTATTTCAGAAATCACACAAACTCAGGTAGTATCGACCGATAGAACATGAAAAGAAACGTTCTAATTATTTTATTATGCCGAACAAAATATGACTTTCATTGTTAAGCGTTAACTGCAACAAGCCATCGATCTTGTAACAACAATGTAGTCGAATCAAAAAACATGACGTCATTTCGAACGAATGACGTCTCTTCGAAAATGACTTGTCACAAGTGCCGTCGCTTTGGGAGTTTCTTTATCAACAAATGCCAATGTTAACAACTGAATCATGCTGTTCGTGTTATAATTCATTGTTAATGCTTGTGTGAAAAGTGATTTAAATTAATGGAATATAAATTCATGTTTCTCGGACAACAGTTGATAGAATTAAGCAGAGTGAAACACAAGTCATAACTGAGACTCATATTCAGGATTCACTGAAGTGGTGAACAACACGTGAGTGAGTTTTTTAATATTCCTGATTCTTTTGAATGCATTGTTTGCAGTTAATGGAATTAATGGAATACAAATTCATGTTTCTCGGACGACGGCAGTTGATAGAATTAAGCGGAGTGAAAGAATTTATTTTGAACTGGAGGCGGAGGTTCAGTGAGGACGGGGATTACTAAACTTATGGAAATATAATTCATTGAGGTCATAACTCATATTCAGGAGACACTGAGGTGGTGAACAACACGTGAGTTTTTAATATTTCTGATTCTTTTGAATTCATTGTTTGCAGTTAAAATTGAAAACACACCCACTGAAGATGATATATTTGTTGGTAAGTTTGTGTCTACCGGTGTTGAAAAAGCTAAACGGACACGGAGCCAGCGTTTGGTGTTGAGAAATTCGACGCTGATCAATGGAAGTGGCGCTTATATTTTCTTCGTTCTCTTGTCTCCAGGGAAAAACGTTCCGATAGTACCCGTGTTTTGCCCCAAAACTCCAGTACTATGACTTTTAGAAGGTGTCATATTAACCAATCACGGCTGATGTTACAAACGTGGGGCATAATAAATTTACTTTATTGTTCTATTATAACTAATGTATGCACAATCTTGAATAAATATTTTTTAAAGTAAACTTGAATTGCATTTGCTAGAGACAGAAAGAAGAATCAGGCGCTCATATCGCTTGATCTCTGTTTTATCACTGATCACCGTACAAGTGGATTCCAGGAACGTTCATTGGTCAGATGCAGATACAGTTAAAACTAGAAGTCCTGTCACGAATAGTGCGCTTATATAGGCTTAATTGCGCGTTGGAATTGCGCGCAATATCCATATCGAATGGCATCCAAAGCACGGCATGTTCTCTTGGTTACTCATAGCAAACACATGCAATGTTTCTGCCAATGGACCTCCGGGTTACCCGGAGGTCCATTGGCTGAAACATTGCTTGTGCACAGGCCGTATGTACATAATTTGATAGCTTTACTTGGGCCATAACGCGTATATCAACGCGCATATCAACGTGCTATTTGTGCGCATTTCATGACAGGACTTCTAGTTTTAACTGTAAGTGTCTCCATCGCTTCCATCTTAGGACCGGAAGTTACTATAAATGATGATCAACATAATTCATTGTTTTCGACGATTTTCAATGTCCGACGCCTTGTAACCACCGATCGTGATTTGAAGAATATACTTTGATGTCTATGAAGAATATGTTGATGACGTACATAAATGCAAACTGAATATTTTCGTTCGTTTTTGTGAAAGATCTTTATTGACGAAAACAATGGCCGAGATTAAAAACTTGATGCCGTGTTACTAATTTACGAATACAGTCAAGCCTGGAAATAAGCAGTAGACTGTCACCTGCAACATGAGGTCCAAAGAGTGTGAATTTTGTGATGCTACCCTGCACAGCAGGGTAGAATCACCAAATTTGCCATCTGTTAACCTCAATTTGAATCAAGGTCTCAAACCTAAACATAGGTACCCAGGGGACAAATTGGCCAACTGCATGGTATAGCATCAGCAAATCGCCCTTCTGGGGACCTCATTGTGCAAATGACAGTTTGCTTATTTCCAGGCTTGACCACAGCCTGAACGCATTCAAACTTCGTGGATTAGGCGAGTTATCGCTTTCGTTGGATTAACGATATCTTTAGATGGATGGGGGGTGCCAGCGTTCCAAAACCCAGTTGTATCCAAACCTCTGGTATCTGTCAATGCTATCTTTGTTTGTACCAAACGAATCTGTGTTCATGTGTACAGAAAAGTTCTACCGTGTTATTAATCTAACTGGAAAATGTCACGTTGTTGAACGTAAAATGTATCGGTTTGGTAGAATAAATTCGAACTGAATTTTCAGGGGACAAAAATTCTCTATTTCTTTGACAAAAATATATCTGGATTATTGAAATAGTTTTAAATGAGAACATGTAATTCTTTCTGAAATATGGATCGATGGCAGCACTTACACAAACAAACATCATCCAGCAAGGCTTCAGAACAGAAACTATGCTTGGAAGTAGAATTTCACAAACAAATTTGTTTTTCATAATTTTCATTTCAGATAATGCCGTGTGCACATACGTATATATGCATATAGATACATAGAACATTACTGTGTATTCTAACTTTAAATTGTTTTCAAATGGATAGGTGATAATGTGGATATTTTCTTAAAACACTGAAATATTAATTATTCCAAATTGAGGATTTTGAGAGTTCTCACACTCCATTAAATCTGTGCTATAATGATGAAGGTTTTCGTGCGCATAACTTTACAATCCAGCAGGACGAAAGGGGATGCTTTGTATTTCTCTTTATCTGGATTATTGGCGAATTAAGCCATCTAATGTATTCCACGTTGTTCGTATGACAGTTAAATTTTTCTCTTGACAAGAAGCGATGGACAACAATTTGAAAGAGTAGAAAATATTCAACTGATCAATATATCTTTATAACTTTGGTGGAATACATTGTTCTCCGTTACAGGAATATATTTTTTTTGTATAAAGGCACAGTACAGTCATCGTGGAGTGATCGTAATCCACGCGTGGGCAGTGTAGTCCACGCATGCGTTTACAGGATAATAAAAATCACCATCAGCAAATTTTTATTAATGAAGCACCGGGTTGTCCCGGTGCTTTATTAATTAAATTGTTGTTGATTATTCCAATAAGTAGTGTTTGGAATCTAACATTATTGCGTCCGTGGAAATATTGCCCATCCGTGGAAAGTGACCAGTCCACGGCGGCCGTACTGTACGCATAAACTACCCTTGTCAACAGAAATCTCTGGTTCATTATCTTCATTGCAAAGGCCAGAATAACCTCTTCGGTTGTCAGCCGGAGAACTATTTTACATCTACAGATATCTTTCAGAAAATAAATATATAAACAATAAATAAATGCTCTCTTTCAAACACAATTTTTGTGATTCAGGCCGGCCATTAAAAGAAACAGTGGCACAGATATAACTTAGATGACTGTGATAAATTGTCCGTTCACTCTTGGAATAATTGCCAGCTCACTCTTAAAGTAACTGGCAGTTGATTTATTAAAACCCAATAAATTTCATTTGGATCTAACAGCGACTTACGCGCCCTCCCCCATTACCGTTTTGGCACCCAAAACACTTTGGTTGTCATTAAAAGACTCAGAACTGATAAAACTGTAGTACCAGACAGTTTTGGTCTAGCGAGAACACTGGTGAATACAGAGCTTACATATGGCGCTTTTAATCCAATGAAATTCTCAGAAGTTTGTAGGGTGTATGTTATTGTAAGTTGCGTTTCGAAGCATCTGTGCTGGCATCAAAAGTAATAGAAATCAATACCAGATGAGGCCCTATTTTTTATACGACGATTTATGTGTGTATTCAGCGTTACCCATTAAAATACAGACTCTGAGAAATGTCCTGAATACCCAAAATACCCACGCGTTGAATCTGACTTACGTGTAAGAATTAGGGCTGTCGCGACTATCATTTTTTTGTAACCGACTAATCGTGACCAGTAATCGACGGTTAGTCGATTAATAGTCGCTTCCCATGATTTTTTAGCAAATCATTCTTCTGTTCGTAAAACTCTGAAAATGACAATGGCACCAGTGTGTTCAGACGAAGTGGGGTTGTGGGAACAACAAATCGGTCCCGACTGAAGCTACATGTAGTCCAATCTTGGACCCACAGTCCGTAATATAATTTTTGGGGTTGGTACGTCCTGTAGGACGTACCAACCCCAAAAATAATATTACTGACTGCGGGTCCAAGTTTGAACTAGATTGAAGCCGATGAATTAAAATGAATTTACCAAAGAACGTTCCTGCATATGTTTCCTTTCTGCAATAAGTTTCTCGAAATTTTGAACATTGAGATCTATGCATTCCCTCGTCAGTTGTTAAAATTGGATCTTAGTCTGAAGTTCCGAACTTTGAGATGTGATCTGACGTTCTGACTTTCGTCATAATTTTGTCACTTCCGCGCTTTGGGTTTTCCAATGGGTGCATTCGTGTGTACAAGACTGGAGAAATTCAGAAGAATCTATTCTTCTCGAGTAACTGTGAGTGTTCTTTCTTACACAGTCAGTGACAGTCGTACAGTCTTCCGGATATGAATGTTAACTGTGGTTAGATATTTAAAGTTATTCACCTTCATTGATCATTCACCTCACAAAACAATACAATTTAGCCCCGACGTGTAGTAGACGTGTACCACCTTGAAAATGAACGACGATCGACTAAAAATAAAAAACGTCGACTACTTCAATAGTCGACGGTTAGTCGACTAATCGAATAATCGCGACAGCCCTAGTAAGAATATGTAAAAATGTACCTCATTGGCGCATCTATCTGTTGTAATGGCGTGAATGAAATTCTTCGAAAATAAAATCGCGTGAAGAAAAGAAAGTAAACAGATCCCTGTTGGAGATTTTTTTCTTTAAAAATATAGTCAGCATCTACCCAATTACAGTTCATGCGTGGTATATTTTCAGAAAACATCACAGAGTACGCGTACAAGGATCAACGGCCACGGGAAATACAGGAAAACCTCAAAGCTGGGGTCGTTAATTCCAGTCCCCTTTACTCAATCCTCGTTCTGTTCTGTCTTAACCCTTTGATATTTTTGTAGTCTTATGACGTACGAAATCAAACAGCGCCTTGATACTTTTGTACGTCTTATGACGTACGAAATCAAACAGCGCCTTGATACTTTGTGGGCATTTGTTTTGTTATTATTTTTCGAATTTAAAGTTTTAACCTCATTTCCTATTTTCTTCCGAATAGTGCTCAGTGACAATCGTTGAGTCAAATGTTACCGCAGCTTAAAATACTAATATAATCCTGCTGTCAAGACTTCTTAACTGGTTGAGTGCAAGAAGCCACTATCAGGGCTTTCAAGAAATGAGGATACCAGAACAAAAGCCAACACATCCCTTGCTCATATTTCATATTCAGTCAAACACAAATAATATTCGTTTATATAAATTTGTTTTATTACAAATTATTGGAGAGTGCCGGTAGGCACTCTCCAATAATTTGTAATAAATCAAGTTTTGAATATCAAATTCAGACCACCAAAAATAATCTAGCCCTCAACAGATTAATCCAATGTGAAATATATCTTGTTATTTGTACGTTCCGACGCTTGACGTCGCATTTTGAAAAAAACGTTGAAGAAACTGAATTCCCAGTGACGTTTGAACGTCAGGATAATTAAAGTCTCAAAGGGTTAAAACCTGATAATGTGTTCTCTGTACCTTATATGATGAGGTGTCATTCAACTAATTACAGTGTCGCGTAGTTACCGTTCGGCCACCGTAGAGTGGTCTCATTCGGGTGGATAATATTTCCACGCACCCAATTATATTAGAATCCAAACATTAATTATAGGATCCTCAAAAATTTAATTAATGAAGCAACGGTTTCAACTCGCTGGTCTATTAATTAAAATTTTGCTGCTGATGATTGTTATTATCTTGTAAAGGCATGTATGGACTGCCCAAGCGTGGATTATGACAAGTTCCTGGCGGCTGCACTGTACTATGCAGCTAAGCTTTTTTGCAATGTGAGGTTTCTGAAGAGAGCCTCATACGTTGATATACTACGCGAAAGCGAAACGACAATTTGCAATGTACTCAAACTTATAAATACGTTCTGTAAATAAACAACACACATAGACAAGCAAATGAGATTAAGACGTTCATAGGAAATTTGTTTTGTATAAATTGAACGACACGGGAGCGCGGTGGCGTTACGGTAACCGGTTCTCATCAGATCACCGAAGCTAAGCAAACGTCCGGCCCGGAAATTGTGTATATTATCAACATATTTATGTTCCGCAGGTAACAAAGTATAGTATTTAACCCTTTATCCAACGTAACGGCCAAAACCGGCCAGCGCTATTCACAAAAAAATCACCATTCAGTTTTCATTATGTTTTCATTTTATTTCTTAAAAACATAGCTTATGACACCTCATTGGAACGAGCTCAACGAGGGGTCACAAGCTATGTTTTTGATGCAAAAATGAAAATATTTAGTTATTCAAGAATTTTGTTTGCAAGTGTCGTCTGCTTTTCGTGTTAGGTAAAGGGTTAAAAGCAACCGGAGATCCAGAGGAGTCGTAAACTTGAAAACTATCGAGGGAGGATGTTTATTGAGCCGTGTTCAGTTATAGGAGCACTAGACCCCTCCCCTAATATGCGCTATAGCACACACACACATCCCAACCTTCCCCACCCCACATGGTGGCACTAAAGTGAATAGCGCATAGACCCTCTACCTAACACGAAATGCAATCGACACATGTAAACAAACTTCTTGAATAACTAATTTGTTTCATTTTTGTGCGCAAAAACATAGCTTATGGCCAACATTCGAACGAGCTTGTTCCAATGAAGGGTCATAATCTATGTTTTTGAGACAGAAAATGAAAACAAAATGAAAATTGAATGGTGATTTTTGTGAATAGCTGGTCGGTTTGGACGTTAGGTTGGGTAAAGGTTTAAAAACTGCCATTTAATCTTTATGGGTATTTTAATCTCTGTTTATTGGAGACGCCGTTCAAGTTAAAATTATGCTCAACACCTTTGAATGTGTATTGAGAAGCATAAACGGAACATTTAAATTTTATTAATCCCACGTGATATATTTTTCCTGGAAATAATCAATTGTATTATATGCTAGCCTGTGAAATATCGCAAATTATCTAAAATATATTTCTAGATATCCATCGACTCAATGGATATCGAGGAATATCCCTCAGTCGCTTCCTAAATAACGTCACGGTACGCCGCATCACGTCGCACTGAAGGAATGATCCGCTGATCTTTGTTATTGTTTCGAAACGTACGCATTTGGGGTCGACTTGGGTTGAATATTGTCAAATAAAATGTCTCGTAACACTTTCAGGTCGAATATGATGAATTGTTTCAGTAGCTCCCTAAATGAGGCTACGCTTCGGCGTATGACGTCACCTTGAAATGTCGCCTTGAAGGAACTATCAGCAATCAGCAGCTTTTTGTTATTATCTTTAAACTGTTTACAGCCGAATTGGGCCGAATATTGCGCTTTAACCCTTTACCTAACATGAAAAGCAGACGACACTTGCAAAAAAAATTCTTGAATAACTAATTTTTTTTCATTTTTTGTCTCCAAAACATAGGTTATGACCCCTCATTGGAACGAGCTCGACGAGCTCGTTCCAATGAGGGGTCATAACCTATGTTTTTGAGACAAAAAATGAAAAAAATAATGAAAATTAATTGGCGATTTTTGAGAATAGCTCTGGTCGGTTTTGGCCGTTACGTTGGGTAAAGGGTTAAAATGTCACGTAGAATATAATAAAAATAAAATCTACGCTGTTTTAGCGAATACCGGGAAATACTACATTCCTGTGAACCTGAAAGTATGGCGCAAGCGCTCGTGAAAAATAAAACTTTCAGGTTCACACTCATGAGATAATTTCCGATATTCACTAAAACAGCGTACATATACTTTATCTAAAAAAAAACCAGCAAAACGATAGCTCACAAATTTTACAGGCAAAATTGAGAGACCAAGTATAATTAGCATTACAAAGTTATTGGCTGAAAGTCTAACGATGCTAACTATATCGAGTTAATCGATTGGTTAGTATAGTTTTCCGTGGACATTATTTACACCCGGCTCTATTGTTTTTTCGGAGTTGGTAAGTAATAGTTACCAACCAAGCTGGAGGTATTTATGGATTTGAACATCATGACTGCGTGCGGCGAGAACACCGGGCCGCTTCGTGGCGAGGTGTTATAGCACACAGGCAGGCTGTTCAAACTCATGACTACCGACAGCAGGGCTGGTATTTGACTCAGAAGTGATATTTAATATACAGTAGCGAGGGTGCTTACGGTGACTTTGACCGAGTGAACATGCCCGAGCTATTGTGTGTTCAGTATCACGAGCCGATATCGTGTAAATGACTTGTCACAGAGTTGTTTTAGACAAACAAAATACGCACAATCAGCAAGAAAGACTCAATATTAAGTCTCGACTGAATAAACTTAATTTGACATTTTTTTCTCATTCTTTTCAACACTTTCTTTGTTGAGTCAATAAAATCTCGCTGTTGTTAACCCTTTACCCAACGTAACGGCCAAAACCGGCCAGCGCTATTCTCAAAAATCGCTAATTAATTTTCATTATTTTTTCATTTTTTGTCTCAAAAACATAGGTTATGACCCCTCATTGGAACGAGCTCGTCGAGATCGTTCCAATGAGGGGTCATAACCTATGTTTTTGAGACAAAAAATGAAAAAAATTAGTTGTTCAAGAATTTTTTTTACAAGTGTCGTCTGCTTTTCATGTTAGGTAAAGGGTTAACGGAAAACGTCACTTTTATCGTTCTTTTTTTTCTATGTCTAAAACGTTGTATAATATCACCAGTTCAGAATAGTGCGTGAATGGATCCAGATATTTTAATACAGATCACTGAAATGTTTTCACGTATTTTTGTTTATGCCCCAATTCATTGCCTTTGTCCTCAAAGATATCCTTTATCGCCCAGGTGTTGCGGAGCTTGATTTGGGGTTATATTTGTTGAATACGGCACATGCTCTTATCAGCTCTTCGAAATATATCACTTCCTTCAACAAAAGAGTGACATCATAACTATGTGACGACACTATGTCCTTTATTCATTCAATAAAACGCGCGGACTCGGGTAATCTCAGCCGACGAGAGATATTCAAGTGACGTCACGTCAACTCTTGGTCCATTGTTCTATCGGGTAGTTTATAGAGAGTAACCGCTTGACTAGACTGGTTACGTGAAATAATTCATGAGAGGTGAGGGACGTTGTACAAAAACGAGAGCGCGAATGTGCACGAGTGTTTTACAATATAATCCCTCGCCTCGAATGAATTATCTCACATAACCAGCCCAGTCAAGGGATTACTCTGTTTATTACTTTTCATTAGTAACGATAATTATATTATTTAAAAAAAACAAAAAACAACAAAAACAATGAAGTCCCATTTACACCCACGGCAAAGCGTCTTCGTTTGCGCGAACGGATACATGACCCAATTGCTGATTGCATAATTCACTTGTTAAGTTATCGTTTATAATCAAACCGGGAGATCACAGTAAATCACACTTTGGAAAGTAATAAAAGTTTATTACTAACCTCAAAAAGACAAAGGAGCCAGGGTGTTAGCAACTTGAAGTATATGAGAGAACAATAGACTTGGTGTTCAAGTGGCGTATACCCGTGTCCGTACGATTTGTTGTTTGAACAAAGGACAGGGTGTTAGTAAGTTACCAAGCTGGCTGTTGGGATTTCAAGAATTTAATCAAGCTCTATCTTACTGTAATACCTCGCCGATTCGCAGCTTTATGTCACTCAGCGCTCAAGGCTGCTTGATCATTGATGAAGTACAATGAGAGAAAACATCGAAAATGTACAGTTGAAACTAGAAGTCCTGTCACAATTAGAGCAACACATTTTAGTTAGTTAATACACTCCTTACTGCAGAAGAATGAAATGGTCTGAAATACACTTGAGCATTGTTCTCTGCAATGCAACATATAAGGCGCTATTGGCGAAGTCAGTAGTGAAATCACGAAATGGACCGATCAAACAGAAAGAAACCACAGAGACTACAGTATGCGGAGTTTGGATTGCCACTACATCGATGTGGGTTAGATTTTTTACTTAGTAATTATTTACAGTTTCTGAGCACAAAACACTAAAAGCACTTGCAAACTATCATCACATGGACCACCGGTGGTCCATGTGATGAAAGTTTGCAAGTGTATCATACGTATTATATGTAAGATATAGTTTCGGCATTACATGTATCCCAGTAGAGGTTAGGAATGATGTTAATGATCTGTGTTTACTAGTACAGTATTATTCGGAATTGGGCCCGCTGCTCGTCTACAAGAATTGAGATACGATAATGGTGCAGTTTGATTGGGGACAAAAGTGCACTTACTCTGCACATTATTACTTCAAATTAGTTCATAATGTAGTGACAGAACTTCTAGTTTCAACGGCATGTGCAACACCATACATTACCATTCAATGGTGCTCCTAGTTTATGAAGAATATCCATAATATGCTGTCTCATAATTTCGTTGTCCACCAGTATGAGATGTCCACCATCTGTCATGCACTTGTTCTTGGCATCATCTTGATTTTGTATGGGAGTCAAACTGTATCTCAAGCAAAGTGTCATATCCGGATAAGTCCACAGTGCGTAGCCTTTGTTGCTGGGGCATGCAGTTCGAGATGCTGAAACAGTGCGAGCCAAATACTCTAAAACAAACACTTAGAAGAGAACTTGACTGAATGGAATTCCAATTGCAAAGAAATAAGATTCAAAATGGGAAAGGCCATTGACAAGCTGATATACATATATAATCACAACATTACACTTCCACTTTCAGTAATTATTAATTGTTGTACATCACTCTTCCAGCAGATTCTGAATGTAAACCAAACTATTAGTTGAATTAATTCCAACCTCTCAAAGTGAGTTGTCGTTAGTTCAGTTGTTGGTATCATTCAATCCCTAATGCCAGGCACTTCGATCCTCAATATCAGGCACGGATACTAGTAGTTTGCCCAGAAAACAAATTCCATATAAATGCCTTAAACTCATTTCCCAATCTCTATGGGTTGTTTATCCACAACATAGATTTATAAGACTGAGTAACTTGTGACGGGGGATCGATCCCGGTTCCGCTGCAGCAAATCACCCTGCCGGTGTACCACCACTCCAAATGAGCTAACCAGAAATTTACTAAAGAGCTTGTTTCATATAACTTGAATAGTTTTCAGTCCATTTTCAGCACAAGCATAGTAAGATATAAAATTGCACTCAAGCTTCTACACTTTCAGGAATCTCATGATAAGAGCTAGGAGCACACATCGAATTATAGTTATATTTTAAAAATGTTTTTATTTCTTTTTAGAAAGAATAAAGTGACTGCAAATGACGTCACGTATAAACAAGCCTGAAGATGTAACTTTAATAAGCCTGGGATAATCCACCTGTATTGGACTATAAAACACTGTGTTCATTTTGAATTTCGAGCTGATTTTCAAGCTCCTCGAATGGTGTTGAGCTTGCGTACATCTGTCCTCGGACGCGTACCTAGTCCCCTGGATTTCGAAAGCGTACTTCTGAGTGCCGTGGTATGTGAATGCTCTTAGCTTTTTGCGAGAAACTCGCAGTCCGACAGAAGTGTTTATCACGGTTTTTGTGTTTAGAGTTGGAAAGCGCTCTTACTCGGTCTCATCCGTCTGCGCAGCTCTTTCTATACAACTCGGTACACTGTCTAGGTTTCTGAGGTGTCAACCAAGATCTCTTTTTCAGCCGCTGGCATAGCCTGTAATTGCTTTTGCTGTGCAGAGTTTAGCGGTGTTTAGCCATTTCCCATCTGTCATAGTTTTGGGTATTGCCGTGCCCCTTGACAGCAAAGTGTAGCTGCTCGTATCTTTGATCGCAGATGTGAAATCAGTATCGGGTACAGCGCTGATTTTGTAGTATCTAGCGGTTCTGGGTCGAATATAAACTTGGACATGCTCGCCGGTTACTGTTCATGCGGGCTACC
The DNA here is from genome assembly GCA_031216915.1 of Pictodentalium vernedei. Taxonomy (NCBI): domain Eukaryota; kingdom Metazoa; phylum Mollusca; class Scaphopoda; order Dentaliida; family Dentaliidae; genus Pictodentalium; species Pictodentalium vernedei. The sequence goes on along the minus strand of CM062296.1, from coordinate 82,258,788 downwards.
GGCCATTCGAGAAATCAATTATGCTTCCTGGCTGTAGTCTTTGACAAGGTCTGGAACCCAAACAAATGGATGCCCTCTGATTAGAGGAGTTAGGTTTCCTCTTTCCACGGACAGAACAGTTTGTGTTATTCCTTTCTGGTGAGGCAGTCGTGCCTGCCTGTCTCTAATTTTGTAGCACAGCAGGCAATTTTTTCCCAAAATGTTGAAGGTCTGAACTTCATAATGACGTTCAAAGTGAAAGGTATATACAAATGTAAAATTAGCATCGCTAGCATTGGGTGCATAAATTTGAAATGAAAGAATAAAATCCCACCAGGTCAGATAACTAGAACGCAGTGTGTAAAGTTTCATAGCTGCGCAATATACAAATACAGAGACAATTGAACCACAAAATAGCGTTTTTAATGAAATATGTCAAAAATGGTGTAAACTTTGAAATGTCGTAAAAACATCAGAAATGGCAAAATAATCATAAACAGTTACCTCCTAATTTTATTTAGCTCTACAACACGCTATCATTTCATGGAATTATTTTCTTGTGGCTTTGATGCCAATAACTTCACCCGAAAATTCGGCCATAACCGTTGATAGTTTCCCATGTCGGTACCACTTTTCAGATATCGTTTTTATGGAGATTACACATCCGAAAGGTTAAACATGGGGGTGAGGGGTGGGGGGGGGGGGGGTGGGGTGGGGGGTTTATGTAGGTGTCTGATAGAGAAGTTGATATTAAACGATTTGATAACAACGTTAAACATGACTTTGTTTGCATTAAACGGTGGCTATAAGAAACCAAAGCCTAATTGTATAATTAGAAGTAACCATTAACAGGTGTGTTATGTTTGGTCAGCACACCTTTAAAAAAGTGGCTGTGGTAGGCTGAACAAAGAAAAAAAGGTTAATGATTGCTAAAAGTCAATTCAACTTCAGAAATAGGCTCAGTAAATGGGTGGATATACAGTGTTGTAAAAAGTGTGGTAAGACAGTGTTGCAAAAATTGTGAAACTGCAAACCCCTTCACCCAGTATCGGGAAGGTCAGAATGGTAATTTACAACAAGTGTGGAAAAACTGGAGACTTTACAAAATTGTGTAACCATTGTGGAATATGTGGAAGTTTAAAACGTGCAAATTAAAAATGTAAAAACAAAAATGGTGAATGTAATCACTGTGGAATTTGATATTGATTTTTATGAGATTTTGCAGAACAAAATTGAAAATATTTCATCTCTCTGGTAGATTAAATACAATTGGGAGAAATAATGACAGAAATAATGCATTAAATGAACAGATGCCACAACACAAACACCATACTATAGGGAGTCCTGTCCAAATTCAGCTACTGAAGCAAGGCCTGTCTAGGGCTGCACGGTATATCGATAAACCGATATATACCGGTATTCAAACCAATATCGATTGAATACCGGTGTAATTACAAAAATATCGGTTTATCCTCATTATTTATTTACCCACAATTTAATTTTCAAGATGTTTTGAGTATTTTAACAGTAGCCCCGAATGAATAATATTATTCCTTTACCCAAGGAATCGTTTGCATGTGCTCACTTAATAAACAATTTAAGGAGTTGAAAAAATAATTTTCAAAAATTTCAACAAAACTATATCATGTGACCCCTCATTGGAACGAGCTCGTTGAGCTCGTTCCAATGAGGGGTCACATGATATTGTTTTGTAGAAATTTTGGTGGAAAATCTGATAAACTAATTTTTAAAATAATAAATTTTGAAATCGTCTGCGTTGGGTAAATGTTTTTCGAACCGCATCATCAAGGCGTGCTAATTTGTTCCGACTGTGATGTCTCAAGTGTCGATTAATGTGGTACTAATGTTCATATATCTGAACAGTTTTCGATATACCGGTATACAGCGGTATCTTTTTGAATACCGATACCGGTATTCAGTTTTGAATATCGTGCAGCCCTAGGCCTGTCCAATTTGAAAAAAAATCAGAGCTAGGTCGATCTGAATTGAAAATGCTGAGGCGAGGCCTCTCCAAATGCAAAATACAGGGAGAAATCAAGTTCAAGCGAGAAATGGAAATAGGAATAACAATAGAAACGTGATAAATTACTAATAACAATAGAATGATACAGCAACAATTTGGGCAGTGCTCAAAATAACTTTTTTTCGTTGCGTAGCAAAATGCTACGTATTTCCAAAAAATGAATAGCATTTTGTAAAAATTACATAGCTATTTTTGTATACCAGAGTTATGTTATGCTGTTTTATATTGAATTCTTCTAAGTAGATAGAATAGTTTCATCCATTTCTGAGCATTTCCAAATGATCTGCAACACATGAAACATTTACAATGTTTTTTTAACTGAACTGCCTTTAAGGGATTTTTAATTTGATGGGCTTGTAGTTATTTTTAATGGACATTTTATGCAAAATGTTGTAAACAGGAAGTGTTTAAATCAACAGAACTCATCTTACATATGAAGTTGCTAATGATGCTTGATGGAGAGTTAATCTGAGTTATGCCTGGAATGTTCCACAATCAGAAGTAAAGCATCAGTGAACTAGTTTTCAAATTTGTTTGCAAATTTTCATTTACATTTTGCGATACAAGATAATCAACTGCAGCCTAATAGGCTGCAGTTGAGTATCTTGTATCGCAAAATGCTATACATAATTTAACATTGTGTAGCTTTTTTGCAAGTTTTGCATAGCAGAAAGCGACGCGACACCGTTTATTTTGAGCCCTGAATTTGGGAGAAACAAAGTTTTAAAATGCAGAAGTAAATTGAAACCAAAATGAGAATCAGAAAATATAAATTCACTGCCAAAACAAAAAGGAGGATGAAAGTTTGAGAACTATTAGACTAAAGACAAAAAACAAACTGTAAAACGTTCAATGGGAACATCTTCACTTGACAGTATAATGACTTTTATTGGGAAACAAAAGGCCAGAAATTTATTAGATTTGGGGCTCAGACGTCTTGCATTAGTACAAAACGTGAGGAGAACATAAAAAAGTAGACCCACATCATTGGTACATGTAGATTGAAATAAATTGCCCGGAGTTGGAGGAGACACACGTGACATAGTTTAACTCAGAGATTTGGTAAAATTTTATTTTAATATTTATGGAATATCTAAATTGCATGTATTTACTGTTTTAGGCGAGTTAAATAGGAGTATGATTCTAGGATTAGGTTGGATTATTGCAAATAATGGAAATATATATTGGGGTTTGAGAAAATTAAAACTAAAGGTCAGTTAATACCCGAAGTGAAGGATGTATTTGTGCCATGTCTGATAAGATTGGTAAATCATATAGAATTGAAACCACAAAGTGCATGCATGTGCACATGAAAAGCTGTTGAGGATATATGAATATTTGAATCAAATTATCTCATATGTCTAGGGTTAAACCATGGCTACATTAAACATAATAAACTGGTTATTCGTTAGTAATAGTGTAATGTATGGAAATGATAGTATACCTGTCAGGATCATGACTAGTACAAATAAACACTACCCACTAAAAATAGGATGTGCAAAAGGATTATTAGAACCATGGGAAGATGAAAGGTTAATTAATGTCAAATATATTGTGAAGTATAAGAGGCAATTACAGCGAAATGCAAGAGCCACAAGATAAACAGAATATATTGATGAAACTGACTAACAAATAATTAAAAGATTTATTTGCCCCAAAAGATAAAGATTTGGACAAAACTGATATAATATAATTTAATAAATTATAGCTACAATTTAGCTAAATTGTACTTACAATTTAATAAATTGTACCTACAATTTAATAAATTGCACCTGCAATTTAGCTAAATTGTACCTACAATTTAATTAATTGTAACTACAATTTAGCTAAATTGTAGATACAATTTAGCTAAATTGTAGCTACAATTTAGCGTCTGTGCTTTTTTTTATTGGTCATGCTAAATTGTCAAAACGGAGTAACTAATTTGTGATTGTCAAACAAATTATGACTGAGATTGCTGCAACTAATTCTCAGTCTGCAGTGTATGATTTGAATTTCCAGTTGTAGTGGGAGATGGAATGGGATGGGGTGGTCTGTGGTGTTTATTAGCCCTTTGAACCCGAACGGCCGCTTCTCCGGCCAGGAACATGATACGTCATGACGTCAATATATGGGAAGTTTGTTCAGTAAATATGTGGGGTAGACCAATGGATATTGTCAACGTGCAGCCCCGAGGCTGCACGTTGAAAATATTGATTGATCTACTCCAAATAATGAATATGGACTCTTCTAGTTGCTACCATTGAACTGGTGTGGAAGATACCACTAGTGTTCAAAGGGTTAAGACGGATGCACGATTAACGCTTCTAAAATGAATCATTAGCATTTTAAAATATAGCATCATTTTAACCAATTTAAGTCATAACTGGAAAATATAATTCTAGGGAATACAATTGTAAAAGTTTTATAGTATTTGCCCCTGATCAGATAAACACGTAACATTGTGTGCACTTGTTTCACCTGAGATTTTGCTCATAGTAAAGTACTACGTTCAGATTCTATCTATTCAAACCCAAGTTTTTGTTTGCGTACATTCTAACAGAGGATTTGTCGAATGCGTAAGTAAGTGCAATTCACCCACGAACAAATACACCAATTGAGTATAACTACAATACATCCATGAAAATAAGTACAATACACCCATGGCTGTAAGTACAATACTCATGAGTATTAGTAGAATACATTCAACATACACACCCATGGGTATAAGTGCACACAACTCTTGTGTATAAGTGCAATACACCCGGCGGTGAGAGTATCATACACCCATGAATATTTGTCCAAACCTCCCACGAGGTAAAGTACATCAATGAGTATAGGTAAATACAACCAGAGATTTACGTACACTGCACCCATGAATATAATTACAATGAACCCACTAGTACAATACGCCCATGACTGTAAGTATAATATACCCAGGGGTATAAGTAGCAGTCACCAATGAGTATCTGTACAATACACACATGAGTATGTGTCCAATACATCCATGAATATAAGTAAAATACATCGAAAAATATAAGTACAATACACCCATGAGTTTATGTAAGAATATATGAACAGCACCCTGATGAGTATAAGTACAGAACACTTAAGAGTATAAGTCCACGTCATACTGTAAGTACAATGCACCCAAAAATATAAATGGAATATGCACATGTGTGTGAGTACAATACACCCGGGTGTATAAGTACAACACACCCATGATTATAACTACACCACACTGAACATTATAAGTTCAATACACCCACCCAGGCGTATAAGTACAATACATTCATGAGTAGAAATATAATACACACATGTGTATTGGCCCAATCACCCAGGACTACAAGTATATGACACCCATGAGTTTAAATACACCATTCCCAATAACATAAGCGCAATACACCCAAGAATAAAAGTACAACACGCCCATGATTATAAATATAACATACCCAATACTCCCAAGTGTATAAGTAAAACATTTCCGGGAGTAATTAGAATGGCCTTGGAATGCTGGGGTCGAACAGCGCGCGACGTTACACGGAATGAAGGGTAATGCACCGTTGAATGCAATCGGGACCCCTCCCTTGTTCTGTTCCTTTTCAACTTACACACATGCCCTAAATGAAATCGGGACCCCTCCCTTGTTCTGTTCCTTGTCAACTTACACACAGGCTCTAAACGTTTCCTCCAATGGTATATGAAATTGTATGAGTGCTATGGTTCAAACGTTAGCGTGGCTGTGATTCAAACGTTAGATGGACGTCATTTGCTGTCGAAAAGAGCATCAGAGTAAACCCTGTTCCATTTGTGCTATTTAACTGGTAGAGTGCTGGGAGCCCATATTTGGGCTTTATTCTGAAGTGCCGTATTCCGAAGGCTCATATTCAGTGAATGTACTTTGTATTATCTTTGAAGTGATATTAATTAGTCTGTCAGGGTTTGCCTTGTTACAATTGATGGGAGAGTGCCCATAGGCACTCTCCCATCAATTGTAACCAGGCAAAGACATGTGCCCAAGATTTGATGGCCAAAAATAATTTAGCACTCTACCAGTTAATTGCCTTAAACAGACGGTTAGTAGTGTTAAAGGGCTGTTAGTAATTATATTTTTAAAACAGCGACAGGCTGAACAATATGGGTGAAGGACAAATGTGATTAATAGTAGAAGTAAACTCTGAAAGTGTAACCAGAAAAAATCTGACTCTGAAAGCCAGATAATTGATTACACAGGCACGTCAATATGTATGTTTGTGGCTGGTTGGTGATTAATTCAGAGAATCCAGTAAACACGCCATGTCAATATCAATGCAATATAACACAGTGTCAATGAAGCCTTTTCAATGAAAACGACAAAAAATGTTAAGATATTTCCATATTAGGGATGAGTGTGTACAAAACAGGTTTTTTTTTTGAACTGGAAGAAAAACAAATTATTGTAACCCGAGGTGTAAAATATGTCAACCCATCGTTTGTCAGTTGGGAGAAGTGCTATTTTTAAAAGGAACAATATTCCCCATTTTCTTAAAATGTTGACCAATTTGTATTCACTGTGGATAAATCCATTTTTTATTTACTGTAATGATACATTGCTTTCTCTATATTCGACCTATAACGTGTAATGGTGTTACACCAATTCATAGTCACGAGGATGTGGGCTAAAATAGCCAAACTTTCTCCGATAGTTTGCGATTGTTAAATGTATTTCTGACCAAGCTGCGAAGTGTTCCATCAACGTGCACTTAGTGACTCCACCCAAAGCGGGATGAAGGGCAATAAGGTGAGTCTCTTCTCTTTTGCGTGAAATCCACTGAAATCCTGCAAAACCCATTTTAACATGAAACAAAAACATTATGCAAATGGACACTTGTACTGAAATGGTTAACCGGATAATCGGTTTCAAACCAATTAGTTACTTAACCGATTAGAAAAACCGTCAACCGGTTATCCGAAATATCGACAGTGGTCGTCATTCCGCGTTTAAAACGTAGTAAATCTGCCACTTCTTTATGATAGATTACACATCGAAGCCGCGTTGTATATATTGAGAAATACTCGACTTTGGCGTTCACGGCTTCGTTAATGATCGGTAGTTTCCGTGAGTAATGAGTAACCGCTGAAACTACTCCGTAGTGCGTATACAAACGAACGTTGTCGAGTACTCGACAACGTTCGTTTGTATACATACTACGGAATAGATTGAGAATACTGCTTTCCAATTCCTATAGTTCTGATCGCATATTCGGTGAAATAATGGCCACGGATAACCGGATATTATCCGATTATAGCTCTCGGTTAGTCGATTACGAAAATGAGCCAACCGTTTCCTTACACGGGTGTCATGAAGGTCATACGACGATTTTACGTTTTTCATGAAATCACTCGAAATCATTCAGAAACACATCACCCAAATACAATCTCGCCCTAAACTGGAGTTAATGGATCATAAAGGTCATGTATCAGTTTCATCTTGCTTGCATAAAATCACTCGAGACTCTTCAAAACTAATTTTAATCAGAAAAATATCAGCCAAATACATTCTCTCCCTAACTGGGGCCAGGTTGCCAGGAGGGTCCTTTGGTAATTTTCTCTCTTATTGCATACAATCACCCAAAACAAATCAGACAAGACAATCACCCAAATTGATCCTCACCCTAACAAGCGTCAAGGGGTCATCAGGTGAGTGTCTTGGTCTTTTCATGAAATCATTTGAAATCTTTCTAACCTCACTTTAAAGCAGAAACACGTCACCCAAATTGATATTGGCCGTAATCGGGGTCCAAGTGTCATAATGGTCATATGACGAGTTTCATTTTTTGACCTAAAATCGCTTGAAATTGTTCAAAAACAATTCTAATGTAAAGCGTCATCAAACTGCCCCCCCCCCCCCCACCTCCCCCTCCCCATCCCTCCAACTGAAGGATAAAATAACGAATAACACATTTCAGGAAAAACCTATATATACTGATCATTTTGTCCCATCTCCTAATCGTTCACTTCTCAGGTGGGGGAGCAGTTTCCGATTAAAGGTAATGCAGTCAATGCAACTAATGATATTTATATGCGTACACTTAAAGAGAATTCAACACCTCTGTAAATAACCCCTTCCTCGCGACAGTTCCGCCAACCTACCAAACCTGGCAATACATACCCTAATATTCAACAACCTGAGGAACAAAGCCTCCAAAATTGAAAAAAACATGTCCAACGCCTGTCAAAACCTCCTCAGAGACTGATAGAAATCTTCTAAAAGGGGTGCCATGTTCCACCGTAAGATGTAGCGTACTTGTACAGTTAAAACTAGAAGTCCTGTCATGAAATGCGCACAAATAGCACGTCGATCTGCGCGTTAATCTACACGTTATGACCATAGTAAGGCTATCGAATTCTGTACATATGGCCTGTACAGAAGCAATGTTTCAGCCACTGGTAACTCGGAGGTCCATTAGCAGAAATATAGCCTGTGTTTGCTATGAGTAACCAGGAGAACCTGCCGTGCATTGGGTGCCATTCGATATGGCAATTGCGCGCAATTCTTACGCGCAATTAAGCCTAGATAAGCGCACAGTTCGTGACAGGACTTCTAGTTTTAACTGTAATAGACTTACTTCAATGTAAACTGTATTCTTCGTTATATTTTTGTTCCATTGTAACCAACACATGTAACTCCAACTAGTTATTCATTATTTTGTCATGTTCCAATGAGACTAAAATCCGACCCTTCGAATATTACCGTCTGACGTCACCATGCGAACTATTTGTAATTATTCCATTAAATTTCATTTTTGTACATTTTTTACAAGTGCCGGTATGGTTGTGGGTGGGATATTGTTGGAATATATACGTTATCGTGATGCATTAACGGTAACATGGTTCGAGGAGCGCGACTCGGAGCTTTTGTTCAACCTCGACGATTCGCGTCTCGGTTGAATATAAGCTCCGAGTCGCAAACCTCAGACCATGTTATTGTCAATTCATCACAGTAACTTAAAATTTGAAAACATCTCGCAGGACGATTACAATCAATACAGTTATTGATTTGGAGCTGTTAAGTCATGTATTATTCTTCCTCATTAATACGTGTCCCAACGATTTAATATATCCCTTCCTGTATTTTTATTAACCCTTTACCTAACGTAACGGACAAAACCGGCCAGCGCTATTCTCAAGAATCGCCAATTAATTTTCATTAATTTTTTCATTTTTTTTCTCAAAAACATAGGTTATGACCTCGTTCCAACGAGGGGTCATAACCTATGTTTTTGAGACAAAAAATGAAAAAAATTAGTTATTCAAGAATTATTTTTACAAGTGTCGTCTGCTTTTCAGGTTAGGTAAAGGGTTAAGAAGATCCACTGAAGAGGTTTGGAGAAGTAAATAAAGTTCCAGCTATGGGACGTAGTACTCAACCTGGAGGCCCATCCTTTAAAATATTCCGTGTGTCCCCCGACATTGTCCCATCAGGTTTGATAATTATTCTCCTGGCGGGCGGGGAATTATCGTTATTGAGAATACAAAGTTCACGCACTTTAGGCCATCAAAGAAAACGAACTACTGTCGCTCGCTCTCATGTTTGTGAGCAGGTACCAGGTAAGAGATACGAATTTGAAAATAAAGCAAACAACATATTATTTTTATTGGGGTTTAACGACACTTTCGACAGTTTTACGGGTATGGGCAGTCGGTGTACCCGAGAGAACCACCGAACAGCAGCAAGCAGCTGTGATATTTCCCAAAGTACTAACTCTGAGGTCGCAGAGTTAGCATTGGCTAGGGCCTTAGCGCCATTGTGCTCCAAAATGGGCTTTCAGAATTAAGTGCCTTGCCCAAGGACAAACACGCAATTACCGTGGTGGGGATCGAACCTTGGACGTTTCCGTTTACGTCCAATATCGTAACCACTGAGCCTAAATAATATATTACCTGTGATATCATAGCAGCCTCCGTTTTTATGTTGCACTGTTGGTACATTTATCTGTGTTTCTTTATCACATGTTGAGACATGATGCGCAGAGTTGTCTGGATAGTTCTGAAATAAATATTTCATGGTAAAAGTAACCAGTCAAAGGAGAGCAATGATTGAATCTTTTCTTTGAAACTTCCAAAATTTGATTAGATTTTTGTCTAAAAGGCAATTGCGCAGGCCTGGCATTCTTTGGGAGTGCAGGAGTGCTGCACGCCTAAAAAGGAGGACAATTTTTTGCACTCCTTGATTTTTTGGAATGCCAGACCTGTTTGGGACGGACTTTAAAATCTATCATCGTTTCGTCCCCTGAGCACATAGAACACATTGAAACTCAGGGGACGATTTGTCATAGTTGCAATGACCCATTCTGTGTGGCATTTTGATACATTTTGAGTAGCCACATAAGAATTGAATGCAACATTTTGAATAATGAGAAGATTTGTGTGTCAATTTTTCCACTATGTAGCTTCATGTAGAACAATTTTTCAGTCACAATATTAATACCTTGAAGTGAATACAACCAGAAATAGAATACAGGCTTTTGCATTGAAAATTACAGGTGCAATTGCACTCCCAAGCAAGCTGAGGAGGGCAATTGTTATGCACGTCTTAATTTTCTAGATTGCCAGGCCCGCAAACGAGAGCAATGATTGTATGCTTTCTTTGAAACTTCAAAAATTTAATTAGATTTTTGTCTAAAGGGCAATTGCGTAGAAGGCGAGAGTAGACATCAGTGAACGTTTTCTATAATCGGTTGGTCGTTACAGTTAAAACTAGAAGTCCTGTCCTGAAATGCGTACAAATAGCACGTCGATTTGCGCGTTAATCTACGCGTTATGACGATGGTAAGGCTATCAAATTCTGCACTAACGCCCTGTGCACAAGCAAAGTTTCAACCAATGGACCTCCGGGTAACCCGGAGGTCCATTGGCAGGAACATTGCTTGTGTTTGCTATGGGTAACAAGGATAACCTGCCATGCTTTGGGTGCCATTTGATATGGCAATTGCGCGCAATTCCTACGCGCAATTAATCCTAGATAAGCGCACAGTTCGTGACAGGACTTCTAGTTTTAACTGTATATTAATATGATTTGCGGAACCTCGAAAGTCCGTCATGGGAAGAGATTAATGGAAATACACTTATTGGGGTATCTGCTTTAGTAAAAGAGACAAAGAATATCAAAATTTCAAATATGTCCAATATTAATAAATATATAGAGGATATCTACGCTATTTTAGTGAATATCGTTAATCACAGTACAGTCGTCGTGGACTGGTCATGTGCCACACATGGCCTGATATGAGAAGCAATGAAACTGGAGAGGAATGGAAAATATTTGCCCTGATATGCGGAGCAATGAAACTGGAGAGGAATGAATCAATCCTCTCCAATTTCATTTATCCACATATCAGGCCAATATTTTTCCGGATACGGATTCATTCGTATATTCGATAACCTTTCGATGACGGAAACGCTCTAATCACGATGAAAATAAATCACCGGGTTCATGTCGGAACAGGGCAGGAAACAATTAACTCCGACAATGATCTTTGGTACATGGATTGCGTCTATTCAATTTATCCAATCAGAAGCCTTGACGTCCACTCTGCATGCGCAATGCGACAAGGTTAGCATCAGTCGGATGCAGTACATTTCAATTCAAAGTGTTCAACGTCAATCGTGCGTTTGCAGTAACCTGGCGTTGATCAACATATTAGCGAGTGATGACTGAGCAAAGAGAATGACGAAAGGGCGCAAAATCCCCGAAAGTAGAGAATCGGGAGACGTTATATTTCGTCCCACAATTTGGCGCATTAACCCTCATGATGCAAAGTGTTTTAGTCGTATATTGTATTCGCGGGAGTGTTCACCTTTGCGGAACCTCAGGACTGTAGATTTTTATTACCCGAGTGTCTGTGGGATTTGATCTCCGCTCGAAGCGAAATGTTTTTTTTTCTCAATTAACAAGGTTACAGGTTATGATACCTTGACCTCATACCGTCATACGTTCAGCTTTTAATTGAGAAGGTGCTGTGAGGGCGAGGTCCGCGACTGAAGCTACGCACCGGTGACAGGAATCATGCATTGTTTTGCCAGGGATTACGGGGCATCGTAGAATATTGATATATTTTATGAGCCGTCTAGCAAATCTAGCCATAATTCGGGGAGTACCGATATGGTACCGAGTACCTTTTGGTACTTGCCTTCTGGTACCAGTACCGTTAAAACCGACGGTACCGGTACTGGTACCGATCGACAAGCCTTGGAAAAGACCTGCTAAACGAAGTGTATTAACCCTTTACCCAACGAATCGCCCGCATCCGCCAACGTAATATGCAAATTCAGCAGCTGAAAAAATATTATTTTTCGAAAAATTTCAATAAAACCATATCATGTGACCCCTCTTTGGAACGAGCTCGGCGAGCTCGTTCCAAAGAGGGATCACATGATATGGTTTTGTTGAAATTTTTTGAAAAAATTTAAAGAATGATATTTAAAATAATAAATTTTGAAATCGTCTGCGTTGTGTAAAGGGTTAACAGTAATTAGGCGATTAATCTGTCATTGTATAAGTGCAACAACAGGTGTGTGTACCAACATCATTCAGCCTGATCATTTATTGAATGAGTGGCATATATTTTACTTGAGTGACCGCCCTTCCACCTACCGAACATTTCGTCAGAACTTTCGAGTTCTGTCGGATTTTTCTCTTGGATCAATTTCCGTTCACTCTTGAAATAATGCCAGTTAATTTTTCAGATCTCTATCAATTCATTTGGATCAGACAGAGAAGTATACCCGCCCGTTCCATTTACGTTCTGGCACAAAGGACTTTATTTCGCACTAAAATATGTAGAATGGCTAAAATGGGGCACCAGATAGTGTCGATCTTGCGTTCCATATGATAGAATTTTTCAGTGACGTGAGCACTGTGGGGAACAACAACGACGACGACGACACTGACAATCTCCACCGGGACATTTAGGCACCAGGCAGGACGAATTTGACGGGAATATTAGTCATGACCATAGCATAACCCATAGCAGCAAACAAGCCATAGCCGAAAAAGCGAAAGGCGAATATTCAAGGGTGGCAAAAATTCAGCTCTGGTTATTCGACAACTTCCACTAATTCAGGCTTGACAGTTGGGTCTGTGAGTGTGTGATTGCTACGAGAATCCAAATTACACCTGAACAATCCGGAGCATGGCACACCCGCTTTCTTGCACCCACACCACTTACTTCATCGGCTATTACACCCACAGCTGATCGAGTGCAAACGGCACGCCTTGTTGCAGTTGGTGTATGATTCCCACTTGTTATCGGCCAGCCCACTCTGTTGGAGGCAGCGAGTATCCTAACCATTCCCAACCATGTATGTATGTTCGGAGGGCATGCTAGTATGCGGCCCAAATAGTTGGTGGAAGGGGAGGAAGATGAATGCAGATTATTCCTGAATTATTGAGACTATTAAGCGGAAGACTCTCCTTTTTCCCAAGGCGGAAGAAGTTGAGTCACAACCTATGATAACATATGCCAGCAACACATATCCCTCTGACCGCGCCCACCCCCACACCCAACTCGGTGGCAATTGCTCAGGTTGAAGGGATTTGGTTGTTGCATAAAACTCCATGTTTATGTTCATTTCTGACTAATAGCGAGACGTTACATTAGCAAGTAAGTCGGTTCCAACAACTACGACGTTCGTTTCATTCTTCTTAGGTTCCATCAAGTCCAGTGCTGTCACGGGGCTCAGCACCTGTGGTTGCCTTCTTCGACTGGACACCGATGTGGGGTAATTTCTGAATTAACAGACAGATTGTTGGTGTTTTGTTCCGACAATTGGACAGAATATCTGATAGGAAGGTGTTTATTGGCAGTTCACATGTTGTTGATATGTGCGTACTTTCTACCCTTACAACTGCCCCCTTATTCCAAAATTTTGTTGACATTCACATTCATAGCCGTGAAATACAAAAAGGACACTGGACCCAAAATGGTTCGCATTATAAAGTGAAAGTGTGGTGCACGCTCTTCTATACATTTTATCAAAAACATACAGTGCGGGTGATTTTGGTGCAGCCTCATACTTGAGATATTTCTCCATTTCGGACTGGGACTGAATCAAACTCGCGATGGCACTGAAAAGCATCGTGGGTCGACTACCACTTCATTTCCCTCCACAAATTGTGATAGCCTGGGCGATAGAATTGATGCGATTGATTTCCCAGTGTCGGCGCGACGCAGCTTGATGTTGCCGGGGAGCTTTCCATAGAACCGTTTTTATACATCCATTACCACTGTAAAGGTCTAGACACAATTGTCTGATTTGTATGCCACAGTACCAGATGACAGTGAGACTGACTTCAGTGGGTGCTGGGAGGAGTTAATATTTTCCTTAATACGTTAACGTGTTAAATAATTCTGCGTTAACGAGTTAAATGACGTTAAATGTTAAAATGAAAAAAAAAATTAATAACTTCGGTAATTTTTATTGCGTACAGTTCTTCTCTTGAGTTCCAATGTACTGGAACATAATAGAACAAATTGGAACTCAGGCGACGAGTAGTTAATATAGTTCTCGCAGGTTATCGTAAATTCTAACATTCAGCTATGTTTTCATTTAAGAATACAATCGCTGCGGCCTTATCCAAAGAAAGAGACATTCACCGTTGCTCGAATACCAGTTCTCACATGGAAAATAGGCGTTCGGGTGAAGCTGGTTTGCGTATCGCCATATATCTGCGGGCAAACTTCGCCAACGTTGGCAGGAGGGCTTCATGGTCTCTCCACCAAATCAATGAGTCGTCTATAATTTACGGATATCTAAATTATTCGTGTTCTTCAATTTCGTCAAATGGGGTAAAATTCGAAGTCAACGGCACGCGCGACCCGGCTTGGGTAAGCACAAGATAAAGACGCAATGCTATATATTATACAATTACAGTCTTCAACCTTCAACGTTATTAACTTGGTTAAATTTTTTTAACGTTGTTAAAATAATTTAACACGTTAACGTTTGAAACGTTAACTGATCCCAGCCTGAGTGGGTGTCTATTACGAAACACAGAATGTCCTCTCAACCAGTCGAGCAGTTAGTTTTCGTCACTAATGTCATTTGATTGTGCGCTGTGACGAAGGTCCCGGTGTTGGCAACTGTGATCAGTGTGGACTCGAATAAACTTTTCAAGAGCACTGCATATCGGCAGCCGGAGAGAGAGAGAGAGAGAGAGAGGGAGAGAGAGAGAGAGAGAAGAGGGAGAGAGAGAGAGAGAGAGAGAGAGAAGAGGGAGAGAGAGGAGAGAGGAGAGAGAGGGGGGGGGGGGGGGTGGTGTGTGAACCCATTTCGCAATAGTGCTATCCGCTATTCCCCTCACACGTGCGAGGCGACTTGCTACCTTGGACATCGACATTAGGTACTGCTCTATGGGTTGATCGGAATCATCCAAGAACTTGTCAGGTCTTAGTATAGTGAAGAGTACCTTCTCCGAGAACGACTTGGAGTCATTAACGGGCAGTGTTCGGGGAAAAGTTTCCATCAGTTGAGGTTTTGATGGCCACACCTCGCGTAGGCCAAATGGCCACCAGTGTGGAAGATTGGAAATATCAGTCTTACAAAATACGTATGGAAGACCCAGAATCCGATGCGTTCCGCTCTCAGGAACAACAGCATGAGACTGATTTGTTTGTGATACTGCCTCCACAATTCTCCGGCTCGTCCATCCGCGGCATCTCAGAATGGTCATCAAGGCGATTTAACAAACTAATAATGTCAGGTTGAACAACAACATCCGCTGATGTGCATTTTCCAGCTGCGATATGCAACGTGTTGCGTTCACTCCACTTTATCAAGCAAGCAACTTTCTTCGATCAGAAGTTTGCTCATAGCAACTTTGGTCAGTAAATGGGCACAGGGCAGCCCTGGAGTAAGCGTGGCTACTAATCATGTGATGGATTTATCCTCCAACATAAACAGTGGCCCAAAGTTTATCAAGATCTAGAGCCCACTACTTCCAAATAAAACATAAAAAGGTGGAAGTGAAATTATCCAAGCCTCGTAGAGACTTTTGTCAGATCGACAGAGAAAAGTACTATCCCAACCGCCTTGGTACATTGAGGGTGACCAAAAGTAACCGGGAAAACGTTTAGTCCTTGTTTTTCACGTTTGGTTTGTGCTAATGTGAGAGCTGTATATATATGGTATTTACCTGTGAAGGATCGACAATTATAAAGGCCAACGATTTAATGTCAGCCTCTCATAAAGTTCCTCTTTTGTCACAATATAAATATAGCCAGCCCACAAAGGACACGGGTGGGGGGACCTCAGGCACATGCGTCAACTGAACTCCCAGTGGGAATCGGAAGACTTGGCATGGATCAGTGTTTTGGGAATGGATTCACCAAAATGAAGTAATCTTCCGTCATGATCAGATCAAACGTAATTGAGTGTGGGAATATTACCGAACTCGTCAGATCCAACAGCCAAGACTGCCAGTCAATCGTTTAGGTGACTCTACTTTTGGAGAGCCAGACGGGGCAATACACCACCACCCCCTCTCTCCAATTCTATGGAATGCATCTCTGCCATATATTGTGCGTACATTAGTTTGCATCATCGAAAAACAATATGTGTGAATCTAGCCAGCCTAGGCGATGGTCCCTTGTGAAGCTTAATTGAGGAATTATATTGCTGAACGTATCCGTAGTAGGAATAAAACATAAGCCCATTGAAAATTTCAGTTTGATCTCTCGATGTATATTTTCTGTGTATACAGACTGAAATTGACAACAACAATGGCAAGACAAAAGACCGCGGTCGGCATGCACTTACAGTGTGGCCACCTTGAAATGGTCACTTTCCACGGGTGGGTATTATTTTCACCGACGCAGTACTATTGGATTCCAAAACACTAATTACAGGGAACACCATAAAAAAAAATTAATGAACAAGGCACTGGTTACAACTCGGTGCTTCATTGATTAGAATTTTGCTGCTGATCATTTTTGTTTTCTGGTAAACGCATGCGTGGACATCACTGCCCACGCGTGGATTACGACCAATCCACAGCGACAGTATAGTATCAGAGAATTAGCTGTGGCTGTGGTGAGGCTTCTCTCGTTGCTCTGATTGGATATCTCATCAGTTGCCCGGCGATGTGGTGGAGCTATGACACCCTGCAAAACAGCTTTGGGTGAATCCAGTATATAACGAGTGTTTTTTGGGTACACAATAGTTTGGGGTTAATCGAATATCATCGAGAATTTTAGCAGCCGCTCTCGCGACAATACGCATGCGTTTATCGGTTTCCGTGGTACCACAAATCGTACAGTATTCTGTCAGACGACTGTACAAACACCACCACATTTTTAAACGGACCTCGAAATTGTGTTCTGCTCCTAGAATGCTTCATTGACTGTCTGTTTTAACTCTTTGAGGCTTTAATTATCCTGACGTTCAAACGTCACTGGGAATTCGGTTTCTTCAACGTTTTTCAAAATGCGATGTCAAACGTCGGAAAGTACAAATAACAAGATATTTTTCACATTAGTGATTATCTGATTGAGGGCTAGATTATTTTTGGTGATCTGAATTTGTTATTCAAAACTTGTTTTATGTCCAAATTATTGGAGAGTGCCCACAGGCACTCTCCAATAATTTGTAATAAAACAAATTTATATAAACAAAATATTAGTTGTGTTTGACTGAAAGTGAAATATAAGCAAGGAAACTGTTGGCTTTTACTCTGGTATCCTCATTTTTTGAAACCCCTAATAGTGGATACTAGCACTCAGCCAGTTAAGAAGTCTTGCCAGCTGGATTATATTAGTATTTAAAGCTGCGATAACATTTGGCTCAACGGTTGTCACTGAGCACTCTTCGGGAGAAAATAGGAATTGAGGTTAAAACTATAAAAAATCGAAAAATAATAACAAAACAAATGACCACAAAGTGTCAACGCGCTGATTGGTTTCGGACGTCATAAGACGTACAAAAGTATCAAAGGGTTAATGGTCGATGTTGTGAGTGACTTCATCGGCAAAATATGTTTCAAGAGTTTCTAATAATTCACAGAGAAAGCACTCATCGCTATTCTTCATGACAGTACACGACTCATTGAACACGAGAGATTTCTTATCTGCCACCGGTCGATCCCGGATGTTTCTCTGAAGGACTTCGCATGTCAATCATGTTGGTGATGGGTTTCTGCGACTAAATCAATTGCGCGCTCAACACGCATTGGCACTGATTCACTCCACTCGTCGTCATGTTTTCAACGATGTGCTTTGACGCTTTCAAGAAATGTCAATGTCTCAACCTCGGGCACTTGTCTTTTCCATTTTAAAAGTAGATTCAGTTGTCTGTCGACTTCCTGTCCACAGACAGGGCAGTTTGTCTTGAAATCGAATGCTGTTTGGTCGGAGTGTAGTTTTGACATTTTACAGGGAAATGTATTAGGGCTGCACGATATTCAAAACTGAATACCGGTATCGGTATTCAAAAAAATACCGCGGTATACCGGTATATCGAAAACTGTTCAGATATATGAACACAAGTACCACAATCGGGACTCGAGGCATCACAGTCGGAACGAATTAGCATGCCTTGATGATGTGGTTAAAAAAACCTTTACCCAACGCAGACGATATCAAAATTTATTATTTTCAAAATTAGTTTATCAGATTTTCCCAAAGATTTCAACAAAACTATATCACGTGACCCTTCATTGGAACGAGCTCAACGAGCTCGTTCCAATGAGGGGTCACGTGATATAGTTTTATTGAATTTTTTTTAATTTATTTTTTCAACTGCTGAATTTGTATATTACGAGGGCACAATCAGACGATTCCTTGGATAAAGGGATAATATTATTCATTCGGGGCTACAGTTAAAAAACTCAAGACATCTTGAAAATTAAATTGTGGGTAAATAAATAATGACGATAAACCGATATTTTTTGTAATTACACCGGTATTCAATCGATATTGGTTTGAATACCGGTATATATCGATTTATCGATATACCGTGCAGCCCTAAAATGTATCAATCATTCCGACATTACTACTCTTTCTTTTCTTGCTGTTTATGGCCAAGAATATTCTTGTAACAATCTTGGTGGATCTTGGGAACCAACAATACACTGCAAAAAATATAGGTTCTCTTTAGAACCAAAACTAGTTCTAATCTTGTCCCTGAGATGGAACCAGCTCTGTTTAAACAGTATTTATTTCAAATCAAATAAATTTATAAAGAATAACATTAAATATTAACAGAATTAAACATAAATTGAGGGGGTTTCAGTCGTAAGTTTAGAGCTTATACGAGGCTGTCTCAAATCATTATTAAGCAAAGGAGATATGAACAGTTGGCATATCGAACCAGTTTTGGTTCTACACAGAACCAAAACTGCTCCGATATGCCAACTGTTCATTACAAAATGTTTGGCGACTGCGTTGAATAAGCTCCAAGTTTACTGCTGAATCTACTTCAGTTCATGTAATATTCTGTTAAAATTGAATGATAATCTTGGTAAATGTATTTGACTTGAAATAAATACTGTTTAAATCTCAGGGACAAGATTAGAACCAGTATTGGTTCTAAAGAGATCCTATATTTTTTGCAGTGTAGGTTCATCTAACCTGACAAACAGATTATCGCTAAGCTTCATGCCTGTAGATATCAGTGCGTGTATGCCTCGGCTGTCAAGTGTCACCATTTGGGTAGGAGCTTGTAGTTCCCCAGCATTTGCAGCATTTCGCTATATATGTTTGTCAAAAGAAGCGAATTGTTAGACTTATTCCATGACACGAAGACTTAATGACAAGAAACTGATACAATGAATATCCAAAAACCTATTCAAAATGTTTCAGTGCAAACTGACGTGACAATTGTTACATATTCCTCGTTCCTTAAACAGCATTCATTATCAACCGGAAGGCGGAGTAAATCAACGGGAATAAGTAGGGGTTGTCACGTACCCTGTATGCAATGGGTGTAATTCATGTGAAAGAATCAGATCTAAATATGATATGTGGCTTGAATTAAACAGTATTACAAGAATACCAGAGAAAATGTGCTTGCTTCGTTGTCGCCGTAATGTGTCAAAGGAAGTAATTTATCTGCAAGCAATAACAAAAACAAAACATATTGACAACAAACCAAACGATAATAGGAAGATTTTACAAGAGAGTTAATTGCAATGAGATATCGACCTATTTCAATGACAACACACAGTCAACATTGATAGGTATGACAATGCCGAGCCATTTGCAGAACTTAAAACATCTACATGAATCCTTTTTGTGCACGATTTAGTGTTTATATTAATGTTTAAAATGACTCCAGAAAATCTCCATTATGAATTTGTCAAAGGGTGAATGAATCCATATTGCGACTGGACACAGTAGAAGAACAAATGTTACTAGGTCGATGAGAACCAGTTTTAGTGAAGAAATGATGTCTGAGCAGTTTTTAAAACATATTGTTGGGGTCTATGGTTTGAGAAATAAGACATAGAAAACGCGACCGTTAGCCTGGAACAATCGTCATTTTTTGAGGTCATTATATGACTTCATATCAATATCTGCAAAAACCGTTCGAAGTTCCCCTTTGAATGGATGTCTCTGGTTGACGAATTGTGTATTGAAGAACAATAATGAGTGCTGTTTATGTATGTTTCGCTGAAAAATTGTCACATCATCCCATTATTTCCATGATTGTGGGAAAGAAAAATAATAATAATAATAAGGGACTTTTATATAGCGTAAAATCACAAGCTGTGAAATAGTGTCAAATAGTGTGTCTTCTATATGGAAATATAATGTAACTCAGAAAGCTAAACTCGGATTTTAAGGGACTTTTCGTGACCCATCCGCGATGTTTTGACATAAATAAAATAAAAAAAAACTGTCTCTAATTTATATCCTTACCTTTCCCTAGTCATGTCTAATATGTTTTTACTATTAAATAAGTTAAAGATAAATAAAAAAAAAGTTGAGAATATGTAATTTTGCCAATGTATAAATATTCCTGCTACGCTGATAAAACCAAATGAAATGGTTCAAGTCTCCCAACGAAAACCTAATGTTCATGTCCGTCTCTAATCCTTTTTTCACACCTTGACAAAACGTTATGTTCAATTAAAACTGTATCTGAAGACACTAACGGGTCTGGTGCAAAAATGCATATAAACCTCGAATATTGGCCATACGATTTCAACTCTTTACCTACTCGAGTGGCAGACAACACTTGAAAAAAATAAATTTCTAAAATGCTCAATATTTTGACTAAAAAAAAATAGCTTATGACCCCATCATTGTGACGAACTCGTCATATGCTACAGTTAAAACTAGAAGTCCTGTCACGAATAGTGCGCTTATATAGGCTTAATTGCGCGTTGGAATTGCGCGCAATTTCCATATCGACTGGCATCCAAAGCACGGCAGGTTATCTTGGTTACTCATAGCAAACACATGCAATGTTTCTGCCAATGGACCTCCGGGTTACCCGGAGGTCCATTGGCTGAAACATTGCTTGTGCACAGGCCATATGTACAGAATTTGATAGCTTTACTTGGGCCATAACGCGTGCATTAACGCGCATATCAACGTGCTATGTGTGCGCATTTCATGACAGGACTTCTAGTTTTAACTGTATGCGTAAACAAAATGAACAAAACCATTTCATGTGAACCCGCATTGAAACGAGCTCTAGGAGATCGTTCCTATAAGGTGTCACATGATATGATATGATTTTGTTGACTGTTTTTGAGATATATGTTTTTTTCTACGGCAGAAATTATATATTACGCAGTCGGATGTGTCCGATTTTTTGGGACTAGAAGTTTCGGAAGTCTGTAGTGAAATTACTTTGGAAATGGTTTCTATACAAGTTAAGTCGTGTCTGCCTTCGGAATCCACTCCCCTTTACTCAACGCCAAATTGAAGAACTTTCTCATTCGGAACTTCATGAGAAGTTGAATACTCTCATGCCGTCCAATGTGACGTCATGTTTTGCTGGTTACCTGGACATGTTGGTATCTTCTGTTACACCAGACCAGACTGTGGAGCGAAACAGGCTTTAAACAAGCCAGTCACTAATTTTAAAATTCCTTTCAGTGATTCGAAACTACATATCAATAAGTACATCAAATCTGTGTGGCAGGCCAACTCCGACCAACTCTCGATGATACGTATCCTTCTAGTAACCTTGTAAGAAAAGATTATGTAATTCAGACACGATGACATATTGGTCATACAGTTAAAACTAGAAGTCATGTCACGAACTGTGAGCTTATCTAGGCTTAATTGCGCGTAGGAATTGCGCGCAGTTGCCATATCGAATTACATCCAAAGCATGGCAAGTTCTCCTGGTGACTCATAGCAAACACAGGCAATGTTTCTGCCACTGGCTGACACATTGCTTGTGCGCAGGCCATATGTACAGAATTTGATAGCCTTACTATGGCCATAACGCATAGATTAACGCGCAGATCGACGTGCTATTTGTGCGCATTTCATGATAGGACTTCTAGTTTTAACTGTACAAGACTTACACATTCCTTTTTGTCAGAGTTATACACAAGAGTGAGTACCTTGCCAACGGGTGTTGACAACGTACAGTTAAAACTAGAAGTCCTGTCATGAAATGCGCACGAATAGCACGTTAATATGCGCGTTAATGTACGCGTTATGGCCCAAGTAAAGCTATCAAATTCTGTACATATGGCCTGTGCACAAGCAATGTTTCAGCCAATGGACCTCCGGGTAACCCGGAGGTCCATTGGCAGAAACATTGCATGTGTTTGCTATGAATAACCAAGAGAACCTGCCGTGCATTGGATGCCATTCGATATAGCAATTGCGCGCAATTCCAACGCGCAATTAAGCCTAGATAAGCGCACTATTCGTGACAGGACTTCTAGTTTTAACTGTAGCACATTATTTTACATTGCACTGATTTCAATTATGTCTGAGGGTAGTAATACTTCACTGCAGGATCAATAAATCTAATTTATCATACGAGCCTGCATACAATTCTATCATTTCTGGACATAATCAACTTTTTTGATAAATTGTGGATACGCTTTATTATTTTAACCTCTCATCTATTCATATCTATTTGATGGGCTGATTGCCACAGTATTATTTAAACAATAGGATTCATGTTCTCATCACTGTTTTCTCTACTTATTTTTGTTTCTCATATTCTATCAAATACCATCAACGCGTCTTTATTTATCCCATGGACGCTAATGACGTGTTTTATAATCCATAGTTTTCACCGCCACGATGTTGGAGAGCTGACAGCGACTCGTCGTTACTCGGTGGTTCTCTCCGGGTACTCCGGCTTCCTCTACCCGTAAAATTGTCACCGACATGATGTGACCCTGGCTGTTAAAGTGTCGTTAAACCTTAATAAATAAATAAATAAATAAATAAATAAATAAATAAATAAACTCCGCCACGATATAGCCTCCGATGCTGATGTGGCGTAAAACATCAATAAATAAATACAGAAACCACCCCTAAGGTGCTAGAGTAATACACTATCCGTAAATGTAAACAAATTTAGTTGCGGTTGACCAACGAATACCATCTTAGCTTCGTTCGCTGGAGTCTATTTCTTCTATCTCAACCTTCATCACAAAAACCATAGATTGATAAAGTGAGGTGTAATAAATGGGCCAAACCAAGACCAGGCTGTAGCAGCATGTGAGGAGATGAGCCTGTGTACTAATGCACAATGTTTGCACAACACCTGCATCCCTTAAGCACAGACGGGTATTGGATGATACCTGCTGGAGGATAACTTTTATCGGATACCTATTGGAGGATTGCTTTTGGAGGATACATTTGTATCTATCCGAAGAGATAGTTTTGGTGCCTATATACCCCTGTAGGCATACACCACAACTGCTGACTGGAATATACCTATACCGGCCATAGTATGGCATAACACACCAGATGAATTAGTAGTATTAAGGGTTAACCCTTTACACAACGTAACGGCCAAAACCGGCCAGCGCGATTCTCAAAAATCTCGCCAATTAATTTTCATTATATTTTCAATTTTTGCCTCAAAAACATAGGTTATGACCCCTCGTTGGAAAGAGCTCGTCGAGCTCGTTCCAATGAGGGGTCATAACCTATTTTTGGAGTCAAAAAATGAAAACAGAATAGTTATTCAAGGATTTTGTTTGCAAGTGTCATGCTTTTCAAGTTAGGTAAAGGGTTAAGAAGAAACCAACCGATATATACCGCACTACTATAATACTGTACACGACAACGAAGCATAACACTACATAATCTTGCATTACGTACTGAATATTGTCACTGGACAACACAGAGTATTCTGTATGTTAGTGGTAGTAAGGGCTAACATTGAACCGTCGGGGGTAAAGACAGTACAGTTCCCCAATAGATAACCAGATATTACCCCAACCCAACAATACTGCACTATGCGACCATATGCATTACCCCGCCAATTTCGAGGGTTAATAGGCGCCCAACTGGGGTATATAACGCCTATACTATAAAACCCTATCAGAAAACTAGACTTCCCCACCAATCATCCGTCACATACCTATACTAAAATCTCAAGGCAATGTACATACATAACAATACATGCCATCCACATGCATGTATATATATTCCGTAGTACACTACATGTATATATGCACTGGGTATGCCACATGCCGGATCTAGCTGGACAGAGTCGAAGATTTGCACAGGAAAAAGTTGCTCCACCAAAGCTCATTCTTTTATGGGAATTTAACACTGGCGTCTCCATCAAAACTCCTGGTAATTTGCGTCGTTCGCGTTCATGATATACTACGGAAGTAGGTAGTTCTTTGGAGAGTGTAAAACATTTATTTATCCATCTTTCCCCCTGCCACCCCCCCCCCCCCCGCACACACAAATGCAAAACCTTACACACCCTCATACACATACATCCCTGGTCCCCAGCCTCGTTTAGCGAAGAAATGATGGCTTTTCAGTTGTTCCTGGTGACAAACGATGACAAGTTCCCACAAACTCGGGAAGACAAACCCTAACGCATTGTTTTCTTTTTTTTTTGGGGGGGGGGTGGGGGCAAGGAAATCCTTGTGGGAACGCACACACGGATGTCGAGGTTCTCACGATGTTTGGAAAGCAGACCCCCCACAACCCATCCCCACCCCCACGCTCACTCACATACACCTAAAATCTTGTATAACTGATTCTATGAGCAATTGTTGTTTATTATTTTGTTGTTGTTGATAAACTTGACAAAACTACTCACAAGACTCCTAACCCATTTTTTTGGAAGGACTCCATGAAAGCAAAGTCAATATTCTTTGAAACCCAAACACTATTCTCTAGGTTTTCAAAAAATCCTGCAGACAATCCTACTCTATGACACACAAAGATATATCATAGCATCTTCCCTTGAACATTTGAAGACGTGGAAATCAAGCAAATAACATCAATGAGGATCCATCTTCCACACTTTCGTCCACATGGCTTTCATTTTCACCCCCCCCCCCCCCCTCCTCCACGCACACACCGACTTGGAACAGACAGCCAAGCACACACTCCAACTGAGCTTCATCAACTTCAGGGTGACATTGGGAAGTGAACTGACCTTTCTGATGTAATTCGCTCTGAAAATGTCCGACGTTATGTTTGGTCGTCACAACATAGTATCGGCTTCGTGAACGAAACTCGTGATATAAACAGCATCTGAGTCTTTACTGTAACACCGGCTTACCCGTACTTCACGAAGATATATAAGCATTGCGTTTAATTCTTCTAACAAAAATCTGAAACAGTGTCCACTTGAGAAAGCAAATAATAAATAATTAATAATAATAAATAATTTATAAGCCTAAAATCCATAAAAGTGTTCTTTGGCTTTACAAAAACTAATGGAATGCCCGTTGGAAGAAATGTGTTTTCATGCTTTTCTTGAATGAATTTAGGTACTGATAGTTTTTATATGTTTTGGGAGTGAGTTCCACACAGTGGGGGCAGCCACAGAGTCACCTGCGGTCTTAAGTCTTGCCCTTGGCTGTGAGAGAAAAGTGTCATTGCCGGACCTTAAAGCTCGGGCTGGTTCATACCGATTTACTAGCTCAGGGAGGTAGGGTGGTGCGAGGCCGTGAAGGCTCTTAAAAACCAGCAGACACAGTTTATATTCGATTCTCCGGCATACTGGCAGCCAGTGCAGTTCCTTAAGGATAGGTGTTATGTGGCAAGTGTTTCTATTTCCAGTGACTACTCGAGCTGCACAGTTCTGTATATGCTGCAATTTTATAATGTGGGCATTTGTTGATCCAGAGAGCAGGGAGTTGCAGTAGTCGAGCCGAGTTGTCACAAAGGCATGTACGAGTTGTTCAGCTGTTTTGTTGTCTATTAAGTTCCTAATTTTGCTGATGTTTCTCAGATGAAATATGCCACCTGGCAGATGTGTCTGACATGTCTGTCAAGTGACAGGTTTTCATCGAAGAAAAAAGCCGAGGTTACGAACGGACTTGGTTGAGGAAATGCACACATTCTGGATGTGTAAATCAAGTTTGGGCAATTTAGACAATTGCTGTTGAGTTCCAAAAAAGATAATTTCAGTTTTGTCGTGGTTTAATTTCAAGAAATTAGCAGTCATCCAAGATTTTATTTCCAGAATGCACTGTTTGAATTTCTGCACGGAACAGGCAGCGCTATCTTTATAGAAATGGATGTATAGCTGTGTGTCGTCAGCATAACAATGAAACTTAAGCCCATGCTTTCTTATAATAGTTTATTATATCAAGTAACAGTAGTTTCTAATTCTAGAAGTATGTTTGAAGGCAACAAGATACATACTTATTTTTGTTTTCTAACTTAATATTTTGGAATCAGAGTTGATTCTAAAATCGATCCTGATCAAGATGTTGTTTCCGGTTTTTATTACACGCCTATTCTATGTAATCACCATCCACAGCAACGCTAAACAGTGCGGAAAATGGAAATCTGTTTCGCACATATGTGCGGAACGGAAATCGTCGAAGGACTACTTTCAAATAGAGGCAAAATGTCACTGAAATTTTCTACAAATCGTGCAACGCAATTATAATTTCAATGGTAGTAGTCAGTAGACACATAGAATCCACTACAATGGCAATAATTTAATCTTTGCTGAATAACGTCAGTTTTAATTGAGCTCCCCTACAGTTACAACTAGAAGCCCTGTCACGAATAGTGCGCTTATCTAGGCTTAATTGCGCGTTGGAATTGAGTGCAATTGCCGTATCAAATGGCATCCAAAGCACGGCAGGTTCTCCTGGTTACTCATAACAAACACATGCATTGTTTCTGCCAATGGACCTCCGGGTTACCCGGAGGTCCATTGGCTGAAACATTGCTTGTGCACAGGCCATATGTAGATAATTTGATAGCTTTACTTGGGCCATAACGCGTACATTAACGCGCATATCAACGTGCTATTTGTGCGCATTTCAGGACAGGACTTTTAGTTTTAACTGTATATTCGTTTTTTAAGCTATCTGTCGAATAAGCTACTGTGTAATTTGTTCAATGGGTGTATTCACCTCGCCTGGTATAGCTCTTGTTGTATGGGAAAAGCACTTCCTCCATATGATATTTTCAATCATGAAATCTCTTTCAGAACTCATATGTACCCTTCAAACCTTAGATATGCTGCTGCAATGCCTGATGGTTCCGCGACACAGTAGCTTGGTACATTGGAAGTCAGGGGACGAAATAGTAACACGGGTTCCCCTCGCATATTTGGTTGGCTATAAAATGTGTTCTTTTTGTTATAATTGCCAACTGAAATGCTCGAGTGTTCTTCTAATAATGTTTTTTTATAGTCTTAAAGGCCTGTAATAAGCACAGAACGACACACTTGTGCCATAGCCTGCGGCCTCTCGTAGTATCGTTTCGCACTGGCACTCGTTCCATATCGCTTAACCCTTTACCCAACGAATCGCGCGCATCCGCCCGCGTAATATGCAAATTCAGCAGCCGAAAAAATATTATTTTTCGAAAGATTTCAACAAAACCATATCATGTACCCCTCTTTGGAACGAGCTCGTTGAGCTCGTTCCAATGAGGGGTCACATGATATGGTTTAGTTGAAATATTTTGAAACAATTAAAAAAAATATATTTCAAATAATATATTTTGAAATCGTCTGCGCTGGGTAAAGGGTTAACCCATTCACACATGTGTGTCATTCCGTGTATTTCTGGGTCATCTCAACAGTCTTCATGCTTCCGTGTGCCAATGATGCTAGCTGCGCTGACAAAGTAGCACGGCTCCACGAATACATGATTTGGCAACCAAAAGTATACGTTGGGTTGGTTTCAATGGTTAATGTTCTTTATTATTTCAGTGAGTACTTTTTGATGTTTGTTGACACAGGCGAGACAGAATTCACGCTTTTTCAAGTAATCTATTAGCAACAGTTATAATCAGGGCTCTTTGTTATGGGTGAACTGAATAAACAGTTGATTCCTTTAGTCGGAGTTTTATCAGCATATCTCTTTACTACTTAACCCCCTGCACACTGATGTCAAAATATCCAGATTTGAAGTAGCCATTATTCCCATAATGCAACTGGGAATTTAACCAATTCAATGTTGTTTGACAGAGCTCATTGAGCTCTGTCAAACAAGACAGAATTGGTTAAATTTCTAGTTGCATTATGGGAAATATTTGCAGCCTGAACTTTAGATATTTCGACATCAGTGTGCAGGGGGTTAATCTTTTGATCTTCTTTAATATTTTTTTTAAATCCTTCTGGGCGATAGATGGATGGATGATGGATGGATGGATGGATGATTTATGTTTGCAGTGTGCATTCATGGCATGCAATATAATTACGTGGTAGTAAAAGCTACAAAAGATATACAAACAAACATAATGGAAGAGTACATAGCAGGGAGGTGCCATAACCAGATGGGATGTCTACCTGACAGCCCTCCCCCCCCCCCCCCTCTCCAAAAGTCATGAATATGAGACAATGTCGAAGGCAATGCCGGTTAATCAGAACATGTAATAATGAGTATTATGCTTATAAGGAAGGTTATTATTTGCTATTAGTTTATTTGGAGTGAACAAACAATGAGTAAATAATAATAGTAATAATTATTTTGTAAACGTTAATATTGTTGCACTTCTTATAATCTATATTTCTTATCATTTATTGTGTTTTTTGCAACTTATTTAATGGGGTTTAACGACACATTCGGCAGCCAGGGTCACCTCGTGTCTGCCAATTTTACGGGTGGAGAAAACTGGAGAAAACCACCGAACAACGGCGAGCAAATGTCAGACTCACCAACTTACTAACTCTGCAGGAGACAGCTTAGCATTGGTTGAAGACAAATGCACCATCCATGTTCAATGCGCCTTAGTACACAGCTATACCATGCAAAGCACTTGGGTAACCATTCATTAAGTGCCTTTTCAAAGGACACAATGCAGTTTTCACTGGCGGGGATCGGACGTGTACCTTTCGGCTTAAAGTTCAATGCCGTAACAACTAAGCCACCGCACGCCCTATTTTGCATATAAAATATTTAAAAGAGCAAATTAACCCTTTGAACTCTAGTGTTATCTTCCATGCCAGTCCAATGATAGCGATGAGAAGAGTCCATATTTATTATTGGGGGTAGACTAATCAGTATTTTCAACGTGCAGCCTTGGAGCTGCACGTTGAAAATATTGATTGGTCTACCCCACACATGTTCTGAAGAACCATCCTATACATTGACGTTATGACGTATCATGTTGCAGGCCGAAAAAACGACCGCTAGGGTTCAAGGGTTAATATTTAGTTAAATACGTACTTTAAGTACAACAAGGTACCTTCGACAATGCTTTAACATTGCAACTGGTGCCTTGTTGCACTCAAAAGAAGATACATTGTTAATTTGTTAACATTTGAAATCAGAGTACATTTGGCACTAAAAATTCCATATGACGCAAAGCAGTTTCTGGCCAACGTGAAACTAGTCTCCTTAATCAGATGGATGCAGTGAAAACATTTGGCACCGTCCACAAATTTTATTTTCAGTGTGAAACTGGTCTTCCTTCTCAGATACACGTTGTGAAAACACCTCTTCCGTTTAATCTGCCGTGCACTGATGTTGATGTATCATCATTTCAAGCCGCATATTTCCTAAAAGATCTCCAGGATATTAAAATATTTAAACACTAACAAATTCAATCAAAGTTCATTGAACTCTGTCACACTAAATTCAAAGTGGCATAATGCGAAAATATTATATCACATGAAACGTCGTTAATTTCGACGTAACAACCCATGTCTTATTTCCTGATTATCAACTGGCGTCTAATCGGCGCGTGGTCCCATAGCAGCAGCATTGTATTACTGTGCGTAGTTCACATGACGTCATTTACGACAACAGATGCAAGTAAAGCGCATTCATGACGTCATGGTGTGAAGCGTCTGAGCCAACGAACTGATTGTCGGTTGTTTTGGGAGAATTTAGTGACAATGAATTAAATAAAAAGAGTAAAAAATATTCGAAAATTCATGTGATATATAAAATCTTTAACTCGTGATGTTTGGATATAAGATTTTTTGAAACTCGTTTGATGAATTCGATTCACAGCTCGCCTAAAGGCTCGTTGTGAATCAAATTCATCAAACTCGTTTCAAAAAATCTTATATCCAAACATCACTCGTTTGAGATCCTCTATATTGCTTGCAATCAATTTTTACGTTGTGGATGGGTGCAATAGTGAAATTTATACTAACAAAATTAATTTGGCACCAGAACTACAACTCTTGGCACCAAACTTAGGAACAAGAAATATACTTTGGTCTCAAAAGCGTTGTGGTTTATTTTTGTTTTCGTTTTCGACAAAATCGCTGTTTAAAATCACGCCTATCATGTAATCTACGGGTAATAGATGGAATCGTGATTCTTTGGTACGTGTCAACTGAATTAATTATTAATAGTTCATCTATTTAATTGGAATCTTGTCAAAACATTTTTTTAATTTTTTTTTATCTTGTTTATTTTTTGGTAAGCCTTCTGGAAGATAATAAATAATTTGTAGTGAATAAACAGTGAGTAAATAATAATCACGAAATAATTTAGTAAACGTTAATAATGGCCTTTTACTTTATTTATTTATTATTAAGTAGCCAACTAATTTATTTATTTATTACTTTTAGATTTTTATTATCAATATTTTATCATTTGTGTTTTTTTGCAATTAAAATACATAAAAAAACCAGGAAATACTAAATTAAAATATTGTACTTTTAGTTTAAAAAGGCGCCATCTGCAGTGTTTTAGCCCTGTTGTACTCAAAGGAAGATACATGGTTAATTTGTTCAAATTTACAATCAGATTCCACCTGGCACTAAAATCTTTTATTTGGCAACACAAAATTCATTTGGCGCCGAATAAAAGTTTCGGGTAAGCATGGACACGGCTTCTAATTTCAGAATTTTTACATATGTGTTCATTGGTTACAGCATTGGGCGTCAAATCAAAAAGGTCCACTTTTCGATCCCCACCTAGGGTGACTGCGGCATTCTGTCCTTTGGGAAGACACTTAATCCCGATTGCCCACAGGGGGGGGGGGGGGGGGGAGGGGGGCATGGTACAGACGTGCACTAAGGCGGAAAACACTTCGATGGTGCACATGTCTTCAACCAATTTCAACCCTCCTTGTGTGAAATTAATACGTTGTAGATTCTGACAATTGCCCTCCGCTGTTCGGTAGTTCTCTCCGAGTATTCCTGTTTCTCCCACACGTAAGAGTATCCGATAAGAGATGGCCCAGGCTGTCGAAAGTGTCGTTAAACCCCAATAAAGATATTTGTGTACAGGAGGTAAAGAACATGATCATTGTTGGAAAGGGTTAATAACTCACCTTGAACAAGTAACGCCCATTGGAGCCGATCTCTGTTGTTTGCTTAGTTCTGATAATCGTATTGTGCATGTAACATTTCCTCTCTCTGGTATCGTAGGTAACAGCCAAGCATTTCCCCTGTCTCTCGCACAGCTTTCCACATCTCAAAATATTTGGAGTAGATATTTCATAATATGATAATGGAATTGTTTCTACATATCTACTCCATCCTAAATCAGCTGCGTACACCCGGTCAACAATTGTTATACAGATTAGTACCACAAAAAAAAGTTTTTGAAGTTTAACAAAAACGTTCTCTTTAAATATACCCATTTCTATGAACTTTGTTGCATGAGCATTGTTTCATCTTAAACGACTATTTCGTTTATAACGTCCTGGAATACAACTTCCACACTCGTTTAATGACAATCGATATCCACAAGCAATCACCTCGACAAACTATTACGGTTTTTTATAATCTTATTTTAAAGATTAGCAAACACAAGTTTTTTCTTGTATGTCTTAAATCGACGGCACATCTTCATAGCAAGCATAGTATCGGACTGGTTACTTTAGAAGCTGATTGGTGAACTATGCTCCACAGAGCATTTACAGTTTAATCACACAAACGGATCTATACAACTGGATTTCCAGAACGCTCATTGGTCACATATAGAAAAGTGTCTCAACCGGCGCCGCCATATAATATGGTGGGGGCGTGGTGGCGTTGCGTTAACCGGTTCTCGTCAGATCGCCGACTTTAAGCAACATCGAGCCCGATTAGTGCTTAGATGGGTGACCGTCTGAGCGATCGATTCGGACTCCCGCGTTGTGTCCTTGAGCAAGGCACTTCACCCGGATTGTCCACATGGGGGCACGATGACGCTGTGAACTAAGAGGTATTGCACGTCGATGGTGCGCATGGCTTCAACCAGTCTAACCCTGTATGTGCTGCTGTGCGAGTTACGATGTTGGGGAGCTGACAGCTGCTCGTCGTTGCTCGATGGTTCTTTCCGGGTACTCCGGCTTCCTCCACCCGTAAAACTGTCACCGATACGATTTGACCTTGGCTGTTAAAGTGTCGTTAAACCCTAATAAATAAATAAATAAATATTAGATGGGTGGCGAAAGTTTGCTATAATAATGCTCAGCTTCCAAATAAATTTTACGAACGCTCTAATTTTTTTGAAACCTCGCAATCGCCGACAGGTATTACAAGACCACGCCTTTATGATTGTGAGAGGTGAATATGTTGATAATGTACACATTTTCGCTACTGTACAAATGCAATACTTACAACATGTTTTGGTCATGATTGATTTAAAGAAAAACAAGTGCTCGGATTGAAAGATTGATACAGTGTTACCAGTTTTCGTGTTAGGTAGATACTATGACGTTTGTTTAACTGGTAGAGTGTCGGAAGTCCATATTTGGGCATTATTCGTGCAGGTACCCCAACTTAAAGGCTTCATGATGTGGCGGTGTATTTTATAGTAAGTTTGAAGTGAAATTAAACAGTCTGTGTGGATTTGCCTAGCTATAATTTATGGGAGAGTGCCTCTAGGCACTCTTCCATAAATTGTAACGAGGCAAAAATATATGAACAAATCTTGCTATCAAATAATAATTTAACACTCTACCAGTTACGTGAAATCCGTTTCGGTGTGACTATTGTCGCATGCATTTATAAGAGTGTTTAAAGTTAAACAATTATACGGGAGCTCGTGCACTCTCCCACATGACCCGCCAGAGGCGACCCGGCGACAGCGAGAAAATGGAAATGTGCGTATTTCCTATCCACGAATTCAATTACTGGACGTACTAAATGAAATAGTCTGTGTGGATTTGCCTAGCTATAACTTATAGAAGAATGCCAACGCTCCCATAAATCATAACGGAGTAAAATAGATGAACCAATTTTGATGTTAAATAATAAGTTAGTACTCCACCAGTTACCTGAAATCGGTTTCGATGTGACTATAGTCGCGTGCATTTATAGGAGTGTTAAAAGTTAAACAATTATACGGGAGCCCCTGCACTATCCCATCTGACCCGCCAGAGGCGATCCAGTGACAGCAAGAAAATACAAAAGTCCGTCTTTCCTTTCCAAAATTTCGATGACCAGGCAGGCGGTAACAATCAGTAATATACAAACCAACCAGTAATAGGCCATTCAGCTGATCATAACTTGAAACGGCACAATACTTATGAAAGTACATCACCATCCAATCCCAGGAGCGGTTACAAGCTGCCCGTACCTATGCAGATCTGATTCCCACTGAATTCCATTTAAAATACTTATGACAACACGCGCGCTTTAAAACTGCAGAGAGACAGTTTAATTTCGCTTCTGAAACCCTACCAGCATGTGAGGGTGTTTGATGGCACGTTGATATATATTTTATAACACCACCCAGAGTTGGGAATTTACGGAAGCCTATTAGCTTCACGTCGTTTTTAGTTATAAGCTACAATTTAGTGCCTGTACTTTTGTTGGTCAAGCTAAATTGTAGCTGCAATTTAACTGGCCAATTGGGTTCGTTGTTTTGTTTTCGCTGAAAATAGCCTGAATAATCTCGTTCTTTGAGATGCTTCACATTGTAGTTACAATTTATTAATTTATTAAATTGTAACTACAATTTAATAACTAAAAACGACGTGTAGCTAATAAGCTTCCGTAGGAATTCAATATACAACTCTGAAATCGAAAGTTTTATGATGATCACGGACATTTTGGTATTCCACCAGAAACAGATCTTCACAGTCATGTTTATCAGCATTCCACGTCGTAGTGATCAACCATCCAATTTCTGCAGCGTCAGACCAGTGGGTCAGTTGATTGGACAGACTTTGTGGAATCCTAAAAAGTGTCCGACAACAAATGATAAATGGAAGGTTAACACGTGAACTAATGGCATCTTGAAATGAGTGGAACTGGAAAGGCAGGAAAAAGCTCAGAGACTAGTCATAGGCTTAAGGAAGTCTGCACAGAAGTTGTTAAGTTGTTTGATTATTTCACAATTATAGAATTATTGAATTGTGAAAGAAGTTTTAAATATGAGATTTAGTACTGAAATGGTTAACCAGATAATCGGTTTGAAACCAGTTAGCTATTTAACCGGTTAAAAAAACTGTCAACCGGTTATCCGAAATATCGATAGTGATCGCCATTCCACGTTTAAAACGTAGTAAATCTGCCGCTTCTCCTTTGTGATAGATTACACATCGAAGCCGCGTTGTATATATTGAGAAATACTCGACTTTGGCGTTCAGTTTCCGTGAGTAATGAGTAACCGTAGCAACTATTCCGTAGAGTGTATACAAACGAACGTTGTCGAGTATTCGACAACGTTCGTTTGTACACACACTACGGAATAGTTTAAGAATACTGCTTTCCAATTCCTATAGTTTTGATCGCATATTCGGTGAAAGAATGGCCTCGGATATTATCAGGTTATAGCTCTCGGTTAGTCGGTTACGAAAATGAGCCAACCGTTTCGGCCCTAATGAGATTCTGTCACAAATAACACACTTTCATACAAAGATTTTGGTTTTGTAAAATAGAAACAGAAAAATGAGTAGTTGATTGCGAAGTAACATCAAGGCATGTGGTGCAACGTACTCCCCAACCTGCCCCCGATTTCCTGAAATATTACCTGATTGGCTAGCTTGTACACCTATTACACAAAACAATCGCCACAAACGTCAAGCATTATTCACAAACAATCACCATTCAAAAGTTATTTCTTTCATGTTTGCCTCATCGAAATGGTCGGAGCTGTTGATAAAAGTCGCAATGCAAATTCTATTTGTTTTCATTTTTTGCCTCAATCTGTAAAAGATCTCTTATGAATCACAGTTTGATGTTAAATTTCTGGACATAGTTCAATTAAATCAATTTGAGTCAAGGTTCACCAAAGCTCCAATCGATGCAAGTGAAGGTGTTTAAAATATTTTCACGACAAATCGTAACGATTCGCTTTATCACAATGTGTATTTTGAACTTTTGCTTTATTTATTTATTATTAATTAGTTAACTAATTTATTTATTTATTACTTTTAGATTTTTATGATCAATATTTTATCATTTGTGTTATTTTGCAATTAAAATACATAAAAAAAACCCGGGAAATACTAAATTAAAGTATTGTACTTTTAGTTTAGAAATGCGCCATCTGCAGTGTTTTAGCCCTGTTGTACCCAAAGGACGATACATGGTTAATTTGTTCACATTTACAATCAGATTCCACCTGGCACTAAAATCTTTTATTTGGCAACATAAAATTCATTTGGCGCCGAATAAAAGTTTCGGGTAAGCATGGACACGGCTTCTAATTTCAGAATTTTTACATCTGTCCTCTATTCATTCTTCATAAGAGGGTTAATTATTTGGGACATCGTTAATTAAAAAAAACACGTATTGTTCCGCTACCGGGGCACTCTTAATGAACATTTGGATACGCTGCCGATTTTGAAGCTGTAGAGGGACTACTAAGTGTTTTCAGAATAAACATCTGCAGTCAGTCTCCAACTGAAACAAATATTTTTAGGAGGGTATACTGGCTGTTCGTTGAATTAAAATGGAGGGAAAATTAAAATATCTTTGTTGAACACGAAACAAATTCAATGTACACTTTCAAGACAATAAAACGCATGCACCGAAGCGAAAACTAGATGACTGACCATCCGATTTAAAAGAGAAATAAACGTATATATTGTCACAGGTCAGACCGCATTGATCACAATATCGGTAGAAGGATGCCAATCATCTGCCTCTTTTACTGCCACGCCCACTTTATATATATATGGATGACTTCTATGTACGCTTGTATGCGAGAAAGTTTAATACAATTTATGACATACTTGAAACTCTTTTATCTGATTAATTGTTGGGAAGGGCTCTCTGAGCCCTTTCCAACCATCAATCAGATGATAGGTTTGATCTGCGCAGATAATCATCATAACAAAGGTGAAAATAGACGCAGCGTAAGGGTTAAACTGCTGAAGATTAAATTTGGGGTCAGAAATTCAGCCGTCGATAAAATAGAAATAAATCGACCCTTCATAGAGAATGAACTGAAGGATCAAATAACGATACAACAAAAAATAGAGGCAAAACCTGAAGAAGCTTGTGTCCCGAAATATAATTAGAGCCATCGGTCCGATCCAGTCCACTACTACCCACGAATCATGGTCCTGTGTTAAAATGGTTGTAGCTGCTATTCCACAAATGTTTCCTCATTTTATCTTACAATCAACGTGTATTTCGTCTGTATTAACTCCGCAATTGTCGTGTATACGACCCCCTGATACAGATGTTTGTATCAAGGGTCGGATACAAGCACGTTCCTTTCGCGTGAGTTACATTTTGTTTCTTTTTGTTCATCCGTACGAATAAATAGTTCCTTACATATCCGTCTACATTCTTGACTTATCCCCAATATATTGTAAGATAAAATGATTATTACCATTATGTGGATGTACAAAATATGAATCCGAGTCTCGCTCCGGGTTCTAAGGGTAGATCACGACACGTATTTGAGTCTCGCTCCGGGTTCTAAGGGTAGATCACTTCGACTCGTCGTGATCTGCCCTTATAACCCGGAGCTCGACTCGGATACATATTTTGTACATCCACATAATGGTAATAATCTCTATGAAACTGGATTCCAATTCCTGTTATATTGATTAATGATAGAGATGAGCGGTATTGGAATTTGGAGTTCTATATCGGTTTTGGGGACACATCGCGGTATAGGTTCGGTATGCATGCTTTGGCGATCTCGGAACATGTGTCATCAACATGCCATCATTAGGAGGTCCTCCTCACTATTGATAAATACAGATTATCTTGTATTACTGTTGAATGCTCCAGGTGAATAAATAGAGATTATCATGATAATGTGCATGTCCTGTGGTTTGTATCAGATTCGAGGTGGTGTCCAGAATGGGATCTCAACGAGCCTGCTTTGCCGGCGAGTTGTGATCCCATTTTTGGACACCACCGAGAATCAGATACAAATGACAGGTCATGCACATTATCATGATAATTCATTTATCTAACAATTCTGTCACATACACAGATTAAATCTTAACCCTTTTAACCAACGTAACGGCCAAAAGCGGCCAACGCTATTCTCAAAAATCGCCAGTTAATTTTCATTATTTTTTCATTTTTTGTCTCAAAAACATAGATTATGACCCCTCGTTGGAACGAGCTCGTCGAGCTTGTTCCAACGAGTGGTCATAACCTATGTTTTTGAGACAAAAAATGAAAACAATTAGTTATTCAAGAATTTTTTGTTTGCAAGTGTCGTCTGCTTTTCATGTTAGGTAAATGGTTAAATTATTTTTAAACATTTTTGGGACATGATGTTCGGCCGATCACTGAAACGCACATAGAATGTATCCATGTGCCTGTTACGATAGCCCGTAGCGCTACCGGAAACGAGTCGTCTATATGATACAGAATCAGAATGAGTCGTCAAAATGATACGGAATCGGAACACATCATGAGATACGTACCATTTCTCGTGGTTTTCAGGCCAAAATAAAGATAAATACCAGGGACAGTGATTTCTAGTCAAGTCTTGGCGGTCTGTTAAGG
This sequence comes from Pictodentalium vernedei, assembly GCA_031216915.1. Classification (NCBI taxonomy): domain Eukaryota; kingdom Metazoa; phylum Mollusca; class Scaphopoda; order Dentaliida; family Dentaliidae; genus Pictodentalium; species Pictodentalium vernedei. The sequence goes on along the minus strand of CM062296.1, from coordinate 82,220,336 downwards.
TAACCAGGACCTGACTAGAAAACACTGCTAACCATGTTGACATGAACAGGCTTTAGTCTATTGAAAATTCAAGACAATTTCCCAGGCTCTTAAGAGTTAATAAACCTGAAAAAAAATCAGTCAACCTTTTCATGAAAATGAATTCTTCTCTTCAACTGCTATCAAGCATCAACCAGGCATTGAAAGTAACGAATGTGGGAGAAATGGGAAATTCAGACAGTTTCGGTGTTCAATGGTGGGTTCGTTTCGGTTTTCGGTATCCACATGGCATCGGTTTCGGCTCGGTTTTTTCGATGTATTGCCCATTTTCGAACTAATGATCTGGAATTATGAGGGAAGAATCCATGGGACACACCAGAGAATCTGAGCACTAGGTGTAAATATCATCTCTGGCGAAATGGCAGATGTATGTGAATGTTCTATTATTAATACTTTATTAAGCAAACACATACTAACATGTTTACAGCTCGTTTAATAATGGCGCAGACATGGTTTCCCTCCAGAGGAAGCTATGAAAGAACAAAAAAAAAAAAAAAAAAATAGTATGGAATATTACTGAGTGCGATCGGACTAGTCGGCAAGAATATAAGATAGGCGAACGACCCCCTATCAGGTATTGATGTTAAGTAAGAGCCACTGCAAGTTGTGCTGCACTCACGTTCCGCGTGTTTATTGCACCTTCGTCGAGCGAGTTCCAGTCTAATATGGCTATATAAGTCCCAAGTAACAACAAATTATTATATATTTTCGTATTACATTGTATATTTGTAAAACACTTATGGTGGATTATTTGGAGACAAATAACGCCTTTTTCGCTAACAAAATACGAAACCTTTGCAGTGCGGATTCTACGTTTGGTGTTCCGGTTCGGTTTTAGAAAGTCGGATGCAGTTACGGCCGACAATAACTTCACCACAACGTTAAACGAAAATATCAGTCTCACTCCTTTCCAGCAATCTTGTTGGGTCTTAAAGTCTCTGAACATAATTATTAGTAATATGACCGGGGTGTCTGCTGTTGAAGTCCACTCATACGAACCAGTTGTGCTAGAGTTTTGATTTCGCGAACAGTGCCGATTCTGGCACGCTCTGAAGTTTTCATAGTTTGTATTCTTGATAAATCAATGTGAATCAAAGCTACCGTCAAAAGTTCTATGACTGCATTGTGCACTATTTTGAAATAAGTGCACTTTTGTCACTGCAAACTGCACCATTGGCGTAACTCAGTTCCTGTAGATAAATAACCTGCCCAACTCTGTACCATGCTGTACTAGAGATCATTAACATCACTTCTTACCCTTTGTGTAATAATGTAGATATATTTTTAAAATTCGACTGCATGTGCAGAATTAAGAGCATGGATTAATACTTAATAGTTGCGCCATATAGTACTCACTCGAAATGTGTTTATAATGTTGAAAACAACAAAAGAATCTGCAAGCTTGCATCACAGGGACCACCGGGTGCAACCCGGTGGTCCATGTGATGAAAGTTTGTAAGTGCTTCTTGTGTTTTGTCCTCAGAAATTGTAAATAACTACTAAGTGAAAAATCTATCCCACACCGATTTAGTGGTAATCCACTCTCCACATACTGTAGCCACAATATTTTCTTTCCATTTGATCGGTTCAGTTTGTGATTTCACTACCGACCCCGCTAATAGCGTATTATATTGTGACGGGGTTGATTTGGATGAATCCATTTATTTATTTATTGGGCTATAACGACACTTTTACCAACCAGGGTCACCTCGTGACGAACAGTTTTATGGGTGGAGGAAGCCGAAGTATCCCGAGATAACTACCTAGCAACAGCATGCAACTGTCCGGCTCTCCAACGTACTAACTCCACACAAGCAGGGTTTGCAATGGTTGAAGACAAGTGCACCATCGACGTGCAGAACGCCTTCGTACACAACGCCACCGTGCCCAACGTGGGCAACTGTGTTTAAGTTTCTTGGCCAAGGACACAACTCGGTTGCCGCAGGTGGGATTCGAACCGAAGATGTTTCGGCTTGCAGATTGCATGTCAACCTCCTGAGCGGGCGAATAAATGTTTTCGGAGTAGAACTTGTTAATATCCAGCAGTATTACGCTGATCTACTTAAATTAGTACACTTCCAAGGTTATATTTTGACAATAATTTGATAATTTTTTTGCCTCATTTAAACATCTTAAACACAAATTGCTTCGTTGATTTATTTTGAAGTATAGCTTTCCACAATTTTGCAGATTATTCCTAAAGTTATAGAGAACGTAAGTGTCATTGGTTAATATCAATAACTGTACCAATGAAAGTCTGTAATTAAAATTAGTTATTTCGTTCAATATAGTAATGTTACTGACAGTCTGTTGGTTACAGTATATGTCGCGGCCGTTTAAAATCACTCAAGTTGTGGTCTCAGGAACCTACAAGTTCGCTTGACTGCTCTCACTTCTTCAACGACTAATGTAACTAATAATATTGCCCACATAGCAATACAATATTCTATTTACTGTGTCGGATTTACAATATAACGGCATATGCTATTTAAAATTTCTGTAATTGAGTATGCGTGTCTGGTGGGAATCAGACAATGGTTACTATCCTGGAACAGTATTATTGGACACCAGAGTGTGTACCCTATGTTTTTTGGCCCCTGGTCATTTCAGTTTGTTCAAGACGTATGTCATTGTATACCTTTCTCCTCTCCGAGGGATTAATTTCTGATTTTCAAGTGGGAATTAAATATGCGGTTGAGGCACTTGTGTTAGTTTTATAAGTTGTGAAAAATAGTCACAGCATTCTGCATGTACAGTAGGTTGTTTAAATATTTAAATATTATTTGGTTAAATATCAAACTATTTGTTACTTAGAACTTTGCCGTTTTGACATCAGAGTGCAGAGGGGTTAATTGCTTTTTCCTTTGGGCAAATTTTGTTAATTCCTTATTCAGTCGATTCTTATCATTTGCACACTCGTTAATAGTTCTAATAACAACGTTAAATGTATATAATCTTCATTAGTGCTGAAACGGTTAAGGGGTTTCCTTGATCGACTAATCACGAGGATTAACCTTGGTTAACCGATTAAGCACATGGATTAACCTTGGTTAACCGCTTAATCACTTGTCCAAATAGATATCTGAATAATTGCCATACCGTTGATGATTTACAGCATGAACCCTTTACCCAACGTAACAATCAAAACCGACTAGGCCTATATACAAAAATCTCAATTCAAATTTATTATATTTTCAATTTTTGTCTCAAAAACATAGCTTATGACCCTTCATTGGAACGGTCTCGTTGAGCTCTTTCCAATGAGGGGTCATAAGCTATGCCTTTGAGACAAAACTTGAAAATGTTTAGTAATTCATGAATTTATTTTGCAAGTATCGTCTCCTACCCGCAATGAGTAAAGGGTTATTTATTTTGCAAGTATCGTCTGCTACCCGCAATGGGTAAAGGGTTGGGAATGACCATTTCAAGCGACTGGTACAGTATGATGATCATGCAAGTAAACAAGTATGTCGGCAAGTAACATGCATGCTTTACTCTGTTCATATAATTGATGTGAGTCATTGTGACAATGTCTGCCTGTTTTGGAGCAAGTTTGTTCCTTTGTTAGCCCATATAATACAGCTGTTCAAAAGTAACGTTTAATCGATCAATTACTTTTCGGATCGATCAAGATGTTGATCATTGATTAATCGATTAATCGGTTAAACCGTTTCAACTCTAATCTTCATAAACCAAACCATTTACCAAACGTATATCTAACCAGTCTCACAACTTTGGTCTGCCAGATACATAGATAGAGGATATTCACGAAAATTTGATGAATACCGAAAATATCTCGTGAGTGGCTACAAAGAAATATGAGGATCTTCACGAGCGACGCAGTGAAATTTTCGTGAATTTTCTTTTTATTTAATGCTCTACGACTACAAACTCTCCAATTTGTGGCCTTTATTTGCCATTAAGGCGCAAAATTTATGTGCCGAACCGGCGTCCATACAAAAATTACAACAACCAAACTCCAACCATTGGAATGTGTGAATATCCGCACAAAAAGTAGTCCCGTCTTATTTCTCCCCTAAATTTACGATTTACCAAGGCTGGCGAATTTAAATAATCGCAATGTGTTTCGAAGAAATAGAACAATAACAAAAAACACCACTTTCTTATTTTCAATAACAAGACACGTCATTTTATTTTTTTTTGAACTCAATGCACTGAAGACGTGTGAAGTTGAACTGAAGAAATTTGAAAGTGATTTCGGCTTTTCGCTGGAAGGTGAATGAGAAAGTCAAACATGTGGGTCAATAAAGCTTTAGAGTTGGAGAGATGTCAGTAGAATTTGTCGAAATATTTCAAGATGATATTTTTCTTTTAGTTTGTTGCCGCGATTCGGTCTTGATTTACAAATATTGTATTTATGAAATCCAGACCCACTGTTGTATAGTTATATCATAACGTGATCACGATCTTTAACCATTTATTAAGTAGATCTTGTTCGGTTAGACATTCGGGACTTTGACAATGGAAAACCATTTGATAACGAGCTCCGTCCAACGAGACAAGAGACGTTTATCTCTCTTGTAATTCCTGTCATCGTTAAAAGTGACAACATTCTCCAAACCCGTTTTAATTGAAGAATAACAATAAAAACATGTCATTTTTAATCTCGGCCTATTTGCCATGATCGAATTTACATGGGTGTTCGATTCGTGACTCGGGTGACGTAAGGTGACTCCGGTGACGTAAGTGTCCATAGGAGAGAAGGGAGATCATTCAGTTTTATTCTGAAAGTGTGACGAAATTAAGTGACAGAAGAAACAAGCACTTTTTAAAATTGAACATACAGTACGTGGAGAGTGTATTATCAGTAAATCACCCGCAGAGTGGAAATTCCACCCAAGCAATTATTGCAAATTTGTCGCAATGCATAACCAGCACAAGCAAAGTTTCAGCCAATGGACCTCCGGGTAAACCCGGAGGTCCATTGGCTGAAACATTGCTTGTGTGTTTTGTCGATATATATAACATTTGAAAGTAATAGCTTGGGTGATAACTCCACCCGCGGGTGATTTAGTTACAATCCACTCTCCACGTACTGTATGTTCCATTTGTTAATCAGAAAACCGCGGTTTTTGCTGTAAACTTGAATGAATCTTTCATCGTTTCTACACGTGATATACATCATGAACGAGGTATATACCGCGATCTAAAGCACTGCATTTTGAAGGTACAGTAATCGACCTACACTACAGTGCGACGTTTTATTTCAGTTCAAAAGCCACCCCGATCCGTTTACTGTGATTGTGACATTCTACAAATCTTGAGACAAAATATCAGACTGGAAAATAACACACATTTGGAAGGAACATTCCAATCTCTAAACTTATGAGGACAGAAGAAAACGTGGAACGAAATCAAGAAGGTGGGTGATCAATATTTATCTTACAACCGTTACCGTAGAAAACAATGACGGAGTGTGTTCAATCAATGATTCGAACGGTTCGGACCTGCGCGCGCGTAGCGTGGATACAGACATGTTCAAATTGGACCACTTACGGCAATTAGAACGCTAAAGGGAATTTATCTGAGACTAGAGCACAAAACCGATGGGTTTTCAGCCAGTCAAATTACAAGTTCAGAAAGAACAACGGAATCAGATTTAACTCACGAATTGCAAATGAAATTAGAATGTTTTCTTTTCTGGAACTCTCTAAAGCTTTGCAGTGCACAGGGTTAGTTATTCAGTTAATAATATTTTTTTATAACCAAAAAGTGTGACATACCTTGTGCAATGCATAAGGTTAGTTGGACTTGTGGGTTATAAAAAATGGTACCTGCCATATCACACATTTTCCCATAATGCATCTAAGCAGTTAGCCCACTGAGTACTAGGGCTGCACGATATTCAAAACAGAATACCGGTATCGGTATTCAAAAAAAATATCGCGGTATACCGGTATATCGAAAACGGTTCAGATATCTGAAAATAAGTACCACAATCGAGACATGAGGCATCACAGTCAGAACGAATCAGCATGCCTTGATGATGCGGATCGAAAAACCTTTGCACAACGCAGACAATATCAAAATTTATTATTTTAAATCAAACTTTTCCAAAAAATTCTACAAAACAATATCATGTGACCCCTCACTGGAACGAGCTCGTTGAGCTCGTTCCAATGAGGGGGTCGCATGATATTGTTTTGTTGAAATTTTTTGAAAATTATATTTTCAACTGCTGAATTGGTATATTACGTGGGCACGTGTGGACGATTCCTTGGGTAAAGCGATAATATTATTAATTCTGAGCTACAGTTAAAAAACTCAAGATAACTTGAAAATTAAATTGTGGGTAAATAAATAATGACGATAAACCGATATTTTTTGTAATTTCACCGGTATTCAATCGATATTGGTCTGAATACCGGTATATATCGGTTTATCGAAATACCGTGCAGCTCTACTGAGTACTGTTTGAAATGTCATCTCTATATCTTTTATGTGTAACAGGCTATTAATTGAAAAAAGAATACCTTTTCATTTTGGAATTCACTGAAAAATACACAGAGGATATCTATGTTGTTTTAGTGAATATCGGGAATTATCTCATGAGTGTTGAATTGAAAGTTTTATTTTTCAAAAGCACTTGCGCGAGTGAAACATAATACTTTCAGGTCCACACTAAAAAAATTCGCGATATTCACTAAAACAGTGTAGATTTTATTTTTATTATATGCTTTGTGGCATTTTACTGCTCAACATTCAGCCCAATTTGACTGCAAACAGTTTCAAGACAATAACAAAAAAGCTGCTGATGGTTTCGCCAAGGCGACGTTCAAGGCGACGCCATGCGCCGAATCGTAACGTCATTTATAAAGCTTCTGAAAATATTCATAGTGTGAACTGAAAAAAATATTTTTCATTCGCGCAAACGCTCGTAAAAAATAAAACTTTCAGGTCCGTACTCATGAGACAATTCCATATAATGACTAAAATAGAGTAGATGTTATTTTTTATTATATGCTACGAGACATTTTATTATAAAATATTCAGCCCAAATCGACCTCAAATGCGTACTTTAAAAACAATAACAAAGATCAGCTGATCGTTCCTTTAAGGCGACGTGATGCGGCATAGCATGACGTCATATAAGAAGCTACTGAGGGATATTCCTCGATATTCATCCAGGATATCGAGAGTTATCTTTTAGATAATTTGCGATAATTCATAATTCATAATTCATAGGCTAGCATATCATAATTTCCACAATGCATTCCAATGGGATAACATAAGTTGAATTTAAACGTTTTGTGAGAATAGTATTGACTGGTTTGGGCCATTACGTTGGGTGTAGAGTTGCTATAGATGATATTTATACTAAGGCTGTACATTCCACAGTTACGCAATTAACCCTTTACCAAACGTAACGGCCAAAACCGACAATGTGTCTCAAAAACTTAGGTTATGACCCCTCGTTGGAACGAGCTCGCAGAGCTCGTTCCAATGAGGGGTCATAAGCTATGTTTTTTGAGACAAAAAATGAAAAAAAATTAGTTACTCAAGAATTTGTTTTTGCAAGTGTCGTCTGCTTTTCATGTTAGGTGAAGGGTTAATAATTATTTTTTTATAACCAATAAAATTTGAATAATCCTGTGCGATGCAAGAAATGTAATGCACAGAGTTAGTCAAACTTTCTGACTATAAAAATTTGGTAACTGCCATATCACACACTACATGTAAATGTACACTCACTCATGCACTGCACAGAGTTAGTCGCACAATAGGGATGGTCTTATTTATAACCGGGAAGAAAAGAGTGACTAACGCTTTGCATTGCACAAAGTTAGTTGGTACGCTAACATAAACTAAGTATTAAACTTATTAACCAAGACATTGCACAGGATTAGTGATATCCTGCCATATCACACACTATATGGCAATATACACTAACTCAGGCTGTAAAAATGCGAAGAATAGTTGTTAACATGTTACAAAGGATGCAGTATTGTATTCAAGGCACTAATTTCTGGACTTTTTAAAAGTGAATTCCAAAAATGAAAACATTATATTTTCAATTAGCTTCTTGTTCTATGTGTTCGCAGTACTGTTCTTATAGTATAACATTTAACAAAGTGGGCCATTAGACATTACATGTATGTACCTTTCAATAATAACAGATTATTGCCTTTTATTGCTACTGCAATCTGGCGATACAGTAGAACCTAGAAGTGTTGTGTCTGTATTATGCATTATCTTGAAGTAATAGCGCGCAGAGTAAGTGGGCGTTTTTCCCTGTCAAAGTGCTCCATTAGCGTAACTTAACTTCAGCAGAAAAACACCGTGCCTAAATCTGTACAAGTCTATACTAATAAATAGATATTCATAACATCAGTCCTAACCCCTACTGGTATACATGTACATGTAATGATGTAAACAGATATCAATTTATACTATGTTTACCTATTCTACAATATATGAACAGCCTATAACATAAATCTTAGCTTTACACACCAACTGTGGTGCATACGCCAGCAATGGGATTTCAATAGTTAAAATTTACACCTACAGTGGAACGACGTCCAAGCTGACCTTTGGTGACGTCGACCTGAATGCAACTTGTCTAAATTTATCGCACGTCCTCTCACGAAGAGTGAAATGAAAGTGACAAATATTTATCACGTTTTTACCCCATAAGACACCAAAACAGAACACACATGCATTGTCGCATGTTAATAAAGCATCCATAACTCGAAACGGTATGTCATTATGCTATTAAAACGAAAAAGGCCCCGTTTCATTTTCCATTTCGTTTCGGCGATAAAATTGACAGCGGAAGTACCGCCCACCGAGGTTCGTGTAAACAAAACAGATTCGCACGTATGTACGTCTGGTGCTCAGTAAAATCGAGAAAAAATAATAGCGACTCTTAATAATCTGACGATCATGGTTTAAATAAAATATTCCCAAAGCAGCTTGGTGTACCAAATGTTCACCACTCGTGGTGAATATTTGGTACACCAAGCTACTATGGGTATATTCTATATATATGTGTCTACAGAATAAAGAGAGTGGATTACTACGTAATCGCTGCGCCATATATTGTCAACTCGAAAGGTATTTATAGTTGTTCATAACAGCATTAGGAATACTTGTAAACTTTCATGACATTGACCACCGGGTGGAGGTTTGCAAGTGCTTCTTGGGTTTTCGCCTCAGAAATTGTAAATAACTACGAAGTGAAAATCTTCCCCACCCTCCACATACTGCAGTTTCAACATTTTCTTTCTGTTTGACCAGTTCAGTTCATGATCTCACTACCGACCTCGCTAATCATATATTGCATTGCACTGCGCAAACGCTTTCATGTATTTCAAGGCATTGTTCGGTGCTAATTGTGACAGAACCTCTAAATTCAACTGTAATAATGTAATGATTAGGTTTTATTAAAACAACCCACTTTATACGGATTTACCCCTGTGTTATAAAAATGTAATCTGCAGGAATGTTTTCCAATAAATCACTCCAAGTATCAGTATTGGGCAATATGTTCATGGCAACATGCTTCAAAACATGACTTTGTGTCCAGTTCTGCAAGTGTTTAGCAAAGTTTCTGTTTCCTGACATTGCCATACAGTGGCAACATGGTGGCAAACATATGGTGCTATCAGGGCTTTAGATGCACCGGAGCGGTCTACTTGGGGGTGCTCAGGTAATATTTTTCCTAATGTGGTGTTCAAATATCCCATTTGTCATAACATACTGTCCGATCAAAAACACCGGTTGTTATTCATATTGGAAACTAGGATTGAATTTGAGCGCAACCAACGGAATAATATCGCGTGAACAATCGTAGTTTGGGAAAAAGAAATCATAATTTTACCTCGAACTGTCCATGTAGTGAAGACAATAATGTGAGTACATGGTGGCTCAGTGAATAGGGAAATGGACTTCAAAGGAAAGGTTCACTACACTGTTCGATCCTCACCAGGTGTAACTGCATTGTGTCCATGAGCAAGTCACTTAATACCGAATGTCCACGCGGGCCATGGTGGAACTGTGTATTACGGCATACAACACGTCGATGGTGCACTTCTGTTCAACCAATACTAATCCTACTTGAGCAGAGTGTGTATGCTGAGGCGTCTGACAATTTCACACGGCTCCACGGTGGTTTTCCCCATGTACTACGGCTTCCCACACCAGTAAAACTATCCGACATCAGGTATCCCTGAATGTTGAATGTGTCATTAATCCACAATAAAAAAGAATAATTGTATAATAATGTTTCTGGCACTTAACAATATATAGATCTATAAATAAGAATATTCTTTTTAAAAGGGCTAAAAATAAGCGGTGTCGCGTCGCTTTTTGCTATGCAAAACTTGCAAAAGGCTACACAATGTTCAATTATGTATAGCATTTTGCGATACAAGAAAATCAACTGCAGCCTATTATGTAAATGAAAATTTGCAAACAAATTTGAAAACTAGTTCACTGATGCTTTACTTCTGATTGTGGAACATTCCAGGCATAATTCAGATTAACTCTCCATCAAGTATCATTAGCAACTTCATATGTAAGATGAATTCTATTGGTTTAAATTTTTCCTGTTTTTACAACATTTGCATAAAATGTACATTAAAAATAACTTCAAGCCCATCAAATTAAAAATCCCAACTTCCATTTTGAGAACTCTATTGAACAACAAAGGCACTATTTGAAAATATCCAAGTCCATGCAACCCTTAAAGACAGTTCAGTTGAAAAAAAAAAAGTAGTAAATGTTTCATGTGTTGCAGATCATTTGGAAATGGCCAAAAATGGATGGAAACTATTCTATCTACTTAAAAAATTCAATACAAGACAGCATAACATAACTCTGGTATACAAAAATAGCTATGTAATTTTTACAAAATGCTATTCATTTTTTTGATAATTTGTAGCATTTTGCTACGCAAAGAAAAAAAGTTATTTTGAGCACTGCCTTTTAACAATAATTTCTTGATGTCGCACTGCATTGAATTCCCAATCAAATCAAGCCATGGCTGCTGCACAGCAGCCATGACTTGATTTAATGGACATTTAGTGAATTATTCAGCAGATTAGGCGTTAAAAGCTCATTTTCAACAAGCATCAACAGGCTTTAATATTCCTCAATCCTATAGTTGTATGTACAAGTAGCTCAAGCTGACATGTTACAAGCATGAACTGATTTGTTTGTCTCACAGGAACACAGATGGTACACGCATTAGGATATTAATAATTAGGGCTGTCACGATTTTTTAATTTAGGAATCGATTAATCGTCGCAAATAATCGATGATAATCGATTGATCGTACCTAGATGACCCCCATCTCCTTCTCTTTGAAGTCGATAAAAACGAAGTTGAAGTCAGTTGACCTACCTCAAGTAAACAACGAAGACGATCCTCTTTTAGTTACATTCAAAGCTTTGATGTTCTGAACTTTTGAACCGTCAATGTAATAATCAAGACCGGTCGGCAGTTGCGAAGTTCGCAACTGCCGACCGGTCTTGATTATTACACTGGCGGTTCAAAAGTTCAGAACATCAAAGCTTTGATGAATGTACCTGAAAGACAAATGCTTCCAATAGCTTCTTGGGGTTTAACATCGATGTTCTTAACTCTTTTTCTTTAGAAACAATAGTTTTTTTCAACATATTTTCTTTTAATTATTAAACGTCTAAAACAGGATATTATTTACCGATTATTCGACAAGGAAAAATACAAATCGATTTCGCCGTGACCGATCGACAATCGATTAATCGATTAATCGTGACAGCCCTATTAATAATCCTTACCTCCTCTTCCTGTAAGTACGTGAACAGCCAGTACAACTTACAAAAAAATAAAATTCAAAGTTTATTATTTCTTTAAATTTTACATTCCATACATAGCTTATCATCCCTCAAGGGAACAAGTTCACCGATTAATATTTCATCAGCTACGTCTTAGAGCTAAATTGATGAAGCTATGTTTTAGAGTTAAATTGAAATGTTTGCCACTGGCACCCCTGCATATGTCACCAAGAGCACTTGGTCATTATTAATGACTGTGATTTCAAAGTGTATGAGAAAATCATGCTGTATATCCATTATTTATTTATTTATTGATGTTTAAGGTCACATATTTATGCACAATGGCTAATCAGTTTTACGGGTGGAGGAAGCCGGAGTACCCGGAGAGAACCACCGAGCAACGACGAGCAGCTGCCAGCTCCCCAACATCGTAACCCCGCACTGCATCACAGGCAGGGTTAGATTGGTTGAAGACATGCGTACCATCGACGTGCAGTACGCCTTAGTACACGGTGTCATCGTGCCCCCACACGGGCAATGGAGATGAAGTGTCTTGCCCAAGGACACAACGCGGTTGCCGCAGGTGGGATTCGAACCGAGGACCTCTCGGCTTGCAGCCTGCACCTCTACCTACTGAGCCAACGCGCTCCCACTGTATATCCATTATACATTACACTGACGTCCCTACATGTAATGTAAGTCCTCATTATTCCAAAGGTTATTAAACTGAATCTTGTCATGTCCATACGCATCCGCGAGGGAGTAATATTGAGTGTGGGATACTTACTGCTACACCCTTTACAGGCTTATGTGGGAAGTCGGCCACTCCTCATGACACATTGTTGGGATGAGCAGTTTGTATTTGCTTGCCTTAAAGGTAAGAAACATTTTTACATTCTTTATCTTCCCTTTATGGGGGTGGGGGGGAGGGGGTACTATTTATTCTCCCGCCTTGTTTTTCATTTTTCTGATTATGCCCTACCGGTAACAATTTTCTAAAGATGATATCCACCTCCTGCCTCAGACGAAAATAAAAACAAAATTCATTATCAGTATCATCAAATTCATTCAAGCATTGATAATAGAAGCTTCTGGAGTCCTTGACAAACTTCTTCATCCATCTCAGTGTTCGCCGGCACTAGTATCTTCATTACTCAGTGTCAAGCAGTGATGTGTCGAAATCAGGTCACATAATACACATATGCATGCATGTCCTGTTTATGCCATCTTCTAGAGAAAAGGGTGGTAAGATATTTAGTACTTATACTGTGCTTCCACTTGCCATGTTGACTCTTGAAGTAGCCTGAGGTGAAGGATGTTATGTATGTTTATTTTTCATATTCCCGATGTTCCCCAATAGAGTAGTGGTGTCTCACAAAAGCCCAATTTTGATGTTTACTCTTTCATCTCAATGTTAGAGAGAGTTGGTCGTAGGTGCTAAGTATTCTCCAGGTCTACTTGACAACCCATTTCGGCACTGTGAAAGTGCAACTGCAGTAATATGCTTTTGAGGTGCGCTATGACACTTGCATGACACTTCCACGGCAGGACACTTGTGTGGCACATGCGGATTTCTGAAGTGCCAAGCGACTGGTGGTATCCCTCAGAAAAACACCTCAAAATCGCAGAACGATTTTTAAGCAAAGTAAAATGTAGCATTAGGTTGGGATATAAGTAGTATAGAAGGTGTACATATGTCCCCTTTTCGTTGATATCGGATCATGACACAGAGGTCATAAACTCCGCGCCCAAATCTCTAAGGCCTCCCCACTCCACCCTCATCCCATGTACCCAATTCTGTAAGGCCACCACATCTTATAAGGCCTCATGTGTCCAAATTTGTAAGGCATTGACATTATTTAGGCCCAAATCTATAAGGCCTTTGTGCTTAAAGTTGTAAGGCCTCTGCACATTGTGTGCCCAAAATATGTTACGCCACTCCATCATTTGTGACCAAATATAAAAAGTAAATACCCAATCTACCCAAGGTCAATAGCCCCACCCTTCGCCCAAAGTAGGCACCCCCATCATCAGTTTCAAGTTGATTTTTGTAAGCATGGCCTCCATCATATAACACAGAGTGGGAGACAACGCCTGTACTTTTACTATTCCCCTCCCCACCTAAATAGCATTGCCTATTTATGATTTGACGTTTAATTCAATCTCAGTCATGTTTTCCTCAACTACTCCCCCCATCCTGCCTCCATTCCCCCATCCCCTATCCCACCAAAGTAACACAGTCTTTTATGATTTTAGATATTGTTTTTTTTTTAAAATTAAAGTTTAATTTGCATATCTGTGTCCTAACATGTATCTGATAACTTTATCAACAGAAAGAACAATAACGGGACTTGAGTTAATCATCTTACGACATTTTGCAAGTAAACTGTGTCTAAAAGTTCATCTTTTGCATATCGAAATTAAACTATATACTTGTGAGAAACATTAGGAACATTTCGTTAAGATTGTTATAGAAACATTCAAGCTGTTGCGGTTATGCACTAGGTAAAGGGCTAGAGTCAGATGAGAGAGTTGGGAAAATGTTTTGCGAGGGCACTCAATAGAGTCGATACTAATCAACTTAGAGGCGTACAGTTGAAACTAGAAGTCCTGTCACGAACTGTGCGCTTATCTAGGCTTAATTGCGCGTAGGAATTGCGCGCAATTGCCATATCGAATGGCATCCAAAGCACGACAAGTTCTCCTGGTTACCCATCGCAAACACAGGCAATGTTTCTGCCAATGGACCTCCGGGTTGCTTGTGCACAGGCCATATGTACAGAATTTTATAGCCTTACTATTGTCATAACGCGTAGATTAACGCGCACATCGACGTGCTATTTGTGCGCATTCCATGACAGGACTTCTAGTTTTAACTGTATGGTGCGGGAAGATATCAGACAGAGAAATAGAACCAGACAGCATCAAATGTATAGTGAAAGAAAATGTATCACCAAAATGGTGTATTATGCCTCACGTTTGTAACATCAGCCGTGATTGGTTAATTTGACAACTTCTAAAAGTCAAAGTACTGGAGTTTTGGGGCAAAACACGGATACGATCGGAACGTTCTTCCCTGGAGACACGAGAACAAAGAAAATGTAAGCTCCACTTCCATTGATCAGCGTCGATTGCGCACGCCTGATTGGAATTTCTCAACACCAAACGCAGGCGCCGTGTCCGTTTAACTTTTTTAGTCACCGATAGACACAAACTTAACAACAAATATATCATCTTCAGTGGATGTGCTTTCAATTTTCAATTTTAACTGCAAACAATGAATTCAAAAGAATCAGAAATATTAAAAACTGACATGTTGTTCACCACTTCAGTGAATCCTGAATATGAGTTATGACTTCAATCAATTATATTTCCACGAGTTTAGTACTCATCGACCTCACTGAGCCTCCGTCTCAAGTTCAAAGTAAATTGTTTCACTCCGCTTAATTCTAACAACTGTCGTCGTCCAAGAAACGTGAATTTATATTCCATTAATTTATACCACTTATCACACAAGCATTGACAATGAATTACAACATGAACAGCATGATGCAGTTGTAAACACTGGCATTTGCTGATATGGAAACTCTCAAAGCGACGGCACTTGTGACAAACTCAGGTACTATCGATCGATAGAACATGAAAAGAAACGTTCTAATATTATAGAAGACACTGACGACAAAGCGGCACTTATAAGCGTCAACGAAAATCTTAAAAAAGAGAAACATTTATCACATACACACAGCTTTCCTTACCCACACCCCAACCCACTTAAATTAAAGTATACCCTTCATCGAATCTTGCAATAAAGGGTGTATCCTCCCAACGCACCGTTCTCAAATAACACCATCTCTGACCCACCCCTTTAATTACGAGTTTTCCTTCCTTTAAATGGTGGTGTTTATAAAATCATTCGCCTCGCGACAGCCTTATCTCATTACAAGAATGGTTCCAGGGTGGCCGCATTCTTTTTCTTACGGCCTCGCAGGCCCGACTTCCCGTGGGAAATCGACCTTTATTTAAGAATTGAATGCAATTTTTATAATCTTTGTTGGAGTATGAACGTGTGGGAATGGGTACAAATTATGTATGAATCCCGAAGGGATTCATACAATTTGTACCCATTCTCTCACGTTCATACTCCAATAAAGATTATAAAAATTGCATTCAATTCATATAATTACATTCCATAACTGTTTAAACTACTTTTTACCAAACAACAAAGCAGAAAGACGAAATAAAACATGTACGAACGAACGAAGCGAAACACCACCCTCACACAAAAGACAAAGCGCACAACTCTGAGGTGAGCGCCGGTTTTCGGCATTGACCCAAATTTGTCAGATTCCCGTCTTTCGCAACGAAACTTGGAATGTTCAAAACAATTTATTTAACATATCAGTAAACTACACTCACTGATCACTGCGAAAGGCGCTAAAAGTTATAAACCCACCCAAACACTGCCCGAATTACAGTCTGTTAACTGCGCTCTGCCGTAAACGCTGGTCAAAGTTCGACCAAATGTATTCATTGGGAAATGAATTACATTTGGTCATGACGTTTTCATCCAGCTGACCAATGGAAATTGAGTATTTGAACCCAAAACGTTTTTTCTTTATTAACAATGTAATTATTTACTAATTTATTTGCAATCTGAGTGAAATGACCCGCCCAACTCCCCAAAATATTATGTGGTGGTTTGGAGAATGGCAACCGTTATACGATACGATATCAACCGTTGAATTTGTTGAAGGTGTACCCCACAAGTTTAGGCCAGATTCTCTCGTTATAGTTGATGATCCGATGTGACGGACTGATGAACGCTTCAGTTCGAGAAATACGTTTGTAAACGTGACACCATTTGAAGTTCAGCAAAGGGTTCACATCAGAAGATACATCGAGGACTCCAAAACCCCGACCCAGACCGGTATTGCCTTTGATGTGAAGGAATGGGGCGATTTGAAGACGGCTATTGGTAAAATCGATTTACGAGTGGACGCCCAAGTGAGAGAGATGAAAGAATCAAGAAAAAGAAAGACAGACGCATCCGTACCACCCGGACAGAAGAATCCGACAAGTGAACTACGAAAGAGGCGCATGGTTCACGAATTGAACAAAGCATGGGCGCGTCGGCTCGAACAAGAAATATCTGATGCGGCTAAAGAACCTTGATATGAATGCAGCGTCGATCATCCATCACAAATACATCTCGATATCTGTAGAATGGTGGATATGAAGGAGCGAATTGATAAATGCTTCAGCATGGCCAGAGCAAGAGTGGATACAAAGCAATGTAAGATCTATGGAAGGAGACTATGAAGAGGATAATACCCGAACCAATGATTTGGGAGAACACGCCGATGATTGACGGCGAACCAGAAATGGACACCATTCGCAAGATGCTATTAGAGAACACAACCACAAAATAGAGAAGACTACGGCGAACACAGCTGCCAGAACGACGGAAACAGCAGCCCATCTCTGTGCTAACCAAATTCTTAAAAAGAGTTACCTTTCCATGCACAAATAGATTAATAGATTAAGTCCCTTCCACCTCCCACCCCACACACTTTAAAAAATAAAAAACAAATAAATCAAGAGTTTCCTCCCTTGAACCCTTGCCAATCCTATAAAAAATAAGTCGAACCGACAACCGTCGGGTGTTTTGTTTGGTGCTTTAATACACTTCAAATGAAATAATTAAATCTGGACCCCCCTTACACTTAATGATTATGGTAGAAACCTCGAGTTTTATAATTGCAAAGCTAGCGTCTCCCAACTAACGAAGAATGGAGACCGTCTTCAAACCTCCACCACTATCACCCATCTAAATACTAGTTTTTTGTCAGCCTATATTAAATGTTCATTTTTTCGATGTTTAGAATAAACCATCCATCTAACGGGGGACCCCGCTATAAACACGAAGGAACTACCATTCTCCAACTGCCCACTTTGGGCGCGGTAACGTTGGGTACTAAGACGTATTGCACGTCAAAGTGCTCTTGTCTGCAACCAATGCTAACCTTCCCTGTGTGGAGTTAGTACGATGGCGAGCCTGGCATTCGCTAGCCATTGCTCGGTGGTTCTCTCTGGATTCCTCCAACTGTCCGACAATAGGTGATCCTGACTGCCGAAAGTGTCGTTAAAACCTTCAGTAAATAAATAAATAACTACCATTCTTTTGTAAAGTTTTGACCTTTATCCAAACATTTATCACAAAAGCTCGAAAAGGCCCCTTCCATCGTCCAAGGTTTGTGCCTATGGAGAAAATCAGCAGTCCTTCAGTACCCACCTCTCCTACCCCTCTCACTGCAAAAGTGGTATAAACGTCGTTACCGATTAGCCGCAACAAAAAAAAAATCCCATGGGAAGGTGATACACCTCTCTGTATTATCCACCCAAAAAATCGAAATAGGTGCAGACGGTGTGAGGCAAGCCTCTTTCGACCACCAGCAATGACTGTATTTAAGTTTTTCTTTCATTTTTCATGTCTAGGCGCGGCGAAGGAACGAATGACTAGGGTACTTAGCGGTGTCGCTGTCTCGAGAGTTTTTCTTGGAAGGAGGCAGCAATAATAAATGCAGTTTTGCAAGTTCATCAATATTCACCCAAGACTCGAAGTCCGGGTGTAATGAAATAGCGTATTTTCTGCAGACATTCTGTTAAAGTCCGACATATATTATATTTATTCATGAAGAAGCAGCTGGTTAACAGTCTTTTTTTACCTTGCACAAATCTACCTATATAAATTTTGTTTTAACTTAGTGTTTTATTGGATAAAAGCCATGAAATCCTCGTATACATCATTTTTCGCCCATTTTACCCGTTGGCAACTCGAATGAGAGATTTTATTACTCTCAGGTTAGCATGATTAACGGATCTAATTCCCCACTCAGACCCACCCTTTGCGCACGGTGAGGTTTGAACACAAAATCAAAACTAATTCCCACATACAATGCTTCAACTGAGACTCTCCATCCGTCTAAAATGGTCACTTTATCCAAAAAATGATCACAATCTCAAAAAAGTGTCGCTTTGTGACTATTATTGGCCTTTTGAGTGATCATTTTTGGATAAAGTTACCAATTTTGGATATTGTGATCATTTTTTGGATAAAGAGAAAATCTTTTAGATACAGTAAAAAAAATTTGCATAAAGTGACCATTTAAACCATTTAAAACATTTAAGACCATTTGAGCCCATTTTGTAGCACATATGTTGTGCAATAAGCAGACGATTTCTGCAACATTGAAGGGTGGGGGTTTGTTATCAAGTTGGGGGTGAAGTTTAGATGCACGATTCCCCGACTTGTCATTTATCTCACTTCGATGTTTGTTTAAAATAAACTGGTTCAAGTTGCGTCAAGTGGAGCAAAATCTTCTTTTATCCCAGAATCGTATCACTGTATTTTCCCACAATGCACAGTTGGTTAATTTGAAGCAATCAACAATCGGCAGGTTGGAGTAGAACCCTTCCTATTCCTGTATATAAATGGAATAGCATTTTCCCCTCCCCACAAATCTATTAGCTCGCTTCCGAATAAGATGAATTCACGCTATATCTGTGAATTGTGTCGAAATTCTTATTCACATAAAATTCATTTTTATCGACTCAAACGAGCATTACATAAAACTGTAAATATCAAACGGCCTATAAGGGAAGATAACACAAACACAGCCGAGTTTTCAGCCAGATCTTTCTACAACCAACTCACTTAACCACCAGCGCATATGAAATCAACCTTTAGTTGGGACAATGCAGTCACAAATGGCAATACTTAAGGGCGTGCACATAAGCAAGACACAGTAAAACCGCAAGTGTTGGGGTGATCACGATCACTGGGCGAACAACGTGCAGGTGACTCGCCCAGCCTACCGCCAAGCGGAAATAAAATGTATCGAACAGTGGGGGAGTGAGCACTTACAGGAAGTACACTCATCCCCAAATGATGCAGCTGTCCTACACATAGATCGGGGCATGAGGCCAATTATTGAATCTTCGCTACTGAATACTAAAGAAAAAGTGATGCACTACAAGGAAACTCTTCAGCGACATTCAAACTTCTGCATAGGAATCACCCAACCACATTCCTCAAAGACTGGTTTTTCAGTGGAAAAAGAGTTGGATATCGACCTGCTGTCCAGAGTACCAGATTCTATGAGGAGGAGGGAGGTTTTGTTGCTCCAGATAATAAAGAATATACTCAATTTATCCTGGGACGAGAAATACCAACTCGTGTATAATGGCGTCACAACATCAGGATCAGATATGATTGATCTAATAAATGACCTGTTGCGAAAAGGAAAAGATTTTCAACAGATGGGGTGGGGTATTTCGGCAAACTTCCTTAAAAATCAAAACCTCCCACGAGGCCGGATCAGAAATAAAGAACGGTTGGACTTTATTCGAGGAAACAGCAACTCTACAAAGCTACAATGGACATGCCTCTGAAGAAACAAACGGGGAAAAAACACAGAGAAAGCAGATTGGAATTCATGACAGCAAGAGTGTAGAAAGAAAAGATGCACCTAAAGACCAGGAACAAACACAAATAAAAATGCGCTAAAGGTTGTAGAGGCTTTACCTGTCTCAAGCCAGAATAAATATCAGAGAGGCGGGTTACACTATCATGTAGCCCATATGCACTTTACGGTATTAGATCTATCAATCTATAGCGAGACACACCAGCCAACAAGATGAAAATCCCACCAACAAATAGTAATGAGAACACTAAGATCCATTCAATAAGAATAAAATTGGACCGAGAAGCGTAAGATCTCGTCAATAGGGCGAAATTCCGAACAGCAGCCATTACAAACAACTTAAAAAAGCGACCCTCCCAGTAATGACCCCCAAAAAGTATTCAATCGATCGCAGATTTCATATCGATTAGTAATTTGTTTAGTTCTAATCTCTGGTTAGTATCGATTGTTACAAAAATGTACTATACAGTACGTGGAGAGTGTATTATCACTAAATCACTCTCAGAGTGGGGATTCCACCCGAGCAATAATTGCAAATTTGTTGCAAAGCATTGCCAGCACAAGCAAAGTTTCAGCCAAAGGACCTCCGGGTTAAACCCGGAGGTCCATTGGCTGAAAATTTGCTTGTGTTTTTTGTCGATATGTACAGAATTTGAAAGTTATAGCTTGGGTGATAACCCCACTCCGCGGATGATTTAGTTACAATCCACTCTCCACGTACTGTATATCAGATTTTTTCATTGTTTTATTTGTAGTGTCTCGTAAACTACCGTGCTATCTCGCCAATAATCGCATTTACTCTCTTTCGGAAATCCTCGTAAATTACTGAATGCAACTTCGTGACTACTCGTCAATTATTTAAAAGAAACACTAGTCGCTGCTGCAGAGATCCAATAAAAGTCGGTCGTTATTAATCGGAAACATTAATAGGTATCACAGAACTAAATATTTCCCCATTATAGCGGTCAGGCGAAAAAAGATATGATCGCATAACTTTAATTTTGGCATTAAAATATCTTTGCCAAGTATAGACCGTCAGCGATACCTATAATATTTCGGAATGTGGTCCAATAAAAGTCGTATTTTATCAACAAAAAACAGGTACACAAGTTGTGCTCGTGCATTATCTTATTATTTATATCGGCATTTGCCATGGGAAGTGCTCCAGTTTTGTACAAAATAAGAGTTTATCTCAAAGTTACTCTATAGTCATAGCTGCTGATAGTGACACATAGGAGCGTGCTTGAAAAAATGTATACGGTAATTAATTTTGACATTGCGCTTTAGTATGGTCCAATAAATGAGATTCCATTTCTACTTGCTCTGTAATATACAGCAACGTATTGGCGCCATGCAGTAGTTAGTTACTAACTCGTTATAACGAGTTAGTAACTGACTTTTTTTCTTGCAACGATCCAGCTAAGTCGTTATAACGATTTAATAACTAACTTTTTTCTTGTAACGATCTCGCTAACTCGTAATACCGACTTATCTAACTCGTTATTACGACTTAGCTATCTCGTTATTACGAATTAGCTAACTAAATCTATTCGTTGTTACCGTTCAGTAACTCCTTCCTTTGCTTTCGGATACTCGTTTAGCCCATTGGCGCCACACAGAAGACAAAAATATAATTCTGTAACTCGTTATAACGACTTAGCTGAATCATTTCCAGAAAAAAATTTAGTAACTCGTTATTACGAGTTAGCGATATCGTTGCAAGAAAAGAGGTTAGTTAGTAAATCGAGATCTTTACAAGAAAAAAGAACAAAAGTTAATTAGTAAGTCGTTATAACGACTTAGCTGAATCGCTGCTAGAAAAAAAGTAAGTTAATAACTCGTTTTAACACGTTAGCGAGATCGTTGCAAAAAAAGGTAGTTAATACATTGTTATAACAAGTTACAGGAATGTATTTTCATCTTCTGTGTGGCGCCAATCGGCTAAACGAGTATCCGATAGCACAGGAAGGATTTACTGAACGGTAACAACGAACAAATTTAGTTAGTTAAATCGTTATAACGAGTTAGCTAAGTTGCAATAACGAGTTAGATAAGTTGTTATTACGAGTTAGCGAGATCGTTATAAGAAACAAAGTTAGTTACTAAATCGTTATAACGACATAGCAGAAGCGTTGCAAGGAAACAAGTAAGTTACTAACTCGTTATAACGAGTTAGTAACTAAATACTGCGTGGCGCCACTACGCTGCCGTAGTAATATGATGCTTTAAAATAATTAATTTTGACTTGTGCTGTAACCTCGATACAGACTGAACGCGGATATTGATGACGGAGGGAGAGACTCAATTGAAGCATTCTATGTGGGAATTAGTTTTGTTTTGATGTTCATAACCTCACAATGCGCAAAGAGTGTGAGTGGTGGAGTTAGATCAGTTAAACATGCTAACCTTAGCGTCATAAAATCTCAGCCGAGTGGCCAGCGGGCAAAATGCGCGCAAATTTATGTCTACCAGGATTTCATCTCATTTATTCAATTCAACGCGAAATTAAAACAAATTTATACAGAATGTCTGCAGAAAATACGCTATTTCATTACACCCGGACTTCGAGTCTTGGGTGAATATTGACGAACTTGCAAAACTGTTTTTATTCTTGCTGTCTCCTTCCAAGAAAAACCGCGCGAGACACCAACACCGCTAAGTACCCTAGCCATTCGCTCCATCGACGTGAAAAATGAAAGAAAAACTTAAATACAGTCATTGCTGATGATCGAAAAGAGCTTGCCCCACACTATCCCCGCACGCTTTCGGAGGGTAAACACATTTCAAGTTGCTCGAGGAGGTTATTATTCCCAAATCTACACATATCTCGCATTTTTGGGTGGGTAATACAGAGTCGTGTATCCTCTTCCCTTGGAGAATTTTTTTGCAGCTAATCAGGTAACAACGTTTACACCACTTTTACTGTGGGAGAGAAAGGGGATGCGGGTTCTGAAGGACTGCTGATTTTCTCCATAGGCACAGAACTTGTGCGATGGGAGTTTTTGTTCGCGCTTTTGTGATAAATTTTTGGATAAAGGTCAAAACGTTTACGATAGAATGGTAGTTATTCATTTAGTTATTGGAGGTTTTAACGACACTTTCGACAGTCAGGATCACTTATTGTCGGACAGTTGGAGGAAGCCAGAGAGAACCACCGTACAATGGATAGCAAATACCAGGCTCGTCAACGTACTAACTCCACACAGGGACGGTTAGTATTGATTGAAGACACGTGCACCAACGACATGCAATACGGCTTATTGCAAAAGTGTGTAATTGGAGAATGGGAGTCCTTTTGTGTTCATAGCGGGTTCCCCCGTTAGACAGATGGTTTATTCTATTTATCGAAAAATGAACATTTAATATAGGCTGAGAAAAGACTGGTATTTAGATGGGTGACAGGGGTGGGGTTGGAGGGGGTCTCCATTATTCGTTAGTTGGAGGCGCTATTTTTGAAATTGTAAAACTCGGATTTAGTTATTTCATTTGACGTGTATTAAAGTATCTATTTAGTGGCGAAGTACCAAACAGATTACCGGGCGGTTGTCGGTTCGACTTATTTTTTTTTTTTTGAATTGGCGAGGGTTGAAGGGAGGAAACTCTTGATTTATTTATTTTTATTTTTTAGAGTGTGAGGAGGGGGTGGGGGATCCTAATCTATGTGTGCATGAAAAGGTAACTCTATTAAAGAATGTGGTTAGCACTGAGAAGGGTTGTTGTTTCCCTCGTTCTACAAGCTGTATCCACCGTAGTCTTCACCATTTTGCGGTTGTGTTCTCATTTATCATCTTACAGTTAAAACTAGAAGTCCTGTCATGAAATGCGCACAAATAGCACGTTGATATGCGCGTTAATGTACGCGTCATGGCCCAAGTAAAGCTATCAAATTCTGTACATATGGCCTGTGCACAAGCAATGTTTCAGACAATGGACCTCCGGGTAACCCGGAGGTCCATTGGCAGAAACATTGCATGCGTTTGCTATGAGTAACCAAGAGAACCTGCCGTGCTTTGGATGCCATTCGATGTGGCAATTGCGCGCAATTCCAACTCGCAATTAACCCTAGATAAGCGCACTATTCGTGACAGGACTTCTACTTTTAACTGTACGAATGGTGTCCTTTCCCGTTCATCGTTTATCATCTGCGCATATTCCCAAATCATTGGTTCGAGTATTATGCACTCTTGCACTCTTGCTCTGGCCATATTGAAACATTTGTCAATTCGCTCCTTCATATCCATCGTTATCCAGATTTCGAGATGTATTTGTGATGGATGGTTGACGCTGCATCCATGCCAAAGTTTTTTAGTCACGTCAGATATATCTGTTCGAGACGATGCGCCCATAGTCTATTCAGTTCGTGAATCATGCGCCTGTTTCGTAGTTCACTTGTCAGGTTCTTCTATCCGGATGGTATGGGTGCATCCGTCTTTCTTTTTTTTTTTTGATTTTGTCATCTCTCTCTCTCTCTCTCTCTCTCTCTCTCTCTCTTGGGCGTCCACTCGTAAATCGATTTCATCAATAGCCCCCTTCATATCGCCCCACTCTATCACATCAAAGGGAATACTCGTGTTGGTCGCGTCTTGTGAGTCTTCGCTGTATCTTCTGATGTGATCCTTTAGTAGACCTTTAAGTTATGTTACGTTTAATTACGTATTTCTCGAACCGTCGTGTTCATCAGTCCGTAACATCAGATCATCAAGTATAACGAGAGAATCGGGCGTAAATTCCTGGGGGACACCTTTAACAAATTCAAACACTCGGTAGTGTATCGTATAACGGTTGCCATTCCCCAAAATATCACATATTATTTTGAGAGGTTGGGTGGACCATTTCACTCAGATTGGAAATAAATTTGTGAATAAAGATCGATAAAGGGTTGGCCAGCGAGGACGCAAGTAAAAGGAAGTGGCCACCCTGGATCCATTGTGGTACTGAGATAAGGCTGTCGCGAGGCCAAGACTTTAAAAGACACCATCATTTAAAGGGGAGAAAACTCTTCATTAAAGGGTGGATACGCCTTTTATTGCATGATTGGATGAAGGGTGTTCTTTATTTTAGGTAGATCGAGGTGTGGGTAAGGAGAGCAGTTTGTATGTGATAATAGTTTCTCTTTTTTTTAAGAATTTGGCTTGCCCATATAAAGGCCATTTTGTCGTCATTGTCTTCACCATAATCTTGATACATTTTCTCTCACTATACTTTTGATGCTGTCTAGGTCTATTTCTCAGTCTGATATCTCCCCGCCCTCACATATCTTTGGTGGGGCACCATGTTGTTCATATTGGGCATCCATAAGTCTCTAAGTTAATTAGTATATTATTTTCTCAACTCTCCTCATCTTACTCCAGCCCTTTATATATTGGATAACCGCATCAGCGTGAATGTTTCCGGAATATTCTTATCGAGATGTTCCTAATATCGTCGCCTGAGTGCTAGAATGTTCTATGTCCCCTATGGGACATAGAACATTCTAGCACTCGGTCGACGATATATCTCACAAGTATTTTATTTAATTTCGGCACACAAAAGTTGAAACTGTTCTATGTCCCCTATGGGACATAGAACATTCTAGCACTCGGGCGACGATATATCTCACAAGTATTTTATTTAATTTCGGCACACAAAAGTTGAAACTGTTCTATGTCCACTATGGGACATAGAACATTCTAGCGCTCGGGCGACGATATATCTCACAAGTATTTTATTTAATTTCGGCACACAAAAGTTGAAACAGTTTACTTGCAACACAATCGTAAGTAGAATAACTCAAGACCTGTTATGATTCTGTCTGTTGATAAAGTTATCACATCCATGTTAGGACACAGAGATGCAAATTAAATTTTAATTTAAAAAAAATCTAAAATCATCAAGACTGTGTACTTAGGTGGGGGAGGGGCTGGGGGAATGGAGGCAGGATAGGGAGAAGTCCCCCCATTCATTTTTATTTGAGGGAAAACATGATTGAAATTGAAATAAACTTCAAATGATAAAATGGCAATGTTATTTACGTGGGGTAGGGATTGAAGGGGAAATAGTGAAAGGACAGGTAGAGTCTGCGTTGAAAATATTAATTTGACAGCTGCTGAATAATGAATATGAACTCCTCCTACTGCTGCTATTGAGCTGACCTGGAAAATACCACAAGATTTCAAACAGTTAATAATATTGCATAATTATTTCACCTCAGTGATTGTGTTCGTGTCAGATTGGAGTCAGACTAACGACAGAATGAAGCTCCATTTTCGGCATTTGAAGCGGGAAAATTTACTTGGACCGACCTCCATCCAAGTATGTCCAGGCCTTGTGCACGTGTTTCCACTAGTTTTTCGACGTCAACAGGGCGTTGAGATTACAGAAATGATTTCTCGTAGTCGCAGTTTAAATTTACGTTGATAACTACCACATATACATATACATATACATAGCTGCAGATGTATTGATGTTAGCTGCCTTAACTGCACGGTGACCTGGGTGCGTAAACAGACAGCCAACAAAACTGTAGAAACACTGTCAAGAAAAAGAGAGTAATCGCTTGACTGGATTGGTTACGTGACATAATTCATGAGAGGTGAGGGACGTTGTACGAACACGAGTGCGCGAATGCGCACGAGTGTTTTACAATATAGTCCCTCGCCTCGAATGAACTATTTCACATAACCAGTCCAGTCAAGCGATTACTCTGTTTATTACTTTTCATTATTAACGATAATTATATTATTTATATTACCTAACGTAACGGCCAAAACCAGCCAGCACTATTCTCAAAACTCGCCAATTAATTTTCATTATTTTTCATTTTGTGTCTCTAAAACATAGGTTATTAGCTCGTCGAACTCGTTCCAATGAGGGGTCATAACATATATTTTTGAGACAAAAAATGAAAATAATAGTTATTCAAGAAGTGTCGTCTGCTTTTAATGTTAGGTAAAGGGTTAAAAAAAACAAAAAAAACAATGAAGTCTCCATTACCCCCACGGCAAAGCGTCTTCGTTTGCGCGCACGGATATATGACCCAATTGGTGATTGCATAATTCACTTGTGAAGTTATCCTTTATAATCAAACCCGGAAATCCCAGTAAATCACGCTTTGGAAAGTAATAAAAATACACCCTACAGTCGCTTTCTCAAAGAGGAATACACTTGGAACAACTTTTTCAGAGAAACAATTTGTGGTTATATGGGGACTCAAGGGTTATTTTGTTTCATTTCTTATGAACTGAACTTGCCTTTAATATTATCCATAATATACAGTGTCCCTTTACTGGTATTCATACTCTTTTCCTCGATGACGTGGATGTTGATTAAATGAGCACGTAAATCTCCCAAATTGCAAACTGTACATGGCGCACATGTATCTTTTTCAAATCGAAGCATTAAGATTTTTGCTTGCTCCAGTTTGCTGTGACATATTGGCGTAAACAAATGCATCCCCACAAATCCTTCAAGACATAAGTCAATATAAATATAATGACCTGCCGAGGGAAACATTAGTTCTCGTTAACCACAAGCCAGGTCATTATAATTTTTATTATACCGAATGGTTTTATTTGATGAAAAACGAATATCCAACAACTCTATACAGTTAAAACTAGAAGTCATGTCACGAACTGTGCGCTTATCTATGCTTTACTGCGCGCAGGAATTGCGCGCAATTGTCATATCGAATGGCATCCAAAGCATGGCAGGTTCTCCTTATTACCCATAGCAAACACATGCAATGTTCCTGCCAATGGACCTCCGGGTTACCCGGAGGTCCATTGGTTGAAACTTTGCTTGTGCACACGCCGTATGTGCAGAATTTGATAGCCTTAGCATCGTCATAACGCGTAGATTAACCCGCAAATAGACGTGCTATGTGTGCGCATTTCAGGACAAGACTTCTTGTTTTAACTGAACTTTAAGTTGGGCACTAGTTTTCATGTTCACCCCAACAGTTTTAACTAGTCAGGAGACAATATTAAATGAAGAAACCTTGAAAAATTTAATTTGAAGCGTTAAATTGTGGTTAATTGGTTAAAATGATTAATTTTAATGGTTCAATCCCATGAACATCAACCTGAGAGAATGCAACATGAAAACTTCCTCTTCTTCGGTCGTTCTCGGTATCCTTTTCGGGGAAGGGTGGACCTAGCGGGAGACATTGCCGAAAATGTGACACGGGAATATTACCCGCGATGGGAATATTGTAGAATAACAAATCAAATCGAATGGAAGCTTTAAAAAGTCTTTTAAAATGGGGTATAATAAATGCATTAGTTTCCTCACATGTGCATTGACATGGCATATTAGTGAAAACAGACCAGTACATACACAGAACGACACGCGTTTGTGAATGGGTTAATGGATATGGCACTAGTGCCGGAGCGGAAGGATAAAATGAGAGGCAGTAGGCCTCGAGTTTTATCCTTCCGCGATGTCACAAGTGCCATATCCATTAATCCATTCAAACACGAGTGTCGTTCTGTGTTTATTACACGCCTTTACGTCTATAAAAAAACAATAAGAAACATAACCAGCAATTCATTTGACAACTATCAACAAAAAAAAACTCATTTTATCTCCAACCAAATGTGCGAGGGGAACTCGTGTTACTATTTCGTCCTCTGAATTTCAATGTGTTCTATGTGCCTACTGGTACATAGAACACATTGAAACTCGGGGGACGATTTTCATCTATCGCTAGCGATTTATATTGTAATTGCTTTGCACGATTTGTAGAAACGTCCTTTGGAATTTCGCTTCTATTTAAAAATAGTCCATCAACGATTTCCGTTCCGTACATATGTGCGGAACAGATTTTCATTTTCCGCATGGTTTAGTGTTGCTGTAGATGGAAATTTCATAGAACAAGCGTGTAATAAATTCGAGTCTGTGTGAAAATAGTGAAAGCATCAGAACTAAGTTATATTAAAAAAGAATTTATGGAGACATATTTTCGAGTATAAAATATCATTAGTGAAATCAGACATGGGTTTCATAAACAGCGTTTACAAATTTTATACAGGAATCAGATAAAAGTGTTCAAGAAACCCGAAAAAACTTCTGTGCACAACATTCTGCGTGTTCTATAAATGACTTAGAAGCAGATATTTTCGGCTCCATCCACTTTTGTGAATGAAGAAATACATTTCGGCCTATAAACTGCATTGGGGAGGGGGTTTGGTTCATAAAATACAATTTCCAGCAATCCAGAATCTCCTGTTAATGACGCCTGGATGCTCCGAGTGACCTGGACCGAAATATTGAACCTCCAGCGAATGTCAACTCATTTGGTGTTGGTCTGAGGGCTTCATAACCCTTTCTTACGGCTGAGTAACATCGGCTGTTTGTACCCTTTGACTGATTATAGTAAGCTCTATGAGCTCGAGGTTGTTTTGATTATTTAGTATGCGAATGCTATACAATATACCACTTGTTTTTTCAATCACGAGGAATGGTCATTAGCCATTTCTCTTGGTTGAGCAACAGGAGCTATGCTTGTTAGGTGAGTGTAAGAGTGTAAGTTTATTTTTAATAATTTTGTCTGAATGTAAAACTAGTGAAATGTATCTGTATCTCAATCACGAGAAGGACCAACAAGCCCCTTCTCTTGGCCAAGGAGTACAAGTAAAGTATTTATAAGTATTAGATTTAGATACAGTCAAAACTAGAAGTCCTGTCATGAAATACACACAAAATAGCACGTCGATCTGCGCGTTAATCTGCGCGTTATGATCATAGTAAGGCTATCAAATTATCTACATATGGTCTGTGCACAAGCAATGTTTCAGCCAATGGACCTCCGGGTAACCCGGAGGTCCATTGGCAGAAACATTGCCTATGTTTGCTATGATAACCAGGAGGACTTGCCGTGTTTTGGATGCCATTCGATATGGCAATTGCGCGCAATTTCTACGCGCAATTAAGCCTAGATAAGCTCGCAGTTCGTGACAGGACTTCTAATTTTAACTGTACGAGCTCTTGGAGCTTGTGTAGTTGCATTCATTTATAGCACCCCGTAACGGTTATATTATGTAATAATATTATTTCAGGACTTCTCATTTCAAGCGAGTATTCCTCTATGTACAAATCTATGAGTTAAATTCGTATAGACACAATCAGATAATGTATTGAGTGAATGTTTACAGAACCTTGCATTTATATATTTAAGGTCCCACAAGACCAAAATTCCCCCAACACAACTAACAAAATATTAAACTATATTCTCATAGAGACCATTTTATGGAGGGGGGTGATAGAGATACAGATTGATGATGAGGGTAAAATGGAGCTGCATAGTGATCACTACTGGATTACAGTTACAGCCAGGGACAAAACCCCAGCAAGACACAAAAGAGGTTTGAATGGGGTTTAATAAGGATGCTGCCTGGGCGTAGTTTGAAGACAAAATTAAACCAATGCTTGAGAATGTATACAGTGAGATGAATGCGCAGTAAATGGCAGATGCCATAATTTTCGTCCTCGCGGGGACATGGCAGGAAAATATAGGAAGCTCGGTCTTTAGCTGATATGAAGTTACCTCGGGCTGATAGCACGGCAAATGTGAAAATCATCAAGTAATAACTTCTCTATTTATTTAATCAAAATAGATAACTACAAGATGTTCTCAGATATGTTACAGTTTTATAACAGAGTGATTGTTTCGAAGTCCGATGTTTCCTCTTCTCCTTGTTCTGCTATACGAATATCCCCACTGGGGAATCCGCGAGGTTCGGTTAGCTGAACTGACTCTTCTCTCACTTCGGCGAGTCCCGGCTTATGACTCTCAATCTTAGTTTGAGTTGATTTTTCTGTACAACTTTCTTCTTTCTTCTCTTTATCCATCTAACCCTTAGCTGCCATATTTAATTCCACACCATACAAAAAAACGACTTCAAGTTTATGCCTTCACACCAATTTTCCTGATTGCGTTCGGCGAAAAAGGTGAAACATTTCGATGTTAGCAAATTGCTTGCGTCTAGTAACACATCCAGGTGTACAACTCTAACTTGGTTCATATCAGCCGAGATCGGCGTCATATCTAGGGAGATCAGCATCATATCAGTCGAGCTTGACCATGGGAATCCTGGGAATGAAACATATATAACTGATTACGGACGTGACAACCGTTACTTGTTCCCATTTTCTCATTTGACATTCGTTATCAACACATTTCATCGGTTGATAACGAATATTGAAAACGGAACTGTGAATATTCAACGTTTGTCACGTCCCCTGCACTGTTTACAGTGTTGCGTCAGTTTGTGTTCCCCGCGTCTCTCGGATAGGGGCGCTCGTGATTTCGACATAGAGGAACCTTATTCTTGCACTTCTGGTTACCCCAGAATCCTTTCTCGCTGCTTCGGTTAGGAAAAAATATCCCTTTAGGATTGGACTCATTTGAAGTTTACCACAAATAGTTTGGACTGTGTTTTTTTTACTTGCACTCGTTATTGCGACTAGTGGTCTGTAAGCTAAAAGACAACCGCATTATGAGGTTCAAATTTGCGACGTTTCTAAAGGTGACTGATGAGATTCCTCTATACTGTTCTTTGAAAAACGGACAGATATTTTCCACTTGGTCGTGACAAAGTCGCGATCGAGTCGGAATTATCTGTCAATTTTTTTATTCTCTGTTTTGCACGTGGGCACAATGAGCGTGTTCGTTGGGTAGGATGTCACTGAGAGATCATTTATTCCCAGAGAGCGTGGAAAAAGTATTTTCGCCAGCGAATGCAGACGTACAAAATGCACTGTCGGGCACCCAGCAACGTGTATTCGCTGCTCTTGGATTGGGTTCCATATAATGCCATTGGGGCATCTGGGGACGTGGAGGTATATAAGCCCCAGGGACCGATCAGGGCTATTTAAAATACGCTCTAGCCTCGGAGCCTATTTTTTCAATTCATGCGCCAGATTTCAATTTACGGAGTCACACTGCTGTTTGTAACACACACTGCAAGTATGTAATAGCTCTCATTATTTCCATTTAGTACACTATAGCAAACATTAATCTTCACTGTGGTTTCTGATCAAGTCTTGGCTGCCTATTTAGGCAGCCAAGACTTGATCAGAAACCACAGTGAAGATTAATGCTTGGTAATTAAGACTTGAAGTATTAACTTAAGCACTCTACAACAATGATAAATGATAATCATATATATAATACATGTAAGAGTGCCTCTCTCGATTATCCATCGAAAGAATATCAAAATATGATCAGGTCATAAAAATCATCAGCAACAAAATTTTAATAAATGAAGTACAGGGTTTTACAGGGACCGATCAGGACTATTTAAAATACGCTCTAGCTTCGGAGCCTATTGTTTCAATTCATGCGCCAGATTTCAATTTACGGAGTAACACTGCTGTTTGTAACACACACAGCAAGTATGTAATAGATCTCATCATTTTCATTTAGTACACTATAGCAAACATTAATCTTCACTGTGGTTTCTGATCAAGTCTTGGCTGCCTATTTAGGCAGCCAAGACTTGATCAGAAACCACAGTGAAGATTAATGCTTGGTAATTAAGACTTGAAGTATTAACTTAAGCACTCTACAACAATGATAAATGATAATCATATATATAATACATGTAAGAGTGCCTCTCTCGATTATCCATCGAAAGAATATCAAAAAATGATCTGAGAAGTTACGCGCCAACTGAGAAGCCTATTTCTGAGATTTAAGAGCCAGGTCCTGATGTTTCAGAACCAAATACGCACTGGCGCATGCCCAGGTCGGTCCCTGAGCCCCCCTCAACCCGGGCACAACCTAGAGAGATAAAGATGGGTGCCAAATTTCCGGAGGTGAGAGCAGAGATGGGATCACCACTTTCCATTACACATGTTTGGAATAAAGAAGACAAGTAGAATGACTCGCACGTTTGAGACAATATTTGGGGGACCTCAGTGGGAGACCTCGGAAGTGACGCCATGTCACGTGACCCAATGTCGCCATGTTGGGTTGGTATGGTAGCCCGCGAGAGCGACCATGTTTTGGCGTTATTAGCATAGTGAAACGTGGTGTCAGTGCGCATGCGAAGCGCGTGTTGTTTGGGTGATACGTGTTTCCGTCGTCCATTTTATATACTGGAAGCAACCTTCTAGGTTTCTATGGTAGCACGTGGTTGCTATGTCACCCAAAGTTCTTTAATAGGACAAGGGTATGTTTGGAGGATGTATGTCTGGAGGATGCATTCGATTCAATGCGAGTATATCTATTTTCTCAAATAGACCCGACAATGATCAAAAAAAAAAAAAAAAAAAAAAAAAAAAACCCAAATCATTTTATTCTGATTCTCACAGAATCTACCTTTTTTTCCAATAATAGGTACGTTCCTTTGTACAAGAGTTGTTTTCTGGTTTGGATTTCTTATCCTCGTTGTTCTCCATATTTCGATCTATTTTGTGGCTTATTCTTTAATTCCCTGACCGGTTTTGCCTATTACTGACTATCCTAGCAGTCTATCTAGCATTAGCTTCTCGTCTGCCTATCTCTGGACATGCTCCAGTCTCATCTCAACCAATCAGATCACTCCATTTAGCTTAACCCCCACCCACTACCATTACAAATTGTACCTAGACCAAGATGTTCGTCTTTCATCATGCGAGGCCATAAAGAAATCTCTTACTGGGGTCTCATCTCTTATCTCCACCTGGGTATCGAACGGGCACGTCCCACGGCACCCCACTTCCAGCATCCCTAATTAACTAATCACCCCGTTTCTATCGTATGAGGCAATGAGGGTCATATGAAAATCTCTCATTGAGGTCTTACAATAAAACCCTATTATCCTAATCTGGGTATCGAACGACCACGTCGCGTGGTACCCCACTTCTAGCGTCTCAAACTGATAAACGACGAGCCTTCGGCACCCTTTTTCTACCATAATAGCGAGGCAATGGGGTATGGGGAAACTCTTCATTGAGGTATAATCTACCATCGTATACAAGCACTTTGTTCACTTACAGTTGAATTGCATCTTGAAAGGCATCTTCTTCACCGAATTTATCTCTGAATGGAATGCAGTGATTCTCTAACCAACTTTCTTCCCATCATTTGATTTTAGTTGGATTCTTGATAACACAGGTTCTCTCGTTGAACGCTGGTAGCATGAATTTGTTGGTGGCTTTGGTTTCTTATGATAGGTTGGCATCTTTCTTCTGGGTAGCAACGTTACTCAAGGGTTGCGCGGTCTTTGGCGTCTCTTTCGTTCTCTTGTCTCCAGTATGCTTCATAGTGAAAACGTCATTCTTGTTTTGATCGTGTTGAACCTCAGTATTCTTTGGTTCGTTCTTGGGGGGGAACTGCTTTGGCATTTCTTCCGTTATCTTGCCTTTAGGCGGATTCAGGAAGCTTCAGGCCGTCTTGTGGTTTGAGTAGAAACTTCATTATTGTTTGTTTCTTGAACATTCCCGGTTTGTTCTTCATAGAAGCTGCCATCTGTTTCCATTCTCTAGTACGTAATGGTAGCTTCACACTTCTTCTTTTACTCTTCGTTCTCCTCTTTTGGATAACAGTCGGCACGTGTCATAAGGCGTATCCACACGTCATCTTTGTTTCGTTATCACTGCACTGCCTGTGCAATTATCTGTGTTTCTTCTTTTGCCTCCGTAGACCGCAAGGGGTGCGGAAGGCCTATTATAAGTTATCTCTGCCAACATGTATGGTATATGGAGATTTAATACCTGGATGTCGGTTTTTAAACCCTGAGCCGCAGGGGGTGTATGGTTCAAATGAAAGCTTTTCGCTTCCACTCGCCTCGTTATAACAAACCAGAAAAATAGTCACAAATATATCAGATATCCGACAGTTCTATCATATTTTGCCGTTATAAATTAAATAGTCGAATAATTAAATGAAACAACTTGAGAAAAAAAGAATATGACCAACTGTCGTCCCCTGAGTGCCGGTGGGCACATAGAACACATTGGAACTCGGGGGTCGATATGTTATCAAAATACTGTTTATTCGTTAACGACCCAAAGGATGTAACTCTATCTGTTGTCTTCTGCAATTGTAAAAACAAAATAGCGTGAGAAACGCGTCCACAAATTTTTCCCCAACTATGTTTCTTTTGTGTTTCAAACGGGACAAAAACCTTATTTCCGTCAGCATGTATGGTATATGGAGATTTAATACCCGGATGTCTCATTTAAACACCCCCTGCGGCTCGGTGTTTAAAAGCCGACATCCAAGTATAAAATCTCCATATCCCATACATGTTGACGGAGACAACTTATATAGTATGCGTGTTTCACACAGACTAATCATGATTAAACCGCCTCATCCATCAACGGTTTTACGCTCACTGATTTTAACTAAATTGAAGTTGTCAGTGTCATTTAAATCACATATTTAGAAAGGTCGAAAGGTGTGACCTCGGGAATACTACAACATTGCGCATCAGTGACGTTAAATTCAACTGAACGCAAAGACAATTTTTGTCGATATATTCACACATATTTGCCAAATTAGAAGGGAAACGTTTTGTTTATGACTGTTACTGGCCGTAAAGGATTAACGTTTACTCTAGGGAACATTTAATTGGTGAGTATGTACATGGAAATACGGGAAATTTATATTTTATACAATTAGAACACCGATTGGAGGAGCCTCACAAATATTTGAAGACATGTTGCGGATTACAACTTACACACAATATTAAATAGTCTTTTTGAATGAAGAAATGAACTGAATTCGCTTAAATGAGAAGACAACAATGGTACCATTCATCTGGGGTGCTGTGAATATTCGAGATTCGATTTGATATCGATACCACATTAAGTCTGCGACGAGATCGATCCAAAATCAGTCTCAAGATTCGATTTTTTCGAATCTCTCGTACTAACTTCTATTTGTTGCATTTCCAACAAAAATTGGATAAAACTGACATTAGACAATTCTTTCATGTAGTTTCAATTTCATATTTAATTGAGAAATTAACAAAGTTTAATTGTTAGGTAGGTAATGAATTTTGTCAGAAACATTTTCCATAGTTTTAGTCTTTGAAAGCTTAACTTTTTACTGTTCACTTTCTTGAGAACGTGAATAGTAAAAAGTTAAGCCTTCAAAAACTAAAACTATGGAAAATGGGCTCAGATGTTCAGCGACGGTGCTACAGAGATTATTTATATATTAGTAGTATAGCATGTACCCGAACGTGTCCGGTTGGGGTGATCTCATGGGGGATCTCATATGTGACGTCATAGTCACGTGACCCAGTGGCGCCATGTTGTGTTGTCATGGTGACCCGCGTGAGCGGCCATTTTGTGATGTCATCCCATAGTGATACGTGATGTGAATGCGAATGCGCAACACGTGTTATTAGGGTGATACGTGTTTCCGTCGTCCATTTTGTATACTGGAGGCACCTATCTTGGTTTCTATGGTAGCACGTGGTTGCTACGTTACCCAATGGCTTACAACAAGAAAGGGGGATGTTCAGAGGGTATGTTCTATTGAATAGGAGTAATTTCCCGACGTAGTGCTATGAATTGGGTGTTATCAGTCCCTTTCCATACACTCGAGTGTATATGTCAATTCACGGAATCCAAATTTTACGGAATCGGATAAGAATCTCAGTTATGGAACTCCTTATATAGCCTGTCTCTATGCATACATGGGAAATGAAGCGATCAGATTCAACCTTGATCGATGTTATAGTCGAGACTGAGATAGGTATAGCTAGGAAGTAGTGTTACAAGTCAATATTAATGGATGATAGTATAGCCAATAGTACTGGTACAAGCCCGCAATGGCATAAGTCTGTTGTGGAAGCTAATGATAGGACGGATAGACCATAGACAAGTAGAGGCCTTGAAGCTTTGGAGATAAGATGGAAGCCATTGGTAAGACTACCTGTATAGGAACTGTATAGGAGCCATATAGGAGATAGGAGCTGTATAGGAACTGGATCATAGATATCCTTAAATAACGAAATGAGGCGATGAGGGCAGGTAAATTAGACCCAATTGGGGGATTTGTTCGTGGCCCTCATGGCCTCAACAGAAGTGAGGCTAAGAGGGATAACAGAATATACCTCATTGAGGGTTTTTCCATAGCCCTCGTGGCCTCATACGACTAAAAAGGGGATTCTCCAGAAAGTATCCTCTTTTTTTAGGCTAAGAGGGGTAGTAAATGAGGCTTCATTAAGTGTTTTTTTAATGCCCCTCATGACCTCAAAAGAAATTAGGTTAAGAGGGATGGTAAATGAGGCCTCGTTGAGGGATTTCTCATGGCCCTCATGGCCTCATACGACTAAAAATGGGATTCTCCAGAAAGTATCATCGATAGGTGTCGTCAAATAATACAATACCAGACCATAGGTATTCTCAAATACTGAAATGAGTCCAAGAGGGATGGTATGAATGATTTATTTCGTAGTACAACATGCTACATTGATCTCATATATATGGTTGCACTAACGGGAGATGGTGTAGCCATTAGGGCTGTCTTCCCGCCACCCCACCCCCCCCCCCCAAAAAAAAAACAAACAGAAAGAAAAAAACAAATTAAATGTGAAATGTGATACAATCCCGACAACAGCATATTTGTAGTTGAAAAAAGAAAATTTTGAATTATTCCATATAAATAAAATATTGTCCATCGTTTTTAGAAAATAACTCTTTTGAGTCAGGATGAGACAAAATGAGATAACAGAGCTAGGACATATAGTCGGTACAAGCAGGATTATTACAGCTGACGTGATGAGGGTATAAGACTTTTTGAATAGTGATCTGGAATAGTTTTGAACCGATGGTTCTATTGTATTCCACATCCTAGGGAAAATATAGATTATGAAATTGGCGGAAAATTGCGTTCTTGGTTTTAGTGTGTGTAGTTTAACCGATTGTCTGTTGTCCATTCCTGGGGGAGGGGGTGGGGGGTGGTATATTCTGAAAGTCTTCTCAAAGCTTTCAGGGAGCATGCTGTTGTACCAATTATGCATAAACAAAGAGACCTGCAGTTTGTACAGGTCTGTGAATTTTAAGATACCCAGCTCACTAAATAGTGGACCATCAGATGGTAAATTAGGCCTCATTTAGGGATTTTTTTCATGGGCTTCATGGCCTCAAAAGAAAATGAGGTTAGGAGAGATAGTATATTAGATCTCATTGAGGGATTTTTTCATGACCCTCATGCCCTCAAAAGAAATGAGGTTAAGAGGGGTAGTAAGTTAGACCTCATTGAGGGATTTTCTGATGGCACTCATACGACAAAAAAGGGTTTCTCCAGAAGGTATCCTCGATAGGTATCCTCGAATTATACAATGCCAGGTCATAGATATCCTCAAACACCGAAATGAGGCTAAGAGTCGTATATGCAGCCGCTCGTTCGAGTAAATACTCTGTGGCTTTTTTGCTCGGTGGGATTCGAGTAATTCGAGCAATGACTTATCAGTAACTACTCGATAGATTGTTGGCATTAGGAATGATATAGGCCTTCATGGAGGTTGTCTATCAGTCGGCTATAATCCAAAGGGCCCCTCGGTACTGTAGCGCTTCTATTATAAGCCATGGTATGGCGGTCTAAAGAGGATTCTGAGAGAATTGGAAATAGTACAACTTGTCGGGTTGTTTGTGGTAATTCTTCGAACGAGGGTTTAAGGAAAATCCAAGCCAGAACAAAATACCCCTATTCAATCGAGCTTACCCCTGTGCCCCTCTGTATCATATATTACGTGCTAAGCCGATAAAATGGGGATTCCGTAGTGAATAAAGTCGTTTTTGGTGATTTTAAGGGATTGTCGCGTTGTTTGTGATAATTTCACGAATCGGGAAATTACTCCTATTCAATCGAACATACCCTCTGTACATACCTCTGTCTTGTTGTAAACCATTGGGTAACATAGCAATCACGTGCTACCATAGAAACCAAGATAGCGGCCTCCAGTATACAAAATGGACGACGGAAACACGTATCACCCTAACACACATCGCGTATCACTATGGGGATGACGTCACAAGATGGCCGCTCACGTGGGTTACCATGGCAAGACAACATTGCGCCACTGGGTCACGTGACTGTGACGTCACATATGAGATCCCCCATGAGATCACTCCAACCTGGAACGTTCGGGTACATGCTATACTACTTATATTGGTGTTTAAGGTATAAGTCAGTCTTGTAAGGGTCATCACAGTGTACCGTAACTTCGTTTGATGCAATATGAAATAACTCGTCTATTAACCCTTTACCTAACATAACGGTCAAAACCGGCCAGCGCTATTCTCAAAAATCGCCAATTAATTTTCATTATTTTTTTCAGTTTTTGTCTCAAAAACATAGGTTATGACCCCTCGTTGGAACGAGCTCGTCGAGCTCGTTCCAACGAGGGGTCATAACCTACGTTTTGAGACAAAAAAGGAAAATAAATAGTTATTCAAGAATTATTTTTGCAAGTGTCGTCTGCTTTTCACGTTAGGTAAAGGGTTAAGATTCGATTTGAGATTATATCGATATCAGAAACACGATACGAAGAAAAAGTGTGATTCGCTGATCCCTACATACATCGTAGTAGGTTGTATGGACAAGGCCGACGGGAACATCCCATAGCAGGAGAGAAGAAAAAGTGTGATTCGCTGATCCCTACATACATCGTAGTAGATTGGATGGACAAGGCCGACGGGAACATCCCATAGTAGGAGAGAAGAGGTATCGAAAAGGGGTACTCGACTCTGGGTATGAGATAAGATCGGAAGTTTACAACGTATTACAAATTGTAATGTGACACTTAGTATTAGTATTGGCACTAAGATATATCATCCCTCGAGAGGAACAGGGTGCCATCAGTAAAGCTATGGCATTGCAAGCGGCACATTATTCAGATCTCTCAAAGATATAAACCTTTAGAAATTATCCAACGATTGTATAGATTTGTTTGGTGATTATCGACAAAACTCCGTCATTATACACCACCCACCACAATGGCATTGGCACGCGCAAAACACATTAGAAACGCATGCTTAATAGTTCCACAGTTACAATTCTCGGAAAGCAATGTATGTTCCACTGTAGTGCATTTCTGACGGAAAAGCCACGCGATACCGCCCTAATCGCATAATAGAGGTTACGCTGCGCACTTCTCTTCCCTACCCGTCCCGGCGCTCTTTTTTTTTGATGTGGTACTCCCAGTAAATTTTTCTTAGGACATTTTTGTAGGGATGGGTGTCTTCGATGCAATCCCGCCCACTCCCATTGATATTGGCACACGCAAAATATGTTAGAAACGAATACTTGATAGTTTCTCGGTAACAATTCTCTAGAGTGCATTTCTGGAGAAAATCCACGCGATGCCGTCCTAGTCTCATGGCAAGAGTTAAGCTGCTCAGCACCACCCCAGCTCTTCCGGCACCCATGTGGGATGCAGTACCATTGGAGTAACAGTGATATTGGAGGCCCTTAGGCCCCATACTGTAATTATTCAGTGTATTATAATGTTATATTCCAGCACATACAACAATTATATTCAGTATAAAATCCATCCGGCCTCGACTAGCTTAAGACGTTATAGTGATGGGTAGTGGTTACAGTATGACCGTCGTGGACTGATCACTTTTAAAATTTCGCCGATAAAAGATCTTGTATTGTTATTGCACAGTAACAGAACAAGTCGAGTGAAACGAACTCACGCTGGCATGACAGACTATTTCAGTGGTATATACAATACTGCCCGGCGAATCTCGTATTTCGTATCGAATCAACTTTCCATTTTTTACGACACCATGCTTATCTTACCAGTACAATATATCTCCCATGTGTACACAGTTTCAATAACCGTAACGGTTAAACTATTTCACACAAACAAACCGCAAGTACAAGCAAATGGATTGATCACTTGTTTCTCAAAGGCTGAGTAATTTATTCATAACGCAACCGACTGGTTTCCATATAGAATTTTTGTACATGCACGAGTGCATGACCTCGATGTACAACCAACCTTCATTAATATTATAACCGTATAGGACGGGTTCTGGTGCACGACATTCAATGTCGATTTGAATGTATGACTACCAAAATAAGTTTTAACATGTGCTGTACTTAATGTACTAGTGGTGACAACTCACCTTGCAGTCTTCTTACAATAATAATAACACTTTGGCCGGCCGCTGATTTGTCGCGGTTCTCGTATAAGAAGGCCTTGGTTACCCTTGTTCTACCAACTGCCTCCCTATTCCCACGCTTCTTCTCTCCTTCCAACACACTGCTTGATGATATCCCTTGCCCCATTCTTCCCAATCTCTCCGATTAGCATATTAACCCTCTCCTTTGAGTCGCCCCCTAACCACATGTCCTTCACTCTCCCATCCCACTTCCCCATTATACTCCCCGTGAATCTTGTTCTTTTAGACTGGTATTTTGGGCATTCTAGAAGAAAGTGTCCCAGGGTCTCCACCACGCTCAAATTACACAACTGGCACTCCTTTTCACTGTTTTTCTCATTTTTTTCCTCAGCTCCAGGACCGGGACCTCAGCTTGAACAACAGTGACTCCCAACAGGACTAGATTCAAGCGAGAATTGACCAGGTGTCATCAAGGTGGACAAAAAAGCCACTTATCGTCCCTCGAGTAGAACATTGCGCGGAAAGTGCCATCGCTGCAAGAGGATTGCAATAGAAAATGGCAAACTGCAGTTAGGGCACAGATCTCTTAAGACGGACTATTTTTTGTTTCGAGGTATCACAGTTACGGAATCTCTTTTCTGGAATCCCCAAATAATCCCTTTCTTAGTAAAATATTGTGGTTATGGAATCCCTTTTACCGAAATGAGTCGTCAGGCAGTATGTGGAGTTTTAACCCTTTACCCAACGAATCGCCCGCATCCGCCCGCGTAATATGCAAATTCAGCAGTTGAAAAAATATTATTTTTCAAAAAATTTCAACAAAAGCATATCATGTGACCCCTCGTTGGAACGAGCTCGTCGAGCTCGTTCCAACGAGGGGTCACATGATATGGTTTTGTTGAAATTTTTTGAAAACGTTTAAAAAATGATATTTAAAATAATAAATTTTGATATCGTCTGCGTTGGGTAAAAGGTTAAAGGCCCAAGAGGAGAGAAATCATACGAGGAAATCCTAAGAGTAAAGAAGATGAGCGACCTCACCCCCTTCCTGCGAATTCCTGCAATTTTACAATAAGATTGTAATGATGGGAAAGGGAAATACACTGCATTTGAGTCGTAAGCACTCTTCTCACCCCCTCCCCACACACACTCTGACTGTTTTGGCATTGCGATCTTTTAATATACCAGTAGAGATGGTTTTGGTCAACTGGTACTCTCGCTCTCTCTCTCTCTCTCTCTCTCTCTCTCTCTCTCTCTCTCTTTCTCTCCCTCGTTCTTTCTCCACCTGTCTGTCTCTCTCTCTCCCTCTCTCCATCCCCCCTCTCTCTCTTCCTCCTGCCTCAGTATCTGTCTCTGTCTCTCTCTATCTCTCTCTCTCCCCCTCTCTCTCTCATCAAAAGGTTCATGTAGACACATGCCCTTCTGTGTCCCCGATTCCTTCATCACTGACATTAATAGGCAATATGTGGAACAGTTTTGATGAGAAACTGTCTGTTTGATTGGAACCTTATACGCAACTATTTTTTCTGGTACCAAAAGTACAATTCTCTACTCCCGCATCGCCACTCGGGCAAAATAAGATTTGGAAAGTAGTTAGGGAAGGCCATTGGGCGTAAAAATTTAACACTGAAATTCCCATTGACATTTGTTCGCCAGAGAACATCCAGGTCTGGAGGCCATTGGGCATAAAGTTTAACACTGGAAATTCCCATAGACAGTTTTACGCCACAGCGCCGTTGGATTTTCTCTGGCGAACAAATGTGTATGGTAATTTCAGTTTTAATTTTTCCGCCCAATGGCCTTCGCCTCTTAACACTGTTTTCCCCATAGAGAATCTTAAAGGATCTCTGGCGTAATTGTAACATTTTATGCCATACTGTTTTTAGGATATTCACAACCCTTCAATATAAACAATCACTCACAGAATGGGTAATGGAATTGTGTCTCTCTTTCTGAGACTTTTGGGTTTTTTTTGGAAAAATACTTGTAATGCGCTTGAGAAACTCTTTTGAGAATATCTTGGTCCTGAAAAGGACCTCCACG
Source organism: Pictodentalium vernedei (assembly GCA_031216915.1). Taxonomy (NCBI): domain Eukaryota; kingdom Metazoa; phylum Mollusca; class Scaphopoda; order Dentaliida; family Dentaliidae; genus Pictodentalium; species Pictodentalium vernedei. Next base: position 82,176,940 of record CM062296.1, on the reverse strand, counting down.
GGGGCATTTTTTGAAGATGCTCGTTTTGTGATTCAAACACTTTGAAAAAGAAGTGTAGAGATAAGAAGAATTAGGATAAACCAGGTTAACTTGTAAATCCGAGTATAGGTTATTGAATTTAACCTCCCATTTTTAATATTTTCTTTCAGGTTGCCAATTAAGATCAGGATATGGATCAACTATTTTTACCCTGTACTTCTCCAATTCATAACCATGAGTTGCTAAGAACTGTCTTATCCCTGCACGTCATCGTTCCAATTTGTCAATAATGTGCTGTCTCCACTGACGAGTATACCTCAGAGGACAGGTACGGCGCATATGTCAAAAGCAATCACCTGATAACTGTCTTCGCCGCATCCTTTCTTTCTCTATTCTTTCATGTTCTTCCTCTAATAGCTTATTTCATTCTTTATCCGATATTCCCCCGGTCCCCCACGTTTTGTAAACTTCTTGATCTAGAGAGAACTTTACATTCATTTCTCATGGAAGAAGAAATGTTGAGCACATGAAATGTTCACTGCTTTTTATACTCATCACACACTGTCATCAACATCTCTCAAAAGAATGCTCAAGTGCCATTGTTTATAAGGCGGGAGAAAATCGATCCTTTACGACGTTTACTATCATGTCGTTGGAGAAACTATAAGACTGTCAACTCGAGCTGGATTATTTCGTCGACATGGAGTTTTCCAAAGTGAAAGAGATAAGAACTGAAGATGCAGTGAAAGAAGTAGAAAGAGTTTTGACAAAGGACGAATGAAGTCTTTTTGTTAGCCCTCCATTTGTGGTGCAGTTCGATCCTGCTAAAAAAATGAATATAGAGAGATGATGGAAAAGCTTCCGCAGCTGGGAGCGGCGAGACGGCCGTTTGGAGAGATCCAGTTCCATAATAGACCAAAGCATCCTAGCGAAAACCCAACGGCCATCTTGCAGGCGATCTTGTTTGGCAGAAGGGAAAAAGATTGGGAAAAAAATCTTTAGAGATGAAGAGATGAGATCGCCTCAACGCCGCTCCTTGGTAGGTTGAACTTCACCAAAATGGCTTCGCGCCGGCCCTTTTCAGGGCCAACATTTTTTTTTAAAAAGAGAACTATTTATTTTTCACATGATACATTGCTTCTTTCCCCCAAAAGTGTGAAAGTTAAGTGTGTGATTTTTTATCATACAAAAAAGTGCAAGTGAACTCACCCCTCACACGTAGCTTGACCTTAACGCAAGAATTCAAAATGTATTCCCCCATGAAAAAGTGAAGCTTGCAATTTTGTATCATACAAAAATATCCAACTGACCCCTCCCTCTCACTTGGTTGAACACAAGGAAGAATTAAAGCACAAAAATGGGACTGTGTTTTTATGAGACTTGATTTTTGTGAGTGTGTGTGTCCCACTTTTAAATCATCTAGGTAGCCCTGAAAAGGTTTTTTTTTTAAAATTCTGTCAATGTATTCACTTATCCATACTCTTGGAATATCCTCCAATTCCATTGGAATGTACATGTTTCATATTGGGTAGAGGAATGAGTGGTTTTTGATCTTTTCCGTTTTCTCCTCTTCAAAAAAACCTCAGTTTGTGTATCAGTAGTAATAAGTCGTTTATGTGGTTTCGATCCAGGTTTTTGCCGTTGTGGAAATTGTATTGGATTCTCTTCTACATTCTTGAATTCCACCCGTACTATTAGTGTCTCTGCTGGTAGGACTACTTGGTTGTGACAAGATTTCATTTCTTGTATAGCTTTTAAAATATTTTTCAGTAAACCTTCATTATGATCTGTTGAAGCAGTAGTTGATTCCGATTCACTTACTATAGACTTTTCTTCCCCATGTTCTGGTGCTAGTATTCCAGGATCAATGCAAATTAAATCGTCAAAGTCTGAAAAAAATTGAACTCTGCCATATTTTCTTGACTGAACAAATACAATCATCAATTTTTACTGTGATGTGGTATTTATAGGCAAAGCTAGCTGTCATTCGGATCAAAATCTCTCCAAAGAACGCGCTATCTTTGATTATTCAGTGGGAGAAAATAATTCATATACGACGTTTACTATCACGTCTTTTGGAGTAAGTATAAAATTGTCAACTCGGGATCAGGTTTCACTTGATACTAAACCAACCATAAGAATGCAGCTATCCATAGAGATGAATATGTCGAAAGGAAGAATTGGAATTGGAAGAGGTGGAATGAAGCGGGAATCAACCATTACTATTCCAAGAAATAATTTACGACGACTTGCAAGAAGTGAAAATTTCACCATTAGTATTTGACGAAATTCAACAAGATTTACAACAATTTCTACGGAATGTCATCAGGGATGCTATCCTATACACAAGATTAAGGGGAGGTGACCAATACATTGTTACTAGAGATGATGTTAACAAAGGACGCAAAGAAGGAATGGAAAAAATACACTGGGTTAACAATTTAAAAGAGAAACAAAACAAGGGCCCTTTCAGGGCCACCACATATTGCAGAAAAGAGAAAACTATTGATATACATACTTGGCAGTTTCCCACTTGAGTCTTGGCATCAAGACTTTATTCAATTCAAGAGACGTAAGCCTCATAGTTCCCACATGTTGACAATCAATGTTTTTGCATTGCGGTGAAAAGCCTATCTGCATTCCCTTTTATTTTACAAATGGTGTAATGCAAAACTGTTTGGGTTACACATAAGTTTGGGGTTTTTTCAGAATTTGTGCATTGTGCTACACAAATACGTTTTGCACTGTACATCTATTTATTCTTAACATGAAATTATTTTTACTTGCACATAAATTAAATTTTCAGAAAATTGTTTTTGTGTGAAACAGAAAAACATTTTTGAAAAATCTTTTTGAGAAAATGATATTATGTTTTGAAAACTTTGGAACATACAAATTATTTTACTCTTTGCAAATGAGTTTTCTGAAAAGGTTTTTTGTAAAACAGAAAACATTTTCAGAAATCTAATTTGCAAACAGAAAAAGAATTTTCGTATTTTTTCTTCATATGAAATTATTTTTCTGTTTGCAAAGTAGTTTCCTGAAAAAAGTTGTTTGTAAAACAAAAAACTTTATTCAGAGAAATAATTTGCAAACAGAAACATATTTTTTGATTTTGTAGTTCTATGCAATTCTTTGTACTTGACTGACAAATAGTTTTCTTGAAAACTATTCGTCAGGCAAGTATAAAAACAACTTCCTAACCGAGAAACATTTTTACAGAAAATATAAGATCATTACCTTTTCTGAATTTTATCCCATGAATATTTTGTGATATAACACAGTTATGTTTCACTTTCTGAATGTCACTTTTTGAATGTCACTTTTTAAATGTGACAGTTTCTTGGGCAGTTCCGACACTTTTGCTTTACTTTCCGTAGCTTTACGTTTTCTTGAAACTTTCACTAGCGGTGCCTCTTTCTCTGCTCTGGAAGAATGCCAAACCCTGTAGTAGGTGTTGGGAGAATGTCAAAATCTCTAGTAGGTGTTGATAGACTAAAAGCAAGTGTGAAGAAAGCTCAGAATCGATGACCTTTTATACTCTCCTCTTAAGAAATGTTTCATGTAATTATTGAAATAAACCGTGTGCATTTGTCATATCGCATTGGAGATAAAATGTATTAAATTGTAATTGTATTCATTACATTTTATTTCCAGTGTGATGTGACAAATTCGCACGGTTTATTTCAATAATTACATGAAACATGTCATATCACATATACATCTTATGGGTATATAAGGACATCTTTTGTTTTTTACATAAATGCCAAAGTAAAGCACTGAACAGTCAACATTTTTCCACCACTTAACCCCGCATATCCTATATAATTATCAGAGCTTACAAGACTTTCGAGTTTTAGTGTGTCTACAAATCTTATTTTCCAATCCAAGAAAGAAGAATTAGCTAAAGCTGAATTTTTCTATGTTGAGATGGTAAAGTAAAATGTTTCGTTTGTGGACAAGGTTTAATGAATTGGGAACCTAAATATATTCCTTTACAAGAACATGATAAGTGGTCACCAAATTGTTCTTACATCCAACTTATCAGAAATTGTCAATTTTACAAACCACCATGATGTATGCAAACACCTACAGATAACATATTATCAGTGATGAATTATGGATACAGTTTAAAACAAATATTTTCAACTATGAAAAAATATGACAAGGCTCTAAATGTCTGTAAATGATATTCATGATTATAATTTTCCACTTTCACTCTCATGGTATTAGATAATGTAAATATATCATTTAGTGATGTGATTGCAAGAAAAGCTGCACTTGCAAAAATAAATTCAAAACTAAGAAAGACGAAATGGTCATAGATAGGGCTGTCACGATTAATCGATTGTTGATCGGTCACGGCAAAATCGATTAATATTTTTCGTTGTCGAATAATCGGTAAATTATATCCCGTTTTAGACGTTTAATAATTAAAAAAAAATATGTTGAAAAAACTATTGTTTCTAAAGGTAAAGAGTTAAGAACATCGATGTTAAACCCAAGAAGCTATTGGAAGCATTTGTCCTTCAGGTACATTCATCAAAGCTTTGATGTTCTGAACTTTTGAACCGTCAGTGTAATAGTCAAGACCGGTCGGCAGTTGCGAAGTTCGCAACTGCCGACCGGTCTTGACTATTACACTGACGGTTCAAAAGTTCAGAACATCAAAGCTTTGAATGTAACTAAAAGAGGATCGTCTTCGTTATTTACTTGAGGTAGATCAACTGACTTCAACTTCATTTTTATCGACTTCAAAGAGAAGGAGATGGGGGTCATCTAGGTACGATCAGTCGATTATCATCGATTATTTGCGACGATTAATCGATTCCTAAATTAAAAAAATCGTGACAGCCATATTCATAGATGGTGCAGAAAATGCTTAACCAGATTTACAAAGTACACCACCACAAGATGAAAAAAATCGGAATAGAATAGTTAAGTGAAAGCATTTTATTGTGAAGAAATAAGGGGTAGAAAAACTTTTTTGGCCGCAAGGAAGTCAAGAGTATTAGTTACCCCGTGTCTGATCACGTGGTACGGGTTTTTACCTACCCGAAGCCAGCCGGGATACGGCTGGCTTCGGGTAGGCAAAAACCCGTACCACGTGATCAGACCCGGGGTAACGAATTTATCTATTGACTTTCCGTTTTAGAAGTACAATCTATTTCATGTGTGAACACACACAGCATGAGATCTTTTATCTTCCACTGTTGAGCCATACAGGTTTCAGTGGAATTTTTGTGCAAAAGAGTTTTTGTGAAAATATGCCGATATGACTAGTATAAAAAAATTATTGAATTTCTTTTTTTCTTTCTTGTCTCAAAAACATAGCTTATGAATCCCACATTAGAGGGTACTCGACAAGCTCATTCCAATAAGGGGTCATGAGCTATATTTTGGAGATAAAAAACTAAAATTAAAATATAATACATGAACACTGTAAAAGTGGAATGACGTGTCTTCTACGGGGTATGGACAATTTGTAGATTTCGGAACGAGGCTTCCACTGGGTATGGGAAATTTGTGAGTGGCTGGGCGGACGTATCGTGGGTTTCAATGAATATGGTCTCATACCACGTATCTATCAACCAATCAAATCAAAAAATTCACTTTAGTCAATATATAATGATTTGTACAAGAGAATACAGAAGATGAAGAGAAACTTTGAAGATAACAATCAGTTATTATTAAACATATTTTATTTGTTATAACAAAATGGATTGGATAACAAGTGCCGAGCACTTAGATAATATCCTTTCCTTAATATACATTTGGAAATTTCAGATTATGTTTACAAATATTTACAAAAAGTTACCAAAATGTGCATGCAATGGCAAAGCAAACTTATGAATAATTAAAACAATTTTGTGTATGTACACTCTTCAAGATGGATGTTGGTAGGTATTCGACTTCACAAGAGTCAGAACAGATAGGTGAGAGGAAGGAGAGCAAAAAGGTGAAAGGTGAACTGCCACATCGCAACACTGCTGGACCTGGTCAACTAGCCAACGTGTCATATCACGGTACAATCGCGATTCCAGCGGAACCGCGATTTAGACGGAGCCCCGTTACAACTGCTATAGCCAGGGCATACAGGACGAACATGCGGAATGCACAAAGTCGTAACTAAAGGAAATGGAAGTGAAAATGAAAACGGACACTCATGTTATAGGACATTTGGCTGGGAAGATGTTGACGGACTAGTCTGCCTGACTACGGTCCAGTCTTAAAATCTCTTCGTGGCCTTAATGAAATTTTGTGCACTTCGAAAAAGGTGGATGTTGACGGATTCTGGTAGGTTGGGGATACCATAAAGAAGATCGTTGATCGATCTTATTGTGAGATGCGCAAGATTTCTCTGTAGGACTAGTCTTTCGTTTGAAAAGTTATTACAGTCGAAAAAGTAATGGTTCGCGTCTTCAGTCTCGTAGCCACATGTACAGATAGGTGTATCGTGGACGTAGTTGGAGTATTTATCATAATTTAGGTCGCTACACGAATTTCGCAACTTGCAGTGTATAATATTGACGGCTCTATCGCCATTGTTAAAGTACTTAGGTGGTCTACATGCGCCACTATTAAAATATTTGAGAAAGTTATTCAGTGAACTCGATTGTCTTATTTCTTAGGGTAATGCATTCCATTCCGAGATACATGAGGGGATAAATGAGCGCTTAAATGTTGCCGTGTGTGTAAGTGGTAATTGAAAATTAGTGTGCGACCGGGTGCTATACGTGGAAATATCCTCGAAGGTCCGTAGCAATAAGTCAAAGAGATATGTGGGGGCCTGATTATTTACGAGTTTAAAAATGTTTTCGTTTTATGGAGATGACGTCTCTGCGCAAGGGTTTCCCAACCAAGTTCTGCAAATAGAGCAGATACCGGGGTTGATCTCGTTAGACCGGATATTATTCTCGTTGCATCCGCGTGGATTCTATCCAATTTGGTAAGTTGGTAGTCGGGCGCACCGGCCCACACCACATCGGCGTATTCTAAGATAGGGAGTATGAATGATTTGTATAACGTTTCCAGGCTTTTACGACCTAGAATATACTTTAATTTTCGTAACTGGGATAGTCTAGAATTAGTCTTTTGGCATAATCTATTAATTTGGACATTCCAGTTTAAGTCGCCCTGTAAAGATAGGCCGAGGTGGATGTGAGACTTTTCCATTTCGAGTCGCGTGTCACCAAACATTACCATACTGCTAACATTAACACGTTTTTTGGTGAATAAAACAGTTTCAGTTTTTGGAGGATTAAATGTAACAAGCCATGCGTTTGCCCATTCGGAAACGGCCGCAAGGTTTTCATTACACTTTGAAACAATATCGTCCAGTTCAAATCCAGTTTCTGTTATACTTGTATCATCCGCAAATAGTCTACAAGCATCCGGTGGATTTAAATTTTCAGAAATGTCATTTATGTATATAAGGAAGAAGGAGGGACCTAAGACGGATCCTTGGGGAACACCGTAATCAACAGGTAAATACTCAGAGGGAGTTAACAGTTACCCTTTGTCTACGATCAGATAAATAGCTTTTGGTCCACTCAAGGAGTGGGCCAGATATACCGTTTTGTCCCAGTTTGTAAATTAACCCTTTGTGTCAAACCCTATCGAATGCTTTTGATATGTCGCAGAATACTCCAAGTGAAAAATGGTTCCTATAAAAGGCTAAGCAGAGATTATGATATATTTGGATGAGCTGATAGGCGGTGCTATTTTGGGGTAGAAAGCCAGACTGGTATTTAAAAAGTAAATTGTTGACACAACAGTATTCGTACATTTGGTTAAAAACAATCCTCTCCATAACTTTGCTGACACAGCTTAGTAGTGAACTAGGTCTATAATTACTGGGGTCGTGCGTGTCTCCCTTTTTAAATATATGTACGACAGTTAGAGAGTGAAATAGAGGATATCAGTACAGCGAGAGAAAGAGACGAAGATTACAGAATGAAAGAGAACTATATACAATCCATCCCCAGATGCTAAGAACATCAAGGGAATTCCATTCAAAGTGCCATGTATATACTTATTTATTTATTTATTGATGTTTAAGGTCACATATTTATGCACAATGGCTAACCATGACCGTGACAGTTTTACGGGTGGAGGAAGCCGGAGTACCCGGAGAAAACCACCGAGCAACGACGAGCAGCTGCCAGCTCCCCAACATCGTAACTCCGCACTGCAGCACAGGCAGGGTTAGATTGGTTGAAGACATGCGTACCATCGACGTGCAGTACGCCTTAGTACACTGCGTCATCGTGCCCCCACGCGGGCAATGGAGATGAAGTGCCTTGCCCAAGGACACAACGCGGTTGCCGCAGGTGGGATTCGAACCGAGGACCTCTCGGCTTGCAGTCTGCACCTCTACCGACTGAGCCACCGCGCTCCCGCCATGTATATACAATAACATTTAAAGAATTTAATGAGAAGAATCCATTTCAAAACAAACCTATCCAAAGTATTTGTCAACACATTAGTAGAGATTGAAGATGAATGTATGATAGAAGAAAATGACGACATGAGAGTATCCGTGAATCACCCTGGGTTAGATATTGGGATATCCATTCCATTTAACAAAGCATCTTCTATCACTGGTAATACAGTGTTAGATGAAACTGAAAAAGTTGTACAATCCAATGATAACTTTGCTATCCATGATGGGAAATTATCCTTAGAAGTAACACACACTTGCTTACCACAATGGTCTGGACAACGTGCTCCTCTTTCATTTGAATCGGCTGGTAAAATGGTTGTTAGTAAACAGAATATTGTTGAAATTAAAAATGTCGAAGACTCCATGTGTCTCGTACTGTATATTCACATTATAGATCCTTTTGAAAAAGAATGTGATTTATAGAGACAGTTCTTACTATCAAATTTCATCCACGACATTTCGAAGAAAACTACAGAGATGTTCTATACTGGTTTGAGCAAAACTATAGACAATATTTAAAAATGAGTGTGCAGGAATAAAAACTTCAGGCGTCACAACAAAACACCAAAAGTTTTTTGCTCATTATACATTTTATTTTCTTTTTGTTAGGTAGTAAAAAACAAGTTATTCATCTATTATATACTGAGTCAAAAAAGAAAATACAATAAACTTTGAGGAGCATTTTTTTTAGTATTATCGACTTTAATCCCCAACAAGTTATTCTAATTTCATATTTCGAGTCTTGTTGTATGAATTTGCATAATTTCATGTTCTTACCGTTGCCAGCGTCACGTCAGGACGTCGCGATTCAGACATGGGGTGAAATGAAAAGTTCACACATGCAGTCAATAGCGTGTATGTTCACCGTTTGTCTCTTGGATGGCAACGTGTATGTTCACCGTTTGTCTCTTGGATGGCAAGACATCGACGGCTCATTTACCTGATAAGTCTCTGGATGTCACCCTGTGGTATTGCGTTCCACTCCTGCCTTAGAACATTACATAAATCGCCTAACGTCTGAAAATCATGAAGTCGTACACGACGATACAATTGATCCTAAAGATGCTCGATTGGTGACTAATCTGGCGAAAGTGGGGGCCAAGGAAGAAGTTCGATGCTCTGCTCATCAAGAACGTCACGACAGATACGCGCCACGTGACATCGGGCATAGTCGTGCTGGAATAACTGCAATCCGCTCTTGCGTTGACCAATGGAACAACAACAGCGTTAAGAATTTCGTCCCAATATCGCTGTCCATTCAGATTACCATCGATGAAGATCAACTGCGTTCGATGGTGCAAGGAAATTCCCACCCAAACCATTACACTACCCCCGCCGAAAAGGTCGCATTCCCACGCGCAAGCATCAGAAAAAAGTTCTCCTCGTTGGCGACACACTCTTGCCCTACCATCAGCGCGCCGTAGACAAAATCGATTGTGATTCATCACTTAAAAGAACTGTGTTCCATCGCTGCTGAGTCCAGCGAACACGCTCAAGTACCCATTCCAATCTGACGGTACGATGACGTTGGGTAAGGATTGGTCTGTGGTATGAACGCCTGCTGCAGATGCCGTGTTCAGCGAGTCTGTTGCGGACAGTTTGTGCACTGATTCTATTGTTAGTTCTACCAGGAGTAATTGCTGCTGTCCTCGTCGCCGGAAGGAAGCGATCCCGCAAGTGAGACGTCCTGGTGTATCGGTCTTGTGCAGGGGTCGTAACTCATAGTCGACCTGGACGCGGTCGGTCAGCAGTAGATCCTGTCGTTCTATACTTTCCAATGAGACGATAAATAGTGGCCACAGTGACTCCGTACTCAGCAGCGAGCTCATCTGGACGTATCCCAGCTTCGTGCATACCAATGGCACGCAACCTCTGATTTTCGATTAACCTTGGCATTTTTTATAATGTCGGAAGAAAAAAATTAGCGTGTTTTCTCATTAACCCAGGCTCTCTAGCACAACATAACACAAAGAAAATCGTCGGTCACCCATTCAATTTGACATCCTCGGGCAGCACGTGATATTTTGATATCCGTAGCAAAATTGTATACGGTTGGGTGGACAACAACAACATGTCATTAAACTCTTTGCACGACTTCTTGTCCACAAACATGCAACATTAGAACTATTATATTTCATCCTTTATGCTACTTTTTCACTTTTGTTTCTATTATACTTTCTTTTTTGACTCAGTATATAAATGTCATAGAAATGTAACACAAGTAGACGTTTTTAGTTCGTTCTTATTTTTATTTCATTCAGACAGTAAATGAGAGACTGAATACTTTCATTCAGTTTTATTCAATCATCTCGATATAAATATTTCTTTTTCATGGATAGGTAAACTCAGATCTCGGTGTACGTATGTTCAGTTCATGACATTATATTGAATTAACTGTAAATAATATTTTTTATTTTTTGTTAAAATTTCTGTAACAGTCTTATCGATTTGTTGGGTTAGTCATATAATCCATTTTTATCACCGCCTCCTACACATCCCATCATTAAAATAGAGTCAAGAGTCGCTTCTATTTTTACTGTGACTACTAGGTTTATATTGTATGCATCTCTATCAAAGTTTATATTTTGAAAAAAACTCTTTTCAAAATATGGAAAGTTGATAGACAATCATATAATCATAAAAATTTTACACGTAAAACAACTGTCACAGAAAGTTCAACCATAATGCGTGCCGGCAAGTTATTTTTTTCTTCTTAGCTTTTCTAAGAAAGAGAGAAGTAGAAACAGGATAACCTAAAACAGTTTGATTTAAAATAGAGTCAAAAGTCAAGTCTATTTTTACTGCGAGTGATAGGTAAATATTGTTTCCGCCTCTATCAAATTTCGTTTTTGAAAAAGACTCTTTCAAAATGTGAAAAGTTGATAGACAATCATATAAACATAAATATTTGAAACAATTGCCACAGCGAATTTGGCATAAAGTGTTGCAATTACGCCAGAGTGCCTCCAGGGTTGTCTATGGGGAAAACAATGTTAAGAGGCGAAGGTCTTTGGGCGGAAAAGTTGAACACTGAAATTCCCATTGACATTTGTTCGCCAGCGTGCCACCAGCTGATGGTACTCTGGCGTAAAAATGTCTATGGGAATTTTGATTGTTAAAATTTTACACCCAATGACCTCCAGACCTGGATTTTCTCTGCGAACAAATGTCTGTGGGAATTTCAGTGATAATTGTTTTCGCCCAATGACCATCCCTAACTTCTTGGGGACGTACTCGATGGGAATGGAAATCTTGCGCCTTGGACCAAAGCCTTTCCATATCAGTGTATTCAGTTCAACTTCAGACAACTTAAATTCGTCCACTTCCAAATATATTGTTTTTTTTTAATTATTTTTCATAATAAAAGGGGCTTTTTATGGCAATTAGTTTTATTCTACAAACGAAATAAAAAGTTTCAGATTTCTCCTCGTGAAACACCAGATCAAATCTTGTAACAAAAAAATAGTTACAAACTTATTTTATGGCCGCAGTTGTTGATCTACCATTTGACGAGAGTTGTGCACGATAAAAAAATTAAAATTACTAAAAATGTATTCCCCCTCCTTCCCCGGCGATGAATTTGTTTGAAAAATATGACCCTAATGGTACTTTCAAAGACATTTTCAGTTTTACCAAGCGTGGTAAGCCATTCATAATTTTATTAATTGATACCCCATACCGCTCGCAGAATTCAGGTTTTCTAGAAGAGGCTGCGATGGTTATTTTGAAAGGCCCATCACCTCTTTTAAATCACTGGATGATCGTGTTTTTGGTGCATTAGTTTCAGGATCGAAAAAAAACAATTCGATCGTGTGCTAAACCCTTACCTAACAAATTGGCCGCATTCGCATACGCAATATGCAAACTCAGCAGTTGAAAAAAACATTATTTTAAAAAAGAAAGTTAATAAAAATCATATCATATGACCCCCTCATTAGAACGAGCTCATCGATCTCGTTCCAAAGAGGGATCATATGATATGGGATTGTTGAAATATTTTGGAAACCCTGCAAAAATAATTTTTAAAATTATATATTTTAATACCGTCTGGTTTCTGTAGCGGAATAACTAAATTTACAATATCCTTCATATCTTAACAATCTGCGAGACTGCCTACTTACGTCAGTTTTTCTTTCAGGAAACACATCGTCTCTGATACCTGGAATCTTAAGACGGTAGTTTTTGACCATTCAATACTATGGCTATTCAAATGATTCGTAGGGTTTTGACGATACCAGCTCATCATGGTTTGCAGTCACAGAAACCTATAGCGTTCCTGCTTGTTGACCGAGGCTTGCTACCTCTACAAACAGGATCAACTGGTAGGAGTGCAAGATATATTTCCCAGGGGACAGATAATACAACCAGTTGTAATTACCAAGACAAAGGAGAGTTATTGGAGGTGGAATATAATGGTTCTAAAATCACTTTATCATATATCTGGTTGAGAGACCATTGTCGATCTGAGAGATACTACAACAAAACGACATCACAAAGGATGAACGACAGATTTGATTTCCCATTGGATATCAGACCCAAGAATATCCATCTTGAACAAAACACACTAACCTTGAAATGTAGGTCAAATTTAGATCTATTATTCTTTTATTCTTTCATGTAAGGCACCATTTAACTCTTTCAACCCGATGTGCATAAATGTTTTGTGAAGAAAAAAATAGTTGTGGACGAACAGACAATATATAAAGCAAAAACTCTGAAGCGAAGCTCGGTAGTAATTTAATTCAACAGGTCGACAGAGCTGTTGGATTAAATTACTACTGAATCCCCCAACAGACCAGGATGGTTTCGCTCATTTCCTTGTTGACAGTATTGACTGAAATGATACCTTTCATGGCCCCAGTATTGAACGTGTTAAGCATTGAAATGCATTATCCAAAGCGATGAAATTGTTAGTGAGCCGCAATGAACTCAACCTGTATATTCCTAAAGATTAGGCGACAGCAATTTTTGTTTAATATTCGAAATTCTAAGGTACCCCGACAAACAAATTCCATATCAGCTAATCATTTGTCTCAAACTATTTCAAGAATATTTTTTCTTCTATTGGTTAGCTTAATAATCTTTAATACATTCAACTTAAGTTTGTTCAGAAACTGAACTCACACTTTAAACACCTGATAACTAGTACTGAAATGGTTAACCGGATAATCGGTTTGAAACCAGTTAGCTATCTAACCGATTAGAAAAACCGTCAACCGGTTATCCGAAATATCGATAGTGGTCGTCATTCCACGTTTAAAACGTAGTGAATCTGCCGCTTCTCCCTTTTGATAGATTACACATCGAAGCCGCGTTGTATATATTGAGAACAAAATCGACTTTGGCCTTCACGACTTTGTTAATGATCGGCAGTTTCCGAGAGTAATGAGTAATGGCAGAGTACTCGACAACGTTCGTTTGTATACACACTACGGAATAGTTTGAGAATACTGCTTTCCAATTCCTATAGTTTTGATCCGACAGTCTGTGAAATAATGGCCATGGATAACCGAATATTATCCGGTTATAGCTCTCGGTTAATCGGTTACGAAAATGTTATCAAACGCATGGCTGATAAGTTTCGTCATCGGAAGAGATTTGCAGGAAAGGTTAGCTCCCCTTAATTTCGTGACGCTGTCAGTATATTTAAAACTGAGGGTGTAGGAATTTCAGGTAAAAATTCAAATTTCGAAATGTCAGGTAATTTGTATCATCCATGTACGTATCATTTCTTAGGCTGAAGGGATATTCCCGCAAAGTGGTATGAATGTTCTGAAGCGATTTTTTACATTTTTTTCTCCAATCAGTTTGAACACTCAAACCAATTTAGAATAAGAAACGGCGTTTTCATCATATTTTGAAGTTCTGTCTCTTTTTCTTGTTCATAATATCAACAGTGTGTACATCATGAGATATAATACAGACACGGTCCCTTTCGTTAATGCAGGATGTGAAATTTTCTATAGCTTTTCCTGGGTAGAATAAAAGCTTGTATTTTACTGTAAAAACATTTTCGCCAAAGAGCCAAATGGAACACTTAATGGTGGTAGATGCGATACTCGTAGATATTCTTAATGATGAATTATCTGTGAACTAGATGCTTCTAATTAGCCAGTCATAAAAACTCAAGATCCTTTCCATCCACCTAACATTGATAACATGCATTGTTTCAAACTGTGTATGTTTGTGGTCAGATGATTTTGTCACCAGCAAAATACAAAAACAAAAGGAAAGTTAATCTCAGCGCTGCTCTCTGAGTTATGGCGGTTATTATTTCTTTTGATGGCTTTCTCCATCCAACCTTTTGACAACATAAGAGAAATATCGCGGTATTCCAATATGGGGAACCCACTTTAATACATAGTCACGTCATCTACTGAATTCCAATATGCAGAGCCTCCAAAGCATGCTATCGAACGACCAACTCGAATCGTTAATAAAAAGAAATATAATGCTCATACCGACTCATGGTTTAAGGAAGATGGCATTCTGAAGACGAAAGATCATTATAACTTGCACGCTTACTTGTTCTTGCTTGCCTGGCATAAAGGGAATCTTCCGGCACCCTTTGCGATTTTTCTTCCACTGTAAATAATCAACATGATGTAAAAACACGCCAAGTTAGTATCGTGCACAGATGTATAACAAGGACAAAAAACCCTGAACAATCTTTTCGTCTTTGCATTCCCTACAGCTAAAAACTTCAATCTACTTACAGCTAAAACTAGTCCTGTCACTTTCTTGTGCACTATTTCAATTCCTGTAGAAAAACAGCGTGACTAACTCAGTAAACTTATATACTAGTAAACAGAGATCATTGCTATCATTCCAACCTCTACTGGAATACAACCTCTACTGGAATACAACCTCTACTGGAATACATGTTCATGTAATGGTGAAAATATATATTAGGCTTCCACTGCATATACAGAGTGGAGTGAGTGGACTACTACTTAATCGCAGCGCCATATATTCACTACTCAAAAAGTTTTAATTGTTCACAACAGCACGATACGTACAAACTGTTACCACATGGAGCACCGCGCGCAACCCGGTGGTGCACGTGATGAAAGTTTACATGTGCGTGCTTTGTTTTCTTCCCAGAAATAATTAAAAAGTGAAAATTCTATTTCACAGCTATTTAGTAGTAATCCATCCTTCAGGTACTGCAGTCTCAATAATTTCTTTCAATTTCATCGGTTCAATTCATGATTTAAATACAGAAAATGTTGAAGGGTAAAGACAGACGGCGTAGCGAAAATGACTGATTGGGGATTACTCCCAACTAATAAATATTCCAACTTTCCCTTAGTTGACGGCATGCCTTGCTGATTTATTTGGAAACAAAGTCAGTCGGGATTACAGTTAAAAAATCGCGACATCTCCGGTACCTATTTATTAATAAAGAAAATATACAAATGGTATGTTTGTTTATTGGTTTAACGACACCTTCAACACGCAGGGACATATCGTGGCGGATAATTTTACGGATGGAGGAAATCGGATTACTCGAAGAGAACTACCAGGCAGTAGCGAGCAACTATCAGATTCTCCATCTTACGGCTGAACAGTTTTTAGCGTGGAGGATTCCAGAGTACTGGAAGGGACCCACCGGGCAGTAGCGAGCAACTATCAAACTTCCCATCTTACTAACACCGCACAAGCAGAGATGTCAGTGGTTGAAGACAAGTGCAGCGCCGACGTGCGGTACGACTTAGTAAACAGCGATATATGTACACAGCGATACAGTGTGTGATACATATAGTAGTCGTGGACTATCTACTCATTGGTATGGCTGACAGTGTGTGATATATGTGTTAGTCGTGACCCAACTACCCATTCGAATGGCTGTCAATGGGTGATATATGTATTAGTCGAGGTCTAACAGCCAATTGTATGTGATATATGTATTTGTCGTGGTCTATCTACCCATCAGTATGACGGGTAGTATCTGATATATGTATTACTCGTGTACTAACTACACATCTGTATGGCTGCCAGTGTGCGATATATGTATTAGTCGTGTACTGACTAACTCTTCGTATGGCAGGTAGTGAGTGATATAAGTATTAGTCGCGTTCTACTACTCATTTGTATGGCTGGTAGTGTGTGATATATGTACTAGTCGTGTACTAACTACCCATTTGCATGGCCTGTACTGTGTGATATATGTATTAGTCGTTGTCTATCTACCCATTTGTATGACTTTCAGAGATGATATATGTATTAGCCATGGTATATCTACCCATTTGTATGGCTGTCAGTGTGAGACATGTGTTTTATGCGTGGTCTAACTACCAATTTGTATGGCTGTCTGTGTGTGCTATATGTATTATTAGTAACCTAACTACAAATTTGTATGGCTGTCAATGTTTGATATATGTACTGATGGTAACCTAACTTCCCATTTGTGTGGATGGTAGTGTGTGACATATGTATTAGTCACGGTCTAACTACCCATTTGCATGGTTGTCAATGAGGGATATATGTATTAGTCGTTGTCTATCAACACATTTGTATGGCTGGTAGTCGGTGATATATGTATTAGTCAAGTGACTTAACTACCCATTTGTATGGATCTCAGTGTGTGATATATGTATTAGTCGTGGCTTAAATACCCATTTGTATGGCTGGTAGTGTGTGATATATGTATTAGCCTCAACCGAACTACCCATTTGTATGGCTGTCAGTGTGTGATATATGTATTAGTCGTGGTCTGTCTGCCCATTTGAGGAGGGCGCGGTGGCTCAAAAGGTAGAGGTGCAGGCTAGAAGCCGAGAGGTTCACGGTTCGAATTCCACCTAAGGCACCCGCGTTGTGTCCTCGGTCAAGACACCCCCACCCCCACTGCCCACGTGGTCACGATGGCGTTGTGTACTAAGGCGTACTACACGTCGATGGTGCACTGTCTTCAACCAATGCTCATCCTGGATGATGCACTTGTCTTCAACCAATGCTAACCCTGCCTGCGTGGAGTTAGCATGTTGGGGAGCATACGGTTGCTCGTCGTTGCTCGGTGGTTCTCTCTGGATATTCCGGGTTCCTCTACACGTAAAACTCTCGTGGTCTTGGTTAGCTGTTATGTAGAAATATGTGACTTTAAATACCAATAAATAAATAACTAATCATCTACCCATTTGTATGTTGTCAGTGTGCGATATACATATATACATATTAGTCGTGGTCTAACTAACCATTTGTATTGCTGGTAGTGTGTTGTATATGTAATTGTCGTGGTCTAATGACCCATTTGTATAGATGGCGGCGTGTGTTATATGTATTAGTCTTGGCCTCACTACCGATTTGTTTGTCTGGTAGTGTGTGATATATGTAATAATTGTGGTCTAACTACCCGTTTGTATGGCTGCCAGTGTGTGATAAATGTATTTGTCGTGTACTAACTACCCATTTGTATGGCTGTCAGTGCGCGATATATGTATTAGTCGTCATCTATCTACCCATTTGTATGGCTTTGTAGTGTGTGATATGTGTATTAGTCGTGACCTAACTACCCATTTATACGGCTGGTAGTTTGTATATTGATATTAGTCGTGACCTAATAACCTATTTGAGTGGCTGGTAGTGCGTGATATAGGTATTAGTCGTGATATAACTACTCATCTATATGACTGTCAGTGTGTGACGTATATGTGCTAGTCGTGGCCTATCTGCCCATTGGTTGGTGGTAGTGTGTTATATATGTATTAGCAGTGGTCTATCTACCCATTTGTATTGCTGGTAGTGTGTGATATACGTATTAGTCGTGCTCTAACCACCAGTTTGTATGGCTGGTAATGTGTGATATGTGTATTAGCACTGACGTAACCATCCATTTATATGACTGTCTGTGTGTGATATATGTATTAGCCGAGGTCAAACTACCCATTTGTATGGCTGGTAGTTTGTGATATATCTATTAGTCGTGACCTAACTTCCAATTTGTATGGCTGGTAGTGTGTGATATATGTATTAGTCCTGACCTAAATACACATCTGTATGGCCGTCTGTGTGTGATATATGAAAAAGTCGTGGTCTATCTACCCATTGCATGGCAGATAGTGCGTGTTATATGTATTAGTCTTAGTCTAGCTACCCATTGTGCATGGCTGATATTGTGTGATATATGTATTAGTCGTTGTCTAACTACACAGTTGTATGGATGGTAGTGTATGATATAAGCATTATTCGCTGTCAAACTATCCATGTGTATACCTGGTAGTGTGTGATATATCTATTAGTCGTGGTCTAAATACATATTTGTATGGCAGGTATTGTGTGATGCATGCATTTGTCGTGGTCTATCTACTCAGTTGTATGGCTGGTAGTGTGTGATTTGTCTATTAGTCGTGGTCTAACTACCCATTTGTGTGCCTGTTAGTGTGTGATATATATATTAGTCGTGATCTAGCTACCCATTTGTATGGCAGGTATTGTGTGATATATCTATTAGTCGTGGTCTAAATACATATTTGTATGGCAGGTATTGTGTGATGCATGCATTTGTCGTGGTCTAACTACTCAGTTGTAAGGCTGGTAGTGTGTGATATATGTATTAACCGTGTACTGACTACCCATCGGTACGTCCATTAGTGTGTGATACAATGTATATGTATCAGTCGTGTTGTAACTACCCATTTGCATTGCTGATAGTGTGTGATATATGTATTAGTCGTGGTCTAACTACCCATTTGAATGACTGGCGGTGTGTGATATAGGTATTAGCCGTGGTTTAAGTACCCATTTATAAGGCTGATAGCGTGTGATATATGTATTAGTCGGGTTCTATCTACCCATTTGTATGGCTGTCAGTGTGTGATATATGTATTAATATGCCCAAACTACCCATTCGTATGTCTGGTAGTGTGTGATATATGTATTATTCGTGGTCTACTACCCATCTGTAATGCTTGCAGTGTGGGATATGTGTATTAGTTTTGGGCTAACTACCCATTTGTTTGGCTGGTCGAGTGTGATATATGTTGTAGTCGTGTACTAAGTACCCATTAGTATGGGTAGTAGTGTGATATATGTATTAGTCGTAGTCTAACTACACGTTTGTATGGCTGGTAGTATGTTATATATGTATTAGTCCTGGCCCAACTAACTATTTGTATGGCTGCCAGTGTGTGATATAAGTCCAAATGTCAAATCTAGTCTCATAAGAAATTCCACTCGAAATCGTCCTGTCACTGTATTGTGCACTATTTTGAAGAAATAGCTCGCCGAATAACTGCACTTTGTCCTTAACAAACTCCACCATTAGCGTATTTCAATTCCAGCAGAAAACCAGCGTGCTCAACTCTGTACAATTCTATACTAGTACATAGAGATCATAAACATCTTTCCTAACCTCTTCTGGTAATAATGTAAATATATATTAAAATTCGACTGCATATACGTAATGAAGAGATTGAATAACCACTTAAAATATTTATTTTTGTATTGGGGTTTAACGACACTTTAGACAGCCAGGTTCACCTCGAGTCGGACAATTTCACCGGTGGGGGAAGCCAGATTACGCGGAGAACCACCAAGCAACGGCGAGTAACTGCCAGGCTCCCCAACGTACTAACTCCACACCAGCAGGGTTGGCATTGGTTGAAGACAGGTGCACCATCGACATGCACATGTGATGGTACACAACGCCACCGCCCCATGTGGGTAATCGGGATTAAGTATCTTGCCCGAGGACTGCCGCAGGTGGGATTCGAACCGAGGACCTCTCGGCCTGCAGCCTGCGTCTATACCCACTGAGCCAACGCGCTCGCGACCACTTAAATGTAGCGCCTTATACTGTCCACTCGAAAAGTATTAACAATTGTTTATAACAGTACAAGAACCACTTGCAGAATTTCATCACATGGACCACCAGATATACCCGGTGGCTCATGTGATGTGAGTTTAGAAGTATTTCTTTTGCTTTTGTCCCAGAAGTTGTGAATAATTACCAAGTGAAAAATACCCCCCCCCCCCCCCCCACTGCATGTGTAACATACGTGTGCCCCGGGTTAGATAGCAGGGAGAGACAGATGTATCCCACCCCACCCACGTGACGTTATACATTTACAACGTTATTATGACGTTATGCATAACGTATCAGTTTCTTGCTACCAAATAATGCATATTGACGTCATCAGAATGCAGTGTGATCAAAGTTCGATGCTCTTCAACCCTCAAGCGGCCACCGTTTCTAATCGATTTCGTGGTATATACCTTTGGTATATACATAACTTGTACATGCTCTTTCCGATGGTGTCATCAGTTTCTCAAAACAAAGAATGCAAAATGAGTTGATTGAACCAGCATGTGACTTCCGATTACCTCTGGCTAACGTAATCGCTGCATGATGGGGGGGGGGGGAGAGAAAAATCATCCTCGGTGAGACTGAAGGTGGGAATGGGGAAATCTCACCCGAGGGGCAAGATATTTAAACCTGACCTTCAGCTTGCCGAGGGTCTGGTTCAAATATCTTGCCCCTCGGGTGAGATTTCCCCCACCCCACCTCCAGACTCATCGGGGATCATAATAATCCCACAATAATTTAGCGGTCAACCACCTTCTATATACTTTAGTCACAATTATTTTATTTCTGTTTGATCAGTTCAGTTTAGCGTGATTTCTCTACCGACCGCGCTAAGAGCGGATTATAATTTGCCTTGTATAACGCAGACGTTCTTGTGTGTTTTAAACTACTTCATTCTTCTGCAGTAAGGACCGAATTAACTAACGAGTATTTTATGTGAGAAGATTTCTGGTTTCAACTGTACATGATTAGTAGCAAGAGCAAATCGATATTAATATCTCACGATCGAAAGTTGGCGAAAATGTCGAAATGAAAACTCTATTAGGGGTGTCAAATACCCTACACACTCCTTCGCTGTGCCTCTTTTAAAACCAAACACACCAAAAAGATCTTCACCTTAAGATTGGTTAAGACTATCGTGAATATTTAGTTAATTATTCTATGATTTTCAGGGGAAGATGACCATGTGTCGACATATGATGTTGAATGGCTGTCTAGAAATACAAGTCCAGATGCCCACACAAGCAAAGTGAAAAAATGCCTTTGGAATGGTGAAATAATACGTCGTATCCCACTACCAGAAATCAAATATGATAATTATATGAACACTGAAGATGGTTTACGAGAACATCTGGAAAATTTACTTAAATATGGTTTCTCCTTTGTTACTGGGGTAATATATTAATATAATGATAATAGAATTATTAAATTTGTGAAACGTAGATTGAAAATGGCTGTAAATTAATTTCATCACTGTATAAGCAAAGAAATGTCGTGGCAAAGAATCTGATGGCGGAGACTGAAAGAGTCCTGCGTTCTCGTTCTTTTTTTAAAAAAAAGTTTAAAAAAGAAATAAGTAACAGGGAAAAACATGTCGCCTGTAACAGGTGTTATGGACGCAGTTAAGCAACAATTTCTAACTTCAACGGAAATGCAAATTTCAGGGCTTACAGTTCTTGTGAGAATTAATCGATTTTTACAAATGATTCTCGCAAGGCAAGCATTGAGAATCAACTTTAATTCGCGTAAAATGTTCATATGATTCTTTTTTTTCATGATTTATTTTCCAACTTCAAATATGCATTGCTAACTGATTAATGTGCTAGACACCACCAGTGCTCAAAATAACTTTTTTTCTTTGCGTAGCAAAATGCTACGCATTTCCAAAAAATGAATAACATTTTGTAAAAATAACATAGCTATTTTTGTATACCAGAGTTATGTTATGCTGTTTTATATTGAATTCTTCTACGTAGATAGAATAGTTTCATCCATTTCTGGGCATTTCCAAATGATCTGCAACACATGAAACATTTACTATGTTTTTTTTTAACTGAACTGCCTTTAAGAGTTGCATGGACTTGTATACTGTTATAAATGGCGTCTTGGTTGTTTAATAGAGTTCTCAAAATGGAAGATGGGATTTTTAATTTGATGGGCTTGTAGTTATTTTTAATGGACATTTTACGCAAAATGTTGTAAAAACAGGAAGTATTTAAACCAACAGAACTCATCTTACATATGAAGTTGCGAATGATGCTTGATGGAGAGTTAATCTGAGTTATGCCTGGAATGTTCCACAATCAGAAGTAAAGCATCAGTGAACTAGTTTTCAAATTTGTTTGCAAATTTTCATTTACATTTTGCGATACAAGATAATCAACTGCAGCCTAATAGGCTGCAGTTGATTATCTTGCATCGCAAAATGCTATACATAATTTAACATTGTGTAGCTTTTTGCAAGTTTTGCATAGCAAAAAGCGACGCAACACAGCTTATTTTGAGCCCTGGACACCACTACCATGGCTTTCGAAACACGAGGATACCAGAGCAAATACCAACATTTTTATTGCTCATGTTTCATGTTCAGTCAAGTGCAAATATTATTTTCTTTATTTAAATTTGTCAAGTTGATAGCTTAAAGTTGCATTTTTCTTGTTTAAAAGTATATATAATTTTTATAATTTTTCTCCTTCGGTCCAGAAGCCGACGATATGTACTCCGGAGAAACGATTTGTAAAGTAAGCCATGTGTTATCTGAATAGTAATAAATCAGATGAAAGGACAACAGTAATGGAGAGGAATCTCATTCGGAGTCTGTAACGCCAAATGACGCTTGTCTGGTCCGAAACAATGATCTTGCCATATAAGCGTCCAACATAAGACGCTTGTTTAGCCATGCCAGATAATCAGCCAGCTAATTATATGGTCATTTGTGTCGATAATCTCCTAATTATAATGGCGTACGTAGGGTGCCTAGTGTTGTACGGGACAGCATCAGGTTTTGAAAGTAGACTGTCAGAAATGTCAGAGTATAGCAAACTTAACAGAACTCAAAAGCGAATGTTAAATTAAGATTGATCTAAGTGGCCAAGTTCAAGGGAGGCAATTAAAATGAAAATTAATGTTCTGGCGATCTAATAAAACTCGGATGGTTTCTCGAAAATGGTATTCCAGTCTGAAGGCGTGTAAGACTGTTTGTCGGAGGCGAACAAGGAGCTGGGGATGTCCGGTGCTATAGGTTAGAGGAGGTGCCACATCGGTGCGAAAGAATAGACACGTTGTAACGTATTTGGAGCCACAGAGCTGATATCTAGAATTGGAACAGTCGCGGGCCAAGCCGGTGGCCATATCCGAGTGTAGGATCAGAAATGGAAAGTACGAGTTCAGGGAGTTATTTTCATTTAGGTAGATGGCATTACCTGCTGTAGAAGGCAAGCCATACGTAGGCAGGGTAGGCTTTTGCCTGTATGAACAATATCATGAGATAAATGGAGTGTAGCGTTTAACCTGATTGGTGGTGACTGCTTGAGTGAAAAGCGTCTAGTAAAGTGACAATAAGCTAGTGGTTGTGTGACGGCAGCTGTAGAGTGACATTCCATCACTTGTTCGATGAATGCGACTACAAATAAGTGACAACAGTTGACGTTTTGTTTTTCTGATTCATTGGATGTCATGTGAGTCACAAATTACCATATTTATTTCTATATATATGTATTAACATTGTTGTTTTCAGTGAACCCCTGTTGATTTATGCTTTTCGAGGAAAAGTCATTGACCCCTTCAGGCTAAGAACCACACCAACAAAAACAAAAAGGGCGGGTTCGTCAGGGTGAGACATACAGTCATCCACGGATTCAGGACACTCCTTAAGTTGTGGCTGAATACGCGGGGTGAATCTATTTCCCCCAGCAATGACAAATTCCGGTTTCCAGCAAAATTTGTTTTGGAAAGTGTCTAGGAGCACTCTCCAATAATTGGTAATAAGCAATCTGTGAATAACAAATTCCGACCATCAAAAATAATTATGCGATCAACCAGTTAACAGGAAAACCAGATGTGTATATATTATTTCTCATAAATAGGGTAGTATTATTAATACTAAATAGGGTAGTATTATTAATACTAAATAGGGTGGTATTATTAATACTAAATAGGGTAGTATTATTGATATTATTAATATATGTATATATTATTTCTCATAAATAAGGTAGTATTATTAATACTAAATAGGGTAGTATTATTGCTATTATTAATATATGTATATATTATTTCTTATAAATAGGGTAGTATT
The DNA here is from genome assembly GCA_031216915.1 of Pictodentalium vernedei. NCBI lineage: Eukaryota > Metazoa > Mollusca > Scaphopoda > Dentaliida > Dentaliidae > Pictodentalium > Pictodentalium vernedei. Next base: position 82,152,418 of record CM062296.1, on the reverse strand, counting down.
ATTAATATATGCATATATTATTTCTCATGAATAGGGTTGTATTATTAATATTAAATGTGGTGGTATTATTGATAGAATTAATTAATATACGTATATATTATCTCTCATAAATAGGGTAGTATTATTAATATTAAACAGGTAGTATTATTAATATTATTAATATATGTATATTGTTATGGAACTGACTTCCTTAAATAACAGGGATTCTCATGAAAGGGTAGTATTGCATTTAATTCTGGTTATGCTGTCAGAGAAAGGCAAGGGTAATTCTTCACATTTTTGCTCTCTCTCTCTCTCTCTTTCTATTTCTCTCTCTCTCTCTCTCTCTCTCTCTCTCTCTCTCTCTCTCTCTCTCTCTCACACACACACACACAATAAGGTAACAAATTTGCTTAGCAGCGATGTCCAGTGACGTATTGACTTCCTGTAAAGGCAGCCAAGACTTTACTACAAGCCACCTGCAAGGTACATATGCAGAATGGAGGAGTGGATTACTACTAATTTCACATAATAACCTCTAAACACCTATATTTTGGAAGATGCGTCCCGCATGTACAATACGTGGAGAGTGGATTGTAACAAAATCACCATCATCCAAAGTATTACTTTCAAATTTTTGTACATATGGACAAAAGCACAAGCAATGTTTCAGCCAATGGTCATCAAGGTTTAACTCGGTAGTCAATTGGATTGAACTTTGCTTGTGCTTGTGATGCTTTGAAACGAATTTGCAATTACTTCTTGGGTGTAAACTCCACTTCGCGGTGATTTACTGATAATACACTCTTCAATTACTGTAAGACAAAAACAAAAACACACAAAAAATGGAGCTAGGCCCCTGAGAGTTAAACCGAAGTGAATAAAAAGATCTGAGAGTTTTTACCATGAAGCATGTACTAGTTTTACTCAAACGGTATAACAGTGCTGTCAACTTCTAAATTATTTTAGAACTGAAAAAGCTCAAACCACCGCCGGTCGATCATAGCATCGCTTCGTTGTCCTGACAAAGAAACGACAACGTGATCGACCGGCATCGGGTTATGGTTTTGTTCATAACTTCCAATTTGTGCGGCAGGAACACTGATTCAAAATAATTCTTCCGGAACGGGCAAATTATCTCCCATGTTTTCTTTCTTTACAAGTACATTTTTCCATCTCGGAACGATTGCAAATTTTACCAATTCTCTGCGAATGCCCAGATTTGATTGAAAATGGGATCGTGTTAAAGAAATAAATAGAATTATTCAAACTTCAACTACATATCTGTGTAAATATTCGGATAACCATATCACTGTTGAGGTATTACTAAGTGATAGGTCCGCGCCGGAGGTTGATATATTACAACTCTCTCACTAGCGCTGTCAATCTCCCATAATAAGCGTAAGGGTATGGCTATTTTGAACCGCAAGTACAAGTACATTTACAGTATGGCGGTCGTGGACTGGTCACTTCCCACGTGGGGGAAATATTTTCATGGACGCAATACTATTAGATTCAAAACACTAATTACAGGAATACTCATCAAAACTTTAATTAATGACGCACCGGGTACCACCCGGTGCTCCATTAATTAAAATTTTGCTATTGGTGATTTTTATTACCTAGTAAACCTACTCCAAGCGTGGAATTTGACAAATCCACGGCGACTGTACTGTAGGTGGAACTATCACTTGTTTATGAATGGTTGAGCAGTACATTCATATGGAAGCTAAAAGTATTAAGTTTTGAAGTTTCAGCAAAAACAAGTGCATGGATCCGTTTGCAACGTACTTTCATTAACATTAGAACCTTGAACGAGGTTCTGACGCTTTCACATTCAAATTACTCCAAAAAATGACTTTTGACATTTTCTGTTCTTAATGATGTATTGGTAGCAACTCACCCACAGTTATCTTAGTAACTGGAATAGATTGAAATGAGAATTGACCAATTCCCCTATCTGGATGAAGAGAAAGCCATGCGCCGGCTCTTGAGTGTTTTATCCCATAAATGGCTGTTTATTCGAACAATAAAAACCTTGTTTGCTTTATTCACCTAGTAGGGTGATAAATTTTCCCCATAGGTTTAACACTGAAAGAATGTATTCCTATAGCAGAGACGGATTTGTTCACCTCTACCGCATTCGTGTAGTATAACTACCAGATCAGTTGTTGTTTTCTTTAAACCTTTTTGAAAGTATTACACAATGCCAGTAGAAAACACTACACATTGTTCATTTAATAAAGTATCTTTGCAAGTTTAGCTCAAGTTTATAGGGGAATTATTTTTATACTAAATGTATCACTGCGCCTTTTTTATTTATGTTAATAAATCTTGTCATCGAATTGGACCTTGTGCTCCTCACTTCTCGCTGTGTTTTGAAGCGTGTAACAGAACGATTTCTACTCGACTGCCCTGTAAAAGATTTATGGGATAAACAAAATAAATGTATAGTGTTTTCAAGTAAAAAAATGATTCTACTAGTAGGATTAAAAATGAAACCGACGAGCCTCTTACTTGAAAACACTATACGTTTATTCTATAGTTAGCATTGTAGGTTGCGCTTTGTTCCTCTCAAGGGGTGATATATTCAAATTAGACATACTGTGATTTCTCAGATCGTATTTATGCATCATTTTTTTTTTTAATTCAGCGGGGTGACTTGCATGAGGAGTAGAATGATACTTTCGGACATTTTCTGATTAAATTTATATTATCTTGTTAAGCTGGAGACGGTCAATCTTTTCCCCCTTAAACCTGCAGGATAAGTTGTCACCTTCAGAAAGTCTACAACAAAGAAATGTATGAAATACACAACTCTCTGGAATTAAAACTGTTTCAAATTACCGTAACTGTTTCGAACTAAAGCAAATCTGTAAAAAGATTTGCAACCCAATCGAATCTCGTACGTTCTCCGTTGGGCCCTACAGAAGTCTCTGATAATCGTCACACTGTGAGGAACCCGGAGAGGCGAAATAAGCATGCCCCAATGCGGATAATTAATAGCCAACTCCCGTTGGCTATACTTTGCCCCACAGTTGTGGGCTTAATGCTATTTCACTAGTTTCTTTCAGTCTCCGGTGTTCAATGGTATGTCAGGGATTCCGCGTCCCTCATCCGGGGATCTCGCACGTGATGTCATAATTCATGTGACCGGTGACGTGGTGTGATTTGTTATGATAGCACGCGTAGGTAATCATGTGACGCTATCATCATAGTTATATGTGATGTCAGTGCGCATGTATATCGCCTAATGTCAATTGGCAAGTGTTTTCGTCGTCCATTTTGAAGGCGATCATCTTGATTTGTATGCTTACACGTGGTAAGAACTGACTTCCTTGAGTAACAGGGGTGTGTTCAGAGAATATGCCACCACATGATTGTTTTAGATTCAGTGGGAATATTTTCGATATCTCGAATTCTTTCAAAATCGGAATCTTCTACCTAAATCGGAGCACATTCTGGTTACCTTTGACCATAGCTTTATCCCTCTAGGCAATGTCTGGATCTATCTGTACCAGGGATTGAATCAACCAACATTTAGCAGGTCAAGTCAGATTACTGTCTTCACCACATCCGTTAACAGTCCATACAGCGGCGTCTTCTAATATGAGAGCTTGTATTACCCCAAATATGTCCGAGTGTTCTGGGCGCAATGTGCACACAGCACATGCAGCAAATGAGCACATACAGGTAACTGACCCCCCCCCCCCCCCCGGGAACAGGTTGTTGGGACTAGTGCAGACCATTTGGGTCTGTTGGGTGCTACGCTTTCGGTGTGTTGCGCTATGTTCCACTCAAGAGGTGATGTATAGTTCAAATTTGCCGAAAAGCAATCTCTGTTATCGCTTTGAAGGATAGTGTGAGGAATTTTGCGATTAAATTTGTGTTATCATGTTAAGCTGAATACGGTGGAACTTGTTCACCAGAAATTGCTGAATGAGTTGTCACCTTCAGAAAGTTAACAATAAAGAAATGTATGAAATCCGCAAATCTCCGGGATTCAAATTGTTTTGAATAATCGTAATTGTTTTGAACTGAATCGAATCTGTAAAAACGATCCGAAACCCAATCTAAAGTCGAACGTGCTCCGGGCCCTACTGGAGTTCCCAATAATCGTCACACTGTAGGATAACTGTGGCGGCGAAGTAAGTCTGTACCAATGCGGATAATTAAAGCGAACTCAAGTTCTCTGTGCGTTGTTCTACAGTGGTGGGCTTAATGTTATTCCATTATTTTGTTTCAGTTTCCGGGGATCAGTGGTACGTCAGGGGGATCCAACGACCCTCATATATGGATCTCACTCATGGCAATCCATATGACAAGCGACGTCGTGTAGTTTGTTATGGTAGCAGGCGTAGGCAACAATACTGTTGCTTAATCATTATGGTGATACGCATTGGCAGTGTGCATGTGCATCGCCTGATGGTAGTTGGCGAGTATTTCCGTCGTCCGTTTTGTTTGATGAAGGCGTTCATCTTGATTTGTACGCTTACACGTGGTTGTTAGGGAACTTCCTTGGATAAAAGGGATGTGTTCTGAGGGATAAGAGGGATATACTCGATTCAATAGACATTTATCGAATTACCGACTGGAACACTGAAAGGGGTCCGACCAGAAAAGAATAGAAATACCAACAAAATATATTTTGGATTCATTGGTAGTATTTTCGTGGCTTGAATTCTTCCAGAATTCTACCTAAACAGATCGCACTCCTGTTACCTGACCCCAGCATTATCTCTGTATGCAATGCATGGATATATGAGTAAAAGTAATTGAATCAACCAACTCGTACAGTACAGCCGCCATGGACTGGTCACTTTCCAAGGGTACTAATATTTCCACGGACGCAATAATATCAGACTACAAACACAAATTACAGGAGTAATCATCAATAATTTAAAAAATGAAGGACCAGGAACATCCCAGCGCTTCATTAATTAAAATTTTGCCGATAATTATGTGTATTACCCGGTAAACGCATGCGTGGACATCACCGTCCACACGTGGAGTTTGACCAGTCTACAGTGACATTACTGAAGCAGGTCAAGCCTAATGGTTGCCTTCACCACATTCCGTATCAGTCCATACAGTGGCTTCTTCTAATAGTAGAACTTGTATTACCCCAAACCGTGTGTTCATGTGTTCTCGGCGCAATGTGCGCACAACACATGCAACAAGTGGGCACATACAGGTAACTGAAAACCTTGTGGGGACAATTTGTTGGGGACTTGTGCAGACCATTTGAGTCTGTTGGGCACTACTCTTTTGGCACTGGTGGCGACCAGTTCGTTTCACTGATTTTGAGACCAGTATCGGTGAAACTATTATTAATGTACTTGTCTAAGAACACTGGTAGTACAACTGGGCATTAATGACATATGTCCATACTCTCCCTTCTACACTGACTGGACGGCCTCACGTTAATCACTTCTGCTTCTCCTGTCGTCACCTGGGAACTACTATTTGTTACCATAGATCTCGGTGCGTCGCGATGTTTCGTTTGAATCAAATCAGGCTAAAGGTTCGACAGTCAGTCGAATGGAATCCACTTCCACATTGTTTCTGTAATATGGCCGTCGGGCTAGTGTCGTCTATTCCCCGTTTGAATAATCAATATCAAAGTGCGCCCAAGACTATTTACTATCGTTGAACCACAAATATAGGTACAGTTAAAACTAGAAGTCCTGTCCTGAAATGCGCACAAATAGCACGTCGATTTGTGCGTTAATCTACGCGTTATGATGATGGTAAGGCTATCAAATTTTGCACATACGGCCTGTGCACAAGCAAAGTTTCAGCCAATGGACCTCCGGGTAACCCGGAGGTCCATTGTCAGGAACATTGCATGTGTTTGCTATGGGTAACAAGGAGAACCTGCCATGCTTTGGCTGCCATTCGATATGGCAATTGCGCGCAATTCCTACGCGCAATTTAGCCTAGATAGCACAGTTCGTGATAGGACTTCTAGTTTTAACTGTAGATGGACCTGTAACTTATTTTCGAAAGGGTGATGAATTTATTCATCTGACAGTATGTGATACTGCGTGTAAAACTGTCGCCATGAGCCACTGCATGCGTCCTATCTTGAATGTTCTCTAGTTTATATTAGAACCGTATAGGACTGGGTGGTGACCCACTGACACTCATATTACCAGATGCAATTGCTGCTTTGAATGGATCACTACCACAACAAGTTCTGATAGTTTCTGTTCCCAACATGCAAGTGATGAGAACCCATCGCACAATTAGCTTAGCAACAGGACTAGATCCAAGCAAAAACAAACCAGGTATCACCATTGTGATCGAACAAAAAAGGTTTCTATCGCCCTTGAGCGGAACAAGGCGACATCTGATATACTTTAGTTTTGTAGACGGCGCCTTGCTCAATTCCAGGGTTAATATATTGTTCAAACGTAACACAATCCCCACTTTCGCCTCAAATTATATTTTTAGGAATTTTCCGGCTAATTTTGAGTTATCTAATTAGATTGAATACGGTCAGTCTTGTTCGTCAGAAAACTGCTGGATGAGGTTTCATCATGACAAAGTAGACAATGAGGAAATGTGTGAAATTCAACATTTTCACAGCTCCGACATTTTTCGAATAATGGATATGGTTTCGAATTGAAATGAATCAGCGAAAAAACTCGAAACTGAATGGAATCTAGAACCCTTTGACGGACCCTAGTGTATTTTTGAGAATGAACAGTTGACGAGATGAAATGTCCAGTCTATTTCAATACTAAGTTTTAATAGAGAGAAGATAAGAAATAAGTGTTTATCTTGAAAACTCGCAGTAGTGTATGAGGCAGGGGTCGTGGTCATTTTGCAGGAACAAGGAAGTGATGTCATAAGGGGAATGTGAGCAGAAAGAATTTGGCGAAAATCGCGATGGACAATATTAGTTATCCTTGTGTTTTGCAGGGTGTATGGGAATTTACACCGGTTTGGGAACTCATACACCCTGAGGCGAAGGATAACGGATTTATTTCCAAGATTTTTGGTTGACTTAATACTTTAACCTACATAGTGGGCAAAAACTCACAGAACAATTGTACTTTGTAAAGTTCTTAACAAAATCAGACAAATATGGATGTCATTGGAACTGGCTCAATGAGCCAGTTCCAATGACATCCATATCTGTAAAAATTTATTTCACATAAATTTTAAATTTTCTGTATTTTTGTTCTAACATAACCGAGCAGAAGGTATGAATTAATAATTAAAAATGGGTACTTTTCTACCCAATAGCTTGCTCTTGTATATTCTTGTTTTTCCACCGTGGTTAAACACGGTGTAAAAAAAAAAACCCTGTGGATTGCAAGTTACACCGTACCTCTCAGCCAATCAAATTGCAGTATTTTGTTTCATTTAGAAATAAAATATTTTATTCATACCTTATGATAAACTATGGTTCTCTTACATTCTATATCATAAATGAGATATGTTGAGGTATAAAACAAATTGGTTTAAAATCTAAATATTTCCACAAAGTATCCATTAAAGACTCGTTTTAATGGCACTTGATCTCATTGTTGGGAGGTACAACAGTAATTGGAACTAGAAGTCCTGATACAATTAGCGCAGAAAATGCTCGTTAGTTAATGCGCTCCTCACAAAGGCTCAAAATAAGCGGTGTCGCGTCGCTTTTTGCTATGCAAAACTTGCAAAAAGCTACACAATGTTCAATTATGTATAGCATTTTGCGATACAAGATAATCAACTGCAGCCTATTAGGCTGCAGTTGATTATCTTGTATCGCAAAATGTAAATGAAAATTTGCAAACAAATTTGAAAACTAGTTCACTGATGCTTTACTTCTGATTGTGGAACATTCCAGGCATAACTCAGATTAACTCTCCATGAAGCATCATTAGCAACTTCATATGTAAGATGAGTTCTGTTGGTTTAAATACTTCCTGTTTTTACAACATTTTGCATAAAATGTCCATTAAAAATAACTACAAGCCCATCAAATTAAAAATCCCAACTTCCATTTTGAGAACTCTTTTAAACAACCAAGACGCCGTTTATAACAGTATACAAGTCCATGCAACCCTTAAAGGCAGTTCAGTTAAAAAAAAACATAGTAAATGTTTTATGTGTTGCAGATCATTTGGAAATGCCCCGAAATGGATGAAACTATTCTATCCACTTAGAAGAATTCAATATAAAACAGCATAACATATCTCTGGTATACAAAAATAGCTTTGTAATTGTTACAAAATGCTGTTCATTTTTTGGAAATGCGTAGCATTTTGCTACGCAAAGAAGAAAAGTTATTTTCAGCACTGCTCCTCACTGCAGAGGAATGAAGTAGCCGAACATACATCAGAGCGTTTGCGTTGTATAATGCAAACTGTAATGCGCGATTTGCGAAGTTGGTCGTGAAATCACAAACTGAACCGATCAAACGAAGCGCGGTGGCTCAGTTAGTAGAGGTGCTGGCTGCAATCCGAGACGTCCTCAGTTCGAAGTCGACCTACGGCAACCGCGTTGTGTCCTCGGGAAAGACACTTAATCCCAATTGCTCCCGCGTGGGCACGGTGGCGCTGTGTACTAAAGCATACCGCATGTCGATGGTGCAGTGTCTTGTCTTCAAGAAATGCTAACCCTGCTTGTTTGGAGTTAGTATGTTGGATAACCTGACAGTAGCTCGCCGTTGCTCGGTGGTTCTCTCCCGGTACTCCGGCTTCCTCAATCCGTAAAGCTGTGGGACATGAGGTGACTCTGGCTGTCGAAAGTGTTGTTAAACGCCAAAAACTAAATAAATAAATAAAAGAAAATAAATAAAAGAAAATATAAATATAAGTAAAATATCAATATAAATAAATGTATATAAATATATAAAAATAATTAAATAAATAAGTAGAAACAAATTAATAAATATAAACACATACAGTACAGTCGCCGTGGATTGGTCGTAATCCACATGTGGGCAGTTTTGTACACTCATCTGTTTATCAGGTAGTAAAAATCACCATCAGCAAAATTTTAATTAATGAAGCACCGGGTTGTACCCGGTGCTTCATTAATCAAATTTTTGATGATTATTCCTGTAATTAGTGTTTGGAATCTAATATTATTGCGTCGGTGGAAATATTACCTACACGTAAAAGTGACCAGTCCACGGCGACTGTACTGTAAATAACCGTTGAAACAGAACATGTGTTTATTTATTGATGTTTAAGGTCACATATTTATACACAATGGCAAATCATGACCGTGACAGTTTTACGGGTGGAGGAAGGCGGAGTACCCGGAGAGAACCACCGAGCAACGACGAGCAGCTGCCAGCTCCCCAACATCGTAACTCCGCACTGCGGCACGGGCAGGGTTAGATTGGTTGAATACATGCGTACCGTCGACGTGCAGTACGCCTTAGTACACGGCGTCATCGTGCCCCCACGGATGAAACGATTGAAACAGAACAAAATATTCATAACTGTGGGACATGAGGTGACTCTGGCCGTCGAAAGTGTCGTTAAACGCCAAAAATAAATAAATAAATAAATAAATAAATAAATAAATAAATAAATAAATAAATAAATAAACGAAAATAAGTAAAAGTAAATAAATATAAGTAAAAAATCCATATAAATAAATGTATATAAATATATAAAAATAAATAAATAAATAAATAAATAAATAAATAAATAAATAACTAAATAAATAAGGAGACACAAATTATTAAGTATAAACACATAAATAACCGTTGAAACAGAAAACAATATTCATAACGCACTTTATGGTGGATGGACTACTACCAATTCGCTATGGGACAGATTTCTCCCATTCTGTGGACAACACACACGAAGCACTGTCAAGCTTTCAGCACATGGCCCAACGGGTCGCACCCGGTAGTCCCTGTATTGTAGCAAGTGTTTCTTGAGTGTTTCGATTGGGGATATAATAAATTTAAGTCATTATTGACTGAAAACCTCAGCATTGCAAATTTTGTTTGCACCAATTTTATTAATATATTTTCAAAAAAAGATTCAAACATTATTTCTTTGTAACGAAATATATCATATTTGCAGGCTTCACCTTATATACACCATAATAAGATAGAACTGCTGGTGTTGGTTTCGTTGGGATTGCACCTCACCATGATGAGAAAGGTTTCCAATAAAAATGTTCTTTAAAAGTTTATTAAATAGTTAAGTCGTTAAAATTAAAACAGAAGTTCTCGTGAGATGTTATATATTGTATAGATTAAAAATAAACTAAAAAAATACATCACACCCAGGAATTAATAACCCTTTTTTTGCTGTGTGTGCTATTTGGTAATTTTCCCACGTATTATTTCTGTCTTCATTCCCCTGAGTTGCATAGCCAGTGAACGCATGTTGGTTGCCGTGGTAGCTTGCATAAACGGCCATGTTGTAACGTCATTACAGTGTTGTCAGGGCAAATGCGCGATGAAAAGGTAACACGTGTTTTCGTCGTCTAATTTCTTTACGGGAGAATGTCATCCTGTTTTCTATTCTGACCTAACTCCCTGCAGGTAAAACTAAATGTCCTGTCATGGATTGACCGCAAATAGCACGTCACTCTGTTCGCTGGTCTGCGTGGTACGACGATACTAGGGCTATCGCATTCTGTACATATGTCCTATGAACAAGCTATGTTCCAACCAACAGACTTCTGGATTTAACTCGAAGGTTCTTTGTCTGAAACATTGCTTGAGTTTTCTGTTGATAGCCCGGATAATATACTACTCAAAGTTTGGTAATATTTGAAAGTCTGAAGTTGAAATATTGTAATGAAAAGTGTATATATTTTTTATTTAATTATACCTTTAATGACTTAAGTACAGAAATTAAGATTTAATTTGTGTTTGACATTATTTTTTAGCTTTTGAATACGATAACCATGGAAAATGGATATTGTTGGTAAACGAGGAAATTTTTCAATATGTAAAAAGTTGACGGAGCGACCTGGTATGGGTTCAGTATCGAGTATGAGACCCATTACTGTTAATAACAGCTTGACAACGCCTTCTCATGCTCCCAACCAGGTTCCTGGTGTTCCTTTTGGGGATGTTGATTCATTCTTGGACCAACCTGGCACCAAGCTCCTGGACACTTCTTGGCTGGACTGGACGGGCTGACATTGCAAGCTGCAACTCATTCCAGACATGTTCGATTGGATTGAAATCAGGGGATCTTGCTGGCCAGTCCATACGCTCAATCCCCTCCCTCTGTCTGTACTCATCGACAGCATGGGCAACATGAGGACGGACATTATCGTCCATCAGACTGGGTCTATCACCCACTGCACCTGCATACAATCTGACGTGGACATCCAGGATCTCATCAATATACAGTTGTGCAGTCAATGTACCACGTTCAAGGACACAGAGCTTCTGTACGTCCATCCCAGCCGATGCCGCCCAGACCATGATTGACCCTCCACCATAGCGGTCATGTTCAGCAATGTTGGCTGCATGGAATCGCTCTCCTGGTCTTCCCCATACCCTAGAACGCCTATCTGTGTGGTCTAGGCAGTACCTTGACTCATATGTAAAAAGGACAAGTCGTCAATCTTCTCTGGTCCATCCAACGTGGTCAATGGCCCATTCATATCGTACCTGGCGGTGGTTCTGGGACAATGGAATGCGAATACATGGTCTTCCTGATCGGAGACCACCTTCGCGCAACCTTGCCCGGATAGTCTGCGTCGAAATGTTTACCCCGGATGCATTCTGAAGGTCACTGCGAAGCTGGGTTGCTGTGGCAAAGCGGTTCCTACGGGCCTGAATGATCACAAAACTGGGATTCAGCTGCAGATGTTGCCCTGTCTCTGCCACCACCATGCCGTCTTAGTGTGGTGTGCCATACTGCTGAAATCTTGCCCAGGCTCTGGTGATCACAGAATGATGCACACCAATGTCTTCACCAACTTGACTATGGGTAGCCCCTTGCTCCACCATCCCTACAGCCCGCCACATTTCTGCTTCAGACAAATGTCTTCTTACATTTGGATTTGCCATATTCAATCATTAAATCACAAGGGTTTGTGTTGAAATGACGATTGAATACCCTACACATGTCATGCACATAAGACAGTACACGAAAACATCATGAAAATCAAGGGGTACATGCTTTCCATGACTGTCACGAAAAGTCTGCCTGTCAAGAGAGCTAATGCAAACACTGGGGACCATCTCAATACATTCCTCAATCAAATCCACCAAAATATCGCAAATATGTCACAAGCAAATTTCACAATGATGTGTCAAATATTTGGTGCTTAGCAAACTTTGAGTAGTATATGTCATGATTTGGCATGCCACTCGATAGAGAAATTTCGCGTAATTATGTCAAAATAAGCCCATAGTAGTGACAGGATTTCTATCTTTTAACTGTACCTACGGCTCTGTGCCCTGTAAATTGGCTTCTACCACTGACATTTATGAAAGTTGCAAACGAATTTGTGGCTCCGATTGGATATGCAAATCCCGAGCGGATTGTGTCCGCAGGAAAACCGCGGGCCAAATACCTTCTCGAAACCCAAGCCGATTGCCTCCATAAGCCGACCGTGTTCGCCAAATCCCAACCAATTGTGTACGTATTAGCGGACGTAATCGGCTTTATTACACAGCCGTATCTGTATTTTCACGATTACACGCGTCTTAGGGGCATGCTGTAATTTTAACCAGAAAGCTCTAGTGCGATCCGATAAAAAGTACCAATTGCGTGCTCGAGTTCTCTTGTTAAACTGGTTCTTTCATACTACAACGTTCAGTGGAAAATAACCAATTAGAACTGTCAGCTATATTTATTTGTCGGAAATACCGTTTCTCATCACAAAATGTTTTGAAGCACAGAAATGCAAAAAAATACGTGATCTCTGCCCGGAAAAAGAACAGTAAAACTCCACCTCTTTAATTATTTTTGAACAAAAAATGCTTAATTGTTTACGATATTGGCGCATGACACTGGTACTGCTCCAATGGAAATTGGAATTTCCTAACAGTGTTACCCTCACTCAGCGCTCCACTAGGCCTACTGTGTAACCATATTCGATTCACACTCCGGCAATGTTGCAGCACATGCTTTCCAACACAAGTTGAATCGGTTTTCTTGAAGCAGGGACAAATCAAACGTGAAAACTGGTTATCGCGAAACTGCTGCCAATACACTCTGTTTCTCATATTTAAAGGAATCGCGTTAGAAACAGTGGGCTCTGGTGAATAATTTATAGCATGGAAATAAAAAATAGAAATTGATTTAAATAAAAAAACATATATTTAAAACAATCTCAAACTTTAGGGGTGGAGGTAGGGGTATTGGTGTCAATGTAGTAATGCTGAAATGACTTTCTGTAGTCTGTACTGGGGGAATAAAAAAAATATATATTATCACCTACCCATTGCTGATAGTCTAGAGTAAGGTGGTAGTGAGACCATGAAGAGGCCAAGAGGGTAGGGGCGGTCAATACAAGTGGCGTGATGCAACGCAGTGTCTATTTTATGAGACGTCTCCCATAAAAAAAAACAATAATTTGGATGTTTAAAACACAGAGTATTACAAAATTTTCCAAACATAAATCGATGTGTATTTTTAAATGACTAAAATTTAAGAATCTGTCCTAATACTTCTGTTTGGTACATGTACAAGAATATAATTCTGAATATTAGTATTTTGTTTAAACTGCCAGCATCAAAACAAATCAAATGCCATCTACATGTAATCATGTAATAGATACATAGGTATATGAGATGGGGATGGAGACATTGTAGTCTACCTACAGTTTCACCCCATCCCAAACGGTCAGCTAATTTAGCAGTTTTCATGGAAAGGGCATGGCATTTTCATTATAAATTGTACAGGGGGAAGTGTATTCTTTTTTTAGTTTTCGCAAATTTCAGGGCAATTGGCGGAGAATTTTCAGGGCTACATGGCAAATCCAAGGAAGGGGCATTTTGATTGGCCAGCCTCATCCCCAACAAAATGCCATCTGAAGCCTCTCATTTACAATATTCTCTTAATACTCTTTAAAACTACTAGTATTTACTAAATGTAAATTCAAACTAATTCCAAATTTAAAATTGAAAAATACATATCTCTACAGTGAAGTGATCTGGTCGTAGTGTCTCGTCGAGTTGAGGAGATCAGATCGCCGGATCAAACGAGCTGCCGCAAAAGAGACCTCCTCAAAGAGACATGACCCGACGACCCCGATCACTTGACTGTAGCGATAAAAGGCTCATTATATGACTTATAGTCCAACAACGCTAGCATTAACAATTCCAACAACCTTTCTTTGGTAAATTGGATTGAAGTAAAAAAGAAGCATTTTTGTTTACTCTTATTTTTGTAACAGTTGCAAACTTCCGGGGAATCCCTCGATGCGCATGAATACGATCAAAAATATCATGAAAACAATAAAAAACAAGGACCGCCGTTCAAGTGCATCCATTCCAGCTCGGAGTAAAATACTCTCTGCGATGGGACCAGCTAATTATCCGAAATCGAAAGCACCCGAAAATAGTTCGTCATACTATAGAGATACGGAATCGGATTCCACACTGTGGATTTCCGGGGAGACCAAGAGAAGATCGTCAAACAGTAGTGATATTCCGAAATTCCGACTGATAGAACATTCCAACTAAAACTTCAAGGCATGCATTCGTCGAAGGCATGCCTTGATGGTGTAGATGGAATATTCCTGTGTAGCGAGTCAATTTTGAAAACTGTAAACATTATTTGGGGATACATAAAATATACATGTTGTGTCCATTACACAACATATTGTTTCATTAACACATACCTTACTCCGTATTTGTAATGCTGCACCCCCCCCCCCCACCTCCAATAGCCCGAGTCGAGTAATATATAATCATATATATAATTATTTATTATATGCTTTTTTAAAAGATAGCGAGAAATTTTTAACCGATATTTTTTTAGATCTATCGTCACGATAGATATAAGGGAATATCCCTCTGTAGATTAATCGAATCACGCAAGAAAATTAGAACGAAATTACTCCGCCGACGAACGTACTTTTTTCACGCAGGACCGGTAAATGTGTATTTTAGCTCGTCTCAAAGTAACAAAGTTAGTGTTGCGAATAGTCCAAAAAGGAAGTACAAGAAAATCCGACTCATCGATACTGACAGTGATTGACAAATATGCTAAAAACAATTTGAACGTTTGAAAAATCCTCCTTCGTCCTTCATTGAACATTTTGTGGACTATGTCATGTTTGTGTGCATATGCGCAGTGCACTTTTGTTATTACTTTTGAATAAATGTGCCACCCATTGTTTTTGTGGGAATGTCATAAACCACTTTCACACGCGTTCATTGGTATTGTGTGTGTAACTGACAATATAGCCATTTTCTAAAGGGATTTATGAGGAACTATTTTGTTGAGTGGTAGTTTGATTTTGAAATCGGGGCCAATAAGTAAATGGGTCAGCTGCGTCAGCTGATGTTTGTTGACATTGTCATCATTTTCTCCGCCCCGGGTTTTGGATTGCAATGAAAACATCACATTACCTCTTTTAATCGCAACAAAAACAACGCAACGCATATAATAAAAAGAATACCTACTGTTTTTGAGTGAGTGTCGAAATTATCTCATTCGTGGCTGCAAAGGAATTTAATTTTTCACTCGCGGCTTTCAGCCGCTCGTGAAAACTAATATTCCTTTGCAGCCACTCATAAGATACTTCCGATACTCACTCAAAAACAGTAGGTATCCTCTATTTATTTTACCTCATCTACAAATGTTATGCTAATTCCCCATATAATCCCATTAAAAATTTCACAATGCCCCCACCTCCCGTGGAGAATAATGCGGTCAATAATTTTTGGGTCATCACGCGCATGTGCAACAATACATCAGGTGCGGCGGCACCTGATGTATTGTTGCACATGCGCGTGATGGCGTAGTTTCTTTACCAAACGACTTCAGCGTTGTTAAATAATGTAAACTCGGAAAATGTATTCAGGAATATTTACCGATACTTGTTTCTCTACAATAGAGGAACTGTTAGAGAATAAGGAGAGTAAAAGAACTAAACATTGTCATTCACTTCTTGCCATATTAATAGTTAGGAACATTGGTTCTTCTTCAATATATGACTCTGAGACAATACTCCATAAATAAATGTATCAAGGCGAAATCTTTATTCGGTATAATAAAAATATAATGACTGAGCTTGAGGGTAACAATGTGGCTTAATGGTCCCTCGGAGACCATGCACATTGTTACCCTCAAGCCCAGTCAATAAGTTTTTACACTCTTTCACCGTCCGCGTGTTTGACGTAAGTTAAGGGTCAAATCGAGTAATATAAGAAGTGCCAGATTACATGTAAGAGCAAATCAATATCTACAACTCCAATGCAGATGAAAATTTCCCACTGGAATCATTGTTCGATGGAGGGGGGTGGGGTCACCCCATAACCCACCATCCCCTGGCAATGCTTCTGTCACATGAGACGTATCAACAATGAAACGAGACAAACGGAACCTCAAATCAGTTTTCATTTCATACGAAATTAATGGGCATAATTCTCTAAGGCTCAAAGTGGACTTCATTAGACGAGATTAGTAAATTTCGTATAAAACAACGATCGATTTGAGATATTTTGTATTTCACTATCAACTACACAATGTTCGTGGATCAGATTTCGCATATCACACAAAGAAGACCACGAATCCATAGCAAGTGTTGATACTAAACATTTATCCAACTCTAATAAAACTCAACATCCTAAATTTTATATTTAACTACAGATTTTCATTTTGTGCATCAAAAACACAACTTATGGTGCCTCAGAGGAAGGACTCGACGAGTTTTGTAAATAACACTGGCGAGTTTTGTAAATAACACTGTCGAGTTTTGTAAATAATAGTGGCGAGTTCTGTAAATAACACTGGCAGTTCTTTGTCGTTTAACTACACTATAAGAGTTAAATGGGAGTTTTGTATTCTCGAATAATGACATTGAGAAATTAATAGCAATAATGAAATACAATAAATTTTCAACTTGGGTCGGGAGAAATCAAAGAATATTTATATGTGTTTTGAACTGAGAAAGGCACTAACATCACCAAAGATTGTTGTGGCACATGATGCATTCAGTGGCGTAGCTTTGCATTGCTCTCCCACCCTCCCCTGTCCCTCGAATATGTTTTGCCGCTCCACCAAAACATTGGCCCAATGCAACATTCACACAACATGGAGTACCAAATTGGCCTCCAATATTGGGGCTACAAGCGCTACAAATGTAAAATGGTCTCCAGTGTAGGAGTTAAAAACGGTACAAACACCACAGATTCGCTCTCACAAAACGAAAGCCAAACTATAATTACTCTCAGAATTATCTGTTGTGATTACTACAAACAATACCAGCACGTCGGTATTTTTTCCGTGGAATTAATGAAAATGGCTTATTGAAATTGGCGCATAAAGCTCTAGGCCTATTTAATTCAAACGACAAGTCTGTGCTGTCTTGTAAAGTGTGTATGTCTGCGCTGGCTTGTGTAGTTTGTGTGTCTGTTGGGCAAATCGCCCAGAAACCTGGTCCAAATCGTCCATAAACATGGTCCGAATCGTCCAATATTCTGGTCCGAATCGGCCAGAAATATGGTCAGAATTGTCCATAGATCTGGGGCCGAAACGTCCTAGAAAAAATCTGGTCCGAATCATGAAACTACATTTGTGATTCTCAGTCTTATTATTTTAAAGATGGTCTTTTCAGTAAAACTGCATTGGCATATTATCATCGTCCTTTTTTTGCACAGCACTGCTGTATTTTCTTGTTGTGGCTACTAACAGTTGGTAATAGTAACAATAAATGATACACGCTATTTGTGAAAAAAAATAAAAATGAACGCAGCAATTTCCGTAACACCTCGGGTAAATTCCGGAAAACAACGACGCCATAAATATATCTTCCAATCAAAGCAATGATAAAATTGTCTTTCAATCAGAGCATTGGAAAATAATATCTTCCAATCAAAACGCAGATAAAAGTAGTTATCTCGAAATTTGGTTGGTCCCCTATTCTTTACCAGAAAATGTAGACCAACATCACTTTAGGCCTAATGCATCCTTTTCGCTCGCGTTTAGGTTTGCCTAAATTTCATATTAATAAACTATTTGAAAGAGTTTATATATATATATATGTGTGTAAGAGTATAAATAAATACGAATATATAGCAGTAAACAAAGACAGAAAAAAGGAAGAAAGAAAGAAATACTGTTGATGTCCTTTTTGCATTCTGTGTCTCTCTTGATTTGAATCAGATCAATATTCAAAGTCAAAGGCCGCTTGGGCGCTGTTCTGATTAGTATGTGTTAAGATAGCTGGCTCAACATCACCCTGATGACGCGTCCATTCTGTGACCCTACAGGCGTATTTTATATTGAAGTGGATACCTTGAGTCAGCATTTTTTTGCAAATATTACAAGATGGGAAACTCGTTGTCAAACTTAGCTTATGACCCTACATTGGAATGAGTACATCTTCATATGGACTTATAGCACTATACAAGTTAACCGGGGTCGCGGTGGCGTCGCGGTATCCGGTTCTCGTCAGATCACCGAAGTTAAGCAACGTCGAGCGCGGTTAGTTGTTGGATGGGTGACCATTTCAGCGACTGATTCGTGCTCCCGCTTTGTGTCCTTGGGCAAGGCACTTAACCCCGATTGCTTACACGGGGGCACGATGACGCTGTGTACTAAGGCGTACTGCACGTCGATGGTGCGCATGTCTTCAACCAATCTAACCCTGCCTGTGCCACGGTTCAGAGTTACGATGTTGGAGAGCTGACAGCTGCTCTTCGTTGCTCGGTGTTTCTCTCCGGGTACTCCGGCTTCCCCAACCCGTAAAGCTGTCACCGACATGATATGACCCTGGCTGTTAATGTGTCGTTAAACCCTAATAAATAAATAAATAAATAAATAAATAAATAAAATACAAGATAACCACTATTATGACATTATACTTTAAATAATTGTTGGAGAGTGTCTATAGGTGCTTTGCCATACATTGTAACAAGGTAAAATCATGAGAGAACATTTGAATGATCACAAATAATGTAACACTCTACACGTTTGGATAAGAACGGAGATCGATCCAGTTGATGGTCAAGTACTAACTTATACTTGTACCTTTGGAACACCCACAATAACTCTCAATTCTGTGAACAAGCTCAAAATAATATTGTTCTTGATTCACCTTGCCTGTCCATTAGCGATAACAGTAACTATGCATTCTGTATAACCCGGGATATTGCACGAGTGAAAACTCCACTCCATGGCTTTTAGTACATGTAAATAATGTTTTTTCTATGTGTCCTAGTCCTTTTAATACATTTGTAGATTCTGAATTGACAGCTGAGAGCTCGAAAGGTTGCGTTATGTGAGAAACACTCACTTCAGGTTTAATTAAGAGACAGTGAAGGGAATTGGAAAAAGTGTATTTAAACGTATAGTAGTAGCCCTTAGTATTGGGTATTGCTTCTTAACCATGTACCTAACGTTACGGCCGAAACAGGTCAGAGCGATTCACAAAAATCGCCAATTAATTTTCATTATTTTCTTCATTTTTTTCTGTCTCAAAAAACATAGGTTATGACCCCTCAATGGAACGAGCTCGAGCTCGTTCCATAGAGGGGTCATAACCTATGTTTTCGAGACAAAAAAATGAAACAAATTAGTTATTCAAGAATTTTGTTTGCAAGTGTCGTCTGCTTTTCATGTTAGGTAAAGGGTTAAATAATATTGAAGAAAAAAGTTTTACAACCTATATGTACACCTCCCCCCCCCCCCCCCCTTTACAGGACCACCGTCATCCTAAATGAAGTGGGGAATTTATTTATTTATTTATTGGTGTTAAAGTCATTTATATGCATCTATGGTCGACACAGCAAGGGTTTAAAGTTAAGTGGGGCCAATCATATATACCCACACTGCCCATTCTGGAGGATTTCCAAAACAGTCGTTATTTTCTATTTTACTAGGAGAAAAGAATTTGCTTGCCACAATAAAAAAAACACAGCTTCACATCCCAGCTCTCACGGGGAGAAGTGGGGAATAGCAGATTTTCTGCTAATTCATTTTACCTTATACTGGGTTAGGAATGCATATCTGCAACCAGGTGAAGGCCCAGTGTCTTCTCGGGACTTTTTTATTATCCATTCATGCCAATTCGAACATCCGCAGTAGTTTTAAGGCTGCCATACTCGCAAAGTGAAGGCATATCAATAACAAAATGGCATGTGAACTATCGGTGAAATAGTGCCTAAACCAGTGTTATAATGTTAGTGATTTCTGGCACGCCGGTACCTTTTCATGTGTTTTTGTTGACTTTTTTATGAAAAGTGTGTGGAACGTGGGGGAGGGTGAGTTCATACCATTCCCCATAACTCTACATCTGGAACATACATCTGTATACTGCTTCTTCTGTTGAAAAAAATACAATAGTGTTGCTACCCCTCTGGATTTTTTAACTGCCACCCCCACCCCACTCCCCAATTTTGGGAATTATTATTCCTTTTAATGTAAGCCATTCCCATATTTTGAATAAAAATATACCACATATATTTATTCCAGAAGACCAGTGAGAAAAAGTGGAAACAGGCAATGCACAACCACCCACCCCAACCCACTCCACTGCCCCGCCCATCCCAACCAGTCACTCTCTTGCTATGTGTTTTGGGCAAGACAGTATTAAAGTAAAAATAAATGTAGGTAAGTATATTGATTTTTTTTTGCAAGTATAGAACTTCACATGCCTCGGTTTTAATGTCATGGAATGGGAAATCAAGTTCGTTTATCGGTAATCAGTTGTGGGTCTTCCGTAAAAATAAGACATTGATTGGAAAACAGCATTGTAATAAAAACTAATATTAAATAAAATGCACCTTCAGCATTTTTAAAGCTAAAATGTTTCTTTCGAAAACAACAACAGCATTGGAAAAAAATAGTTATAAGGCATTAAAAAACGATATGCATGCAGTGACCAGTACTGTTTTGTACAGAGCACATGCGTGTGGAATGTTGATAAATAAAACCGGTTTGTGCGGGTATATCGAGTCCCGGATGTAAGTTTGCGCTATGTTAACATGGTCTATTGGACGAATGCACCGGTGTCGAGATCGCTTGGAAATTCCAAGTTACTCGTTTAGATTTGTTTACCCTGGATATTTAAACAATCATATTCGAGTCAAAAATTTACAAAATAAAAACATTCTGACTGCTGGTTTCTTGACAAATACGTTCCACAACTGGTCAAATAATGATGGGTGTGCTACAAATACTTTAGCTATTTACAGACATTTTGTTGTGTTATTATCCGCAGTTTAGTCAATATTTGAAGTTCGACCACCGTGACCGTAAAACTGGTCGGTATCTGTTGGTTTCCAGCAATTGAATCCCGTAAAAATTTAAAAGCAAATTAGGGTTGGTACCCAGCCAACTAACAGTGATGTCTCGCTGGCAACGAAGAAAACACAGCAATTATCCAGCTGAAGAGTGATTTTACTTCAATTTTCGTTTTCAGTGGTTGTGACATGGGAGGTGTGTGATAAATAGACAATAAACATATAGTGTGTTTTTATATCTGTGTTATACAACGAGTTGAAATATGGTTTATTTTTTCGAGGCTTCGCCGAGAAAAAATAAACCATATTTCAACGAGTTGTATAACACAGATATAAAAACACACTATATGTTTATTGTTTTTATCTGATAACAAACAGACACCCGTCTCGTGCGACTACCCGACTTATATATGCTTCCCACGGGCCTCCAAAGAAAACCAGTCTACGAGACAAAAGAAATAGGACAAGACGCATAGAGTTGTGTCCCTTACATTACAAAATCGATGACGGCGATTGTAAAGTGCGATTGCACTTCTTGCATCATGTAACTGCACTGGAACAAAATAAATTTCAACTATTTTATTAACAGTAACAAAACGGTGTTTCAGTAGAGTTATTCTTTTTTTGACATAGTTCCAGTTTTCTTCCGTGTTTTATGCTGTAGTCCCAATATAACAAATAATTTTGCGTTTGTTTACAATTTTTACGAAGTGTTTTTTTTTCAGGTAGAGCAGACGAACTTTTAATTAGCGCAGTTCCGCGAGTACTTTTGATCGAGGCCGTGACTATAAATAGTTCGCAGTCGCCGCATACTAATTACTATTAACATTCAAGTAATTTCTACAATGTTTTGAAGCAAAATTTTAGGTTGCCTTTATTGAAGCAAAATGAATAAGAAATGACACCATCAGAGGATTTTGACAAAGTGCAATAAGCGTACAATTAAAACCTGCCCTGTGATATAACGATGTTTCATGAATGAATGAATGAAAATGGAATTGAAAGAGGTCAGAGGTCGTTCGCATAAATTATAATTATATACAACACCCGTTGTATATACTTCAAGTATATACAACGGTTGTTATACTCTATGTTTATCAGATAAAAACAGAACCGCACATACTTTTGAATGGGTTAATAATTATCGCACTCGATTGCTTTGGCTCTCCTGATATCCTGGACCAAAGCAATTTCATGCTATAATTCTTAACCCATTCAAACGTATGAGCGGTTCTGTATACAGTACTTGGAGAGTGTATTATCACTAAATCACCCGCAGAGTGGAGATTCCACCCGAGCAAGAATTGCAAATTTGTTGCAAAGCACAACCAACACCAGCAAAGTTTGAGCCAATGGACCTCCGGGTTAAACCCGGAGGTCCATTGGCTGAAACATTGCTTGTGTTTTTTGTCGATATGTACAAAATTTGAAAGTTATAGCTTGGGTGATAACTCCACTCCGCGGGTGATTTAGTTACAATCCACTCTCCACTTACTGTATATGTCATCCATCTTTATCATTTTAGGAATTTTAGGCTACAATTGCAGGTTGAATCTAGCATTGAAGCATCTCAGAAAATATTGAAACGTGTATGTTACGTCAAAGAATCATTGTACGGCCGAATGGAGAACGTAGCCTCAGATCCATCAAAACCAGATACTGTGTATTTTAACGTGACAGTGAAGTGGGAGGCGGGGGAGACGACCGGGAAATTCTAGCTACGAAGCCCCACATAGAAGCATTTCAAATATCATCATTGACCCCCCCCCCCCCCCCCCCCACACACTCCCTCCACAAAAACTGGCTAGGACATCCCTCATTATAGAAACCTGGCTACGCTCCTGGGTGCTCTTATTCAACTCGCAAAATATGCAAATAAAAATATACGTGATGCATCTTCAGCATTTTATGATTTTTTGCAACAATTACAGGTTGAAGCTAGCATTGAAGCATCTGAGAAAGTTGCAGAACGTGTATGTTTCACCAAGGAAATGTTGTTCGGCCGAATGATCAACCTAACCCCTGACCCAACCCCAAGCGATAGTGCTTATTCTAACGTAGCTTTGAGAGCTCACACAGACACTGCGTATCTGAAAGATACCGCTGGGTAAGTTAAGTAAGTTACTTTATTACTGCTATCTTCATGTTAATTGGCCCTGTTATTTTAGTTTAAACAGTATTTATTTCTGTAATGATAAAATATTACAACAATAACACTATGTACTCAACTTTATAAATAGAATACATACTGGGATTCAGCATAAAGCATAAAATGGCCGCCTTATTTTGTTCAATATGCACATGACTTGTCTTTCTGAAAGGCGCCGGAAGATCATTGAAAGTATGTGTGTATTTCTAGGAGTGCCGTGAGGTGGTGGTGAGGATAGATGGTGGCTAAATATTCAAGACTCGCCGGGCGTAATATGGTTCGTCCGTTGGGAGAAAATTTGAAATATGCGTATTCACGTCATCTCATGGATTCTCTGATCTTATCGGATGTTACCTTAGGTGATGAAAGTGATAGGGCGTCAAATTGCGGAGAGGACATATTGGGTGGTGTGGTGGAGAAGGGGCTAAATCTAAACCGTAGTTGCTGCCATGTCTCAGGTCCCGACTGGAGAAGTATTCAAGCTTCATCATCAAGCCATGCTTTGTTCTAAGGTATGCCTTGAGGATGCATTTGGAATATTTGTTAACTGGTAGAGTGCTGAATTATTTTTGGCCATCAAAATTTGTTCACATGTCTTTGCCTTGTTACAATTTATGGGAGAGTGCCTACAGGCACTCTCCCATCAATTGTAACAAGACAAGTCCCTACAGACTAAATAATATCACTTCAAAGATAATACGAAACACATCCATTGAGTATGAAGCCTTCAAGTTGCAGTACCTTCACCTCAGAGTAAAGCCCAAATATGGGCTTCCAGCACTCTACCAGTTAATGGAGATTATAGTCAAAACAAATGTTTGTTGATAAATGCATGAAGTACAGTTGATGAATTGGCTTCACAGTTCCTTGTTAACTCCTTGATTGCTGCTGGCGAAATAGTCCTGCACAGTACTGCACAGTACAGGATTTATCTTATCATTAAAATAAGTATAGTTTGGAAACATTTAATTCAAATTCCCCCTGTAAATTGAATTGATGTTTCGCCAATGATTTCATGAATTAAATTTAGATGACTTTTTCATCACATCCAGGCATGGCTGCTGCACAGCAGCCATGACTGGATGCAATGAAAAATGTCATAAAAATACTGAGCGGGTTAAGAGTCAAGCGTGCACGCATCAGACTCAAAATTGGTCATGCTGGGACTTCGACATTCCCAGTCAGACACAGGCTTGATTTGCATGAGACCGATTGCGTGCTTGACATAAGCCCCCAAAAAGCAAATTTAGTCCTGTAAGAAAGTTAATGGGCGTGATTACCAATATTCTAATCCAAGTATCCCGAATGGAAAATTAATGGGGAAATGGTGTAGCATCACCTACACTACCCAACATATTGTTATGACCCTGCACGCCAGTGCGGCCACATATATATACTAATCGCATATAACGAAATACACAGATAGTCTATATTTGTGGTATTCATTCAACGATCTGGTCATGAGTCAGTGTATTTTTTCTACATCAACCCTCCTCAGAACGAAGGATAGGATATTGACTAAACCGATAGAGGTGGAATTTGTCCGGACACCATGGGGGGTGGGGGGGGATTAGGGGGGAACTGCAAATTCGGTATGTCAATAGAGGATATATTTACCCTATTTTAGTGAATATCTGAAATTATGTCACGGGTGTGGACCTGAATGTTCCATTGCTGCTCACGAGCGCCTGCGCGAGTGAACAACAATATCTTCAGGTCCACACGAATGAATTAATCCCCGATATTCACTAAAATAGTGTAGATTTTCTTTTTTATTATATGCTACGTTACATTTTACTGTGCGCTATTCAGTCCAAACACGTACATTAGAAAACATTAACAAAGATGAGCTGATCGTTCCGTCAAAGCGACGTCAGAGGCGACGTTATACGCTGAAGCTACTAAGGGATATCCCTCGTCTCTGTATCCCGATAAATTCTGTGTTCTGATTGGTCAGAATTCCTGGGATAAATAATCATGGCAAAGGACGCACACAACACACTAGACATATGAGAGTGTGCAATATCTAGGGTATATGGGTTCGCGAAACATTGGGGTATATGGTTTAAAGGAAAGCTTTTCGTTTTCGCTCGCCTAGATATAAACGTCGAACCAAAGAACCTGAAAATAGTCATAAATATCGTCCGATCTCTTACAATTCGATCATATTTTGCTAATATAAATTAAATATTCGAATAATTAAAACAAACAACTTGAGAAATATAAAATAAGAGCAAATCAGTTAGCAAAATATGTTTAAGCGTCGTCAAAAAAAAAAATGAAAATAAGAGCAACACAGTCTGTCCATGGGTCGGCAATAACGACCCAGGGGATGTAGCTCTATCTGTTGTCTTCTGCGTTTGTGAAAACAAAACAATTATTCACGAGTTTTGTCCAACTGATTGCGGAGCGTGAGAAACGATTCCACAAATTCGTTTTTACTATGTTTCTCTTGTGTTTTAAACGGGACAAAAAATTTACGTCCAGCAACATGTATGGTATATGGAGATTTAATACCTGTATGTCTCAATTACACACCTCGCGTGCGGCACGGTGTTTAAAAACCAACATCCAGGTATTAAATCGCCATATACCATACATGTTGGCTAAGATAACTTATATTATGCATCAAGACGATGGATATCAAGAAATATCTTTTAGATAATTTGCGATAATTCACAAGATGGAATGTAATAATGCATTTTATTGCGTTTAACAGCCTATTGTGAATTCGATCGATGTCCCTTTCTAGTGAGTGGTGCATTAAAGACATTTAATAATCGTGTACGCCTAAGTATACAAAAAAAAAAAACACCAAGAAAGATAGAAGTTAAAGAGAAAATGATATGTTGAATTTTGTTGGTAACATGTTGCTATACAATTGGTTAAAATATTGGTAATTTTCCACAAACACATTTTGCTGTTTTTTAATTAGGTGGGATCAAATGTCGTGAAGTGTTTACATTCTTGCGAGAACAGAGGCCAGCTTTACTGTCCCTGGATTGTACGCATCGCAACTTTGTTCTTTAATCAATCTTCAAAGGTGAGTCCACGAGGAAGCTGATGTTATAATGATCCAGCAGGGCATGCATGTGTCTAAAATATTTGACATCAACAGAGTCAATGTACTATCAGATGACACAGAAGTCTTTGTTATGTTGGCCCATTTCAATTGAAAACAGAACATGAACATTTATCTTACGATGGAATAAACAAGTGGTGACAGAAGGATAATAGAGCTGATGGAGACCGCCGTAAACCACGTAAAGTTTATGCCAAATCAAGTTGCAACGCGTGCGGTCTCCGGCTGTGACACGGTTTCCGTTTGTTTGGAGAAGGGAGACGACAGTTATTAAATCGGATGGTAATTTGGATATAGTTTGTCAACAGGTTGCTGCGCTAATTAGTAGCTGCTATGAGTATCCATTGAAAGACATGCCAGATACCAAACTTATGGTGTGGTCTAAAAACACACAAAACCACAGACAACTGCGCCGAAATTATTCATTTTTCTTCCACCTACAAGTGAAGCATTCTCAGAAAATACCCGACGGTTACATTTTCAGTCGATGCTTCAGTCCGCTACTCTAGTAAGAAATCCCCCATAGACTGACCCTACAATGTGTGTATGGACTCAAGATGACCTGTCTGCGTCACTGCTTCCAATTGGTCTTCCTGATGAGAGAGACACAGCACGTATGCAGGTGATCATGGTAATCATAGGTAGCAGTAGCTCTAAAAACATCGTGTCGGTCTAAATGATGTAGCTGTGCAGCTCCACATGTGCTTTGTAGTTCTCTGTGCTATTAATGGAATGTCGCAGCCAGCACACGGTGATCTCCGTAGAAAACGACGGTGGGGATGACTCAGGCGATAATATACAATCTGGATAATAGTGGCAGTGCATGTAGGTATTGGTGGGGAAGACCAAGTGTAATATTTACATTGTATATCATTCTTATTTGATACACTCACAATACAATGATGCTCGTTAGCAGCAATTAGTGAAAACTTCTTATTTTTATAACTCTTTGCCATGTTTCGTGTTACAAAATAGTTTGATGCAGAATCGCCCAACTGTTTTTTAGAGTTTAAGGGATCAGACTGTGTTCAGAAGAAACTTTAAAAAATACTAGAATATTTAGAAAAGAAATAAATTTCGTAAAAATTATTCGGAGTAATGTTTCTTGCATTGGATAACCTCTTTTAAGTAGGTAGTTGCCCAGTCTATGCAGATTGTTTGTCAATACATGCAGATATCGTGTCTAACAATTGTAGAACCAGTCTATTGTTGTAAAAAAACAATATGGAGTCGAAAATAAAAAAAAAATGTCGTCGTGAAAATTACAGATGCTTTTTATTTCCGTTGTTTCTTCCCAACATTTTTGGTCGCAGAGCGTGGTTGTCTTAACATAGAAACCGAACAGAATCAGAATAGACAGCGAAAATCGCGATAGTGCACAAACTGATGAACAGTCGCCCGTAAACACTGATCCAAAAGAAAGTGATAAAGCGGTCAGCGACGACTCCATGTTGTTGAAAGCCAAACTTAAAGTCGAAAAGGCCAAAAGCATTTACCCGAGTCGGCCACAAATTTGTCGAATTTGTTGATGAGGAAGATCTTCCCAGTCGTCGCGACGTACGGCGAGTGTGTAAAAAAATGGATGATGCCCAAGAAATAGCTATGACTGTTATGACCGAGCTGTTGGAAAATTGTTGTAAACTTGGAGATCGGACAAACGCGGATAACGTAAATCTTGAATTGGAGACACTCGGGCGTGAATATAATGATGCTAGGCAGCGAGCACAAGACTATTTAGATTCAAGAAAAGATGAATCTTCAAGTGTTGACTCAACACGCAAGTCAGTTTTTGACTCAGTTTGTGAAATCCAGCCGACAATTAGTTCTAGTGCTTGCGCAATTTTCAAATCGCCGCAAACAAAAAATGATAATTCGCAATCAGATCGAATGCCGAGACAGAACACAATTCTTGAAACGCGCAATGACAATTTTGATGACATGGCCTTTAATACCGCTCAAGACAAAACTGATCTCTTACCAAAAATGTAAATGAACTTAAGTTATTTGACAATTTATGACACAGGTGAAGTTGGCATAAAACTCGTGTTGCACCACTTGCTGCAACTAGCATAGAAAGACTAGAACTCATGACAGCTGTACTTGGTGTTAAACTTTCTGTTCATGTATCACATGCATTATATATTTCTATAAAAACTTGTACATTTTGGTCTGATAGCACTGATGTATTATGGTGGATACGAGGCCGCAGTAGATCACACAAGACATTTGTGGCAAATCGGCATAAATGTAACCTTGATCATTGGCGACATATTAGCGCGGACAAAGATCTAGCAGATTTAGCTTCCAGGGGACTGTTTGTGGCGAAATTGGTAGACAGTGACATGTCGTGGGAAGGTCCAAACATTCCTAAAATGTCACAAACACAGTGGCCAACAAATTTAATTGAAACTTTTACTCATACAAAAGAGATGAAAAATAAAAGTCAAAACTATGCTTCGTCAAGAACACTCACCAGAACAGATGATAACAAAACTGTTATTCAAGCAATGGTATTTAGACCCTACTCGATTCTAAGATTGGACAAGACTTAAGCGCCAGTATATCTTGAAAATTGGCGTTCGCCAAAGGAGCTCAGAAAGAAAGGAATTCTTTCTTCAGAGGAAATTTTAGATGCTGAGAGTGTTCAAAAAGAACATTTTGTTGAAGAATAACAAAGCAAAAACGCCTTCACCAACGAAAAGTAAATTACTTCATTTACTTCCCAAACTTGATGATGATGGCGTGATGAGAAGGAATGTTCGATTGGAATATGCTGAATTTATATCATATGCCTCTAAGTATCCAATACTTTTACCTGGAAAACATCTTGTGACAAAAATTATTGTCAAACATTATCATGAGCTTGGTTATCATGCCATGGGAACAAATCAAATATTATCTGAGTTGTCGACCCGATATTGGATTGTATGTGCTTGAAAGGCAATAAAGGAATGTGAACGCGAATGTGCAAATTGTGCTCGAAATAAAACTAAAGCTGGACAAAAATTATAGCCTCACTGCCAAGGTTTCGATTGGTCTTTTCACTTAGAGCATTTTCCATTTCAGCTGTAGATTATGGAGGACCTTTCTAACTATCGAAGGACGCGTAAAGACTCATGCAAAACGTTACTCATTTCTCTTTACTTGCTTAGAAACACGAGCAAATTCACATGGAAATGGCATACAGCATAATTACAGAGAGTTTTTAAAGTGCATTTTACCGAATGACAAACAAACGTGGTTCACCACAAGTAATGAGTTCTGACTGGGAGTAATTTTGTTGGGGCAGACAATGAATTGAAAAGTTTGGTAAAACAGTTGGTCCACAGCAAAATTGAAAATTCAGCTGAAAAAGTTAAATTGTATTTTAATCATTATGACTAAAGCAGCGAAACGAGCAATATACACAATTTTGAAAATTAAATGCAGACATTAACGAAGAAGAGTTGGTGACAGCATTTACTGGAACAGGATCTTTACTGAACGCTAGACCAATTACATATCAAATAACCAACCCAGATGATGATGTGCCTCTAACGTAATCTTTGCTGAATTCTAGACAACGTACATATCAAACAACCGACCCAGATGATGATGTACCTCTAACAAAATCTTTACTGAACTCTAGACAACTTACATATCAGACAACCAACCCCGATGATGGTGTACCTCTAACGGAATCTTTACTATACGCTGGACCACGTACAAATCAAACAACCTACCCAGATGATGTTGTACCTCTAATAGAATCTTTACTGAACTCTAGACACCTTACATATCACACAACTATCCCAGATGGTGATGTACCTCTAACACCAAACCATTTCTTATATGGACAAGTAAGAGGACAATTTGCACCTGAATCTGTAGACTCAACTTTGTTCAATCCTAAAAGGCGTTGGCGTGGAGTACAAGAACTTGAAAAACATTTTTGGCACAGGTGCTTACAAGAATGGGCGCCTGGCTTAAGTGCGAGAAAAAAGAGGACTCGACCTCCTGCAAACTTTCAAGTTGGTGACATTGTCTTGGTTATCCCCCTGATACCCCCAGAGGGAAATGCCCCCCCCCCCCCCCCCCCCCGGTCGAATACGAGAAACACACCGTGGTAAAGATGGGAAAGTTTTTGTTGTTTCTGTTCAGAGTTTATGTACGGACAATTAACGAGTTGTGTCCTTTGAAATGTGCTGAAGGTCAAGCTGATGATCAGCACTCCACAGGATAGCTTGGTAATTAACTGACTGTAACTCTTAAAGACATTGAAAACTAACAGAATGACTGCAGTTTTGCAACTTTACGAGTTAAATTGTTCTAGCCAGAAGCTAGTACTTACAACGCCTTAGTTTCGATGTGTTCTTCGTTTATGTACTACCTAGATATTAACATGAAAAGCAGACGACACTTGCAAACAAAATTCTTTAATAACCATTTTGTTCATTTTTTGTCTCAAAAACATAGTTAAGACCCCTCATTGGAACGAACTAGAGGAGCTCGTTCCAAAGAGGGGCCATAACCTGTGTTTTTGAGACAAAAAATGAAAAAAATAATGAAAATTATTTCGCGACTTTTGTGAATAGCCCTGGCCGGTTTTGAACGTTACCTTGGGTAAAGGGTTAAAATCTTCATGTTGTCAATAAGCAAGCATATCAAGGAGAGGGATTATGTTCAGAAGAGACTTTAAAAAATATTAGAATCGATAGAAAAGGGGGCGCGGTGGTTCAATAGGTAGAAGTGCAGGCTGCAAGCCGAGGGATCCCCAGTTCGAATCCCGCCTGCGGCAACCGGCGTTGTGTCCTTGGGCAAGGCACTTCACCCCATTGCCCTCTTAGTACCACGTTGTGTACTAAGGCATACTGCACGTCGATGGTGCACCTGTCTTTAACCAATGCTAACCCTCCTTGTGTGGAGTTAGTATGTTGGGGAGCCTGAGAGTTGCTCGCCATTGCTCGGTTGTTCTCACTGGGTACTCCGGCTTCGTCCACCCGTAAAACTGTCGTGGTCATGAGTAGCCACAGTGCAGAAATTTGTGACATTAAACACCAATAAATAAATAAATAAATAAATAAATAAATAAATAAATAAATAAATAAATAAATAAATAAATTTCGTAAAATTATTCGGAGTAATCGCCCTTGTATTGGATAGCTGCCTTTAAAAAGGTAGTGCCCACTCCATGTAGATCGTTTGCCAATACATGTAGATATCGTGGCTAACAACTGTAGAACCAGTCGATGGTTGTAAAAAAGTATGTAGCCGAAAATAAAAAAAAAAGAAATGTCGTCGTGAAAATTACAGATTTTTTTTTTATTTCACGTGTTTCTTCCCAACAGACTGTTCTATACACTACGTAAAAGGTCACATATATCACTGGAAATAAGCATCCATTACTAGTTTCGTCTGCGAAACTTCATCAAATGGTTGGCCTTTTCTATCAAATAAAGTGTCAAAACACATAAAATCTGGTAATAAACAACACATCATATGTATATCATCAACATACATAACCTAAATGTAAAGTAAAATGTTGCAACAAAGATGGAATATCACTTTGACTGAATTTAGGAATTTAGTAGGTCTGAAAAGTGTTAAATACCTCAATTTATCCAAGAGTTACAGAGTAGCATCAATCAGAATCGAGTCAGAGGAAAACAGTTACCTCTTTACTTCCCACTTTTGCAGGTCTCCCCCCCCCCCCCCAAACGGGCTTTTAGCGTCCAGACTAAGGTTTTTGCCAATGGACACTGTATTTGTCTACATGTATATTAGAAGACGATGTGTTACGGTAATGCATGTATACAAACATAATCAAATGCTCTTAAATACTAAACTTATTTTTTTATCATATCAAATGGCTATGAAAAAACAGTGAGGGGGCGTGCACACTGTTCCCACTCCCTCCTCGCCATTCCACCGCCACCGCATCTGTACAAGTACTATGCAACAACAAAATGTTCCGTACAGGCATGTCAACCGGTATCTGTACCGGTACCGTTAACCCCGATATCCTCGTGCTCCAACCGGTACAGGTACTGAATATTTTGTCTCGGCGGTACCGAGACAAAATTATTTTATGTGGAAATTCCTAATCGAACGAGGATAAACGGGATGATATAGTGTATGGCAAACTTGCATGACATACTTTAACTTATTTGTGAATTAACCCGCCAAAACACTCTATAGGTGCATGTTCTGTCTGGACCACAACCTCGATAAAGCCGACCATTTTAACTTTACAAACGTGGTATCAAAGTCAATAAAAACGCCATCATCATCTACTTCAAGGAAATTATTCTGCGGCGACATCAAAGTAACGATAAAGCACGATATTCGTGCTTTATGATTACTTTCATGTCGCCGCAGAATAATTGGCCGATGCTATGTTTGTCTTGCGATCTTAGGGACTGGGGCGGTTTAAATGCAATTTTCTCCCATCTGATTGCGATATGTCATCCAATTGTTGATTTGTCCCGGTACCAGTTTCGTGTGGACAGGCTCTGTCACGCCCAGGTACCTATTATGTTGGTACCGGCGGTATTTTGGCATGCTTGATTCTGTCACCACATTAAATTGTTTTTGGTCATGTCTTAAAATTACACTTTTCCTTGAGAACTAGACATCCCAAGTCAGCTTTTTTGGCTTTGTTTTTCTGATCAAGAATGTTGTATCACATTTTTCTGCAGATAATGTCAAATACTACTCCGTCCATTCTTAACATTTTCTAATTTCGATCGGCACAAGGGATGATCTATGATCATGGGATGATATATGCGTGTATTCTGCCCGGTTGAATATCCCCAAATAGATAAAATACAACCCACTAGAACATTTCACTACATGAGCTCACAATATATTTTTATCCCAATGAACCCAGGTGGTATCTTCCATGCCGGTTCAATGACATCAGTTGGACATTTCAATTTTATCACTTGGGGGTAGACCAATTAGTATTTTCAACGTGCAGCCATTGGGCTGCACGTTGAAAATATTGATTGTCTACCCCACACATTCACTTACCAGCTATCTCACGTAATGGAATTATGACGTACCATGTCCCTGGGTCTGAAAGGCCGTCTATCTGTATCAAAGGTTAATACTTTTGATGAAAATTACTACAGACATACCTGTTCCATTCAAAGTTCAGACCCCCCAGTTCATGAAAAAATAACCGTTTTTAGAAATATTGTTCGAGATCGCAACGATCAAATTAATCATGTCGTGACATGTTCATGTAAAATCAGCTGACGACAACCATTATGAGATTTTGTCTCCAGCTGTTGCGAATGAGAGAACATTCATAGAATTTCCGTATCCGGAAAAGAAACAGGTCTCTCGCAAGAACTCGTATACGCCATTTCTATTTAAATTTAACATTGTCTTCGGAATTGGAAAGGATCCATCAACCGAACTCCCAGACGAGGTCAGAGCACATTTTATAAGGTCTGTTGTGCCCCTTTTGGTTGTTTTTTATAGCAACCAACTGTCTGTTGAATGACTTAAGGGTGCTTGAAGTATCGAATGGGTGCTTGAAGCATCGAATGGCAGGGAGAGAGTAAGCGGAAATATCGACTCAGGGCATGAAGTTCACTGCCCACTTCCAGGACAAAAGAGCCCTTCCAGAAAGGAGAGCATTAACTAACAAGTATGTTCTAATCTAATTGTGACGGGAATTCCAGTTTCAATTGTACACCATCTAGCGAGCACATGGTTGAAATATCCTTTATTCGTTACACAATATGTTAATTACAAGAGTAATATTAAAACCAAAGAACTTACCATTTTAGAGCCATGACTCTACATTGCCTTGAACGCGCTGATACTGGTGGTGACAGTCTGTTGGTTGATGGATTGTACGTGGCAGAGGCTTTTAGATCTACACACCCAGTGGAATTTGCTTATCTATCAAGTAGAGGGATTCCCCACGAGAGAATAGGAACCTCATCGTGTCACACACTCACCGTCGATAAAGTGATTTCCGTGGATCCAGTAACTAAGGAAATAGATCAGATAAGGTATGTTTTATCATATTTCTGGCTGTAAGTGTTAAATATTAGAATCCATCATTGCTATAGAAAAATACTGCACACGGAAGTAATAAAATGCGTTCAGCCAAATTGAGTTTGAGCTCAAATCGAATTTAGTGATTTTGAATTTAAAACTTCCGGAGAAAAATAGCCGAATTTAATATGTTCCTTTTCACATGATCGTTTAACCAAAGTTTAACTGAGACACGTGGAACAGATTCCGACGAAAATAATTCATGTTTTATTATGCCATTCTCAAATGACATAACAAATAAAGAAGATGTAGTGGTGTGTTTTTGTATTTAGATACATGTAATTTATCAGAATAGTCAATTTATCGGGTCATTGCATTCTGTTAATTTGCCATCCGTGACTAATATGATCACTCCCGATAAAGTTATCTCCTTTGAGATTATTGGCCCAATCAGGAAGTAAATAATTGTCGAGAAAAACCTATGATTTCTGTAGAAAGTGGTGCCAAGTGTCCGTTTGTTACTTTTAATAAACAAAGGAAACAGACAGCTATTGGAGTTGTCTGTTGTTTCGTATATTAAAAGTTACAAAAAAACTTGGCTTTTATGGCCAGATAATAAGAAACAACCGCTCCACATATAATCCATTATTAAGAATATCTATCCGTATCACACCTACCAACACTAAATGTCAACTTTAACTCTTTGTTTATCAAATTTATTTTTACATTAACTTGCAAGTTTCCATTTTTCCCAGGAAATAAATTGGCACACCTCCAAGTCTTTAATATCGATGGAAAGATTAATGTCTGTATAATATCCCACGGTGCGCACACTGTTAATATAAATAACCGGAAAAAATTACAAACATTCAAAGATGGGTGGTGAAAACGCCGCATTCGTATTTTTGAACCTGAGCGGCCGCGTGTTCTGCCAGGGACATGATACATTATAACATTATAACGTCATTAAATAGGGTGGCTGTTCAGTAAATGTGTGGGGTAGTCAAATCAATATTCTCACCGTGCAGCCCCGAGGCTGCACGTTGATAATATTAATTGGTGTACCCCAAATAATGAATATGGACTCTTCTAATTGCTGCCATTGAACTGGTGTGGACGATACCTCCAGAGTCAAGGGGTTGAATGGAGAATAATAGTCAAATGTTCAAACTGATTGTTAAAACCAATGTAAAATCCAGCTTTTGTGTTGCTCTAATACTCCATGGGAAGGTGCCTGTAGTTTTGTGAAAGATGTAAATATTTATGATACAAATTCGCTAACATATCGATATTTTAATTTTATAGATAAGATTAGATTAGGTTATTCATTTATTTATTTAGCAAATACACCAAAAACAATGCAGATTGCAAAAATACAAAATCATAGTATTATATATATATGGGTGAATAATGTAATCCAAAATATTCATATAAAAAACAAAACCACATTCTATCATGAGATTTTCACTATATTATTTATTTACTGTACAATAATTCCCGTTGTTTAAAGAACTGCCGGATCATATCACAGATAACATTGCATAATGATGGTGTTTCGTTTTTCATAAGACACACGAACCGATTCCAACAATCATTTCAGAAAATTGAGGACATTCGCATTCAATTTTCAGAAACACAATAGACCTGATTGCTTCGTACTCCCTGCAATCCATTACAAAATGTAACTCATCTTCTAGGGCACCAGCATTGCATATGGGACACACCCTTTCGTTTATAGGTGCAGGTGGCTGCACAGGCCTACCTGTTTCTATACGAAGTTTATGGTTGCTTACACGTAACCGAGTAAATAGAATTGTCGCTTCTATGTGTAATTCTCATACCCTTATTGTTACATTCTCTGACAGCTTTTGGAAATTAATAGGAGATAACTTTCCAAAAATGTCTTCCAATGACGATAATTGTCAGCCATAGAGACGGATCAGCCAGATCAAATCAGCCGCTGTTTCAGCTAGTCTTGTCAAAGAGAGGAATTTGGCAACTCAGCTTGATTATCCTTTGTAATAGTTTGCTGACTGTATATTATATGACGTTGAATACTTTTAAAAAAATGAATATGAGATCTGATATGTAAACCAAAATGAAATTATGTAAAGTAATTTTACTTTTGCATGGGAGCGATACTGTTCTGATTGCTGACCACCCAATCAAACTCCACAAGAACTGAATGGGGCGCGAAAGGAACGCGAATATGTGGTCAATGGGGTCCAATTTGTAATCAAGGCACTGTACTTGTCCATTCCGTATTTATGGACATATTTTGTACATGACAGGAAAATGTACATTATTTTGTTTATTTATTGCGGTAAAGTTAAAACTAGAAGTCCTGTCGTGAAATGCGCACAAATAGCACGTCAATCTGCGCGTTAATCTACGCGTTATGAGCATCGTAAGGCTATCAAATTCTGTACATATGGCCTGCTCACAAGCAATGTTTCAACCAATGGACCTCCGGGTAACCCGGAGGTCCATTGGCAGAAACATTGCATGTGTTTGCTATGAGTAACCAGGAGAACCTGCCATGCTTTATGTGCCTTTCCGTATGGCAATTGCGCGCAATTCCTACGCTCAATTAAGCCTAGATAGGCGCACAGTTCGTGACAGGACTTCTAGTTTTAAGTCTACACATCAACATAAACAAAACAAAAACTGTTATTTTTGGTTCAAGGGCTGACCAAAAGTTTCATTTATAATTGACAGCATCGAATTGAACATAGAAATCTCATACAAAGACTTCTTGAAATCGGGAAGTTTGCGACAACACTTAGCTGCGCAAACCAAAGAAGCACTTCACATATTCTATTGTAGAATTAACAATCTAAATTTGCTGTTTGATCTCCTATCCAAACTTTCTGTTCACACTATATTTTCCAATCTTAACATATTCATCAGAGATATTGGGGATTTTTTCTTTAAAATATATGCCATTTTGTATGTTGGAGGCCAGAAGTGGTGGATATCCCTTAAACCGCTGAACCCTAATGGTATTTCCCATGTCTGTTCAGAGACATAAACTCGTAGAGTATGTATTCGTTACTCGGGGAAGACTCAACAATATTTTCAACATGCAGCCTTCGGCCTGCTAGGAGGAAATCGTATTGGTCTACCACTCAAATTCATTGTGCAAATATCTCCTATCGAAAATCAAGTCGTATCACGATTCTTGCGCGGAAAAGCGACCCATGGGGTTAAATAGTTGAATATAAAAGTAAAATGTAGAATGATAGGATTTTGGAACAGACTGGTAATCGATCGTCGCCTGAGTGCTAGAATGTTCTATGTCCCATAGGGACATAGAACATTCTAGCACTCAGGCGACGAGATAACGTAAGCAAAATATCATACGGAATATATCAGTATATCTTACCTCTTACAAGTATCTGGGAATTTCATTGGTTCAAAGACGTCACATGCAGAGTGCATATAAAACCATATACTGTCTGTCAACATCAATAAACTCTGACAGCTATGGGTAATCTCCCCTTTGTTCATTGATTATTCAAAATGGCTGCAGCCGATAAACGCTTCAATTGGAAAGATTGGTTGTTGGAAGCCCCTATGTGGTCTGAAGTGCAGGTTAGACAACTTAAAAGGCTTCATATTCTGTGGATGTGTGTCATGTTACCTTCGAAATGAAACTGTTTGGTATGTATGAATTTGCCTTGTTACAATTTATGGGAGAGTGCCCAGACAATCTCTCATAAATTGTAACAAGGAAAAGACACGTGAACACATTGTGAGAATTCTCTCATT
This sequence comes from Pictodentalium vernedei, assembly GCA_031216915.1. NCBI lineage: Eukaryota > Metazoa > Mollusca > Scaphopoda > Dentaliida > Dentaliidae > Pictodentalium > Pictodentalium vernedei. Next base: position 82,114,093 of record CM062296.1, on the reverse strand, counting down.
TTAAATTTTGATCGCTGTTGTTATTAGTTCTGTGCATCGATGCAGTAGCCGGTAAGATATATTCGTTACACAGTTTGTTGGTGGCCTAATGTGGTATATATGGTATCAGTTAATTTCATATGGGACTCGAGCTTTGCTCTCGTCCAATATGGAATTAACTGACACCATATATATTAGGCCACCAACAAACTGTGTAACTAATAATATGCACCAAATTCCAAGTTTTGAATCCAAATGGATAAAATCTTTTATGGAATCTCAATCGTCTCCCAGATCTTGTTATTGACTATTGCCGGGCCTCATGTAGCATCTACCATTCAAGTAATTAGAATGTTTCAATAACCAAGAAAATTCTTGTTTTTCAATTTGAATGATTGAAATGGTCTGGATGCGAGCACGGGATTCGGCCACAGACGCTAGCAATGACATTAACTCACGGGTATATATAAATTGAAGCCTGTGGCTACATCCGGACGGCGGGCTCCTGTGGTCGGACTCGGTCCATCATTCAAATGTCCATATTCGTATAACTTTATTTTTGTAAGTCAAATTTCATCAGTTTAGTTACAGCATTTTATTCGACTTTGAGCTGTTTCATCTTATCTAAATGGTCAACTATATACCAACCTTGATTGATTGATTGATTGATCGATTAACTGACTGATTGATTGATCAATTTCATTGATTGATCAAATTTGATTGATTCATCAATGTATTGATTGACTGATTGATCAATTTTGATTGGTTGATTGATTGATTGATCGAAACTAAAAATAGGTCAGATAAGGTATTTTTATAGTTTGAATTTACAATGGAATATTATTTTGACAGTATACCAAATGAAAATAGGATCGCAAGTGATATCATACTTAATGCAGAATTCATAAAATGTATGTTTAATTTGCGTATAAATGGGACCGGGTTTAAGATTGTGTATCATAAGATTGTATAAAGCGCGTGTATGTACGAGGGTCATATTGCGGCGAAATAATTTATTTAGCGCGCCTGTGCGAGTTATATTTGGAACGATTTTTGACACTGTTCACGGTGTATCATATTTATGAGGAAGATTCAATTGACTGGAGAAAAAATGGACCTCTGCAAAAATCTGAATCGAATATTTGTAATTATCATATGACTCGTGCGTTTTGTTCACTTTAAAGCATTTGATATTTTGTTTTCATATTAACCAGTGATAAATAAAGCCTTCCGTCAATTCCATTGGTCAATTTCAAAACTAGACAATTTGCTTGGCTGAACAAAATACAACTGGGACACATTTTCATAATTTGCAAAATTAGAGTTGGGAGCTTTCATTCGTCAATTTCAAAACTGGACAATTTGATTGGCTAAACAAAATACAACTGGGTGACATTTGTATAATTTCAGTATCTGTCCTATTTAGGGTGTCTTATATTGTATTAATCTTTTACCAACAAGAAAAACGCCATTCATTTTCTTATATTTTCACATTTTGCTTCCAAAACATAGGTTATGACCCTCATTGGAACGATCTCGACGAGCTCGTTCCAATGCGAGGTCATAACCTATGTTTTGGAAGAAAAAAATTAAAATTTTTAGTTATACGAGGATGCTTTTTCCAAGTGCCGTCTGCAACTCAAGTTAGGTGATGGGTTAAAAGTCATACTAAGTGGCTAATTTGTGCGTGTGTGTGTCATATGATAAATAGAATTTGAAATGAGTGTTTTTCTCATATAATATTTATGAAACTCGTTCGAATTTTCTTTTCTAGAAATTTTTAGACTCGTTTCATAAATATTATATGAGAAAAACACTCATTTCATATCCTCTATTTCTCCTTTATTATGTATGAATCCTAAAGGGATTCATACAATTTGTACTCATTCCCACACGTTCATACTCCAATAAAGATTATAAAAATTGCATTCAATCCTTATAATTACATTCCGTAACTGTTTAAACTACTTTTTACCAAACAACAAAGCAGAAAGACGAAATAAAACATGTACGAACGAATGAGACGAAAAACCACCCTCACCCAAAAGACAAAGCGCACAACTCTGAGTTGAGTGCCGGTTTTCGGCATTGACCCAAATTTCTCAAATTGCCGTCTTTCGCAACAAAATTTGGAATGTTCAAAATAATTTATTTAACATATCAGTAAACTATAATCACTGATCACTGCGAGAGGCGCTAAACGTTATAACCCCCCCCCCCCCCCCCAAACACCGCCCGAATTACATTCTGTCAACTGTGCTCTACCGTAAATGCGGGTCAAAGTTCAACCAAATGTATACATTGGTAAATGAATTACATTTGGTCATGACGTTTTTATCCAGCCGACCAATGAGAATTGAGTATTTGGACCCCAAATTTTCACTACATTAACAATGTAATTAGTTAACTATACAAGCCACGTAATCTGTAATGCATACATATGCTTTCGTGCCGTCTGCTAAAGTTTTTTAGCAACAGTGAAACGAAAACAACCCGACTAGAAAGTCCCACTCATTTTCTTTTGTAGGTGACACTGAAAATCCGGTCGTTCTAAAATAAGACCGCAGGTAGAAAATGAGATCGCAAGTGACCGCAGACAAAGTACAAGGAGAAGAGTTACAAATGAACACTTATCTGGTTATATAGGGTATATCAATTAAAAATCCGGAGTTTGGTTCAGATATGTTTAACTTTTACCCTCAAATGTGTTCTTTTGATGAAAAGCGCGATATCCAACTTGCGATCTCACTTTTCCGCAACCAAGGACAAAGTAACGTCTGGTCCCCAAAACGCCAATAAACGTTATCTGGTGATATTGGGTATATACAGTGTATGTCTGAACTTTAATATCTATATTTTACTTTTACTCCCTATAATTACACTTTTAATGTATAGAGCGACTTACGATTTACGGTCTCAATTTTCGCACGCAGGGACTCGGGGACTCGCAAATAAATTATCAATATTGAAAATATCAAATAAATGCGAAGCAAAAGTATACGCTATATTATATATAAATTTATTCCAAATATGTTGGTAATATCTTGATTTTAACCTCTTATTATTTTAGGTTTAATGTCAAATAGAAAATCGCATTTTCGGTCTCACAGATTATGCGGAAACCCGTCTTTGAAATGAGCCACTTAAGATATTGACTTGAAATAATTTGGTTATAATTTATAAAAATTAATTATCTTGTACCTGGGCTTGAGATCGGCAACTGTAATACTTTGCCGATTTAGGCATTCTTTCTACAGTGAATTTCGCTACTGCTTTTTTTTAAATTATCAACTCCCCTCATTCCTTACCCGGGCTTGGGACCGGCATTTATAAAACTTGGCAGATATATAGTTTTTTTTCTACAGTGAATTTTGCTACTGTTTTTTTTAAATTTTTATTTATTTATTTATTTATTTCCCCATTTTAAGTTATCTACTCCCCACATCTTTTACCCGGTCTTGAGACTGGCAAGGATAAAACCTGGCTGATTTAGAGGGTTTTTTTGTGTAGTAGTGTATTTCGCTACAGTTTTTCTTCTCTCGGCCTCTTTGGGCATTTACAATGCATTTCGCTACTGTTTTGTCAGCGTCTCTGGGCTTTTACAGCGCATTTCACTACTGTCTTCTTTCGAATTACGTTACTGGGAATTCTATGTCTGGTTTTATTGTCCCAAATCTAGTGGTACTGAATTTCCAGGTCGATTCAATTGATTTGGAAAACAAGGAAACATAGTACCGTATATATTCAGGATCCACTTATATGCGAAATTCGTAACTTAACTGGGATTCACCGTACTCAATGTTAGCAATTTTTCGTGCTGTGTTATGCCACCTTCAAATTTAAAAGTACTTTCTTAAAACCATCTTTGTTTGTTTCATTTATTTATTTATTGGTGTTTAAGGTCACATATTTTTGCACAAAGTCTAATCATGACCGCAACAGTTTTGCGGGTGGAGGAAGCCGGAGTACCCGGAGAGAATCACCGAGCAACGGCGAGCAACCGTCAGCTCCCAACATACTAACTCCACACAAGCAGGGTTAGCATTGGTCGAAGACAGGTGCACCATCGACGTACAGTACGCCTTAGTATACACAACGTCACCGTGCCCCCACGTGGGCAATTGGGATGAGGTGTCTTGCCCAAGGGCACAACGCGTTTGCCGCAAGTGGGATTCGAACCAAGGACTTCTTGGCTTGCAGCCTGCACCTCTGCCTACTGAGCCGCGCGCCCGATCTTTATTTTCATACATCCATCCTCGATTATATTAGATGGGATGTCTGCGTGAATATTTTCCCCCAAGTCGCGATATATCTGTTGCCTACATTTAAGGTAGTGTGAGTTGTTTATCTTGTGAGGAGGGGTGGTGGAGTTTTTCTCAAGTTTTCTTTCGAATGGAGATATTAACCCCCAAAGTGTAGTCATCACCGCCCTTGTCCAATACACTTGCAATTCTTTGAAAAGAATGTTCGAGATCCACCGCTGAAGACACTTGGATATCGGCCGGGGCAGTTCCTTTCAAAATCACCAGTCACAAAATCATGCATTTTGTCCCAAGTCTAGTTTCTTACCGGGACGATCCGTCCAAAAAAAGATGATCTTTTTGTATGTGTGTGTCAGTGTGTGGTGTGTGTGTGTGGGGGGGGGGGGGTGGCTGTGTGTGGGAGGGGTGCCTTGTCATGAGTTTTCTAAGGAAGATGTTAACCCCTATAGCTTGGAACCCTGTCCAATAAACTTGAACTTATTTTAAACTAATTCTTTGTGAATCACCAGTCACAATACATTGAGATGTAGTATTCACCTGTTTGTAGTGAGAGAGATTCAACTTTGTTCACAGAATGTTTCTGAGTTTTGTTCTAATACGAAGAGATTGTATCAAATAGATGTACAAAATAAGAGCGTTTCAAGGGCTTTTTCTCGCGCCCATGTGCATGCACAACACGTTTTCTTGGATTTGATTGGGTTTTTTTCGAATCATACCTAGAACGTCATGACGTCATTGCACACGACAGTAATAATGTGAAGAAATAAGTAGCAATCACGTGATGAATGAAATGAAGCTCATGTTTCTTGAGTAGATACCTAAAAGTCTCTCATGAGAAGGCGAAGAAATGTGTTTATTACCACGAACTTCTCTCCGGTGCCAGAAACATCGCTTGGGAGAGGGCGGGGGGGGGGGGCTGGTCCATCAACTCTAAGCTGCCCCCCCCCCCCCTAAAAAATGTTTTAATCATGATCCACAAGTTCATCTCAGAATTTCATATTTCATTTTTGTCACGAGTACAGCGTATTTTTCACGTTAAGTGCTCTTCAAGAAGCAATCAATTTCCATGGTTCGACCGGGTTGCGGCTTTTCTCAGGAAAAAATGCACGAACAAAACAAACAAAACAAACAAAATTTCCCTTGAGAAAGGGTTCAACCGAATCTGACCAAAACGGTCAATAAGATGCCACAAAACATACGGCCTTCAAAATATTCAGATCCTCTAGACATCAGTCTCCTCTACAGTAAAGTCGCCGAGGATTGGTCGTAATCCACACGTGGGCAGTTATATCCACGCATGTGTTTACCAAGTAGTAAAAATCATCATCAGAAAAATTTTAATTAATGAAGCACCGGGTTGTACCCGGTGCTTCATTAATTAAATTTTTGCTGATTATTCCTGTAATTAGGTGTTTGGAATCTAATATTATTGCGTCGGTGGAAATATTGCCCATGCGTGGAAAGTGACCAGTCCATGGCGACTGTACTGTATGTGGTACTGTTATCGTTGATGAAGCGTGATACTTAAGAAAAACTCGTCGCTTGTCATGAAAAACTGGGTTTTCTTTGAGACAAATTAGCTCAATTTGAGTGCGCAGAAGATCTCAAAATGAAACTTAGGGGTTCAAAAAGATAGTGTCTATTTGCCATCATACTGGCAAATAACGATTTGGCGGATATCCACTACTTATCATCATGATAGCACATTTTTGGTATGTCATTTATTAACAAGGCTCTGAAAACTTCATTACCGAGACACAGAAAATATAATTCAATAGAACTAACCAAACAACCTTGTTGAGGACCTTTGCCAGAAAAATGCCGGACAATAAACTACCCCATCCCCAAATTTTGTATTTCTCAATTAAAATAAATTTTATTGGACACATCTGAATGGCATTTATGATTATGATGCGTATTCACCCAACTGGCCTGCATAAGACACTAGAACAAACCAAGAAAACGCCTGGTCCTTTTCGGGCTATGCTGGCAAATAAAGGAACCCTGAATTTACGTATTTCTCCATTATTACCAATATTATGGAACAAATGCGGTTGATATTCAGGATCTTAGTATTCAGTCACCCACTTGATATGTATAAATCACTAGAACTAGCCAAACAAACACCTGGTACTTTGTACGGCTATGCTGACAGAAAAAGGGAACCGAAAATGTCGACTTTCTCAATTTTACCACTATTACTGAACATATGCGGTTCGTGATAACAATGTGAATTCACCAACTTGACATGTATGAATCACAAGAACTAACAAAAACAAAACCCTGACAATTACTAGAATTATTCTGGACAAAAAGGAAACATCGATTTTCCGTATTTCTCCCTTAGTACCAATATTATGGAACATACAGTTAAAACTAGAAGTCCTGTCATGAAATGCGCACAAATAGCACGTCGATCTGCGCGTTAATCTATGACCATGGCGAGGCTATCAAATTCCGTACATATGGCCTGTGCAAAAGCAATGTTTCAGCCAATGGACCTCCGGGTAACCCGGAGGTCCATTGCCAGAAACATTGCCTGTGTTTAATATGAGTAACCAGGAGAATCTTCCGTGCTTTGGATGCCATTCGATATAGCAATTGCGCGCAATTCCAACGCGCAATTAAGCCTAGATATGTGCACAGTTCATGACAGAACCTTTACCGCGATGTCGCGGTAAACTTTCAGCCAAGGCATCGCGGAGGTGCACTCTTGCAATTTCAGAGAAACTGAGATGAAATTTTGTACCTATGGGTCATTTGTTATCTCCTACAAAGTTATCCAACACTTCATTGTCAGCCAGAGGTCGCATTAATCCAACAACCATTTAACTCTTCGAGCAAGCAGAGCAAGCAAATTCATATTTTAAGCAAGTGTATTTCCCGGAAGCACACCATAACATCTGGCAGCTAACTAACAGCCTATCTTACCCTATTAACACATTTGTTTAAACCATGGTCCCCCATAGTACTAGGGGCAGGGAGAATTCCAATCTTCCAAACCCCTCCAATCCAACCAGCAAACCTGACAGTTGTGCAGGCCGTCCTCTGTCCGCCACACGGGGACCCACCTAGTAGATGGCCAAACCCCTCTAGGAACCAGGGCAATACGGGGATGCACTATTACCTTAACAAAGATGCCCATCTGGAATTTGACACCAAGAGACAATACTTTCAATAAAGAGTAACATGGGTAGTAAGAATGTTACGTGTGACGTCGCATTAATTGTTCAACCCGAACACATGCCCCATCCATATAGTGCCCAGTGAGGTGGTGTAGTTCCCTCCGCTTCGCGGCGGGAACTACACCACCTCACTGGGCACTATATTCTTAACCCAGTGAACTCGTAAGACCGATTTGTCAGTTCAAGGCATAATTCCGCCCGCTTTTTGTCTAATTATAAGTGGTAAACATTGATGATAAAATAATAACTGCAGTCTATTTAATCCTCCCTGTATATTCATATTATACTAACCCTCTCACTTTAGGTGTATACTGAGACGATGCCATTCCAGTGGTTCAAATGGTTAATATGTAACACGAATATGTAAAAATATGTAAAAATAAAAAAAATATCAACACGAAATTTTGCACCAAGAGGTAATTTTAACATGAAAATGGCTTTAGATGAGCCCCGATCGCGTCTGACCTCATTATTGCCTCTTAACCCGTGCAAATATATCTCAACATTTATTTGTAGGTTGTAAGACTCCAGCATGCCTCGGATGATTGACATGCATCTTTGCAATTTTGGGATAATTTGACCCAGAAGGGAGCATGGAGTGGGTCGTGATTGCGTGGACGTTGTGTCAACACTTTGAAGCCGTACAACGCCAAGTATTGTTCGACTCAGCCTTGCCAAGACCGACCCATAGCAAAAGTTGGCACCCAGGGGTAATTTGACCAGGGAAGGGTCATGGAATGGGTCCCAGTCACATCTGATAATGCATTTGACATTAACCCGTCAAACTGTGCGAAATAGTTTCTCGACGTTTGTTTGTAAACTATAGACTCCGCTGTGCCTCAATCGATCATCTCGAAATTTGGCACCTAGGAATAAATTGAAATAAATCGAAGCAAAAAGGGACAAAAATTGTCCAGGTTGTAAATGTTTAACCACATCAACTCTGGGATGCACTCGTTTTTCAGATATATCGATCTAAAACTGGCACCTTGTGTTAGTGGTTTATCAGAAGTAACATAGACCAAACATGGAGATAAGCAATCTGTCATTTGCAGAATGATGTCGCCAGAGGGTGAATGTGCTGATGCGATCCCATACAGTCCGAATACCTCTTTCTGTTTAGGTTTGAAACCTTGATACAGATTTGAGGGTCGGCGAGGATAAATGTAGTGATGCTTCCCTGCTGTGCGTCATCAAGTTCACCATCTGGGGGCCTCATTCTGCTTATTTGCAGGCTTGACACAGACACGCAGAATGTTACGTGCGACATTGCGTTAACCCATCAGCCATAACAAGGATGGGTGTACACCTATATTTTTAGAGATATTGAGCCGCAATTCAGCATCTAGACGTAATATATTACCACGAGTAACATGAGCAGGGATTATTAGGCAGGCTGAATGTCAGGTTCGCCATCACGTTAAACTTTCAACCAAGGCATCGCGGAGGTGCACTTTTGCAGTTTCAGAGATACTGAGAAGAAATGAAGAAATTTTGTACCTATGGGTCATTTACTGCCCCCTACAAAGTTATCCAACACTTATTTGTCGGCGAGAGGTCGCATTAATCCAACAACCATTTAACCCTTCGATCAAGCAGAGCAATGCTGCGACACTTTGAACTTTTCAGATACATCGATCTGGAATTATTGCTTTTACTTTTTATATCAGGAATTAGACAAGCAGGGTGGGTTTTACGTTCAGCGTTGTGTTAACACTTCGACCGGGGCAACACTGGCAGAGAGATATTTTCAGAGATATGGAGTTGAAACTGCGTACCTAGGAGCATTTCTTTTTTTTTTATCAAAAGTAGGGCCGTCACGATTTTTTTAATTTAGGAATCGATTAAACGTCGCAAATAATCGATGATAATCGATTGATCGTACCTAGATGGCCCCCATCTCCTTCTCTTTGAAGTCGATAAAAATGAAGTTGAAGTGAGTTGACCTACCTCAAGTAAACAACGAAGACGATCCTCTTTTAGTTACATTCAAAGCTTTGATGTTCTGAACTTTTGAACCGTCAGTGTAATAATCAAGACCGGTCGGCAGTTGCGAACTTCGCAACTGCCGACCGGTCTTGATTATTACACTGACGGTTCAAAAGTTCAGAACATCAAAGCTTTGATGAATGTACCTGAACGACAAATGCTTCCAATAGCTTCTTGGGGTTTAACATCTATGTTCTTAACTCTTTACCTTTACAAACAAAAGTTTTTTCAACATATTTTCTTTTGATTATTACACGTCTAAAACGGGATATAATTTACCGATTATCCGACAACGAAAAATACTAATCGATTTCGCCGTGATCGATCAACAATCGATTAATCGATTAATCGTGACAGCCCTAATCAGAAGTAACATGGGCGTATAATTTTACACGCAAAGTTGTATTAAGCCTTCGCCTACCAACCGCTTGACATATACTCCTATACTTATATAGACATTGAGATATTGCACCTAGAGGTAATCTTATCAGGTAGGAAAGGTACGCGAACTGGGTTCCGTTTCCGTTTGACGTCGCATTGATCTTTCAAATACAGCAAGCAGGATCGCTCCAACTTTTTCAGCGATATCGAACTGGGAATTGGCATCTGGTGCTATAAAGAGCAACACGGATAGAGTACATTGCCCTTGCATCGTTAACCCTTAACCCTTTACCTAACGAATCGCCCGCATCCGCCCGCGTAATATGCAAATAGCGCAGTTGAAAAAATTATATTTTTCAAAATATTTCATCAAAACCATATATGTGACCCCTCATTGGGACGAGCTCATTGAGCTCGTTCCAATGAGGGGTCACATGATATGGTTTTGTTGACATTTTTTTAAAAATTTGAAAAAATTATATTTAAAATATTAAATTTTGATATCGGCTGCGTTGGGTAAAGGGGTAATCTATTAACTCACCAACCAGATAGAGTGCATTCCACTTGTGACCTTAACCCTTCAGCCATTAACTCTCCAAATAGAGCAATGAGCAATGTCGTAATGTACTAGTACCTATTCATAGACTTCGATCTCAAATTTAGCACCTAAAGTCAACTTTTTATCAGGTGTAACATGAACATGAGTAGGGGAAATGTCACTTGCGATGTCGCGTTAATCCTTTTACCAGAGCAACTGTGAAAAATATTGACTTCAATTTTCTCAACATTTCGTTTCAGGTTATTGAAGTCAATAGATTCGTGTATGTTGTATGGTCATCTTGCGTTTCGTGAGAACTATGAAATTTTTTTCAGTTTATTGAAAGTACCCATTTACAACCGCCATCGTACCTTTCCAATAACAAAAAGAGAAAAACAAAAGAAAATATTCGTGACTCCCGCATCATTATGTCCCGGAATCGCGAGCGCGGTAGCTCGGTGGTTACAGCATCGGAGGTTAACTCTTTTGGCACGGAATAATCTGAGAAACAGAATTCTTAGCGCCTAATATTCATCATAAATTTTACAAAAATTATAGCTTGTTAGACTAAAGTGTTATTATTTTAAAAGATGTTCTAATGATCTCATTGAGAGTTTTTCAAATGATTTCCTGTATATATTTAAATGGAACCTTTATACTTTCAAGGGACGATATCGTTGTTCATGGATATGACATAAATGGTGCATGAAACATAGGAATACGTATGTTTGATCAACCCTTTACCCAACGAATCGGCCGCAACCCCCCCCCCCCCCCCCCCCGCGTAATAAGCAACTTCAGCAGTTGAAAAAATATTATTTTTCAAAAAATGTAAACAAAAGCATATCCTGTGACCCCCGCGTTGGAACGAGCTCATCGAGTTCGTTCCAACGAGGCGTCACATGATATGGTTTTGTTGACATGTTTTTAAAAATTTGAAAAAATAATATTTAAAATAATAAATTTTGATATCGTCTGCGTTGGGTAAAGGGTTAAAAGCACTGGGAAATGGACACACACAATTGGCTAAAATGACTACTGAATTACCGTTCCCCGGTCTGAGCCCCGCCAGGGCACTTAACCCCGTGGATGCACTATGGCGCATTGTACTAAGGCGTACGGCATCTCGATGGTTCATTTGTCTTCAACCAATGCTAACCCTGCTTGTGTGGAGTTAGGACGGTGGGTCTGACAGTTGCTCGCTGGTGGTTTTCTTCGGGTATTCCGGATGCCTCCACCCGTAACACTGTCCGCCACGAGGTGATCTTGGCTGTCGAGATTGTTGTTAAATCTCAATAAATAGATAAATAAATAAATAAATAAATAAATAAATAAATAAATAAATAAATAAATAAATAAATAGGTGTCTTGTCAATGCGTATGTCTTGTTGCTCTGCCATACTCCTGAACTCGAAAAACAAACTTTTTGTTTTTGTTTACACTCAACTGTTCCTCTTCATAGGAGATATTGCCATAATACCTTTTGATAAAACTTTGAATAATTGGGATTAGACGGTTATTTTGGGAAAGCGCCCCGCGCGGAGTTATTCAGATGAGGAAAAGATACAGTCAGGCTCATTTCCTTCCGTTGCCATCAATTATCAAAACACAAACATTGATATAGGTTTCTCGGCAGTTGGTGACGAGCTCCACAGAATGGTTTTATATTCCGTTGCGAAAAGATTGGTTTAGATAAACTTGTTCAATTTTTATACTATTTCAGGTTCAAGGTGTGCGATAGAGCTCCACTGAATACAATTCCACCAGAAGAACACAGAATGTTCTACGAGGCCTACTTAAAGTTCAGCAATGAAATATATCATCCAGACAATGAATTATTATTCAAACTAACTCCAGGAAATGTTTTATTCATTGATAATTACAGAGTACTGCATGGAAGAACAGCTTTCACTGGGAAACGACAGGTTTGCTCTTTCTATCTACCAAGAGATGACTGGATGGGAAAAGCAAGATTTTTAAATGTGATATAGAAGGAATTTAAGTATCGGTGTTGATACGCTCTAATACTATTGGTTCTTGATTTTGATTGTTCTGATTATTACACTCCTATTAACCAATTATGACATGAGAGTGTTGGTTTATCTTTATTTATACCATGATTACCTATTCTACTATATATAAAAAGCTTACCTTTATAGCCGCGATCTTTATTGAGAACTAATGGTTTGTTTTCCAGAAGTGAGCTCTGTGTGAAATGATTGGATGAAGTATGGTGGTGTGATTATAAAACAAAGGTGGATAGTGATTTTTGACAGAATCGTTTCTTTTCAAATTATCGAGATGATTACGAATTAAACCGGGGTAAAGATTCAAAACGAAAGTTAGCCAAGTCCCACCCGGAATGTAATTTTTGCAAATCTTGCATAAAATCCTTGGACCCGATCCACGCGAGGATGGTATTTTATGAAAGATTTGCATAAGTAACATTCTGTTGGTCCCGTGTATTTTACACAAGATTTGTAAATGTTACTATTTGTTTTCTCTTGACTGAATCTACATACACAAATTATTCCATTCTACAGTTAAAACTAGAAGTCCTGTTACGAACTATACGTTTATTTTAACATAATATCTCATAGGCACTGTGCGAAATATTCCCATCGAGTGGCATTCAAAGCACGACACACTATCCTGGTTATCAAAAAATCACTAGCAATGTTAAACCCGGAGGTACATTGGCTGGAACATTTCTTGTGTGTAGGGTATATGTATTGAAGATTATAGCCTTACTTTCGGCAAAGCACGTAGACCAAAGGGCAGAGTGACGTGCTTTTTGTGGGTAGTTCCTGACTACATTATCACTCCGTTTATTATCTCTCCGTTTTTCTCCACCACGACATCACACATTCCCACCCGTCGGGAAAGAAGTCTGGGGAACATTGTTTCTGGAATGTTATTACCATTTATTTTTCTTGATTATATATTGATTTCAGAAAATTGTATTCATCCCTGACTTACAGTTAAAACTAGAAGTCCTGTCATGAAATGCGCACAAATAGCACGTTGATCTGCGCGTTAATGTACGCGTTATGATCATAGAAAAGGTATCAAATTCTGTACATATGGCCTGTGCACAAGCGATGTGTCAGCCAATGGACCTCCGGGTAACCCGGAGGTCCATTGGCAGAAACATTGCATGTGTTTGCTATGAGTAACCAGGAGAACCTGCCGTGCTTTGGATGCTATTCGATATGGCAATTGCGCGCAATTCCAACGCGCAATTAAGCCTATAGATAAGCGCACTATTCGTGACAGGACTTCTAGTTTTAACTGTATATTATCATATAAATTGATTGTCTGTAAATTTATCTCCCTTGAAATTATTAGACAAGCGAGGAAGGTCCAATTTAGAAACAAGTAATTGTTAAAAGAGTATACGGGTGCTACAATGAAGAACATTGGTAATGTAGTCAGGAACTTCCTGCAAATAGCGCGTCACTCTGCGCGTTTATCTGCGTGTTATACCGACAGGAAGGCTATGAAATTCAGTACAAATGCCATATACACAAGCAGTGTTCCAGTCAATGGACCTCCGGGTTTAACCCGGAGGTTCATTGACTGAAATAGTGCCTGTGCTTTCTACTGATACCCAGGAGAGTCTGTCGTACGTAGATGCCATTCGATGGGAAAATTTCGCGCAATGCCTGCAAGATATTATGCCAGAATAAGCGCATAGTTCGTGACAGGACTTCTAGTTTTAACATTAGATGGTGATATTTTATATCAGTAGATTCAGACAAGATAAAAACAGTAGGTAATCTTTATAAATACTGTGTTAAATACTCGGAACCAACAGAAAGTGACTTATACGAACATCCTTTAACCCGGGAATGTAGTTCTCCACAAGGAAGAGTATCTGCAGGTCCAAATATATAATTTATTTATTACACACCCATTTAAAATTAAGGTTTGTTCACGACATTCTAGGATGTGTGATAAAATAAACTTTTATTGCACACGTGTGGGATACAGATTTTTGCACTTTTTAATGTAAGAATGGAACCAGTCATATTTCTGGGGATACAGTACATGGGTCCGTTTCGATGCAATGTGTCATTTATTTTGATGTTGTAAAGTGGATGTTCGCGGTCTATAGTATCTGAGTTTATATTGTTTCTGAAGAAACTCATGTCCTATACACTGACCGACCGTCAAAAGAAACTTTATAATTTATTTTCTTAACGTGAACAATACTGACTGACTATTGATTAAATAACCCGATGGGTTGAAGTATGACATGGAAATGACTGGCATGCAGTTCAAACTAAAGAACAATGTAGACAAAACGTGAAAGCGTCTATGAGTGACGTCATCGAATGAATGACGTTGCGTGAGTAATTTCTAGGTCACCAAATCGAAATACAAAACAAATTGCCTGTTGAATTCACTTGAATTCGTATGGATTCTGTACCCCTGTTAAAGGCTATAACACGAACTTTAATACATATTGTGCAGGCATAGTGAACAATACTATTATTTCTCTTGGACAATAAGGATATAAATTTAATTTACGTGGGATGAATTGACAATGTCTACTGGCAGTACTGTAATCTTGACTAAAATTTTAACCTGTCTGTCAATCAGTCGAATAACAACAGTCGCATGGAATTTGGAAGTCAGATAAACATGTGAGTTTTTTTATAATTTCTCATTGATGGATTTTCCGAATTTACACCTATTGTTTCTTGTGAATGTGTGGTAACTTTTTTGGTGGGGATCACACTAACCGTTCAGAATTCGCGCTGTAAAATTGAGGCATAAAAAGGCGTAAACTGTATTTTAGATGAACAGTGATTCATCGATCGAAGTGGTGAGGCATAACAATTTGCAAGGTGAAACTATGAATGAAAGTTCAACCAGCGTACGAAATAACAATAAGACTGGTCTCCTGCTTGTGAAGAATAATTTGGATTTTTGCCTCATTTTATTTCCTTTACGTCTCAGAAGGATAGGTTAATTCTCACTTAGTATTACCGTAAAAGGCCTGTTTTAGAAATTTGCGAAGGTGTGTAATAAATACAGAACCGCACAAGTGTTTGAATAGGTTAATGTTTATCGCACTCGTTTGGTTTGGCGCAGAATACCACTCGAGGCTTCGCCTCCCGTTGTATCATTGCGTCCAACCAAACTCGTGCGATAAACATTATTCCATTCAAACGCTTGTGCGGTTCTGTCTATTTATACAAAACAAACCATCGTGCCATGAGCATCATACATGTAGCCTATAGTACAAAATTTACAAATAATAAATATATTGCGCAGAAATCACCCGTCGACATAGTATAACAAATATTTGAAATCGAGCAATGAATAGAAATCAAAGAAATACAATAATTCTGAGTTTTGCGATCGTGGAATTCCGAAAAGTAGAAATTTGACCCAAATGTTACATAATAATAAACCTATCAGATATTTATGCTCCAAATAGTCTTATATTTTTACAATATAATTTGATTTGAAGATTTCTATACAACAATAACAAAGATTCGTCTGGTCAGGATGAAGGCTGAAAGCGGATTTGAAGTGAACGGACGAATACTAAGTGAGTAGTGTTAACGGAAAGTGCAAGTTAAGTCAGTTGTCAGTCAGCATTTGGTCGGAGTCAGGTTTAACCCTTTACCCAACGTAACGGTAAAAACCGGCCAGCGCTATTCTCAAAAATCGCCAATTAATTTTCAAAATATTTTCATTTTTTGTCTCAAAAACATAGGTTATGACCCCTCGTTGGAACGAGCTCGTCGAGCTCGTTCCAACGAGGGGTCATAACCTATGTTTTTGAGACAAAAAATGAAAAAAATTAGTTATTCAAGAATTTTGTTTGCAAGTGTCGTCTGCTTTTCATGTTAGGTAAAGGGTTAACACTTTCCCACACTTACACAGACACAGCTATGTTTTAATATACAAAACAATTCCCGTTGGTTACAATCCCATAAAATACCACCCTCTTGAGGATCTGGTCTAAGAATTTTATGCATGATTTGCACAAGTTACATTCGGGGTAGGACCTGACTAACAACCGAGATTCGAGTTGGTTTCGAATATTTTCCTACATTCAATTCGTAAGCATCTCCATTATTTGAAAACAATCTAATGTAAAGCAATAATGACATTGCAGACGGCACCTTCTTCCACTCAAGGGACAATGCATGTTTTTTTTTCGACAACCTTCGTCATGCCTGGCCAATCTTTGTTCGAAACCAATCCCGTTTTAAAGATAACTGCTTGATGAGATGTCACCGCTAGAATATTAAGAACAGAAGCTATCAAAAAGCATTGTTTTTACATTTCGCAGACCAGTGAATGAATCTATACATCGGCGATGAAAGATTTGAGCACTACACTTACAGATTTAGACTGGTGGCGTGAAAGCTTGGTGTTTGTGTTTCGAATATGATACATGTAAATACATTGTATCTCATACAGTTACAGAACAATATTGTACTTAACTGTGATAAACGGAATAACAAATATTTATACAGACTTGAAAGATTTAAGAACTTTGTTTCATATCAATTGTATAAATAGAGAATATGTGATTCAGAGATTCAGTCCATTTTGATTTCCTAAGCAACTAGATATTTCCCTTTCCTGGGGCGGGTTGGCTCACAAGTTTCAGTTCAGTTGAGAAAGGTAATAAGGTGTAGGAAGTTATTCAACAAATTGTTCTTGACTAGTGTTATGAATTATATGGGTGAGAAACGGAAGCCAGGCCGAGGAGTGGGGGAGGTGTCATAAACAACTCGTAGGAAAGTATATGCCGGATTTTTGCATTGATGATCCCCCACCCCTCGGATCTGCAAAAACAAATTACGCCTGAATTTTAGGGAAATTTGCTAACGTTCGAAACGTTATTATTATTTTTTATCTGGTTAATTAATATTTAATCTTCACTATAATCATCACTTCAATAAAATTGATATTATTTTTTCCTATTTTTTCATATGTCCGGATAGGAAAGTTATCGAATCCGTCTCTATGTTTTCCATCGTATATTTGACTCGTCAGATCGTTGCCCACGACATAATAAGGTCCTTGGCACTACACGGCCTTAAAACTTTCCTGAGTTTCCTTTGCTCGTATCGTTGGTTACGTGATCGTCATAGATCTGATTTAAATGTTAAAATCCTGACGAAACAGATACAAGAGATTCGCATTTTCTCGTATTGTCTGTCTAGGTAATCTGAGGCAATGTTGAGAAGGATAGAAACAATCCACGTTGCTGTGACGACATCAGCTTTGTAATAACATTTGCATCGATTATGTGTCTCCAATAACAGTTCGTCAAAGGTCATCATATTTCCATTCCCCGGTTTTAGCTCTCCAGGGTCGAGCACGTTCGCCCGCGTTTTCGTAAAAATGACATTCCACGTCCGATTTTGTCCCCAGCGCTCTTTAAATCTCTTGCAAGAGCGTCATAGATGATACATCTCATTTTCATTTTGACTCTCATTCTGATGACCTAACACTCTCACTATCACGTGTTTCGGTAATTTCTAGTTCAGAGCTCCTCGCAATAATTTGTATTCGGGTTGAAAGAGACTCTTGTCGAATACGAATAATCTTTCTTTATCCAACCACTCTGGTCACAACAATAGATTTGTTTTTCCGCAATTCGATCTTACCACTATCAATCCTCTTCTGTTTCGTGGAAAGAAATGATGATTCGACTCTTGGACCTCGCTCCGTTCCGCGATAAATCTTTGATTTCCATCTCCTTTTTTAAATTAATTAACTTTCGTTAATTTTATTTTTTTTAATTCATCGTTTCATTAAGGTTTGGTTATGTTTTTAACTAATTTCTTTATGTTTTTTCGATTCAGATGCTTTTATTTTTTCGACAAAATATTGTTTATGTTTTTTCGAGTTAGAGTTTTTTTTTATGTTTTTTTTTAAATATTTTCTATCCCGATCCCTTTAATTTCTTGGCAAATTCTCGTATTACTACGACACCGGAACCCTTTACGTTTATGGTTGAAAAAATCTCTTCTGTTTTCGGCGTTGGTTTCGCTCCTTTAGACGGCATTATCAACGTTTGAAATAAATCTACAGATTTTTACTGGCTTCGGGTGCTATCTTGTTATCAGCGTCGGAAGCGGACTTCTTATCAACGTCTAACGTCTATTGCAATCAAATGACTTATTGTGATCGTTAGCCTTTTTCTTTATTTTTGTCAGACCAAAATTTCGGGTACTTACCTTTAACCCACACTCAAGGAAATGTGGTAAACAAATCAGCAATATGGACATCTCGCCAGAACGACCATGCACAGAACGACACACGCGTGTGAATGGGTTAATCGATATGGCACGAGTGCCAGCGCGAAAGGATAAAACGAGAGGTCGCAGGCCTCGAATTTTATCCTTTCCGCGATGACATAAGTGCCATATCAATTAACCCATTCACATGCGTGTGTCATTTTGTGTTTATCATTCCTCTTCAGTCTATAAAAAAAACAATTATTAGAAGGACACCAAGCAATTCATTTAACAACTCGTCCCCTGAGTTCCAATATGTCTTATATGCCAGTAGGCACATATAACATATTGAAACTCAGAGGACGACCTATCAACAAAAATAACACGTTTTATCGCCAACCACATTTGCGAGGGGAAACCGTGTAACTATTTTGAGCTATCGCTGGCGTTTCAAATTATAATGCACGACTTGTAAAAAAAATTCCAGTGAAAATTCGCTTCAATTTAAAAATAGTCCGTTAATGATTTCCATTCGGCACCTGTGTGCGGAAAAGATTTTTTTCTCCGCTTGGTTTAGTGTTGCTGTAGATGGAGATTTCATAGAACAGGCGTGTAATACATTTGGTTTATGAAGCTCGATATTTCGTACACTGTAGATGGAAATAGTAACAGTTGGAACGATTTGAAATCGGGTCGGAGTTTTAGGAAGTAAAGGAGACATCAGCATCACGAAAGAAACTATAAAATCCAGATAGATGGAATTTCCAACTACTCATGACTTGCCCTTCGAAATTTCAACTACAAGAAAGTTTTACTAGGATTGGAGGGGGGGGGGGGGGGAGGCTGACTGTAAATCGCCGTCACATTTGCCAGTAATGTGAAATATGTTAATAGTGTGGAAACAACTTAACATAAGCTTTTAGCTTTCTGTTGAATCCACAAATATGTACTCTATATTCTATCTTATAATAATGCAACTTGGAAATAAATACTGTTTAAACTAATACATGTGTTTCCCGACATTCGGTCTGCGATAAGAGCATTGCGGATTTAAATTTTCTGGATATTTTTCAATATTTTTTTAAGAATTGAATGAAATTTTTATAATCTTTACTGGAGTATGAACGTGTGGGAATGGGTACAAATTTGTACCCATTCCCACACGTTGATACTCCAATAAAGATTATAAAAACTGCATTCAATTCTTATAATTACATTTCGCAACTGTTTAAACTACTTTTTACCAAACAACAAAGCAGAAAGACGAAATAAAACACGTACGAACGAACGAGGCAAAAAAACACCCTCACACAAAAGACAAAGCGCACAACTCTGATCTTTAATTTTCAGAACTTTAGAAATGGAAACGAGTATTTTAGTAACGGGCTTTATGCCACAGTTGGGAAATGTCACCAAAGAAACAGCAGCGGAGTTGATCACTGCGATAGGCGCTAAAAGTTAAAAACCCGCCCAAATACCTCCCGAATTACATTCTGTCAGCTGCGCTCTACCTTAAATGCTGGTCAAAGTTCGACCAAATGTATTCATTGGAAAATGAATTACATTTGGTCATGACGTTTTCATCCAGCCGGCCAATGTGAATTGAGTATTTGGACCCAAAATGTATAACTACATTAACAATATAATTATTTTAATATAAACTTTGCATAACTCATCTCTAATAAAATATATCTGAAAATCTGTTTACTCATGGGAAATTCTTAATTTCTTAGGTTATGTCATAGGGTCAGAAGTTGGAAAAATGAACTTCGTCCGATTTTCTTGAAATTTTAATGTGTTGCAGAACTTGAAAAACTAGGAGTCACCTAAGTTTTATTTTTTGATAATCCGTCATAGTGGACGTTTTCACGTCACATTAAATGTTAGCATTTCGTTATTAAAACGATTATTTTGTGAAACAAATTGCTCGATACTTTTGAAAGATACAGCTTTAAAAAATTCCCACATCTATTTCTGGTTGTCTGAAGTCGATCCATCCGGTTTTACTTTTCGTCATTTCAGCTCTTAGTTGGAAGGAGTCGGATTCTAGGTTTTTATTTAACCCTTTACCTAACATGAAAAGCAGACGACACTTGCAAAAATAATTCTTGAATAACTATTTTTTTTCATTTTTTGTCTTAAAACCATAGATTATGACTCCTCGTTGGAACGAGCTCGACGAGCTCGTTCCAACGAGGGGTCATAACCTATGTTTTGGAGACATAAAATGAAAAAATAATGAAAATTAATTGGCGATTTTTGAGAATAGCGCTGGCCGGTTTTGGCCGTTACGTTAGGTAAAGGGTTAAACGATTTCAAATCCCAGGTCTCATTTTTAATTCTCTATCACTGAAATATTGGTAACATGCCTAAAAATATCTCAACCGTTATACTCGGTGGTGACGTATGGGGTGGGGGGGGGGGGGGGGTGGTATATTGGTCGAAAAATTCAAATACATCGGATTGTTCTGAAATTTTAGCGTACTGTAGAGCGCAATGAATTGAGAGATAACTGTTTTTGGTTTTCTGTTTGGTGCCATTGTGCCGTTTTTATGTCATTTCAAACTTTAGCCTATTTTTAAGATATTTCATTAAATATGCTATTTTCTACCTCATGTAACTCTACATGTATAAAATACACAGCAACCAACCTTCATACACTTTTTTCTACCTTTTAGAGGATATCTATCTGAAAATAGTTATGGCCCCTAACATCTGATGGGCTTTTGGATTCTAGACCATCCTATGGCCTTCAAAATTCGAAGACCACTACCGCTGACTTGTCCATAGTCACTACTATCTGTCCTGTGATCAAGTTGTTTAGTAGTTACCAAATATTATAGTCTTGTAACCTCCCCCGCAGCCTTGTTCGATTACTACTGACTTGTAGAATTACTACAGGCTAACCAACTTTCTCAGATTACTCGAACGACTCGAAAGTCATCGAGGAAATAAGCCAACGAGTGAGTAATTGATCGAAAGGTGACTCTTCTTACGTCTCTAATGCTCATCTCGGAAAAAAAAAATTCTGTAACCGCAGATGTTTCCCTGAAAGGGAATCTGTAGGGATTCCACAAAAAGGATTCCAAAAGTAGGATTCCGTAAGTGGGATCTCCCTATCTTCCAGTAGATTTTCCAGTGGCTTCTACCACAACCTCGCTTATCTATCCTACAGTTAAAACTAGAAGTCCTGTCACGAATAGTGCGCTTATCTAGGCTTAATTGCGCGTTGGAATTGCGCGCAATTGCCATTTCGAATGGCATCTAAAGCACGGCAGGTTCTCCTGGTACCTCATAGCATACACAAGCAATGTTTCTGCCAATGGACCTCCGGGTTACCCGGAGGTCCATTTGCTGAAACATTGCCTGTGCACAGGCCATATGTACAGAATATGATAGCTTTAATTGGGCCATAACGCGCACATTAACGCGCATATCAACGTGCTATTTGTGCGCATTTCATGACAGGACTTCTAGTTTTAACTGTATGATTAGCTTCCACTTTATTCACCTAATACTATAGTATTTTGTCTCCCTTCCAGTTTGTACGATTACTACCGACTTGTAGCATTTCTACAGGTTTGCTAACTTTCTTACCTCACGACCTTTACACTCAGCCAATTCCTAGAATGTCCAAAAGACCATCAATGCTCTACTACCGCTCTAGAAACCAAGCATAACACCACATGGTCTAGCATTTCGACCATTTCACGGGATAGAACAAACCACTAGGTGGTATTGTAGTGCTGGGAGATAACAACAGAATACCAAGGGTAAATATCGTGCATTGTATACTATCGTACCAGACAGCCCATCATACCCCACCACATCGCAAGGGCAGTAGAACAACAGAATACATACAGCTACCGTTCCAAATAACCAAGTATTACTCTGTCTGGCTTAGTATTAAACGCCACCTCTACCAGTTATGGAAAAATATAGAGTATTAGGTGGATTAGTAGTACTGCGGGCCAATACCAGGTCAACTCTGTACACACCGCCCATACTATACTACTACTCTCGACAACCTAGCACTGTCCACACCCACTATACCAACTCCCCTAGCATTATGTACTACCTATACCAACTATAGGACTGTGCAACACCATAAATTGATTGATAGTTCCAAGGGCTAATAGGGGACTTACGGGAGTAAAGGTCATACACACAATACTATCGCACAAAAACAATCATGCATTACCCACCACCCAATACCCCCAATACCGCTTGGCCTAGTATTTGGTACTACCGATACAATTCATAGGATAATATAACGCATTGAGTGTATCAATTGTGTTAAGGATTAAGATGGGACGTACAGAGGTATATACCGCACATACTATACTACCGCACTAGACAACAATCCATTACTCCCACGCTCACCCCACAAGGCGACTTGGCCTCCTAGCATTAAGTGCTACTTATACCAGTCAAAGGATAATATGAAGAATTAGGTCGATTAGTAGTTCCAAGGGCTAACTTGGGACCTACATGGGTATAAAATGCCCATACTATACAACAATATAACTCCCGTACGAGATGCCCGATACACCCTTACCTGAACAACGTAATCTCGGACTGTACAGTAGACAGCAATATCAACGTTCCATTGACGTAGCGTTCGCGTCATGACGTCACGACGTCAATAGCAATGCCAACTGTTTCGCGGAGAAAACTTACAAGAAAAAACAACTTGCCCATCAATATTCCATCGCATTCCTATACTATATACCCCAAAATATACCCATGCATATATCACTATATATGCCATAACATTATATATACGCAGCACGTGTGCCACTTACCGGATCTAGTTGGACGGTGCCAAAGTTTTGCACAGCAAAAAGGTCCTCTGGCAAAAGTCCAGTTCTTTAGGGATTTAACTGGTAAAGTGCTAAATTATTTTTGACCATCAAACTTTGTTCACATGACTTTGCCTTGTTACAATTTATGGGAGAGTGCCTAAAGGCACTCTCCCATAAATTGTAACAAGGCAAATCTATACAGACTAAATAATTTCACTTTAAATATAACATGAAGCACATCCACTGAACATGAGGCCTTTACATTACGGTCCCTGTATGACAGAGTAAAGCCCAAATATGGGCTTCCAGCACTAGCTGCTCCGACAGAAGTCCAGATAACAGGGCACGATTTATTGCAACTGTACTAATGGCGTTGCTACAGTAGTCCTCCATAGATTGGTCACTTTCCACGGGTGAACAATATTTCCACGCACGCAATAATATTAGATATAGGAATAATATGAGGACATCAATTCACAAAAATACCAAAAGTCACCAAACTAAACCCGACATAGGCTAATAGCAATAGGTCGTAGAGATATTGATGTGTTTTATTGGAGGAGAGTATGACTAACTGCCGAAAAAACCCGACAACTACGTAAAATGAACGAAAAGTAGCAAAACATATTCAGAGGCCTCGGTTTCTTCTTATACGGGACCCTATTCAAGATTCTCTCACCTTATCAAATTGTCTACCTCGGCTACTCTCAACTATCTTTGTCATGTCCCGTCCTCAACCAATTAGATCGCTCCATTAATCTAAACCCCGCATGCTCTCAGTACATATTGTGTCAAGACTGGCCACGCAGTAATCCCCCTCATTGAGATCTCATATCAAGTCCCTCATATCCCCACCTGGGTACAGAAAGCTTGGTCACCTGAGATACATAGCCTACTAGTGTTAAATCAGTCGTCTTATGTGTCGTACGAGGCCCAGAGGGGCATCAGGAAACCACTCGATGAGATCTTATCTCAAATTCCTCATGCCTTCATCTTGTTTTAGAAATCTTGGTCACTGGACATACTTTTATAGCCTACTAGTGTTAAATCAATGTTCTTGTTTGTCGCACGAGGCCAGAGGGGCATCAAGGAACCCCTCGAAGAGATCAAATTCCTCATAACTTCATCTGGGTTTAGAAAGCTTGGTCACTGGACATACTTATATAGCCTACTAGTGTTAAATCAGTATTCGTTCTTATTTGTCGTACGAGGCCACGAGGGGCATACGGAATCCCTCGATAAGGTTTAACTGCAAGTTCTCATATCCTCAGCTGGGTATTGGAAGATCATTGAGCATACATGTACAGACTACAAGTGTTAGATCAGCTTTCTATTTTGTCGCATGGCCCCATGGATAGTTTGTGACCAAGATGTGGGAGCCGCAGGAATATCCTTTCTTCGCATCGTACCCGTACGCGGAAAACATGGCAACATCATCCCCAAAACGTTTGACTGTGTACAACATACAGATGAAACGAAGCAACTTCATCAATGTCTGAGTGTATATGCAGTATGGGAAGAGAGGAGTTGAGGAGCAGCAAAAACATTTACTCTTAGAGCAATTTTGCGCATTGCTATATCAGGGGCGGCGGAACGATTGTCAAAGTGGGGGTGGAGGATTGTCGTCGGTATGAAAAATTTAAATTCCAGAGCCCCAAAATCCCAATTTCCATACATCTTAGTGGATATTTTGAGATTTATCAGGAGATGTATTTGAAAGAGTTCACACTTTGAGAGCCGTTAAAAAACGTCGGTACAGCATACAGGTGAGGTCTATTTATCAGTTTTGGTCGTAACGACCCAACCTGATAAATAGACCTCACCTGTATGCTTTACCAGACGTTTACAGCAATTATACTGTCTGTGGATTATCTTGCCTGGGGGTGGATTTGGTACTTGTATGTCTGTAATATTACGATCTGCTTCAGTTAACCGATTTATTAGCAGACTGCATACATTTTAGCGTTTGCTGCCACTTACTGCAAAAAAATGATCCGAAATCCATCGAAACTGAACCAGTATGAGATAGCTGGCGAAAATATGGAGGAGGCCCTGAATCCGCCCATTGTTTCACCTGTCATTGGTTGTGTTAAAATATATGCGTACAAAAAACATGGCCCGGCAAAAAAAGTGGAGGGGCTGAACCCCCCCCCCCCCCTGGTTCCGCCGCCCCTGTATATAGCTCATATGAAGAAAAATCCTCAGCCACGTTTTACGAAGCAACACTCATATCTTACAACCGACTGGACGTCGACATTCTTTCTTCCGAAATGAGTCGAAGAGCTGAGATGTAGGACAAAATGTTCACTACAGTGCTCAAATTGAAAGATGACTCATACAATACAGTCGCCGTGGACTTGTTGTAATCCACGAGTGGGCAGTGATGTCCTCGCTTGCGTTTACCAGGTAATACCAGGTAATAAAAATCATCAGCAACAAAATTTTAATAAATGAAGTACCGGGTTTTACAGGGACCTATCAGGACTATTTAAAATACGCTCTAGCCCCGGAGCCTATTGTTTCAATTCATGCGCCAGATTTCAATTTACGGAGTCACACTGCTGTTTGTAACACACACAGCAAGTATGTAATAGCTCTCATCATTTTCATTTAGTACACTATAGCAAACATTAATCTTCACTGTGGTTTCTGATCAAGGCTTGGCTGCCTATTTTGGCAGCCAAGACTTGATCAGAAAACACAGTGAAGATTAATGCTTGGTAATTAAGACTTGAAATATTAACTTAAGCACTCTACAACAATGATAAATGATAATCATATATATAATATATGTCAGAGTGTCTCTCTCGATTATCCATCGAAAGAATATCAAAATATGATCTGAGAAGTTACGCGCCAACTGAGAAGCCTATTTCTGTGATTTTAGAGCCAGGTCCTGATGTTTTAGAACCAAATACGCACTGACGCATGCCCAGGTCGGTCCCTGGTTTTACCCGAGGCTTTATTTATTAAAGTTTTTGATGATTATTCCTGTAATTTGTGTTTGAAATCTAATAGTATTGCGCCCATGCACATAGTGCTCTCCGGTGAAAAGTGACCAGAGCACAGCAGTAGAACTGTACATAGAGATCTTCAAGAAGGAAAAAGGGTTGAAGCTGACTTCCCAGGAACCGGAACTGGAACAAAGCAATCGTACGATTGAAGTAGTCCAAAAAAACCTAGACCAGTGCGTTGCTGTTGTCGAGATAAAAGGACAAAACTATGTAAAAGCACCTCATGCTATATATGCGAATTGAAGAAGAACTAAGGCGCCATAACAGGCCACGTGAAGAATCAAAATGGTATTTAGAGGAATAGTGTTGGCACTCAAAACTACAAACCAACTCATAAAGATGCCACTGAGAAGAATGAAGTTGGTATTTAAACTACAGACCAACTCACAAATGAATGAGCCACTCAGAAGGATGAAGTTGGTACTCAAGAATGAAGCCCCAAGAAACGAACTGACGAACCTACCTGTCTTCAGACCACCAAGAGTTAAACCCACCAACAAGCATTTTCCCTTCGCTGATTCATTTATCAAAGACACGATCAGATGTAAAACAAGAACCTACTTCATAGTCCAATCAGTCCACGGTGAGGATGGTTATCCAGCAATCCAAGAATAAGGGGGAAGAAAACCAAGGAACTGCATACCCCTCAGAGACATAAGGAAGAAGATGCCTTGGGCATCTAACAATGAACTGTAGATGATTTGTTTATGAACGATGTAATTAATCCAGAGAACAGAACAAAAATGAATGGATTATTACATATTCTCATGTTATTGTTTTTCAACTTCCTATTCAAGTACCCGGATGTAGCGTTAAGTAACCGGATGTAGTGTGAAATACCCGGATGTAGCGTTCGACAATGTGGTTTTGTAGATATAAGGTGTTTTCAGGTTAAATCTCATTGAAGGATTTCCTTATTGCCTCATCCCATCCATGATAATATAATGACGTCACAACGTGGCCGCTGATGGGGCTACACTGGCAACCCTACATGATGTCACATAACTATAACGTCACTTCAGTGGTCCTGCCCGGGATCCCGTAATCCGTACGTGATGTCCATAGTGTATACTACTTACATTAACGCTTTGAATAAGAGAAGTCCCTTTTTGGCAGAGAAACAAGACACGTCATAATTTCATTATGCCGGATAGCTGCGAAGTAGATGTGTAGACCAATCAATATTTTTAACGTGTAGCGTGCAGCATAAAGGACAATACTAATTGGCCTATTCCCAATTCCCAAATACCGAATATAGTCTCTTCCATTTGCTGCCACTGAATTGACATAAAAGATACAGTTAAAACTAGAAGTCCTGTCACGAACTGTGCGCTTATCTAGGCTTAATTGCGCGTGGGGAATGCGCGCAATTGCCACATCGA
The DNA here is from genome assembly GCA_031216915.1 of Pictodentalium vernedei. Lineage (NCBI taxonomy): Eukaryota > Metazoa > Mollusca > Scaphopoda > Dentaliida > Dentaliidae > Pictodentalium > Pictodentalium vernedei. Next base: position 82,086,342 of record CM062296.1, on the reverse strand, counting down.
ATGGCATCCAAAGCATGACAGGTTCTCCTGGTTATTCAGAGCAAACACAGGCAATGTTTCTGCCAATGTACCTCCGGGTTACCCGGAGGTCCATTGGCTGAAACATTGCCTGTGCACAGGTCATATGTACAGAATTTGATAGCCTTACTATGGTCATAACGCGTATATTAACGCGCAGATCGACGTGCTATTTTTGCGCATTTCATGACAGCACTTCTAGTTTTAACTGTATCACAGGGTTCGCGGAGTTAAATTCTCTCATTCTGATATTTATTTGATCATTTTGTTATAGCTCCTTATTTATTTTCTGGATACTGGATCTTTGCCTATAGGGATACACACTCTTAGCCCAGGACGAGATGAAATGAAGTAAGTGAGTGGTAGGAGGGTAGGGGGTATTTCTACTGCCAATGGCAGCAGACAACAAATATTTTGGCCTCCAATTCATTTAGCCTGGATACGTCCCTGACCACATTATATCGGTTCTATATCCTTACGTATGTATAGTCTATGTTCCAAAGAAACGTGCAGTTAGTCTGTAACGGAATAGTTATAACTAATGGTTAACAAGTTACATACTTAGATAATCATTTCTGCGATGGAAGATAATACAACACTGCCAGGAGAAGCAGAGGTGGAGGTAGAGAGCTAGTTTGTTTTTTTTTTGATTCAGTGGTACAATAATATACTGCACATGTAAACACATGCATTGTAGAATGTTCCAATAAGACTAAACTCTGATAGGAAGAGAGCCTGCGTAGTTTTTCTATGTTTACGGCTCCAGTAGCACATGCTACCGTTTGACGTCATAACACGATATATTACGAATGATGTTCCCATTTCGAGATTATTCCATCATCCGAGTGTTTTATAAACCGCTTCATTTTTGTAGATTTTTTATTCGTGTGACACACAGTGTTCCGAACTAAGTTTTGATTATACTACAAATCAGTTTACGATTTGATCTAAGATGGGGTGTACACGGGGTTCTATTTACTAAACTTGCTATCGTTAATATGTTGCCTTGTTCATTTTACGATGTGGATTTTGGGCAAGGGCGAATTATTGGAACATAAACGTTATTCTGATGACCTGACGGTTACATGGTTTGAGGTTTGCGGCTAGGAGCCTATGTTCAACCGAGAGGTCTCGGTTGAACATACGCTCCAAGCCACAAACCGGCCGAAAATGTTACCGTCAGTACATCACAATAACGTAGAATGTTATATTTCAAGCAAAGGTATACCCTCGGGGACAAGCTGGCTTGCCATCGCTTCATGCAAGTGATGAGGTTTACTGGCAATGGAGTTGGTATTATCCAAAATAATTATTTCTTGTTGTATTTAGTGATAGTTTGCGAACCAAAATCAGGCGGCCTGGTAGATGAATGATACTGAACTTAAAACAAAACCTAAAAAGTGTAATTGTACAGAGAAGTGGAGGAGGTAGCACAGCCATGTTACTTAACTGGTAAAGTGCTGAGTTTTTTCTAACAACAAATCAAAGCTCATCATATACTGCTCAATTACATTTAATTGGAAGTGACTTATATGCACTATCCAATTAAATGTCAGAGAGCAAGGTATTGTATAAAAACTCTGATTCATATCAAGGACAATAAAGGCTTCCTCAGGCAGAATGTAGCTACAGGCAGTTATTGCCTGTCACTTTTAGTAAAGCCCAAAATAGGGCGTCCAGCACTCTACCAGTTAAGCATGTGCACCCCAAACTGGTATTCGTTAGGAAGAAGCAAGAATCTGGGGCCCACCTGTCTTCCCTCCACGACGAATTGTTTTTATAACGCGAGACCAAATGCTGCATATGCTGCATTCCAATGTATTCCAAGAGAATTGGGAGCCTTTAGTCTTCAGTCTTTAATTGTTTTTATCATAAATAAGCATTCGCGTAGTAAATGTGTACACTAACCAACAAGTGGATAAAATATGAAGAGTACATTTAGGGTTTGGTTGTAACTTTAATTTGCAGGGGACGACATCTTTCACATGAGGGTTGTACGTACAGTACAATACAGTTAATTGAATAGTCACATTGCAAATAGTCACATAGCTTTCCAATTAACCGGAATGCTGTTTCTTTGTTTGTTTATTGGGTTTAAACGACACTTTCCACAATCAGGGTTAGCGATGCTAGTCAGACGTTAGAAATATAAACAAGCGGGAGAGAGATAGATAGCGGTATAACCCGACGATGGCCGAGGGTGGCGCTTTTGTAACTAAACGGAAAGCCGGACGACCACCTAAACATTTCACCCCATCACCAAGGGGAGACGCCCACCTCTTACGGCCAGCTGCACCTACACATCACAACACAAGCTGTATCTTCTGTCTGGAGTGTCATGGACCACTTCACGTTGTTGAACATATGGATTCTGCTATGAAGTTCATCAAATCGGCTCATTTTATGCAGGACACAGCTCTTATGATCCAACTGAACGCTGGATGTAGTCCATCATTTGCGAAAGCCATTGGATGCTGAGCAGAGCTGAAACAGAAAGTTTGTCGTGAAATTAACAGAAAACAGATGTGTGAAGATGGGTATTCCTTTGCCAGGAAGATAGCAGATAGTGTTAAAACTAGAAGTCCAGTCATAAAATGCGAACAAATAGCATGTCGATCTGTGCGTTAGTCAACCATAGTAAGGCTATCAACTTCTGCGCATATGGCCTGTGCACAAGCAGTGTTTCAGCCAATGGACCTCCGGGAAACCCGGAGGTCCATTGACAGACAGATTGCCTGTGTTTGCTATGAGTAACCAGGACAGCCTGCCGTGTTTTGGATGTCATTAGATATGGCAATTGCGCGCAATTCCAACGCGTAATTAAGCCTAGATAAGCGCACAGTTCGAGACAGGACTTCAGGGTTAACTGTATGGAGCTTATACATTTTGTGGAGCAGCAGTTCAGTAGCAGCGCCAGATTTGTACTGGGTACAAATGAACTGCCATTATTGAATGTTACTGTCCACAAACGATGCCGATGGTAGTGGTATAAGCGAGAGCTATAAGCGACATCTAAAGGATATGCTCGAGCCGAAAATTCCATCAACAAATTTTGTACCATATTTTCGTCACAATGAACCACAATGTCAACACAGTCCAAAATACTGGACAAATCGAAGTCTTAGCATTTCATACAGTATGGGCGTCGTGGATAGGTCAAATTCCACGTTTAGGAATATTTTCACGCATGCGCTAACAGTGAATCGCCGGAACAAGACAACGGAATCGTCCTCAAATTTCCAATGAAAGAAAGAGCAAGTGCAAGCCGGTGCTTCTTTCATTGAATATTTGCTAAAAACTACTGATTATTCATTGACAAAAAAGCCAGTGGACAAAACTGGCCACGCGTGAATTTTGACCATTCTGCGGCAGTAGGTGATAATTGAGAATACGAGCTCACCTGTACATGTACGTGTACATGTACATGTACATCTCCATAGGATTTAGTGTTAAAATCGTGTACATGTACAAGATTTTAACGGTTTTTGGGGGTGAGCTCGAATTTTTTTTAACACTGAATTGAATCCTAGATGCGCGTAGTTTTACGTACACGTACATGTACCGTTTTGATTGAAATCTGCAGACGAGTTTTCCCCATAGGGTCCAGTGTTAAATTGCGAGGAAAAAACCGTTTTGAGAGTTCGAGCTCATCGTCTTTGTCGATTCTAACGATCCGCGTCCGTACAGGATTTAACACTGAATCCCTATGGGGAGCGTCAAATTGCGAGCAAAAAAAACGTTTTGAGAGTTCGAGCTCACCATCTTTGCCGATTTTGCCGATTCTGACGATCCGTGTCCGCACGCGATTTTAACGCTAAAACCCCACGGTGAGCGTCAGATTGCGAGCAAAAAAACGTTTTGAGAGTTCGAACTCATCGTCATCTTTGCCGATTTCTAACAATTCTAACGATCCGTGTCCGCACGCGATTTTAACGCTAAAACCCCACGGTGAGCGTCAGATTGCGAGCAAAAAAAAAAACGTTTTGAGAGTTCGAGCTCATCATCATCTTTGCCGATTTCTAACAATCCGCGTCCGCACGCGATTTTAACACTGAATCCTATGGGTCGGTGTGTTGGAAATTTGCGAACCCAGTCACGTCTTCCTGAAGTAAAAAACTAACACATGTTATCGTAATGAGTGAATGAGGTTTTTTGTTCAAAAAGAGTCGATTACGAATATAGTCTGTATTATAGACACTGATGTTTTCTGTTGATGGGACGGATAAAAATTGAGTTTTGAGGGTTTTTTGAGATGATTTGTAATAGAGATTCGTGTTTTGTCTTGATTGAGAGATTGACTGTTAAGCGTTTGTTCAAAACACTTATCGGAATGTTTAAAACGCATTTTCCGCTCAATTAGGTTTTGAGTGGTAAAAATTTTTAATATAGCAATCGGAGAGAGATTTGTTAAAATCAGTTTTCCATTGTGTGTTGAAACTGTTTAACTGTCATCAAAAAAGGATTCTCTCTTAATTCGACACTCGGTGAATTGATGTGTGAATGAATGAAGATCTTTTGACAAAATGTAAACACTACTGTCAAAATGCGTTACATCAGAAACCGGTTTGTCATGTACTGTTTAAACGTATTTTTTTAAACTTCAATTGACACAGCGAGTTTGAGATGTGAATATTTTTCAGATATTATATTAAGACGGAAAGAGATTTTAATACTTAAAACATAAAATATAAAAAAATATAATTAAACATTTAATTTTGAAAATAAATAAAAACAATTAAAACGAAAGATGTTTTGGAAGATGGATCCTAGACACCGAGATCGAATTATAAACGAACTCGAACGTGCTAAGAAGAGCATTCAGTCGCCTGATAGGAGCAGACGTCTCGGTGAGATGGAACTCAGACGCGAAGCCACAAAAATATTTAAACCCGTGACGGAGGGTCAAGAGCGAAGCAGGAAGGAGATAGTCGAAGAATTGAGACCCATAAAGGAGAGTTCTTTGAGAATGGGTTCGTTGCCTCCTAGTTTTGGAAATCGGTATTCCGTTCAATCTACACCGGATTACGTTCCCACGGGAATTCAAACAGATATGAGCGAGTCTGATGATACGGCTTCGACTATCACCACTAGTAGCATCGCATCGTCCGATGATGATGGCGGTAAGAGAGATCAGTTGTATGGAATTTATAATGATTCTCAGGGGAGAACTTTTGTAGGTGATACGGAAGTGGAAATGGACGATGATGAATTGATCGTGGGTTCGAATAAATATAAAGTAACTGATGGTCTGCGGAGATTGCTCCTTTACGATAAGCCTGGAGATTACACGGAACAGGATTTCGACAATTACGGCGACATTCTAGTTCAGACCCACGCCATGAAGAGAAATAACGATGCCAGAGAGACGAGACCCAAATCCAACAGAGGTTACAAGTGAACGAAAGTGGTGAAACCCATATGGGAGATGAACAAGAAGTTCGTCGAATCGGTGACTGGCAAAGGGGTGAAAACCACTTTAGGGGTGAAAACCAATACTTCTCTTCCGAGCGATCCCGTAGCTCTGTGTCAGAGATTGAGTTTGTTGATGGCGAGCTGACGGGCTGGTAACACGGGATTAGATAATCAGATAGTTGCTATATCTGACGAATTGTTGAGACAGAAGGTTTTGAATAAAAACCAGTATAAAAGGCTGATGAACGAATTGAAGGATTGATGTGTATATAATAAGTAGAGAGAAACAAACAACAAACAAACAAACAAAAATAAAACAGTAAATTCTTACACTAGAATAATAAAAAGTATTTAAACGGCAAAAACGATTTACCAGTGAAAAAAACAAAAATATATCATACAAATAAAATATGTTGGTGATAAAGAACAGGGGATACGTCAGGACTTACGTTCAAGGCGGTTCTGGCATCGTCGATTCTATAATGCGAGCGTTCACGAGCAATGCGGGTAGAAAACTCGCATCGACTGCGTTTGAGGTCGGTAAGAAGACGGCTTTGGATGCTGGTAAGAAAGCCGCTTCCGAAGCCAGTGGTAGGATAGCTTCTGCGGCTGGCAAGAGGGCAGCCGACGCGTTGATCCACAAGTTGATCAGTCCGCCGCCGGCGAAGCGAGCTGCGTTAGAGAGAACGCTGAAAGATTGGAAAGATTTGAAGGATGGCGTGGTGTCCATACAAGATTTAGCCAAAATGACGAGTGGATCCGAATTGAAGCGTGTGATATAAATAAATAATAATATTAAAACAACTAAGTTTGAAAAAACATAAAAAACTTTTGTGTTTAAAAAGAATCTAAAATAAACAAAAAAAAAAATAAAACAAAAAGATGAACATTAAAGATATGTCGTGGAACGACGCCGCGACCAAGAGGTCGAATAACGAGTTCTTTCCCAAGAGCATAAGAGGTTTGATAGTGGGAAAATCGAATTGTGGAAAGACCGATCTGTTGATGAATCTGTTGTCCCGACCCGACTGGTTGGATTACGACAGATTGTTCGTGTTTGGCAAGAGCTTGTTTCAACCCGAATACAGATTGCTTCGAGAGTGCATGGATCGCAGATTGCCCAAGGACGTCATAGCCAGAATCTTTGACAGCAGGGAGGAATTCAACAATAGTGGAGCTCCGCTCCCGACCATTTTGGACGGCGCGGCGACGGAGCTGATGAAGAGAAATGCATCTTCGAACGTCGAGTGTCGATTTTATGAGAACGCTAGCGACGTTCCGGATCCTAGGGAACTGAAATCGGAAGATAAGAATCTCATGATTTTCGACGATCTGCTTTTGGAGAGACAGAACCTATGCGAATCGTATTACGTTAGGGGTCGACACAGCAACGTGGACTGTTTCTACCTGTCGCAGAATTATTTTCGATTGCCCAGACAGACGATAAGGGAGAACGCTAATTTTCTATGTCTCTTTCGCTAAGATCTCAAGAATCTCAATCACACCTACGGCAATCACGTCGCAAACGACATGAGCGCTGCGGAATTCAGGAGATTCTGCAAGAGGGTTTGGGATGGTGGACTTTACAATTTCGTCGTGATCGATTTGACGAGCGAATTTAATCGAGGAAAATATCGGTGCGGATTCGACGAGTTTTATGTTTCCGATGGTAATAATAATAAGATAGAGCGTGAAAATAAAAATTAGAAAAAATAATAAATCTTCAAATAATTAGTTTTGAATCAAAAAATAAAATAAAATTAAATATAATGTTTGAACATGGAGAATTGTTAGAATGGATAGCCGAGAATACCGCTGCGAAACAATCCATTCAAATCGTGGTGAGTGGCGATTCGACTTGATTCGCTACGAAATTCGAACCTTCCATCGAATTGAATAGAGAGAAAAGTTACGAGATGGCTTTGGTGAATCTGGAGACTTATTATTCCTTTCCCAACGTCACCGAAAAGAATAACTCGTTCAAGTATTCCGACGGAACGGATTGGTTGGAGATTCGAATTCCCAAAGGGAGTTACGACATAGACGATTTGAACCATTACATTCAGACGCGAATGAAGACGGATGGAAAGGGAAGCAACAAGATCAGACTCGCTCCCAATCCTAATACCTTACAGACGATGTTGGATTTGGAAGATAATTTTCGAGTGGATTTCAACACGGACGATTCTATAGGCAAGATGTTGGGATTCGATCGAAAGATGTATCGAGGCCATGCGGCATCTGAAAATACAGTCGACATTCTCGCTGTCAATAGCATTCTGGTGAACGTGGACGTGATTGCCGGTAGCTATGTGAATGGTAGCGCTCAACCGACGATCTATTCCTTCTTTCCAAACGTGTCGCCGGGTTATAAGATCGTGGAGCGACCTCGAAATTTAGTTTATCTACCAGTGATTTTGGACACGTTGTATAGTCTCAAAACCACGTTGACAGATCAAAATGGTGAACTGTTAGATCTTCGCGGAGAGAGGGTGACGATACGATTTCACATAAGAGAAATATAAAAGCAAAAAAAAAATATTATATATATATATAGATAACAAAAAAATAAAATAAACGCAATATTAATTTTACAAAATTATTTTAATATAATTATTAAACAAGAAACAATTGAAGTAAATATATTTTTAAAAAAAAAACAGAAATTATGACAGAATACGTGGTTAAAAATGTGAACATATCCGCAGGACAGAGGAAGAAACTTAAGAGAGCGTTAACAACTCGAGGCGAGGCGGTGAGATTCAAATTCACTCATGAAGATCTGACGAGAGGCGGTCAGGATTCGATCGCCTGGACCAGAAGTCAAATCAAAAGGATGGAGAAAGCGATTCGCGATGGAAGAGGGTTGACGGTGAGAATGAGTCCCGCTCAATTGAGATACAATTTGAGAATGAAAGGTGGTTTCCTACCGCTATTGGCAGGAATAGCCGCAAAAGCATTACCCTTCGCCGCAAAGGCGCTACCCTTTCTCGGAAAGACTCTCGGCGTGGGAGCTCTCACGGGACTCGCTAGTTCGGCAGTTGAGAAATTAATGGGTGGCAGCAGACTGTTTTTGAAGAAGGGAGGTGCCGTGTGTCGCGTTCACGTAGACGACAGTGGTAAAGGATTGTATCTAGAACCCGTTAGAGGTGGCAACTCTCTGAGAGGAAACGGTCTCTATCTGAAGAGTGGACGGAACGTCAAGCGACTCGGCAAGGATTTGTTGCTCGGTGAGAATTCACCATTTAAGAACATACCGATTTTGAATATGTTATTATAATATAAAATTGTATAAAATATAAAATCATAGAAAGTATAAAATAATATATTTAAAATGGGTGAAAAGGTAGAGAAAGAAATTTATCACCTGGATGAAAAGGTGGAGAAACAATTTGACGATAATGACGAACATCGCGAGCCAGAGAGCGAAAAAATAAAAAAATGGTTAGACGCTAATGAGGGATATCTAAGGAAAGAGATAGATAAAGCGCGGGATATATGGTTGAGAATGAGACAATGCTTTCCACGGTCACCACTACCTTCTGAAGTGAATGGTAATGATGCGAGTGTTACCAAGAGATGCACAACATTCGTTCATAATTATGATTCGGATAAACAAAAATGTTACCATAAACGTATCACATCACAAAGAAAAAGAAAAAAAGAAAAAGAAGAATCGACGCTGAAATTTGAGAGAAAAGGAAATGTTATTATAATATATTATGATGATAGTGAAGAAGAAGGAAAAACAAAAAAAAACAAAAAAAAAAAAAGTAAATGAGATCTAAAGATGATCTTATTTTTTTTTTTTTTTTTCATTTTTCTTCGCTAAAAATCAATCACTCTATTGTTTATATTTCCAAGTCCGTTATTAGCATGTTGACGCTCGTGTCTTCTCCTTTTTCGAAAACGTGTTGAATGTTTATCTTTACTCTTTTGAGTTTTTTTACATCGGTCAACTCGCTCTCACCACCCAATTTCTTCACGAGTTCGAATGAGATGTTTGGAAATATGTAATTTCCATAGGGTAACGACAAATCGTCCTTGTCGAATTCTCTATCTTCGACGATGACGATGTTCTGCAGATCGCTTTGGTACTCATAAATCAAATTGAGCGCGGCTTCGTCCAATTTCAGAGGCATCTTATATTTCTCGTATTTGTGCTCTAAGCCCTTCATCTCGACATCGTTCAATTCGATGGGATCGTGTCATTGTAACCTATAGATTTTATGACCGAATTTCTTATATGTTTCGACTCATTTCAATTTCAATTCACATCTTTTAGGTGTTGTTGTCTTCATGATCGATTATTTGTTTTTTTTTTGTTTTTACGAATTCTTACAAATAATGTATATTTTAAATTTTGTATTTAAATAATAATTTGTTAAAAAAAGTTTGTTATTTTTTTTATGCTCTTTATATATATATATATATATAAAAAAGTTGTTTTTTTAATTTTTTAATTTTCTTTAATGTAAAATTTTTTTTAGTAAAAGTTTTTTTTCTCTTTATATATATATATATATAAAGTTAAATTTTTAATTTCAATCTCTCTATTGTTTATATTTCCAAGTCCATTATTAGCAAGTTGACATTCGTCATTTTTCCACATATGAAAATGGTGTGAATGTTCATCTTTACTCTTTTGAGTTTTTTTTCATAGGTGAATGTGCTCTCACCACCCGATTTCTTCACGAGTTCGGGTGAGATTATTGGATATATGTAACCTCCATAGGACAACAATAAATCACCCCTGTCGAATTCTCTGTCTTCGGCGATGATGATATTATTCAACAGTTCGCTTTGGTACTCGTAAAACCAATCGAGCGCGGCTTCATCCACTTTCAAACACATTCGATATTTGTGGTAGTAGCGCTCTAAGTCCACCATCTCGACCTCATTCAATTCGATGGGATCATGTGGTTGTAATGTATAGATATTAAAACTGGATTTCTCATACTTTTCGTCTCGTTTCAATTTCAATTCGCATCTTTTAGGTGTTGTTGTCATGATCGATTATTTAGTTTTTTTTGTTTTACGAATTCTTGCAAGTAATGTATATTTTAAATTTTTGTATTTAAATAATTTGTTTAAAAAGTTTTTTTCCTCTTTAAATATATATAAAAGTTAAATTTTAACATCCTTTTTTTCGTATTAATTTAATTTTTTTTCACGAGTTTTTAGAACGGGCAAGACATCGAACATTTAAAAATTAGCCTTCGCATCTTGCAGTTATCATTATCTATTGAGAAGGAATCGGGTGACATGAACACGCATCTGCTTTGCGGAAATTTGTTTTGAACCTCGTGCGAGACTTCGCGTAAAAGTCATAAGAGTTCTATTTGTCTTGAACCTTCTTTTTTACTAGTTCGAACAACATTGTCGATTAATTTTTGTTCGCTAATAGTATTACGATTTGATTTTCTATCACAAATCGTATCGTTTTCTTTCGAAATGCGTAAATATAAATTACAATTTTTTTCTTCTTGGCTTTTTGGAGAATAACGATTTATTAAACAACGTCGACGTTTATGTCGAGATTCCGTCGTGGATGTTCTCATCATGATCGATTATTTGTTTTTTTGTTTTATGAATTCTTGCAAATAATGTATATTTTAAATTTTTGTATTTTAAATAATTTGTTTAAAAAAGTTTTTTTTTGCTCTTTATATATATATAAAAAAAGTTGTTTTTTTAATTTTAATTTTTTTAATGTGAAACAAATTATCATTAAATACAAAAATTCAACAAAAAAACACATTAAGAAAAAATCGAATTTAAAATTTAACTTTTTTTTTTTTTATATAAAGAGTAAAAAAAACAAAACTTTTTAAACAAATTATTTAAATACAAAATTCGGAAAAAAAAATATATTCTTACAAAATGAAACAAACAGATAAAAAAAAATTGGAAAATTTAAATGAGAAAACCGTATCTCAGTTAAACGAGATTTGTAAACTATTAAAAATTTCACATTTCAGAAATCATAGAACTAAATCAAAAATGATTGAAGTCATACAGAAACATTTGCGAAATGATGGAAAGGCAAACAAAATGCTGATAGCAATGACGTCAAAAAATGCATCGGTTGTGAAAAATGAGAAGAAGAAAAAGATAGTAAAAGGAATCGAAATGCCGATGTCGAAAAATACTGAAAACGTTTCGATTGTGAAAAATAAGAAGACGACTAAACGAAAAGACGTTGAAGAAGAACTTCAAGTTTCCAAAGAAAAGAAAAGAAAAACGAAAATGAGTGATGCACATCAGATTCTAGGCAAACGAGATATATCGAGCGAACTTCAACAAGCAATTGACGAAGGGAAAGGAGAAGAATATCTAGCGCGACTCACCACAGAACTATTTCAGTCGAAGTCCGTGGAACGGGAGAGTGCGATCAAAGGCATTTTTAAAACTTTCGACGTGGTTCCCTCGTTGAAGAAAATCGATCCGAAATTGTTCATGGAATGGGTGAAGAAAAAGGTATTAAATTAAGATGATACTCCATTGCGTGATGAATAAAATCGATGTGAAGTCCGGTGAGAGCATCGTGAAAAATGCATATTTCAGATCTAACGTCGAACCCGTATTTCGAGGTTCAGATTTATCGGACGTTTTCGAAAAGATGAAAGACAAGATGTTGACGTCTCTCGTGAATTATCAACATGAAGGTAGTAATTGGACGTTCGATGAGATGTTGAAGCTCAAAATTCACATAACTAAAAACGATTTGTTGAAAGGGTCTTCCTACGTGAAATTACCGTATTTCCTCGCTAAGAAATACGCCGTGATCAACGTGAAAAATAACGATGATCAGTGTTTTAAATGGGCAGTCACATCCGCTTTATACCCTGTCAAAATAAACTCCGATAGAGTTTCTCAGTACAAGGAAACTTCTAAAAATCTCGATTGGACCGGAGTGACTTTTCCAACGCAGTTAAAACACATCAAATGTTTCGAGGCTCAAAATCCCACCGTTGCGGTGAACGTCTTGGGATACGACGACGAAAAACGGAAGATTCATCATCTCAGACTGACTTCGTATCTCGGAAGAGAAAAGACGATTATTTTATTATTGATTTCGAATGGTGACAATCGTCATTATTGTTGGGTTAAACATCCAAGTCGATTACTGTCGAAACAAAATAATAATCATAACGGAAAGATATCTTTATGTTACAATTGCACGAACGTGTTTCACAGCGAAGACTCGTTGGCTAAACATCAGGAATATTGCAACGAAAATCAAGGTGTCGCCATCGAAAGGCCCAAACCCAACACCGTCACGAAGTTTGAATATCACAATAGAAGGTTAAAAGTACCATTCGTTGTGTACGCTGATTTCGAATGTTTCACCGCGAAAATGAGTTCCTGTCAACCCAACGCTCTTCAAAGTTACGTCGAAAGATATCAAAAACACATACCTTCGGGCTATTGCATTTACGTGAAATGCGCTTTCGACTCGCAACGCGACATGGGTCCCTTCACCTACACGAAACAGTGCGAAGACGACGACGTGGCTCAAAGGTTCGTGGAAGAGTTAGAATGGAAACTTCAAATGTTATACGACAAATTCAAATCTCCGGCAGAAATGATCATCACGCGCGAGCAGCAGGACGAAAATAACAGAGCCATCGAATTTCACATATGCAAACAATCGTTCGACGAGAATTCGAAGGCAAATAGGAAGGTCAGAGACCACGATCATTACACGGGTATGTATCGCGGTCCGGCTCACAGCAGGTGTAATTTAAAATATCGAGACGCCACTTTCTATCCGGTGATGTTTCACAATCTCTCGGGTTACGACAGTCATCTGTTCGTGAAAAATCTCGGCACCTCACACGAAGAATTAAATTGCATCGCGAACAGTGAAGAAAGATACATTTCCTTCACGAAATGGAAGCTCATGGAGGAGAGAAGAGTAATCGACAGAGAGACGTTGGAAGAAAAAATGAAATCCATTCGTAGAGGCATACGTTTCATCGACAGTTTTAAATTCATGTCGACCGCTCTGGAAAAATTAGTCGATAACATGAGCAAGAATAAATTTAAAATCACGAGCGAACATTTCGGAGAACGAGTAGACGTCATGTTGAGGAAAGGAGTCTATCCTTACGATTACATGAACAATCTAAAGAGATTCGAAGACACCGCAATACCTTCGAAAGAAGATTTTTATTCAAAATTATATGAATCCGACATTTCCGACGAGAATTATGAACACGCCAAAAACGTGTGGAAATCATTCGATATGAAAACCATGAGAGATTATCACGATCTCTATCTGAAGACCAACGTTCTGCTCTTAGCAGACGTGTTCGAAAATTTTCGAGACGTCTGTCGTCGAAATTACGATCTGGATCCCGCTTGGTATTTCACCGCACCCGGTTTGGTGTGGGACGCTCTGTTGAAGACCACCGAAGTCCAATTGGAATTATTATCCGACGTGGACATGTTGCTCATGTTTGAAAGGGCTGCGAGAGGTGGCGTCTCGATGATCTCTCACAGACATTCTGAAGCTAACAATCCCTACATGAAAGAAGGTTTTGATTCGAAACGGTCGACTAAATACATACAGTATTGGGACGCCAATAATCTGTACGGTTGGGCTATGAGTCATCCTTTACCGATTGGAAATTTCGAATGGGTGAAGGAACCGGAAGAGATGCAAAAATGGAGAGACTATCCTTGCATTTTAGAAGTCGATTTGAACTATCCAAAAGAATTACACGATCTACACAACGATTATCCGCTGGCTCCTGAACGAATGGAACCGAACGAGGGAGACAAGGAAAAGCTCATTCCCAATTTATTTAACAAACGTAACTACATCGTCTACGGCGAGAATTTGAAACAGTACGTCGATTACGGGATGAAATTAGTCGACATACATTGCATCATTCGATTCGACGAAGAGCCTTGGATGAGAAAATACATCGATCTCAACACGAATCTCAGAACTCGAGCCGAGAACAATTTCGAAAAAGATTTCTTCAAACTCATGAACAACTGCGTGTACGGTAAATCAATGGAAAACATCAGGAAGAGAACCGACGTTCGACTCGTCACATCTGAGAAAAGAGCTAAAACATTAGTGGCGAAACCCAATTACAAACACCGAACCATATTTGACAAAAATCTAGTGGCCGTTCACATGCAAAAGATGCACCTGAAGTTCGACAAACCATATTATCTCGGACTGATCATCTTAGATATCAGCAAGCGATTGATGTACGAGTTTCACTACGATTACGTCAAACGAAAATTTGGCAACAAAGCCAAACTACTGTTCACCGACACAGACAGTTTAGTTTACGAGGTAGAGACGAAAGACGTCTACCGAGATATATCTCCAGACGTGGCCGAGTGGTTCAACATGAGCAATTATCCCATCGATCACCCCTCCAACATTCAATCGAACGACAACAAGAAGGTGTTGGGTAAATTTAAGGACGAGAGCGGCGGTAAACAAATCGTCGAATTCGTGGGCTTGAGACCCAAACTGTATGCTTATCGTCTAGAAGATGATGAAGAGATCAAGAAGTGCAAAGGAGTTAAAGCGTGCATGGTGAAGAAAAACATCTCTTTCCAAGAGTATAAAGATTGTCTGTTAGGAAGTGGTCCGGTGTATAAGAGTATGAAATCGATTCGAAGCGAAAATCACGACTTGTATACCGAAATAGTCAACAAGATTTCGCTGATGGCCGACGACGACAAGAGATTCATATTAGACGATAAAATAAGCACTTTGGCACTCGGACATTGGACTGTGGAACTAACTATAGACGATATGAATGTGGATGATTGGATTTCAGAAAATCAAGAGGAATTAGACGAATTCAAAATTATAGAAATCGATAGTGACATCGAGAAAGTTAGTTTAAAAAGAAAAAGAAAAAAATAGAAAAAAAAATAACGTCATTTTTAGTGAATTATAATAAAATAAATAAAAAAAAATATATATACTTATTTATGAATAAGAAAATAAAGATATCCATAGAAGGTGTCGTCTTACCCAACGAACCCCTATCTGTTGAATGCGGCAAAAGATTTGAAAATCGAAGATTTTCTAGGAGTGTTTTCCAGAGATGCCTTGTCGAAGAGAAGACCTCGACAATCGGAATGCGGAATTTTAAATCTAGATGATTCATCGGGTGAAGGCACTCACTGGGTGGCATGGTTCAAGAATAGGAAGAAGAAAAATTATTATTTCGACAGCTACGGAATCTTGCCGCCAGAAGAAATAAAGAACTATTTCAACAAATCGATGGTTCGTTACAACACGGAATGAGTGCAATCACCAGATCAAGTGTTTTGCGGTCACCTGTGTCTCTACATTCTCAAGAGATGGTCTGAAGGAGATCAATTTCAAGACATTCTCAATGACTTACATTAGAGAGAGATTTTTTTTTTTTATAGTATATATAAAGATAAAAAATTATTTTAAAAAAAAAATTTTAATCGAATAAAAACGAAAAATAAAATAACATAGTTCATTTTTTAATAAACTGCGTTTTGAACACATTTTTTCTAAAAAAAAAAAAAATCCTTACAACAACATGCCAGTCGATAAATTTGGTAGAAGTGACGACGAAAAAGTCAACCCAAGAAAGAAGAGGAAGATGTTCGAAGTCGACGATGGTTACAACGTTGCCAACTTGGATGAGCGTTACATTCGGAGATACGAACCTCGAGAAGAACCTTTGAACATGAATGATAAGAAGCTCTACAATCTTCCCGAGCTGATAGATCTCGCAGATGCTGCGACTAAAAAATACGTCGACAGGGGGAACGCCGACTTCGAACGAATCCTGCTGGATAATTACATGGATAAAACCATGACCGACGATCTGGATCTGAAATCCAAATGTTTGGTGAATGTCGTGAATCCCGTAGATCCCACCGATGCAGCGACCAAGAAATATGTGGACGACTCTCACGTGAGATTCAGCGAACACCTGAGAAAAAAATACGTTATGAAAATGATGCACTCGGAATTGAACACCAATTCTTACAAGATAACGAACGTGGCTGCTCCCACGAATCCCAAGGACGTGGCGACCAAACACTACGTAGATCTGGAACAGAGAAAGTCTGACGGACAAGAAATGAAATCGGATCTGAATGCGGGATTCCACAAGATATTGAATCTGTCGAAGATCGACAACACGGATGCGGACTCAACCGCGGTCAACAAGGGCTACATAGATTCTTCCGTGATACAATCACAAGAATACCTAGAATTGCAAGTGGACGATCTCTACCTGAACAAAGAATCTGGCGGAACCATGGAGGGTGGCATCAACATGAACGGTCACAATTTATTCAGTCTCGATCACGATCCCGAATTCGATTCCAGCATGGTAAGCAGGAAGTACGTGGACGACAACTCAGTCTGGAGAAAGGGCGACATCATGGAAGGTAAACTAGACATGGGTGGACAGCGCTCACGAATCTACCGGAACCCGTGCACATGACGGACGCCTGCACCCTGATTTCGGTGGTGGAGAAAGTCAAATATGCCAGACAGTTGATCACCGTGTGGGCCGAAGAGGCCGGCACCTTAGATGAGGGAAAAGCCGAGTGGTCTTTCGGAAATGGAAGTAGCGGATCGAAACACGGTCAGGTGGGATATCCCATGCCGTTGGGAGGTGAAATCCTTCGAATGAGTCTGGCTTCCTCGGATTTGAATAACAGAGCGGTCGTCAATCTCATGGTGAATGGTGTGGAGAGCGATAAGAGATACAGCATCAAAAAGACTGAGAATCAACACGCGAATGTTAGCACGTTCGGCACGCCTCTCAAAGTGAACGCCGGAGACAGGATTAATTTTGTCATGAAAACCAATAATCCCGAAGCCGCCACTTCCGTGGTGAGTCTACTGATCGAACTGGATCCTTTGAACAAACAGTGAACGCGTGGAAAATAATGAATTAAAAAAAAATAATGAGTAATGTGTGATTATTAAAAACAAAAAAAAAATAAGTAAAAGTAATGTGATCTAGAGAGATGTTCAATATCTCTAGATCTCATTACTTTTATTTTTTTTTTTTTTTTTTTTAATTTTCTATCCATTTATGATTACAATTTATACACTTTGCGAATACGGTTGTTGGTTCATCACCAGATCTAGTTTGTTGAGATTCGATTTTTATGTGATGTTTCTTACATTTGCGACATTTTAAAATTGTATTTTTTATAATTTCTTCGTTAGATCTTATGAGATCAAACTCTTCTTTTTCTTTTAAACGATATTCTTCAAAATCACAACTAGTCCATCCTTTTTTTGTGTTACGTTCTTCATATTCAATTTGAATCCATTTTTCCAAGTATTTCATTTTAACGTTGTAGTAATCTGAAGTGAACAGATGATTTGTTGTTTTCGTGTCAGAAACATTCATTTTGTTTTCGAGATTTTGGTTTTTAATTAATCTTACATCCACATTTTTAACGTTTATTAATTTTTTTTTCCACACACTCGTCTATCATCGAATGATCGACATCTTATTTCCATCCGATTCGAAATGTAATTCTCTGTCCGACAGGACCAGGGTGAAGGCTTCGGTTTTTCACGGCACGTTCCTATCGAATTGCATCTTGATCTGAATGTCTAAGACGCTACTCTTGAGTCGCTCACTCTGTTTACTGACGTCGAACACGAACATGGGATACATCGACTTGTATTCGCCGGGAGATATGTTGGGGTTGCTCATCAATTCGTCTAGACCATGATACTTCTTTCTAAAATCAGCGGTGTCGCCATACAGTCTGCAGAAATCGTTCTTGTTGAACGACACGTTGTAATCGATTGCCGGATATCTCGTGGCGTTCAGAAACACTTGCATGTTTCTCAAAATGCAGTGATCAAACAGCGACGCATTCTTTTCCTGAGACCCGTCCCTATCGGTCTGAAACGCAACCACAATGAAACACGGTCTCTCGGAAGCGGATTTCACCGTCAATCTCCAATCGAAGTGATTCGTGGAGGGAGGAATGCCAGCCGTGTCGCACTGTCTCATTCTAAATCCCACGGGTAATCTACTCTTGGATTCTATGATCTTGTAGAGATGTCCTTTCTCAGTGAGCGAAGGCTCCACATGTGGAACGAACCACGATATCTTGTGTAGAGTTATCTTACCCACATCGGTCGCGGTGAGTCTCACTATTGCGTCGTCGTTTCCTTTTCGAATCAACATCAGATTGTGTTTGAATCCGTACATGACCTTGTTGTAATCGTCCGCGAATCCGAAGATGTGTTTCAAAGGTATCCTGAACGAAAACGTTCCTTTAGGTCTGGACGTCTTGACGACGTAGTCGAATATCATGGCGGCGCCTGCGCTAGCAGGACCTATGGTGTCTTTCACCCACAACTGATTAAGTCCTCTGGATTTCGAAAAATCATCAGGATACATCAAGAGTCCGAACATCGTGGTGGCCTGACCGGGATGAAAAACAGATTCTATCTCTTGTCCGGATAGCATGTATTTTATGTTACTGAATAGATGCATGATGCCATTATTGGTTAGAGTGACTGTGTCGTCGTCGGCGTAGTTGCTCTCATCTTCCTTGGTGAGACGTCCCTGCACCACTATGTAACTCTCGCTAGGATGTACGAATAGATCTTGAGTTTTGACGTTGATTCTTATCTCTCCCGCATTGTTCAAACTTGTTCCGGTTACCGGTTCGTATTCGTGAACCTCATATTCTTGAATACTTTCATCTTTCACTATGCTTTGTGCTATATCTAGTATATTTGTCATTTTAAAGGATTTTTAGTTTTTTTTTTTTTTTGTTTATTAATTCACTTGCTTTTCTTTATCTAAAAAATAGTTTTTAATTAACTTGCGTCTTCTGTAATTGTTGTTCGTAAAACTTTCGGATGATCTCTTCTCCATCCAAAGCTTCAATTTCGTAAGTCACCGGATCGGTGTGAAATATTTTGAAGATCACGAAAATTTCCGAGGTCCATCGAGGAGTATAACCCTTTTCGAAGTGCTTCTTATAAGCGTAGATTCTCACTCGATCGCCGACCGCAAATTTCGATGTTCTAGACTTCTTCCTGATCTTAGATCTCTCTGGATATAGATTCGCGTAGACCCGTTTTTCGTTTCGAGTATCGCTAGCTTCCGCGGGAGTCATCTTGATCGATCTGTGTTGCGTGTTGTTGTAATCTTTGACCAGACCGTTCAGAGCGTATATGTATTTCTTGGTCGAATTCGCCGTGAAGTATCTGTGCATCTTCTCCTTCATCGTTCGATTCCAACTTTCCACCACGCTGGCTTTCTCTTCATTTTCGATCGAGTAGAGGTCTACCAATCGACGAACATCCTTGTTGTAGAATTCCTTTCCCTTGTCCACCCACAATTTACTCGGTTTTCGAGAAGACGAGTCGAACACGCTCTTCAGAGCCTTGGCGACGCAAGGTCCTGATTTATCCTTCAAAGCTCTGATCCAACCGTATTTGGAAAACACGTCGATGACCGTCAATAGATATTTGACGCCCTTGTTCCACCTCGAAAATGATCTCATGTCGACCAAGTCGGCAGACCAAATGTCGTCCAGACCCTTCATGAACACCCTTCTCTTTCAAAATGTACGCACTATGGGTTTGTGTAACTCCTCGGCCAATTCGCTCGTCAATAATCGTTTCTTCTTTTCAGATACGCTTTTTTTTTTTGAACGCCCCATGAGAATCGACGTTTCGCACCGATCAGATTGCCGACCAGCGAACGTTCCATCTTCTCTCTCCTGGTCAGATTCGATATGCCTCTCAATCTCCCCAACATGTTTTTGTCGCAGACGTCGTTGCGAGTCTTGGTGTTGGGATGTCCGGCGTAGCACAGATCGTGATCGTACGTGGCCGCGTCCACCCTATTCATGGGTTTGCTCCAAGATTTGGGAGTCAGATCGGCGTTGAGTTTCTTGTTCAATTTCGTTCCGGGTCCTGTGAAACTGTGACCGGGCAGATGCATTTCGAAAGGTATATTGTTGATCATTTTATTCACGATGCCTTTACCTTTCCTCATGTTCTTTTGTTTGACGAATCGAGTCTTGATAGAACCACACACGTCGCAAATTCCGTGAAGCATCCGTCTGTCGTTTTTAGTTCGCACTTCTCTAGAATTACTCGTCTCGGTAACTCTCTTACACTTTACGCAATACATTTTTTTTTAAGAGTTATTTAAATTAATTTCGTTTTTTTTTTTATTTTATATATAAATTTAATATTTTTTTTTTTTTTAAATTCTGTTCTTATTATATATATATATATTTTTTTTTCAATCGCTGCTCTTGAGTTCTATCATCTTACTGAATTCCTCCCTGGCCTCTTTCCTCCCCTTTTCCATGATAGAATCCTTCATCTCTTCCTTGATGATCTGACGAGTCTTGATTCTCACGGCTTCTTTCATGGCATCGTATTTCGTTTTCTCACTCAATATCGCGCAGTATTCTCCGTCCGATATCCTACCGTCTTTCAACGCCATAGAGATCATTTCGGATATCGTGTCTATCTTGGAGTCAGCCAAGGCGCGAATCTTGCCATGTTTCCTAGCCTTCAGATATAATTTCCTACTCAAAAAGTTTCCGATCGTGCTAAACAATCCGGCGGCGAGAGCCACTCCTTCCACGGTCAACACGATCGGAATGCCGACCGCGGTCGACAACAATCCGATGCCGGCCGCGTGTGAACCCATGGAAATCGTGATGAGTGTCGTGTCGATCGCGTTGACGAATTTCACGAAACGCGAATACTTCTTCTTGAGGGAACGACGAGAATCTCTCTCTCGAGTCAGATACAATTGGATTCTACTGATTTGATTGATGCGATACCTCTCTCCTCTTTCTTTTTCTTCTGGCAACGGCGCCGTCGGCAAGACGCCGTTCGGCTTCTCGTCCTCGTCGTCCACTAACGTCGGATACAATTTATTTCTGGTTCTCCTTTTGTGTTTTTTTTTCTTTCTTTCTAATATTAGATAGAAAAAATTTATGTGTGTATTTATTTTTTTTTTTATTTTCTACTCTCCCTTATTTTTATATCAACGAAAAAAAACTTAGACGTATGCTTCGTTCAGCAATAATTTCTTGATGCATCCCTTGTCTTCTAAAGTCAAACTTCTACGCGCCAATTTCAGTTCTTCCGAATCTGTGGGCCTGTCTCGATTCTTACAGTAGACTAATCTCTTCCAAAACGTGATCACATCGTTGAATTTAACGCGTTCGAACGCCAGTTCGAAATACATGACGACCATATCTTCCCTTTCCATCGCCAGACACGAATGATCCTCATGATCGAAGTCTAGATGATCCCGACATCCGACGCATCGTTCTAACAAGAAGGGACGTAGTTGTTCGTTCACGCAGATTGCGTATGCTCTCATCAGCATGTTTAAAAGAAACCTCGCTCTAATAGTCTGAGAATCGCTCATGATTTACGTATTTTTTTTTTATTATTATCTATTCGATTTGATATATTTAATTTTCTAAATAACTATTTATTTATATTTTTTTCTCCCCTATATATATATCAATCAGAAACGTGACTGGGTTCGCAAATTTCCAACACACCGACCCATAGGATTCAGTGTTAAAATCGCGTGCGGACGCGAATTGTTAGAAATCGGCAAAGATGATGGTGAGCTCGAACTCTCAAAACGTTTTTTTTGCTCGCAATCTGACGCTCACCGTGGGGTTTTAGCGTTAAAATCGCGTGCGGACACGGATCGTTAGAATTGTTAGACATCGGCAAAGATGACGATGAGTTCGAACTCTCACAACGTTTTTTTGCTCGCAATCTGACGCTCACCGTGGGGTTTTAGCGTTAAAATCGCGTGTGGACACGGATCGTCAGAATCGGCAAAATCGGCAAAGATGGTGAGCTCGAACTCTCAAAACCCTTTTTTTGCTCGCAATTTGACGCTCCCCATAGGGTTTCAGTGTTAAATCGTGTACGGACGCGGATCGTTAGAATCGACAAAGACGATGAGCTCGAACTCTCAAAACGGTTTTTTCCTCGCAATTTAACACTGGACCCTATGGGGAAAACTCGTCTGCAGATTTCAATCAAAACAGTACATGTACGCGTACGTAAAACTACGCGCATCTAGGATTCAATTCAGTGTTAAAAAAATTCGAGCTCACCCCAAAAACCGTTAAAATCTTGTACATGTACACGATTTTAACACTAAATCCTATAGAGATGTACATGTACATGTACACGTACATGTACAGGTGACCTCGTATTCTCAATTATCACCTACTTGCGGCGGCTGAACTGTAGTTTGGGAACTCAAGACCATGTTGCAGACAAAAATTTCACCGGGCCCTTCTGTGATTTCAGTCCGTCAAAACTCCTTCACCAATTCATGAAGTGGCTGATGATAGGACCAAGTAGAGAAATGCACAACCAATGTAAGGACGATTCAATTGATTGCGATTTATTGAATGTCATTAACATGAGTGGTTCAAAAACGAAATAACAAGCAGCATGCCTACAATACAACCGCCGTGGATTGGTCGCAATCCAGAAGTGGGCAGTGATGTCCACGCATGTGTTTACCAGGTAATAAAATTCATCATCAGCAAAATGGTATTTGATGAAGCACCGGGTTGTAAACGGTGCTTCATTAAATAGTTTTGTGATGACCATTCCTAGTGTGTGGAATTGAATATTACTGTGTCCGTGGAAATGTTGCCATTCATGGACAGTGACCAGTCCGCGCTGGCCGCATTGTACACAAATAATAACACTGGCGATGTTCCTCTATTTGTTCCACCAATAGCCAAACACGAGAGAGTACTTCTTTATAGACAATGTTGACTTCAAAAACGATACATTCGAAGGGAACCCACAATTCTATGTTACATGTCGAGTGATATGTCAACCAGACTCAAACATTGTTCCTGAAAGGACATATATTGTCTGAAAGCAAATACGATGTTTCAAACAATGCATATCTAAAGTACATATTGATAGTGTCCCACCAGACCTGACTCACAAACGTTTTTCGAATGCTGGTTGCAATTAATATGAGGACGTTGGTGGGTTTTTTTTTTCTTAATGATATAGGTTTGTCACTTGTTCAGACAGTCTCGCAGAAGAGAGATGGCGTTCCGACATGGAGTGCGTTGAATTCTTCAATCACCGAAAGCACGGCCAAACTGTTGTTTATCCCTTGCCTCATTTGAAGGGGACTCCAATTGACTGGTCTACTTTTGTACATTACACACAAGTGAATCAAAAATTGCTATATTTCGTATTTTCAAATCCTGTCATTTTCTTACTTTCATAATGAAAACGTCCATGAAATAAATTTGGGCCAGTCCAATGTCAATTTATTTGGGACAGGAGAAGTGAAATTGATGGTCAACATAGTTATGAATTAGGATAACACAATATGATAAAGGTCTTGATAAGTTTCACTTAGTGAATCAGTTTCCCACTTTTTTAAAATGTGATAAAATGGGGCGCTCCATTGTTGTTTATTCCTTTTCATGTTGCAACGGAGTCAGAGCATTACAAAAACAACAACAACAAAAAACAAAAAAAAAACAATGAATATATACGGTACGGTCACTGTGGACTGGTCAATATCCACGGATGGACAAGTTTTCCATGGACGCAATAATATTAGATTCCAAACACTAATTATTTGAATAATCATCAACAAATTAACTGGATGGTGTAATTTGTGTGCAAAGCACACTATAGTATATCACCGCATTTGCATTCTTGATTATTGGTTAATGCTTAGTTTAAACAATATTTATTCAACATTTTCAAGAGATACAAAATACAACATAGTTGATGGTGGATCCGTTAATGCTTGATACAGGCGGAAATGAAAAGTTATTATATGGCACATTAAATTGATTGATAAATAGAGGATATGAAATGAATGTTTTTCTCATATGATATTTATGAAACGAGTCTAAGAATTTTCCGTTTGGGCGAGCCTCTGGCGAGCGCAAACGGAAAATTCGAACGAGTTTCATAAATATTATATGAGAAAAACACTCAGTTCATATTCTATTTATCATATGACACACGCACGCACCAATTAGCCACTTAGTATGACCCTTTTAACCCATCATTAACTTGAGTTGCAGACGGCATTTGGAAAAAACATAACTAAACATTTTCATTTTTTGCTTCCAAAACAAGGTTATGACCCCTCATTGGAACGAGCTCGTCGAGCTCGTTCCAATGAGGGGCCACAACCTATGTTTTGGAAGCAAAAAGTGAAAATATAAAAAAATGAAAGGCATTTTTCTTGTAGGTAAAAGATTAATGCAATATTGCCCACCCTAAATAGGACAGATAACGTAAATTCTCCCTGCTGAAATTATGCAGATGTGACCCAGTTGTATTTTGTTTGGCCAATCAAATTGTCCAGTTTTGAAATTGACCAATGAAAGCTCCCAACTCTAATTATGCAAATTATGAAAATGTGGCCCAGTTGTATTTTGTTCATCCAATCAAATTGTCTAGTTTTGAAATTGACCAATGAAACTGGCGGAAGGCTTTATTTATCACTGATTAATATGAAAACAAAATATCAAATGTTTTAAAGTGAACAAAAACGGACGAGTCATATGATAAACAACAATACTAATTCTATGATATTCTGACAGTAAATGTGCTTCCACTCGAACCACTTAGGGCCAAATCAAAATTCTGAAACCTTTATGGACATCTACAAATTCTACCTGAACACCTTAGCATAGTTTGAAGGTTTCGAATTAAACACCCTAGGAGCCTTTTCATGGAAACCGATTTCCTATCAATAACAATAAAGCCTTTTCACGGGAAATCGATTCTGTAACGACATAAGTGGTACTGCGGGCGCCACATGGAGCCAAACAAAAAAATCTGAAATCTCTATGTACATCTAGACACCCTACCAGAACATATGAACAGACTTTCAACGTTTCGAATTAAAAGCCCTAGGGCCCTTCCACCAGAAACTGAGTTTCTAACAACAAAAGAGGTTACACTGGAACCACTTGGGACAAAGCAAAATTCCAAAGCCTTTATGAACACCTCAGCATTGTTTAAATGTTTTGAATTACATACTCTTGGTGATATGAAGTTCGAAAGTACGGACTGGCGGGACGGGTTGGAACGGAAACTGTTTCTCTAACGACAAAGTGGTGTAAAAAATTTGAAACCATTATACACATCTGGACACCCTACCGGAACATATGAACATTTCAGCATTACGAATTAAAACCGTTATAATTAGGAGTTGTCGCCCGAAACCGATTCTCTAACGACAAAAGTGGCGCTACGGACACTACATGGGGCGGAATTGAAAATCCAAAACCTTTTATGCACATCTGGACATCCTACTGGAACGTATGAACAGACTTTCAACGTTTAGAATTAAAAACCATACGAGCCTTTCGCTGGAAACCGCTTTTCTAACGACAAAAGTGGCGCTGCGGGCGCCACTCGGGGCTGAATAAAAAATCCGAAACCTTTATGCACATCTAGAGACCCTACTGGAACATAATTATGCACACACTTCCAATGTTTCGAATTAAAACCCCTAGAAGCCTTTCACGGGAAATCGATTCTGTAACGACATAAGTGGTACTGCGGGCGCCACATGGAGCCAAACAAAAAATCTGAAATCTTTATGCACATCTAGACACCCTACCAGAACATATGAACAGACTTTCAACGTTTCGAATTAAAACCCCTGGGGTCCTTCCACCAGAAACTGAGTTTCTAACAATAAAAGAGGTTACATTGGAACCACTTGGGGCCAAATCAAAATTCCGAAACCGTTATGCACATCTACAGATGCTACCTACCTGAACACCTCAGCATAGTTGAAATGTTTCGAATTACATACTCTTGGTGATATGTAGTTCGGACGTACGGACGGGAGGGGCGGGAGGGACGGGGCGGACGGAGATCACCACAATATCCCTGTTTTTTTTTAAAAAAATACGGGGATAATTAATGAAGCACCGCGTACAACTCTGCGCTTCATTAAATAAAATTTTTCTGCTGATGATTTTTATTACATGGTAAACGCATGCGCAGACATCACTGCCCACACGTGGATTACGACCAGTCCACGGCGACTGTACTGTATAACTTCTACAGCTTGTAACAATTTTTGCTGCAATCTGTGGAAATTATATCCCAATATTCCAATTACATGTTAATTAAACAGCTGTATTTGAGAGTGAATGAAGGGTTAATATGATAATTGCTTCTTCTCTGCCACCCGACCAAGGCAAAAAAAAACAGTCTCTATTCTAAACCATTCTCTTTTTGCGTGATGTACTTTTTATGTTATTATTGATATCGATATAATTTTTATTAATCATTCTATTTGTTGATTAAACTTGATTTATAATCGACCTTGCTATATTTAGCTATATGGTCCATATCGGTATCCCTTTCAGGGATAATGATGCAGCCAAAGAGCCTTTGAAAAATGTTTAGTCAATAATTTCAACAAACAGCCAAGCCAAAAGGCTGTTTGATCAGCTTATTGCCTGAGCATTTGCTTCAGGTGGTTGGAAAACTGATGTATTTCCAACTGCATGGTCTATCTTCTGCCTTTATCATGGAAACACCCCAAAAATGAAAATGAACCATCCAGATGTCAATAGGGTGGCCTAGAAGGTTGGGCCAAACAGGTAATAGTATCCTCAGATAAGCATCCTATAAAAGGTATCCTCGAAAGGCATCCTCAAATAATACAATACCAGGCCATAGGTTTCCTAAAATACTGAAATTAGGCTGAGAGTCGTTCGCGGAATCACTCGAACGAGCAATTACTCGTTAGCTTATTTGTTCGATGGACTTCGAGTCGTTCGAGCAGTATGTCGAGTCACACGATCGAGCAATTACTCGATAGCTCATTTGCTCGATGAGCTTCGAGTCGTTCGAGCAATTACTTGTCAGTAACAGCTCGATAGCTTATACGGGATATTTGGGATAGGTATGTCTTGTGGTGGCCTAGCAGGTTGGGCCAAATAGGTAATAGTTTCCTCAGATAAGTATCCAAAAAAAGGAATCCTCGATAGGTATCCTCAAATAATACAATACCGGGCCATAGGTATCCTCAAATACTGAAATGAGTCGACGAGTCGTTCGAGGGGTCACTCGAACGAGCAATACGATAGCTCATTTGCTCGATGGCCTTTTCAGTAACTGCTCGATAGCTTACTGGCTTTGGAAATAATGTAGGCTTTTGTTATACACACGGGCGACAACTCTGCATACAGATTACGGGAAATCAAGCAATCTGGTTGGTTAGTTATAATCTATATAAATGATCTAGATGGATAAAACAGCAAGAGTACACGGGATAGGGTCAGAACTAACATGAATAGACCAGAACAGCTAAATATAGTAATAATAAGCAGAACTGTTCCAGTTGCTAGGCTCTTCTATGCTACTGGAGTATGCCCCAGGACAAAGTAACATGGTCAGGTAGACGAAAACTATTACATAGATAGATAGAAGCAGAAAATTCTGAAAGAATTCGAAATAGTACAACTTGTCGCGTTGCTTGTGGTAATTCTATGAAACGGGAAATTACTCCCGTTCAATCGAACATACCCTCCGAACATACCCCAATCCTATAAGAAGCCTTTGGGTAACCTAACGACCACGTGCTACCATAGAAACCAAGATGGCGGCCTCCCGTATACAAAATGGACGACGGAAACACGTATCACCCTAACAACACGCGCTGCGCATGCGCAATAACAACACTTATCACTATAGATATGACGCCATAACATGGCCGCTCACGCGAGTTACCACGACAACACAACATGGCGCCACTGGGTCACGTGACATGACGTCACTCCCGGGGTCCGGCACCGGATTCCGGCCAATATTCTCTGAAACGTGCATGCACTACTAAGGTTCATAATTTCCTATAAATTTGACAGGACTTTTAAACACAACGGCAGTTGTTAATGACACAAAGGTGATCACGCGTATCTAGCATGGGTGATCTTGTCCTCCAAAGCCCACCGCCTCTCGTATAACATCCAAATTACAGTTGCATCGAAAAGTCATGTGCCTGTATTGCGCACAATTTGGAAGTAATACCACTTTTCTCCCTGTCATACTGCATCATGAGTGTAACTCAATTCCTGTACAATGGAGATCATTAACATCATTTCTAACCTCTAATGGGATGCATGTACATGTAATGACGTAAATATATATTAAAATTCGACTGCATATACAGAATGAAGAGAGTGGATTACTATTTAATCGCAGCGCCATATATTCTCCACACGAAAATATTTATAATTGTTCATAACAGTAGAAGAAACACTTGCAGCCTTTCATCATATGGACCACCGGGTGCTACTCGGTGGTTCACGTGATGGAAGTTTGCAAGTGCTTCTTGTGTTTTGACTTCAGAAACTGTAAATAGTTACTAAATGAAGAATCTCTCCCACAGTGATATAGAAGTAATCCACCCGCCACATACTGTAGTCTCGATATTTTGCTATCTGTTTCATCGGTTCAGTTAGTGATTTCACTACGCTAATAGTGCGTTACATTTTTGAATTACACAGGCAAACGCTCGTGTGTGTTTCAGATTACGTCATTCTTCTGCAGTAAGGAGTACATTAACCAACGAGCATTATCAGCGCTAATTGTGACAGTTCTTCTAGTTTCAGTTGTAGATGCACACATAGTTTACCGAGGAACTGTTTGGTAGGATAAATATCAGAAATATATTTTGCGCGGTAGTAGAAAGAGTTGGCAAACTCATGGATTCTATTACGGATACGGATAGTGGTCAATAACTGCTCTCATTGGAAGCGGAATAACTCTATTGTGCTGGAATTGTATCTGAATTAATATAAATCTACTATTTTCCATAATTATTTTTCAAAACTTTTTCCACGTGAAAGATTGTGGTTTTCGAGATTGTCGTTATTCGAGAATATCATTGAAACATAACTGGAACATAACTGAGATATTCCGCTTCCATAGGTACCTAAGTAACAGCAATTACCATTATTTATATCGGGTCACTGCGGTACATGCATTTCGTCCCACGCTATATCATGGTCGTTAGCCATTTACAGAGTACAAACGAAAAAAATCTTGAGTAGATGTTACACGTGCAGTGTACTATACCTGACGTTGGATGTGAGCAAAGGAGTCTCTGGAATTGACGCACCAACCATGGGCATCAGGATAGAGGTATAAGAAGGTATAAGATTATAGCCAGGAAGTCATGAATTCCGTATCTTTGTTAAGTCCTGTTTCAAGACTATCAGACGACGAAATGTGAGTTTGATCAATAACTCTCCTCCAGTGAATGTTTTGTAGATGACCTTCTAATACTTGAACCCTAACGGCCCTCACAGAATGGTTGATCGACACGAAATGATTAGCAACATGAAAAGTGTCATGATTGCTGATATTTTGCAGATGCGGCGTAATTCGCCTGCATAGCGCCTGTGAAGTTTCACCGATATAATGTTCACCTGGGCCCCGCACACATGTTATAAAACATACAATATCGCTTCTACGGCAGATAAATTGTCCTATAGGGGAGAGTGTGTTACCGTCTGCTGTAGTTCGGTGTTTGTCGAAAATCAGTTTGCAGGATCCACATCTGTTGATTTTACAGCGAAAAGCCTCACAAACTGTTTGTGATATATCAGAATGGCATACTTCAGAGACCAGCTTCAGTAGTAGGCTAGATGGTTGAAACCATTCCTTGAAAGACATTAGGGTATAAATATTGGAAGGCAAACAACAATACACTAACCGGTGGAGAGTAATGGAACAAAAGCATATTTCGTCTTTTGATATTTATATTTATTTATTTATTGGTGTTTAAGGTCACATATTTATGCACAATGGCTAATCGTGACCGTGACAGTTTTACGGGTGGAGGAAGCCGGAGTACCCGGAGAGAACCACCGAGCAACGACGAGCAGCTGTCAGCTCTCCAACATCGTAACTCTGAACTCTGCACCGCAGCACAGACAGGGTTAGATTGGTTGAAGACATGCGCACCATCGACGTGCAGTACGCCTCAGTACACAGCGTCATCGTGCCCCCATGTAGGCAATCGGGGTGAAGTATCGTGCCCAAGGACACAACGCGGTTGCCGCAGGTGGGATTCGAACCGAGGACCTCTCGGCTTGCAGCCTGCACCTCTACCAACTGAGCCACCGCGCCCCCTTTCGTCTTTTGATAACCTAAATTCATGATTTAACAGAGAGGCAGGATTCATGTCTTCCTGGCTATAATTTTATTCTTTCTTATATCTTTATATTGATCATCAGGTTTTGCGCATCAATTATAGAGACCTGTTTACTTAGACGTCAGACGTAAGTTACGTTCCCACACGTCTTCAAATGTGTTATATTTTTCCCAGTTGGACTCTACTTTCTATGTCCCTTGATAAAGACCATGATAAGTCGAAACCTCGTGTAAAAGAATAAATAGCACGTAAAGATATTACTCATCAAGGTCATATTATGTGGTATAATTATTAGGGCTGTCACGATTTTTTTAATTTAGGAATCGATTAATCGTCGCAAATAATCGACGATTAATCGTGCCTAAATGACCCCCCCCCCCCCTCTCATCTCCCTCTCTTTGAAGTCGATAAAAATGAAGTTCAAGTCAGTTGACCTACCTCAAGGAAACAACGAAGACGATCCTATTTAGGTGCACTCAAAGCTTTGATGTTCTGAACTTTTGAACCGTCAGTGTAATAATCAAGACCGGTCGGCAGTTGCGAAGTTCGCAACTGCCGACCGGTCTTGATTATTACACTGACGGTTCAAAAGTTCAGAACATCAAAGCTTTGATGAATGTACCTGGAAGACTATTGCTTCCAACAGCGTCTTGGGGGTTTAACATCGATGTTCTTAACTCTTTACCTTTAGAAACAATAGTTTTTTCATTAAATTTTCTTTTAATTATTAAACGTCCAGAACGGAATACAATTTACCGATTATTCGACAACGAAAAATACTAATCGATTTCGCCGTGACCGATCAACAGTCGATTAATAGATTAATCGTGACAGCCCTAATAATTATCAGCTTGAGATACCCATGAATATGTCTTCGGAACAAGCTTTCGGCTCGCGTGATATTTCGGATTGTATACCACATCCATTTAGTCAGAACTTTGTTTAGGAGAGTTTTTATTGCTGCATTTCGTTTCGGTCGTCGTTTGTGTGTCTGCAATATATGTCACTAATTATAGCTTTATGGTAATACAAACTAATTGTACCTTTTTCCCCTCACTTCTCGTTATATTCACATAAATGCCGGTGAAGAGCTTATACTGACTAATACCCAACAGGTGGTATACCGTGGTATTCAAACCTTCCCTCTTATATCTTGATTTTGCGGAACGTAAAAGCCTAAATCTGAAAAAGGAAAACATGCAGAGATAAGATATTGCGAAAATAGATATACTTTCGTCAAAATTGCCGTTACGCGGGGGAGTTAATACCCTTCAGAGTGGCTTTTATTTCCGTTGGAGTGCCGTACCAAAGAACACCGTGGCACCGGGACGTTAAAATTTGCATGTCATGCCGATAATTCATAAGTTCGGATTCTAACTGAATAATTCAATGCAATCTACTGTAATCACTATGGTGCCCCTGATCGCGATCCTGTTGTATAAAAAATACTGACTTTTATCTTCCTTGGGTGGTAACAAGAGAAGATAGCTAAATCCTTCCCGTTCTAACTTATCAATTTCAGTACGTTTTATTTTATCAAAGAACTCCCTCTAATAACTGAGGCTTTTTCAAGTGTTGCGTATTTACAAAAGTCTGGAACGTTATTATATCAGATTTCCCAATGGTGACAAGATTCACACTATCGCCAGTGTTAGTTCTCATACAACAACGATTCAGACTCTTGTGAATTTTCAACTTAATCTTGCCTCGATTATTTTATGTAAGGACAAATCAAAGTTCGAAACAAACACAACGAATTTATGTTGATTTTTTTATACATGCGGCAGGTGATATTCCGTATGAAGTGTTGTTAAAGATATTTTATTGGATAAATCTGGATCATTCTCAATAAGCGCCCAGTTCTTAATGAGCGTGCAATGTCAACCCGTTCTCGTGTTTTGCTACGACTAACAACTTGCGACCGAAGATCATAAAAAGCAGCTTTCCTGTTAGCGGGCTCAGAACAGATTCTCTTCATTCTGATAGTGAGACTGTATGGAATGTATTTGACAATGTACCATGGATGCCAACTAGATGGAGCTTTGCAATACAAGATTGTAACAATGCAGGTATTGTCAATAACGCTTATTGAGAATGATGCAGCCTCATCTAACACATTTTCAAGCACCCAGTCGAGGCTTTTAAGCACCAAAAACATTCGCGACATCTCTGTTCGTGCCAGCCTCAGTCCAGCCGGTTTAGAATTTGGTGTCCACCAAGCCCGTGGAAAGACCGTCTGTAAAATGTGCACCATGACAATCAACAGCACCAGCAGTGTGAAAACATTTTTTTTTTATTTGCCGTGGCACCTGCAAAAGTTAAAATGTGATTTATCTACTTCATAGTGATGTTTACCAAACCCAGCATGTTTGCGAAACCTCTACCCCGTTTCGCAAACGTGTGAGCAACCACCGGTCATTGAAAAACAATGGAGGGTGACTGTGCTATTTCACGGCACTGCATGTCGACTAGTCCACCATTTCAGGCCTTCAGCATTTCCTCCAAGTCCGACTGGACAAGATCTGATCGCGTTTCTCGGGATACCTTCTGCATAGAACAGCTATGCACTTAGCGACTTCTCGGCCTAAACAGAACTTCAAGCAGTTCTTAATTCCTTTAAAGTTTTGGATGGGTATGTTGCATCAGGTGTGTAATTGTAGGGGTTAGAAATATAAGAATCTCTTTCATAGATTGTCCAACAATATTTTTTACCTTGTCCTTTCTACCTTTGCAACGTTTTTCTTTTTTATTGCAGATTGTATACCACGGCTTCCATTTTGTCAGAACTTTGCTTACGAGTGTTGTTATCGCAACAGTTCGTTTCTTTCATCGTTTGTATAGATTTTTTTCATGTTGTTGTGTCTGTACCCCCCCCCCCCCCCCGAAGAAGGTATTCTGTAGACCGGTATCTAGGTCAAAATTATTTTTTCCTATGACCTTTGAGCTTAACATAGACGAATTTCCTTCGCTTTAGGCACTTGCATCTCTCAGATCAGCACACTTGAAACAGATTTGTTCTATCAGAATATATATAAATTTGAAAAGAAATACAACCGAAAAGTAAAAACATCGGAAAATCAGCACAAAGAGCGTCGAAAGCGCTATCAGAAATAAATGGACATAATTTCGTTGTATATGTTTTGAACTTTGATTTTGTATATATATACATTTGTCTGATATACCCAACAGTAATAGACAAAGTGGAAAACTCAAACGTTGAAAAGATGTCTAATGGGCTATATTCCTTATGTTCCGTTAAGTTCAAAAGCCATCCCTATCTCGACCAGATCAAGATCTCGTCGCAAAGCATTTCCACCAATGCGTCGAGCTTTTATAAATAAGTATTTTTCAAATATCATATCTAAACTAATAAAATTAAACGAAAATAACATGTACGATTCAATGGTCTTTCGACAGAAAAACACACACGTGAGAATGGGTTAATCGATATGACACGAGTGCCAGCGCGGAAGGATAGAACGAGAGGCCACAGACCTCGAGTTTTATCCTTCCGCGATGGCACAAGTGCCATATCGATTAACCCATTCACATGCGTGTGTCGCTCTGTGTTTATTACACGCCTTCGAGTCTACAAAAACAATTATTAGAAGGACATTCAGAAATTCATTTGACAACTATCAACAAAAGGAACACATTTTATCGCCTACTAGATTTGCGACGTGAACACGTATTACTATTTCGTCCCCTGAGTTCCAATGTGTTCTATGTGCCTACTGGCACATAGAACACATTGGAACTCAGGGGACGATTTTTAGCTCTCGGAAGGGATTCAAATTGTAATTGTCGTGCACGATTTATTGAAAATTCCAGTAAAATTTCGCTTCTGTTTAAAAATAGTCCGTCAACGATTCCAGTTCCACACATAAGTGCGCAACAGATTTCCATTTTCCGCATAGTTTAGTGTTGCTGTAGATGGGAATAACATAGAACAGGCGTGTAATGTAGGACTGTACAATGTTATTGGGAGAAAATTGGTCTGTTCCAAAATATATATGCTCCAAAGTGTGGGTTCGACTTCACATAATGAGGAAAACAAATATACCTTGAATAAAAATGTCTTTGAATTTATCTTGCCTCTGTGAGACCACTGCTGGAATTTGCTGACTCCATGTCACTGTGCGGTGTATTCCTACAATTCGAACTCCAGCTAGACGAATGTCGAAAATGGCTACTCGAATAAGGCGAATCCCAACAATACGAATTCAGTTAAAATGACTATATAACCATTGTATTTTGAGATTTTGTACAAAAGAGTGTATGAGAGGGCTATTTTGAAGTGGAATTTTCATGTGTTTTGGAAGTACATAAAATAATATACATGAAACTAGAAAACTGATATGTCAGCAAGGGCCCCGCTAGAGAATATACTATGAGAGAAAACAAACTGTGAATGAAAAGACCAAGAAAATGTAGCTCCAAGCGGACAAGTATTTGAATGGAAAGCTGAATATTTATTAATAGAAACTTTGTAAAGTTCACCTCATTATAAGTTCATTGTGATGTCAATGAAAATTTGCTTCTGGTCAAAACCGAGCTTCGATTGATCAATTTCAATAGTGTGTATAAATACTATGAGAATTGCTGAAATGAAACTTGAGTTATCGTACGACATAGGAATATGCTGACGGACAGACGGACCAACGGACGGACGAGCTTGTGACCTCAATAGTGTGTATATTAATTATGAGAATCGGTCAAAACAAATTTGAATAATGATATGATGTGAAAAATTGTAATTTCTTTACGATTAAAGTCCCATAACTCCAGAATGACAAACCTGAAAATAGTAAAAATTGAAAGGAGTGTTGCCTTTACTGATTGTAACATTGCTACAAAATCCAGAGATTCGGTGAAAGCATTATTAAGTTATCATACAGCATGCACAAACTGCAATTTTTTAAGATTCAAGTCACATAACCCCAGAAAGAGAAAAATAGAAAACCGTCCAAAAGGAAAGGGAGCTTTGTTTGATCTTACAATATTGTGTATAAATATTATGGGAATTGATCAAAGGAAACCTGAGTTATCGTACGACACAGGAATTTGCTGACAGACGGACGGACGGACGGACAGACAGACGGACGGAAGGGCGGACTTTTTGCGGAAAAAATTATCATTTTAAAACATTCGGACAACCGCTAAAAAGTCGTTTCTTCGGAAA
Source organism: Pictodentalium vernedei (assembly GCA_031216915.1). Classification (NCBI taxonomy): domain Eukaryota; kingdom Metazoa; phylum Mollusca; class Scaphopoda; order Dentaliida; family Dentaliidae; genus Pictodentalium; species Pictodentalium vernedei. The sequence continues at coordinate 82,050,513 of CM062296.1, read as the reverse complement.
TTGTTTTTGGGGAGAATGGACATGGTTAGATCCCCTAAGATAAACCTGAAGAGGGGGCAATGCTAACTCCAGCCGTTAATTGATCATAACCCTTAACATAAACCCCGAAAAATCGCTACAAATCGATTTTTTCCTCATAAGTCTCATATTTTAGACATTAACCTCATAATATTTGTACATAAGTTCATAATCTACAAGTAAGTTCATAATGTCTGTCCGGGCAAAAAAAAACAGCTCATAAGTTCCGTATCATTGCCCGGACAGACGGACGGACGGACGGACGGGCAGACGGACGGACGGACGGACGGACGGACGGACGGACGGACGGAAAGACGGACGGACGGACGGACGGACGGAGGGGACGGGCGGGCGTTCGGGCGGACGGACGGACGGACGGACGGACGGACGGACGGACGGACGGACGGACGGACGGACGGACGCTCGTTCTTAAAACGGGAGTTGTGGGCTTAATTTCGGACGGACGGACGGGGTCGGCGGGGCCCTAATTAAATTATCTAATTTAACTTACAGCAAGAACCTATTTCCCCCAATAGAAGTAAAAACGTCTAGACAAAATGCAAGTCTGTATTGAGAGTACCAACCGCACGTGCGATCTTTCGATTAGAAGGAGACTGTTGTTTACCTGCACCTATCGAAAACTGAATACACGTGTCGAGGCCACAGTTTCGATAAAAGCTATTGAATGATAAATAAATCCCCAACTCAACGAAAATGAACTGGATGACTTTGACATGATGATATTTTTATATAGCATGCGTTAAACCTAAAAAATAAAATAACGAAGCCGACTGTTGAACACTGATAAAAATGTCGGCGATTATACGTGTAGTACAAGTGAAACAATTAATGGGGATTACGTCGTGCACAGCTCAAGAACGTATTACCACGACGTTACGATTTTTATTCTTAAAAAAAATTGGTTCATAGACGCTGAATGATTGTCAAAATAAATGCGAACAACTCAAGAAAGGGGGTACAGTTAAAACTAGAGGTCCTGTCCTGAAATGCGCACAACTAGCACGTCGATTTGCACGTTAATCTACGCGTTATGACGATGGTAAGGCTATCAAATTCTGCACATACGGCCTGTGCACAAGCAGAGTTTCAGCCAATGGACCTCCGGGTAACCCGGAGGTCCACTGGCAGGAACATTGCTTGTGTTTGCTATGGGTAACAAGGAGAACCTGCCATGCTTTGGGTGTCATTCGATATGGCAGTTACGCGCAATTCCTACGCGCAATTAAGCCTGGATAAGCGCACAGTTCGTGACAGGACTTCTAGTTTTAACTGTATATTGTAAGATAAACTGGTTATTACCGCCAAGTGGGTTTCCGAGATCGTGTATTGAAGTCTTGACCTCGCCTCTGGATCAAATATTGACTCGTTCTAACGGACTCGTCGATATATTCCCAAGGACGAGGTCTTGACTACAATATACATTGACTCGGAAACCTACAGGGTGGTAATAACCAATAGTTATTATAAATGCAATAATAATAACTATTGGTTATTACCACCCTGTAATAATAAAATAGGGAAATAAGAGAGTTGTCGGATAAGTAAATATCTGCCCCTTTATAGGAATATTTTCATTTGCGTGTTATTTACACTTTTTTCTTAAAACGGAGCAGCAATTTTACAGTTCATAGACGAATTGAAAAATAAATATTTCAGTTTTATGTAATGTAATAATTGTGAACCACATGTTCCGGTGACATCCCTTTTATTACACGCCTGTTGTATGCAATCTCCATCTACAGCAACACTAAACCATGTGGGAAATGAAAATCTGTTCCGCACACATGTGCGGAACAGAAATCGTTGACGGATTATTTTTAAATAGAAGCGATATTTCACTGGAATTTTCTACAAATCGTGCAACGCAATTGCAATCTGAAACGCTAGCGATAGCAGAAAATCCTCCCCTGAGTTCCAATGTGTTCTATATGCCAGTAATCACATAGAACACATTGCAATCCAGGAGACGGAATAGCAATACGGGTTCCTCTCGCAAATTCGTTTGGTTATGAAATGTGTTTTTGTTGACAGTTGTCAAACGAATTGCTGAGTGTCCTTCTAATAATTGTTTTTTTTATAGACGCGATAACGTATAATAAACACAGAACGACACACGTGTGTGAATGGGTTAATCGATATAGCACTCGTGCCATATTGATTTACCCAAGCAAACGCGTGTGTAGTTCTGTGTATTTGTCACACTTTCATAATTTAAGTGGGGGAATGGGGGACGATGGGTAGATGTTAATTAATTCCCTTTCAGCTTGATCAAATGTTATCACTTATAGTTCACTTTACTTTAGTTAGTCAGATCACTTGAGCAAATTTCGAAATAAACAAACTGAACATAATTATGTAAAAATATGTTTACATTGAAAATAGCTAAACAATAATAAAATTATGTCCACAAAATTAATACAAAAGTTCAACAAAAAAAAACAGAACAAAATTTAAACAGAATTTATATTAAAAATAGCATATTACGATTAAATGGAGCCAATATATTTCTCCTCTTTCCGTGGAAGAATAATATCCGCTCCAAAAAGAATCTGAAGAAACCCCACCGTAACGGCGGTTTAGAAGAAGACCTGTGCGGCATGTCTGTTCCTGTCACATTATTTTTATTTAGTTATAAGATAGCTGCGCGATAATCAGGTGACAGTTAAAAGAACAGACCTAAAGTTAAATGAAGTACGCACTTTAACAACCATTGATAACAAACAATTTATCTGAACCATAGAGTATAACACCCGTTGTATATACTTGAAGTATATACAACGGGTGTTGTATATAATTATAATTTATGCGAACGACCTTTGACCTCGTTCGATTCCATTTTCATTCATTCATAAACTTCGTAATGCAAGTTTGAATTCTACGTTGAAGGAGCAAGTGAAATTTAATCGAAATATATATGACATATTTTCTATAAGTATAAACGTGTAAATTTTCAGTTTAGTTTGCTGTAATAAAGAAATAATTACAACCTACTTCGTTCAAAACCTTACTAGACTGTCAGTAATGTGTAATGCGCTATTTATAGCTACGTCTACGTCCACGATCAAAGTACTGCTCCAATTACACGTTCGTCTGCTACGTGAAAAAAAACGTTTCGTACGAATTGTAAACAAAAACAAAAGTGGACCATAAATAACGGAAATTGGAAACTTCTCGATTGAATACACTTTATCATCGTCGCCAGGAAGAGCTAAAAAAGACATGAATAATAGATCAACTGCAACCAGTGGTTTTGCCTGTACAGCAACAACCAAAAGATCGCGTTTGCTTTGTCTCATTTTCTACGGAGGCCCGTGGGAATGAGCATAAAAGTGAATATAAGCCTCAACTATTGAAACTGCTGTTTGTTATCAGATAAAAACAATATACATATAGTGTTTTTTTATATCTGGTTTATACAACTCGTTGAAATATAGTTAATATTTTCTCGGCAGAGCCTCGAAAATATTAACTATATTTCAACTCGTTGTATAAACCAGATATAAAAAAAAACACTATATGTATATTGTCTATGTATACAATATGATAACTAAACTTATGCTATCTAATTGAACCAAGCTGCATACAGTACGTGGAGAGTGGATTGTGACTAAACCACCCGCGGAGTGGAGTTATCACCCAAGCTATAACTTTCAAATTTTGTACATATCGACAAAAAACACAAGCAATGTTTCAGCCAATGGACCCCCGGGTTTAACCCGGAGGTCCATTGGCTGAAACTTTGCTGGTGCTGGTTATGCTTTGCAACAAATTTGCAACTATTGCTAGGGTGGAATCTCCACTCTGCGGGTGATTTAGTGATAATACACTCTCCACGTACTGTAAATGACAAAAATGAAAACACCACGGTCAAAGATGAGCGGTTTCCAAATTATGAAACCATCTGTTACATGTTGGCTTTAGCAAAGTGGGAGAACTGGGAAAGGCAATTATTTGGTGCTAAATTCAGAAAACTAAGACAAACGGGAGTAAACCCATGTTCCATTTATTAATTTATTAATTTATTTATTTATTTATTTATTTATTTATTTATTTATTTATTTATTTATAAGGTTTTAACGATTCTTTTGGCAACCATGGTCACCCGGTGTCAGATATTTTTACGAATGGAGGGAGCCGGAGTACCTGGAGAGAACTCCAACACAAGCAATGTTAGAATTGGTGAAATACAAGTGCACCATCGGCGTGCAGTACGTCTTCGTACACAGCGCCACCGTGCTCACACGTGGGCGATCGGGATTGAGTACCTTGTCCGAGGACACAACACAGTTTCCCCTGGCGGGATCGAAGCGTTGACCTTTTGGTTTGAAGTTCAATGCCGTAACCACTGAGCCACCGCGCCCCTTATTCCACTTATTCACCGTCTGGGCAAGAGAGGAAAAAAATATTGTCATTTTTTTGTGTTAAGGATTATAGCACCATAAACAATGGAAACTGCTTACAGTCAGACAAATAGGTTTCAATTGGCAAAGTCGTCGAACATTTTTATGACACGCTATTACCTGAATTATATAGGTATTTTATCAACCACCAAACTTGAAAATAGAAATAAATGAATAAAATAAAATTAAAATAAATAAAAAAAACTCACAGGTATTTACAGATTCTGAGTGGATGTCAAAATAATCTTATGAGTGGGTGCAAGAAGCAAACATTTTCACGAGCGGGTTTGATACCAGTGAAAATTTAAGTTCCTTGTTCACGAGAATATTCCCATAGAATTGTAAAAATTCCCAAATATTTGGAAAGGTTATACCTAAGGATGAAGAAGTGATAATGTAGTGCCACTGTTCTCAATACAAAATGATTGCTGGAATGCTCACTGGTTTTCAAGTACATGGACACGACGATTCACAATAAAGGTTGGCTGTGAAAAATAAATATGTTGATGATATGCACATTTTCGAGAAAAGTAAATTGTATATTAAGAACGTATTTTATTTCTTACTGACAAAAGCAAGTGCACGAGAATGGAAAGTTGATATAGTATTATTAGTTGTCGTGCGACATGCATGAAAATACTATGACGTTTGATTATGTGAAAGCTATTACGCTGTGACTACAGTCACAGCCTAACAGCTTTCACATCATCAAGTGTCATTGATCGGTAGGAGTTACCGCATTGATTGACTTGCCACCATCTTAGGGGCAGTTTGGGTGGCGACATTTTTTGTTGAAAGCTATTACGCCGTGATTACAGCAAGGAACTGCCAAAACCGCCCCTCCCCTCCCCAAGATAGCGTCAAGACAATCAACGCGGTAACTCATCCAAATCCATGTCGTTCTGTGACGTAAAATCTGTTATGCGGTGACTTTCGACACAGCGTGACAGCATTCCATCATCAAATGTATGGCGAGCAGTTACCCTGCATGAAAACCAATCACATTCTATCAACTTTCCAATCTCGGCAGTTTTTTGTGACAATAAATAGAATGGCTGTTCAGTAAATGTGTGGGGTAGTCCAACCAATATCTCCAACGTGCTGCCCCGAGGGTGCACATTGAAGATATTGATTCGTCTACCCAAAATACTGAATATGGACTCTTCCAGTTGCTACCATTGAAGTGGTATGGCAGATACCACTAGTGTTCAAAGGGTTAATTTGCATTACCTGGACAAATGTGCACATGCTCAACATATTAAGCAGACATCGAGGAATATTCTTTCAAAAGCGATCTGAGGTTGTAGGGCGTCGAGAACCTGGTTGAGCATTGTTTATTTATCGCAACACTCCCCTCCCCCCCCCCCCCCCCATCCCAAGATGGCAGCGGCTGAGATACTTTTCGATTTGTGAACAATGAGCGTTCTAGAAATCTAGTTGTATTGAGACTAGTGGACTACAGTGACAACTACCACGTCATCAAATGTCCTGGCTTGGGAAAAGTTACCGCATTACTTGACTTGACGCTATATTTGACGTTCTTCCCTTACGTTCCAGCAACCCGATAATTTAGCGATCAGTGCGTATTAATAAAATGTCGTTAGAATTTTGTTTTGGTATTTAACTCTTTTCACACCGAGTATCCGAGTGACACAGCAATACTTATATGTTATTACTACCTTACGGATTTCCGAGATGTTGTATTGAAGAAGATGGGGTGCGGTGGCGTCGCGGTAACCGCTTCTCGTCAGATCACCGAAGTTAAACAACGTCGAGCGCGGTTAGTAGTTGGATGGGTGACCATTTCAGCGACTGGTTCGCGCCCCCGCGTTCTGTCCTTAGGCAATGCACTTAACCCCGATTACCTACGTGGGGCACTATGACGCTGTGTACTAAGGCGTACTGCACGTCGAAGGTGCGCATGTCTTCAACCAATCTAACCCTGCTTGTGCCTCGGTGCAGAGTTCAGAGTTACGATGTTGGAGAGCTGACAGCTGCTCGTCGTTGCTCGGTGGTTCTCTCCAGGGTCTCCGACTTCCTCCACCCGTAAAACTGTCACCTACATGATATGACCCTGGCTGTTAATGTGTCGTTAAACCCTAATAAAAAAAAAAAACGAAGAAGAGATCTCGTCTCTAGGTCTATCGGGTCTGTTAGGATATATAATCCAGAGACGAGGTCGAGACTCAATAGGAAACCCACATGGTCGTAATAAGCAATTTACATTACAATCTTCCTGCCTTTTCTTGACTTGTTCGCATATATCTTGACAATATCTTGACAATCGTTTGGCGTCTATGAATTGCTTTTTTTAAGAATGAAGGTCACTGTATTGCGTTCTTGCGTTATGCATGCCGTAATCCCCATTCACTGTTCTACTTGTATTATAACCGATGAAGTTTATAGCAGTGTTTCAGCTGGTCTTTTGTTTTTGTTTGTTTTATTTTTTATTTGTTTTATACAGTAGAATCCTCTTAATTGAATATCCACTTTGCCAGTGAAAATTATTCCATTAACAGGAGTATACAATTAACAGGGATTTGGTCAGTTTCCTGTATTCTGGAGGTAAACTGAGCATTTATTCTATTATATCTTGCTTGACAGAGCTCATAGATATAATAGAATAAATGCCTTTATTGGATGTAGTGAGGCCAAAAAGTTTGATAAATAAGGGGAATTTGGTGCGTGTCGCGGTAATTTTTTCGACATATTACAAAAATGTATATACAATTAACAGGAGTTTACTCTACAACCCATATGCAATTAACAGACCAAATTTGTACTGAAGGTATGGTAAATGGTTTTGTGTTTGAAAATTATATTCAATTAACAGGGATATACAATTAAGAGATATCCAATTAAGAGGGATCCACTGTATTTCCGATTTAACGTCAACCTACATATAAAGATCATCAGGACATTACTCATTAATTCATTTCGTTGAGATGGTATTTATTTGTCATTTAATTACTGTTACCAGAAATGGAGGCATCGACATGTTTATGATGAATGCGGTTAAAAAAAAACGTTCTCTTTCTGAATCAAATGATCGCACATGCGGCTGACACCCGTAATACAGATTTGTGTTTTATCTGGACGTTTTTATTTGTATTGGGGGAAATTGGTTCTTGCTGTAAGATGAAAAAAATTACTTGCAATAATTTGGCTCGAATATTTTTTTATTTCTTTTGTCTTTTTAATGAGGTACATTGATGAATTGATTCGATAGCCTTGTGGATGTTTATTACTTTCCAACGTGTGATTTACTGGGATTTCCGGGTTTGATTATAAGCGATAACTTCGCAAGTGAATTATGCAATCAACAATTGGGTCATGTATCCGTGCACGCAGACGAAGACGCTTTGCCGTGGGTGTAATGGGGACTTCATTGTTTTTTTTAACCCTTTACCTAACATGAAAAGCAGACGACACTTGCAGAAAACATATTGAATAACTATTAATTCATTTTTTGTCTCAAAAACATAGGTTATGACCCCCTCATTGGAACGAGCACGACGAGCTCTTCCCAATGAGGGGTCATAACCTATGTTTTTTTTAGAAAAAATATGAAAAAATAATGAAAATTAATTGACGATTTTGAAATAATTCATTCGAGGCGAGGGACTATATTGTAAAACACTCGTGCGCATTCGCACATTCGTGTTTGTACAACGTCCCGGGAGCGCGGTGGCTCAGTAGGTAGAGGTGCAGGCTGCAAGCCGAGAGGTCCTCGGTTCGAATCCCACCTGCGGCAACCGCGTTGTGTCCTTGGGCAAGACACTTCATCTCCATTGCCCGCGTGGGGGCACGATGACGCCGTGTACTATGGCGTAGGTAGAGGTGCAGGCTGCAAGCCGAGAGGTCCTCGGTTCGAATCCCACCTGCGGCAACCGCGTTGTGTCCTTGGGCAAGACACTTCATCTCCATTGCCCGCGTGGGGGCACGATGACGCCGTGTACTATGGCGTACTGCACGTCGATGGTGCGCATGTCTCCAACCAATCTAACGCGAGTTACGATGTTGGGGAGCTGGCAGCTGCTCGTCGTTGCTCGGTGGTTCTCTCCGGGTACTCCGGCTTCCTCCACCCGTAAAACTGTCACGGTCATGATTAGCCATTGTGCATAAATATGTGACCTTAAACATCAATAAATAAATAAATAAATAAATAAATAAATGTACAACGTCCCCCACCTCTCATGCATTATTTCGCGTAACCAGTCCAGTCAAGCGGTTAATCTCTATATATTATCAGTGGGTGTGGCTAGATGGTCTTTATTCGGGGGATTGAGAGCAGACATTGAATCAAATGTACTGGGTCACATGTTCACCTATTTAGGCTTTTATTTAGGTTTTGAAAGCCTAAATTGGTGAACACGTGACCCAGTGCATTTGACAGCCAAAGTTAGGTGTAGTGTTAAGTAGGGAAGATAAGACGAGTGGTTCACTATATTTGGCTTTGATTTGTCACACTTTAGAAAACATTAAAAATTTTATGCCCGAATGTGTGAGAATCTCTCAAAACCATGAGGCATGAAAAAAGTGTCAAGGTCTTCCAGTGCATGACCGTACGGTAGCAGTGAAAATTCAAATTTAAATTCAAATTTAATGTGCGACCATATAATTTCTTCCTGTTTATTTATTCATGAGATGATGTACTTTGTGGATGTATAAATGAATCCTTCCGAAAATGAATAATATTCATCGTTCTCAAATAAATAAATACGCGTAATTTACCAACATAATTAATGCACATGATTGCACTAATACTCACTTATACTCACTAATATAGTTCAGATGATCTATTCCATTTCATGAAGTATAGTTTCCAAAATATTCACGTCGTGGGCCATTTCTAATGTACAGCTACGGAATCTATCTTACTATGAACACAGCAACAACAAATTACTAGTCGTGGCATAGGAACAAAACAGAGTATATATGTTTGGAATTAAATTTGTGATTGTACCTTTAACTTTTACGAGAAATGTTTATGAGGGAAAACGGACAGCAAACAATGCCACCCATGCTGCAGCATTACCAGCAATCCTAGATAACATTTGCGCTCAAATTGATTGACGGTGAGGATAGAGTTATATACCGGTATACAGTATTTGTGTCATCAACATACACACACTGTTTCAGATTTATTTGCATTTCCAAATGTGATAGAAGAGAGTATAGCAATTGCATACTTTTCACACATCATTTCACACCGACAATAACGATGCAATACCAGTTCTTTCAATTCCTGGGCAGAGCCCGTGTGCTATCCATAACTGTTTTGGTGTTCCTACAGTTAAAATTAGAAGTCCTGTCATGAAATGCGCACAAATAGGACGTCGATCTGCGCGTTAATCTACGAGTTATGACAATTGTAAGGCTATCAAATTCTGTACATATGACCTGTGCACAAGCAATGTTTCAGCCAATGGACCTCCGGGTATCCCGGAGGTCCATTGGCAGAAACATTGCCTGTGTTTGCTATGAGTAACCAGGAGAACCTACCGTGCTTTGGATGTCATTCGATATGGCAAATGCGCGCAATTCATACGCGCAATTAAGCCTAGATAAGCGCACAATTCGTGACAGGACTTCCAGTTTTAACTGTACACATCGACATTTATTTTACATAGTTCTTGGATTGCACAGTTGATCTCGCATATATCAGACCCCGGCCATTGATTTTTGAGCATTTTATTATGCTTACTATAATGTTTCACAATTTTTTTCAGTCTTGTGTACGGACTCAGGGGAGGTTTGGCGAATGCCAACTTCATGCGTTTTGAGCGGTGTAAGATGGGCAGCCGCTCCTGGGTTAATTTCCCGAGGTCGGGGAGGCGCCGCGAGGAAGCTACCACAAACGGGACTCTTTCGTCGGTTGATTTGTTTGATCGTTTTTCAAGTACCTGTTTCCCCTCGATTTGGTCGACCTTTTTTAGCTGTTCGCTTACAAAATTGTCATCGTAACCTCTGGCGTATAGGTGTTGTTTTATGTCATTTTTGTGGCATTCATATTCAGCATTATCAGTACAAAGTATTTTTACTATTGAAGCTATCGCATGTGGTATCGCTCTTTTAGTGTTGATTTGGCGATCCGAATTGGCGTGCAGGTATTGATGCGTGTCCGTGGGTTTTGTATATAACATGGTTTTAAGAAATCCGTCTCCAATTTTGACTACCGTGTCTTAGAATTCTATCCTATTTTCAGACCATATTAAATCTACTTCTGTTCTTTGGTGCATCGTATTTGCCAAAGAATGATAGGGTTTCAGAGACTCCAACCCAGGCGTCCATATTCCCCAGATATCATTGACGTGATCAACCAGGTTGTTTCGGAAGTATAAATATGTATATATACCTCGTGTGTGCCCGCGATATAATAGGCGCACGTTCAATAGCCAGGGTATTCATGCACAGCAATAAACACGTTGAAAGTAACGTTAGTAGTAGGAGATGTATGGATCGTGCCCTATTGGGTGGAGGGAATGAACCTTAGAGCAATTGCTCGCTCGATCGATTGACTCGCCATACTGCTCGATGGGCTTCGAGTCGTTCGAGCAATTGCTCATGGAGCAATTACCCTCTTGGCTCTTGGGATTATTTGAGAAAAAAGCCCTACTTACGGAATCCCTTTTAGGTCCTAGAATCCCTTTTTTCTGAAATGAGTCCAAGAGTCGTTCGAGGAGTCACCCGAACGAGCAAGTACTCTAAAGCTCATTTGCTCGATGGGATTCGAGTCGTTCGAGCAGTATGTCGAGTCACTCGATCGAGCAATTGCTCTAAGGCTCATTTGCTCGATGAGCTTCGAGTCGATCGAGCAGTTGCTCGTGGAGCAATTACTCTCTTGGCTTATTGACTTTGGGAATGTTTTTTGTACACAGGGGAGATAACTCTGCATACAGATTATGGGAAATCAAGCAATCTGATTGGTTAGTTATAATCTATATAAATGATCTAGATACAGGAAACAACAAGAGTACTCGGAATAGGGTCAGAACTAACAAGAATAGACCAGAGATTGCTAAATATAGTAATAATAAGCAAAGCTGTTCCACCTGATAGGCTCTTCTACGCTACTGGAGTATACTTCAGAACAAAGGAACATGGTCAGATAGACGAAAACTATTGTATATATCGATAGAAGCAGAGAATTCTGAAAGAATTCGAAATAGTAAAACTTGTCGGGTTTATTTGGGTAATTCTACGAATCGGGAAATTACTCTTCTGCAAAGGAACATACCCTCCGAACATACCCCTGCCTTGTTAGAAGGTTTTTGGTTACATAGCAACCACGTGCTACCATAGGAACCAAGATGGCGGCCTAAAGTATACAAAATGGACGACGGAAACACGTATCACCCTAACAACACGCGCTGCTCATGCGCACGGACATCACGTATCACTACATAGATGACGTCACAAGATGGCCGCTCACGCGGGTTATCATGACAACCAAACATGGCGCAACAGGTCACGTGACTATGACGTCACTTCCCCCTCCACCATTCCCTCCACCCAATAGGGTACGATCCATACATCTACTACTAACGTTGATTCCATATTCAATAATTTCAGTTAAATTGTTGTTTACTCAGAAAAATATTCTCCGAAAGCGACACGTCATTTTATAACACTAATACGTTCACCATTTTGAAAAAGTTGTACGAAACAGACGTGGGGAGGAATTTCGAATTCCAACTGAGGATAAATGCAAGGATGTTTAAAAATTCAAAATTTTGTGATAAATGAAAAATGAAGAAGTGATCAGCAAGAACTTGCTAAAGTGCACATACTGAGAAATGGAATTGAGAGGATTTGGGGAGCGATATGGCATCTCAATATTTCAACACATATGTAGCCTGAACAATGCAAAGGCAGTTTTGAAGAATCAGGTTCATCATATACATAATATATTATTGAAAGCTCCTGTAGCTGGTCACATAAAATGTAGCTTAGCTTAATTTTGCACCCACATGTATGCCCTGTAACAAGTTCACCGTTCAACTCAAATATGAGCTGTTTCTGACAAAAATAACGACTCACTCATTTTTAGAATACTTTGAGTGGCCCTTAAATGCATTAAAAAAGTTCTATAGTTCTTATATTTATCGCGATAAGCTCATTTTGCTCACCTAATTTGGTCTAATGGGTACTTAATTGACTCAGAATATTTTATTTATGAACAAACACCTTTTTCATTAATGGCCCTTTAAATATATTTTCCTGATGACCACACGGATCAGGTTTATGCTTGGTACTAGCCCCGCGTTTTAACCCTGAGTATAATAGGTCCACCTCTGGTAGCCAGGTTGTTAATGCACAGCAACGATAGACTGGCTGTTCATATAGACGTCTCAATCTACTGATGTAGCAAATTCTAAGAACTTTGTCCAGTCGGCATATTGAGATGTCTGTTTGGATGAGCTTGTTAATTCCTCGCCAGTGATTAGTGGACTATTTAGGTCATCCAGTTGATCTGCTTGAATAACTATGTCTTCATCTTGAGAACTAATGTCGTGATATAGCCATAATTGTTGAAAGTGACGTAAAACTCCAATCAAACAAACACACAATATGATGGGTGCTATGTATCATAGTCAAGTTGCCCAGTTATTCCAGATTTTAAAATTGAATCCTGTTTGATAGTTTTATTGTTTTCAAACTAAAACATCTGTTTACAACGAATCGAAAACAGGCCATACAATTACTCATTAAAATTACTTTATGGTCATATTGTGATTAGAACCCTACCATGTCCACGTTTCTGCACTGGTTGCACCTGAGGATATTGTGAACTCAAATAAGTTTTTTCAATTGCATGTTTACCATCAATAGAGAATGTCACGTGTGCATAAAAATTCTCTGACATAATTCCAATAGCCACGTCGGAAAACCTTACTTTTACTCCAGTTTAGTATGCGTAGTTTTAGTCTAGTATCCACATTTCGTCGAGTTAGAACCATGAGGTTCTATCTTCCACTGGAAGATAGAACCTTGTGGTTCTCACACGACGAGTGGTGAATGATAATTTGCAGGACAATAGAATTTGACATGCTTTACATGTACAGTTAAAACTAGAAGTCCTGTCACGAGTAATGCGCTTATCTAGGCTTAATTGCGCGTTGGAATTGCGCGCAATTGCCATATCGAATGGCATCCAAAGCACGGCAGGTGTTCTTGGTTACTCATAGCAAACACATGCAATGTTTTTGCCAGTGGACCTCCGGGTTACCCGGAGGTCCATTGGCTGAAACATTGCTTGTGCACAGGCCATATGTACAGAATTTGATAGCTTTACTTGGGCCATAACGCGCACATTAACGCGCATATCAACGTGTTATTTGTGCACATTTCATGACAGGACTTCTAGTTTTAACTGTACTCCGATTTGTCAGATCTATAGGCATATCTGTCGATAAGAAAATATTATCATGTACACGCACATGTCATTGACTCTATTTGTATACGTTTAACCGCCAAGATATTATATTAGTGACCAGACTTGCGTGGTGCCCGTGATGGAATAATTACATGTAGAATAGGGTCACCGCTCAACTGAGGGGTAAGCGTCCCCTTACGTTTCTTCGATATCCATGTTGGTGTCGCAAGCATTGTAGAGATGACCTGGCTCCCCGCCCATATCTGAGTATGTGAGGGTTTTGTACGAGAGTCTGCTCCATTGGGATCGTCGGTTCCATATGTGACAAGCTTGTCAGTTTCTAGGTACTACTAAATGTTGTTCTCTTGTTGTTTCCCCATTGATTACCCTGTATGTCTTCCCGGGGTAGAGTAGACCCCTAACTCGACCGTGGGAGTCCCCTAACTTTGCTCTAAGAGCCGGGTTGGTAAAGCTTAATGTTATGACATATGGGGGGGGGGGGGGGGGGTACCCCATAGGGATCTGATCCATGCTATAGCAGAATCTGCTATTTTTGTCGTATTCTGCTAATTTTGAATACTCTCATCTCATGTGGGCGAGATTATCAGTTCCTTGCTGGAAGCTCCATATTGTAATGTAGTAGTTTATGGGGCCATCTTGTGGACCTGCGTTCAGTTATGAACGATCGATATCATAACAAAACCAGGTGAAAATAGGCCAACACTGAAAATATGATTTGCGGCAAACTGCTGAAATCTGTTGAGTATTGTTGCTCTTGGGGTTTTTGGTATCCTAGTGGACTCAAGTTTATTTAACTTATTTTCATACTGTTTTAACAGATTGGGACATGACAAATAAATTATGTGGAATTGTATTAAACTGGCGACCAGAGTACAGGCGTCCTCTGTGGATACACGCCAGGTGTTCTGTTGACAATATCAGGCATTCCTTTGCAAGCCGATATTGTCAACAAGCAGTAACATTTTTGGATTTGTTGATAGATGAAACAATAACATTCGACAGTATTACTGGGATGTGGGTGTTCAAACTGTCTAACAAATCATAACATGTACCTGGTGAAACTCCCCATTGAACTGTGCATGCTGCGTTGCATTTTAGCACCAGTCACCAGGACATTCCGCCGGTTAACTGAGAGCCGAAAATCCATGGACTGCATGCAGACTGACCAACAGTCTGCATGGCAGTATAAGAGTCTACACAATGGCGACCTACACGTCAGGGGACTTCCACGTAATTTCCATGAGGTCAGGAAGAAAATGCTGACGGTCGTCACGTACCCCAAGTATTGCATCAGAAATTGGGTGTATATAACCACCAATTTCTGACTGTTCAGACAAGTTGTCTCTGGGCTCCTGATGAATACAGACCGAACTCTACAAGAAGAAACCCTGGATGCCGCCACTACGATTGAAGGTATGAACTTTGTTTATTACCATGTACATTTTATGCCAGAGACAACGACAGTTTAGTCGCGAATTATTATAGAATAATTGATTGCTAAGTTTAATTAAAATATTAGATAATTTGAAACTGGTCTTCGTTCTGATGTACACGACAAGTTCTTGAAGTTACTGAACCCAGAATGTGGAGCCTGTGACTGATATCGTCTGGTAAAGGAAACACAAAACGCCACGGACTGGTGGGACCTCACAGAACTGCCAGTAAACACAACGCTTAAAGTCAAAATATATGATCACTGATCGATAGACCTTTTACGTAATTCTGCAACAGTATTCACATACCCTTTAACCCGTCTTTGTTCCGTGATCGGGCTATCATAGACCTACCTTTGATAGCCAGGCGTTTGCTGCACATGCAGCTCTCCGCATGGTGTATGCGATATAATAGTCCCATCCCTGGTAGCCAGGGTATTAATTAATGCACTGCAGCAATTGCATGGCTGTTCATTAGACTTCTCAACATACTAACGTATACTAAGGTAAGCGATTCTAAAAATGCCGCAAAACCCAGTGCCGCGTGAATCGCAAATTTGAGGTTGAATCAAATTCCGGTTCGAATCAGGCAGAGGATTTTCGAACCTAATTGAAACTCGAATAGAATCTCACGGCTAGTTATGTTATAAATATCGCATCTTCCCTCAACCGTAATATAATATTGCCCATCTCCACTCCAGTATTGCATTCAACGGCGACGTCTGTTTGGTAAGTTGTAACAATGGCACTTTCTCCCAGCCGTAATATAATATTGTCCATTTCCACTCCAGTATTGTTATCAAAAGCGGCATCAATTTGGACAATCAAATAAAAAGCAGAATATTCAAGAACGGACTCAAGATAGTTTTGGAAGCGGAACCTCCTTGAACTCTTCTCCAGTCATCAGGTCTCCTGGACAGGAGACCTGATGACAGGGGGCGAGTTCACGAGGAGACATTTGCTAGCTTTTAAGAACATCTGACGATTCAACAGAAATAAGCACGACTCAGACAGAATCAAAGCATACGGAGAAATTCGAATCGAATCTAATTTCCAACCTTCGCAAGGCCCTATCACAATCCACAACCTTAGGGAATAAAATATCCAACTGTCTATGGTTTGGGATTTAAAATTTTTAACTATTAAAAACTTTGGCGCGATTGGAGGGTGTGACCTCTGAACCCACATGTCTCCACATCCCTATATTACCGACCCTCCTCACGAATTAATGTCTACAGTGCTGATTTTCTTTTCTTCACAAAAACTTATGGATATCGCATTGAAAGGGTCAGTCACAGACGCTTCATTAACCAATGTTGGGACATGGAATACTGGACTTTTACAGATAGAATTACCTTTCTTCAGAAGGCCTATTTGCTGCATCAGGTTGGTGATCTATCGTCGTGTATCTTGCATCATCGACGGAAGGGCGTTCAAATCCCAGTCCAACAGCCTGTACCCTAAAAACGACAATATACTGTAAAATGTAGACATATGTACGTTCTTCCATGGTAGATAATTTTTTCCGACTTTGCCAAACACCCACCCCCACTTGCCAACTACCATAAACAAACATGTAGCACTGCCACTGGAAATCAATTGCGTAAAAATATATGCATTTGTTTTCATCTTGGTCTAAAGGTGGATGGGGTGGCACAATTGCGCCTCCATCCTCCACTGGGACCGATATGTTATCTTTTCCAGTTGCGCCAGCATTGAAGATTCGCCACCAACGTGGCCACCAGTATTTCAAGCGGAGTCATAAAAAGAGTCACCAGGTGACCCAAGCTCTCAAGCCACTTGTCTAATATGGCGTCGAGTCAATCAATGCTGTTATGGTCTGCTACCAGTTTAGCAATTAAATATCCCATCGCCCATTATGGCGTACGAACAGGATCATAAATCAGTGAATTAAGCATGATGCTAAAATAAAGAGTATGATATTCAATTAATATTGTATGATACCCAAATAATATAGTATTATACTGAATTAATTCAGTATCACACTCAAATAATTGAGTATCATACTTAATTATTTATGCAGCATTTATGAAACCATACCAAAAAATATAGCATCATACCAAATTATTAGAGTATCATACTAAAAAAAAACAATTATGACCCTCCCGTACGTGAACCTGATTTCAGTATCATGCTATTTTATTTATGCTGCATTCATGAAATCGTGCACAATAATATAGTATGATTCTAAATTAATTGAGTATCATACAAAAATAATTAAGTATCATACACAAATAATATAGTATGATTCTAAATTAATTGAGTATCATACAAAAATAATTAAGTATCATACACAAATAATATAGTATGATTCTAAATTAATTGAGTATCATACTAAAATAATTAAGTATCATACACAAATAATATAGTATGATTCTAAATTAATTGAGTATCATACTAAAATAATTAAGTATCATACACAAATAATATAGTATGATGCTAAATTAATTGAGTATCATACTGAATTAATTCAGTATCATACACAAATAATATAGTATGATGCTAAATTAATTGAGTATCATACAGAATTAATTCATTATCATACACAAATAATATAGTATGATGCTAAATTAATTGAGTATCATACAGAATTAATTCAGTATCATACACAAATAATATAGTATGATGCTAAATCAATTGAGTATCATATCGAAAACCTGTCAATCAACACATTCTAACCAATCAGTGCCGCCATGTAAAGTTGATCAGAGGACCAAATTCTCTTTTACACACACCATGTCTATGCATGGGTAAACCATATTCATCCTTCCTAGCACAGCCCATGCAAATGTTCCCATTGTCAAGTTGGACCAGCAGGTCGTAGAAGCCTATTCGACTTGGAAGAGCCTTTTATTGATTAACAGTATGCCTATATTGGTCCAAATTCGTGCAGAATGCCTTGTGTCATTCTCCAGGAATTTGTAGCAATATTACAATATTAGATATATTTTTTCATAGCTAAAGTGTGAACGGTATTTGTAAATGATTATTTACTTGTTACTTATTATTTCAACTAGATAATCATGGATGAAATTCGAGGATGCACCTGCCCCTCCCCACCCCCGCCCCCACGGGTCATCGGGGCTCATCGACACAAAATATTCAGAATAAGCAAGTAGATGTGTCTCCTGTTGCACCAGAAACGAAATATTTAATGTGCTAATCCGTTCCCAGTGGTTAGTACTGGTTACACGAATATTTAGTCCTTGGAACGTCAGTAACGCTCATTGTTGTCGCCTAATTTCGTTTTAAAACACCCCCAAGTTGAAATCCATGTTATCCAACGCACGGAAGAGAAAACTGGCCAACGATTCCACTCAGTATGTGAAAGAACATAACCGTGTATCGAACTATGGCATTTAAAACAAAAAAATCCAACAATTAAGTTCAATTTACGAAAAGATTTGTGGTGATTCGATTATCATAAATTGGTTCGAAAATGGTAAAATGGGTAGGTCCAACGATTTCCTTATCCATAAAATATAACATGCAGAATAATTTCCATTTTTATCACATGATTTAGGATACTTTTCTGAATTGAAACAGCATAGAAAAGTTATTGGTGGAGAACATTTTCAAAACGAAATCGGATATGGTCTGAAAGTGGTTCGATATCGGTAAAATGTATGTACGTAATAACACGTACAAAAGTATCATAGGGTTAAATTAAACAAAAGCTGTCGTACGTAATAACACGTACAAACGTATCAAAGGGTTAAATTAAACAAAAAAGATTTTGTACGTAATAACACGTACACAAGTATCAAAGGGTCAACCCTTTGATACTTGTGTACGTGTTATTACGTACAAAATCAAACAGCACGTTGATACTTTGTGGTCATTTGCTTTGTTATTATTTTTCGATTTTTTAAAGTTTTAACCTCAAATTCCTATTTTCTCCCGAATAGTGCTCAGTGATAAGCGTTGAACCAAATGTTATCGGCAACTTATCGCAGCTTAAAATACTAATATAATCCTGCTGTCAAGACTTCTTAACTGGTTGAGAGCCAGAAATCACTATCAGGGCTTTCAGAAAATGAGGATACCAGAGCAAAAGCCAACACTCTCCTTCCTTATATTTCATATTCAGTCAAACACAAATAATATTTTCTTTATATAAATTTCTTTTATTACAAATTATTGGAGAGTGCCTGTGGGCACTCTCCAATACTTTGTAATAAACAAGTTTTGAAAAACAAATTCATACCACCAAAAATAATCTAGCCCTCAATCAGATAATCACTAATGTGAAAAATATCTTGTTATTGGTACTTTCCGACGTTTGACGTCGCATTTTGAAAAACGTTGAAGAAACTGAATTCACAGTGACTTTTGAACGTCAGGATAATTAAAGTCTCAAAGGGTTAATTAACTAATTAATCACGAACAAAGATTCACCACAGCTATAGATTTATGATTGCGCCACGTAGTTCCACCAACTGCGTTAACATCCTGGTATTTCAAGGCAAATGAAATGTGAAGACATTTAGCCTACCCAGAGTTAAACTGTGCCATACGCGCCCTAGAAAATTGCAATAAAATTAACCAGAATACAAATGATAACTGAATGGCTATTAGTTTATTGGGGAAGACAGATTTTAGTATGAATCTGTCAAGTACAAATGTATGAGATTTTCCCATAGTATAATTGTAGAGAAAGCAGTAAAGTATGGACATTTTGCCCTGCAAGCTCTAATAAAACTGATCGTGTTATTGTAAACAAAAGCTAACAAATCTGCATGTTGATAAATTCTATATTGTTTGTAGATTGTTAAAGACAATGGCTACATTATCACCGTATCCAGTAATATTGCTTTCAAAAATAAAAGTTTACAGTACACTCCAGTAAAGGGAGATCTGGGACGGCTTGTGCGAACAATCTTAACTTACTTTGTGCTAGGCAGTTTTAACAATCATTCCGGAATCAGTGACTCTATGGAAGGCATGGATGGTTGATTGTTGGCGTCATCCATTCACTTCTCTTAAGTATAGGGTGTAGGCATGGATGGTTGATTGCTGGCGCCACCGGCCCACTTCTATTAGGTAAAGGGTGTTTCAGACGCCAAGATGGCGGATGCTTGCCTCGACAAGAATGGACAGAATTTGATGGGAACAGGCTAATACACTGCACGTAGCCATTCCCTCCATAATCACTGGTCTGAGTGGATGTATTCGCCTGATCGAACAACCTGACGGAACCTGGTGATGGTGAAGTACTCATGGTTAGCTTTATTTTCCGGTCGCTCCGTTTCTATACTACAATTTTTAACACGGCTAACGCTCTTATAAAACTTTGTCGAATAATCAGTTAAATCACGCTATTGGTGATACTATTTATGTGAAACTCAGAGTTGATTCAAGAATGGATGCCTTGCTATACTGGTGTAGACGTTATTGACTGTGTGCAAATGCTGTAATTCCTCCAAGAGCTCATTTTTGGCAAAACACTGATGTAAATGTTGTAATACCCCCAAGATGTAATTTTTGGCAAGATTTGGTGAAGAATAAAAATATAGAAACTATAGCAACATTTTTGATGTGTTGATTAACTTCCATACCGTCCAGTGGAAAACGCCACCTTCAAAAGGAACTTGGAAGCCACCCGTACTGTAGAACAAATGACACTTGGCGTGTAACGACTTCGAGTGTCCCAGCGACATGACGATCATCGCCACTGCGTTACAGAAATAGTTGTTATTGGAATATCTATAACGGGAACGCGGAAGAATAGTTGTTTAATTATATTTGCGAGTGAATGCAAGTCACATTAAATCGACAGTTCCTCAAAAACTGTTCGTAGACAGACGACGGGGGAGTACGGCCGGCGAACATGAATCGACGACCCCAGTTGGAATTCTTTCAAGTTATTTACAAGAGCATTTAACCCTTTGCCCAAAGTAACGGCCAAAACTGACCAGCGCAATTCACAAAAATCGCCTGCAATTTTCATTATGTTTTTCATTTTTGTCTCAAAAGACATAACTTATGGGCCGTCATTGGAACGAGCTCGTTGACCTCGTTCCAATGAATGGTCATACGATATGTTTTTGACGCAAAAAAAGAAAAAATGGGTTATTTAAGAACTTTATTTGAAGTGTCGTCTGTCTTTCATTCTGGACAAAGGGTTAAAACGTTATCTTAGAGTCAGATGTGACAAACAGACATTGCATGGGTTTACACTTACCTCGAAACTCAAACTTTTTATCAGACTCAACCTTGGTCATACAAAAAATTATCTTATACAATGATTATTGTGTACATTCAAGGTTACAAATAAAGAGACTGAGAAAAGTGCTAGATACCCAAATGCGTTTAATCCATTATACGTGTGAGAACGCCATGTAAGAACGCATCTGGTTGGTCGTTCTGCATCTCATTGAATGGCATGAAATAAATGGTTCGACAAAAAACAGTGTGACGGAAGAAAGTAAACAGACTGACGAATGTGCTATTGTTCTTTAGAAATCTATGCTCAAGTTTAATCTTGGTATAAATGGAGAACGCAACAAAGTTATGAGAAAGGTATGAAAAAGGATCTGTCGACACCAAATTCAGGTTTGTTCTACGACCACGAAAGAGTAAGCACATGGCAATTCATCACTGCGAGTGCTGTAGAGAAAAAGCAACATTTTCTTGAAAGTTTAACATAACGAGGCACAAAGAAGTTTGCTCAAAGCTTCAAATGGAGAACTGGAACAACACTGAAAGCCTGAACAGAAATAGAAAACTTGTGCGATTCTTATCTCATGCTAACCGACATTAAGCCAAGACTATGATCAATACAGCTAACGATGATTTGATATAATATGAGCTTGTGCCAAGAACTTTTTGGATTATGAAGTGCCAATGACGAAATCCGAGAGAGCTCAGCTGATCCCACACTGTTATGGGAAATATCGTCTAAAGTGCCTCTGACAAATACTAAACAAATTTTGATGACCTTATGAACAAGTATAACGAGGGTTGATTCTACGAATGGTGTATTTAGCATATTTTCGGTCACTGTATTGTGTCGGGTAACATTGAATACAAACATCAATCGTTGCATACTATATTAGATTTACTACAAAAAACATCAAAATGGCAGTTTGCGCAAGGGGGGGGGGACTAAAAATTTGCAAGACGTGACGTCCTATTTTTTATTCGGCTCCTTTTTACACCCACCCACCCACTACATGCAAATTTTCTACTACTGTTCTCAGACACCCACCCCCCACTCTCCCATTAAAATCCAAAATAAGCTTATAAACTTAGTAGGCACAGTTGTCTTTAGGGGGTTTTCATAATGTTCTTAACCCTTTACCCAACGTAACGGCCAAAACCGGCCAGCGCTATTCTCAAAAATCGCCAATTAATTTTTATTATTTTTTCAATTTTTGTCTCAAAAACATAGGTTATGACTCGTCGAGCTCGTTCCAATGAGGGATCATAACCTATGTTTTTGAGACAAAAAATGAAAAAAATTAGTTATTCAATCATCTTTTGGCAAGTGTCGTCTGCTTTTCATGTTAGGTAAAGGGTTAAACTGGTTCCACCAATTTAAACCTCTGTGGGCTGCTGTGTGCCCCAATCTACAAATGACAAGCTGTTCATTATCAGGCTTGGCCAGAGCAGGTGTACATATACGGGAACAAATTTTCATTTGAATTGTTCCCAAAATATTGTCTGCACATTTTCTACATTTCGAACAAGACATCCACCCCCTACTAACGTGTGACGTTTTCCCAGTTTAAGCCCAATATTCTCACATATAAAGCCTCCTGATGTTGTATTTATGTCAAGAGTGTGATGTACAACATCATCTTTAAGGTTTGAAACACAAATGATGGTATATATTAGCTGATATATTGATATATTTTAAAAAAATTCAAAAAATTGCACAAGTTGGAAATGCACATTTTTGGCGCACTCAAGAGACCCACCCACCCCCACGTCACATCTTGCAAATTTTGGGTGGCCTCCCCCTGATTTGCGCAGTATATACCAGAAATGCAGTAGAAAGCAATAAATGATGGGGTTATTTTATCTTTATATAATTGATGCACCTTCGCAATACAAGCCAAAATGTATTGAGCAAAGATACTGAAACAAATAATTTATACTTTGATAATCATCTCTATTAAAGTTATATTACGAAGCACTTGAACTCAACTGTGTTTTTTATAAACTCTGCTGTAACGGGTATATAAATGTAAAACTATTCTTAAAAGTTTTTTTTGAGACCAAAAAATGAAAAAATAATAAAATTTGATTGGCTAGTTTTGTAGGTAACATTGGCCGGATTTGGCCGTTATGTTGTGTAAAAGGATAACCCTTTACGTAACGAATATGCCCCATCAACCAGCGCAATTTACAAATTGTGTAGCTGAAAAAAAATGTTTTTTCCAAAAATGTCAACAAAACCATATTATGTGTTCCACCCCATTGGAAAGAGCTCGACGAGCTTACTTTCCTGCAAATCTCTTCCAATGACGAAAATTGTCAGCCATGTTTGGCACCCATTCATAAAGTGTAGGTGCCATTTATTTTTCTTCTCTCTTCCGCTTGTTCCATTTTGTATTGGCCTTTTGTACATATAATCTGTACAACGGCGGCGCTTGCATTGAGATATATATTGAGTTATACACGTGCTACACAGCCTTGTTAACCTCTAAAAAAACATCAGGGAACTTAAGGGTGATTTTCAGGAAAATTTAATGAATTTCAAGGAAAAGTACGCGATCGATTAATACACAAAGAGAACTTGACATTTTCTGCTGCTGATACACCACTGGCGCCTGGTTGCACTCAGCAGTTCATGGGCTAAACATGTACCGATGTCCTTTTTGCCGTGTTAAAAAATATTTGGTTTAAATATTCTAACCTTCCTTTTTTGTTCAAGCGCCTGCCCACTTCCCTGCTCTGCCCTTCACTACCACTTTTCCCCACCTCGTCTTGTAGATTTGGGAAAAAACAACCCCATATCCATTTAGTTTATCACCTCTTGAAAAATAACGCACTGGAAAAATTATAGGTCGCCATGTCACTTTTGCCTTTAAATTGGGTGATTTCTACAGTTAAAACTGAAAGTCCTGTCATGAAATGCGCACAAATAGCACGTTGATCTGCGCGTTAATGTACGCGTTATGGCCATAGTAAAGCTATCAAATTCTGTACATATGGCCTGTGCACAAGCAATGTTTCAGCCAATGGACCTCCGGATAACCCGGAGGTCCATTGGCAGAAACATTGCACGTGTTAGCTATGAGT
The DNA here is from genome assembly GCA_031216915.1 of Pictodentalium vernedei. Classification (NCBI taxonomy): domain Eukaryota; kingdom Metazoa; phylum Mollusca; class Scaphopoda; order Dentaliida; family Dentaliidae; genus Pictodentalium; species Pictodentalium vernedei. The sequence goes on along the minus strand of CM062296.1, from coordinate 82,025,971 downwards.
AACCAGGAGAACCTGCCGTGCTTTGGATGTCATTCGATATGGCAATTGCGCGCAATTCTAACGCGCAATTAAGCCTAGGTAAGCGCACTATTCGTGACAGGACTTCTAGTTTTAACTGTATGTTACCGTCCAGTTTTGCACTGAATAAAATAGATTGCGTACATTTCACCCATTTCCACACCCATTTTGTATGTACTCTCACACTTTCCAGAAGACAGGTATCATCAATATTTTTAAATTGTTTTCAAAATATGCACTTTAACATTTGATTCACACTTACAAGCCAGTTATTTTCCATCAACTGGATAAATCAGGGAACTCTTATTCTCCATTAAGTGTTAGGGTACAATCCCACCTGCGGCAACCGCGTTGTGTCCTTGGGTAAGACACTTCATCTCCATTGCCCGCCTGGGGGCACGATGACGCCGTGTACTAAGGCGTACTGCACGTCGATGGTATGCATGTCTTCAACCAATCTAACCCTGCCTGTGTTGCAGTGCGGAGTTACGATGTTGTGGAGCTGGCAGCTGCTCGTCGTTGCTAGGTGGTTCTCTCCGGGTACTCCGGCTTCCTCCACCCGTAAAACTGTCATGGTCGTGATTAACCATTGTGCATAAATATGTGACGTTAAACACCAATAAATACATCAATAAATAAATATGTTAGGGTACAAACTGTTAGAGATGCTTTTCGCACGAAAACAGTGTATTGTAACCTGCTCAGTCGTGATGGATTGCTTATCGAGCAGATAATGGAATAAAAACGAGAGGATATTTGAACAAAATAAATGAATAAAGATATACTGTTTACTTCCTTTTCACACATTTTATTCATTGGGAATCATTATTTAAGTAAAGAAACAAATATGTATATATAAGTGAAATATTTATATACATATAAGTGAAATATTTATAAATAAAATACTCGTTTATTAAATATAATTCATATTTTCGTTTTGCTCGTTATGACTTGAGTTTGGAAAGCCAATGATTTGTCACTGAACGTCTCGAAACGTAAACATATTCGACTGTACTATTTTCAGGGATTTGTGTCCAAAACTGATTCCCTTTAGGGAAGCGGGGAATTATGCTGAATTTACGTGAATTTACCGGGTGCTCCGGGTGAGTTAGCATGTCTGGTGTCATACCGCTTTTGAAAAAACGAGTTTAATTTGCACAATTCGACTGAAATAAAAAAAAGTCGACTGAAATATGAGTAAGTTCATTGAGCATGAAATTGTGAAGACTGAAGACATGGCAGTTGTTTCTTGTCTTGTTTGTGTTATATAATTTTTGCTGTCCAAAATATAAGTTTCAATGTACTTCCGGTACAACATAAAAGACGGGTGAACGCGATTTCAGGCTTGTAGCCGTAAGTGGCCCAAAAAAGAGAAGGACGATGTGACTAAATAAGATAATAGTGTTGCAAATTATAACGCAAATGGTTGCTTCGTGAATCTGTATGGTAGACAAATCAATATTTTCAGCGTGCAGCCTCAAGGCTGCACGTTGAAAATATTAATTTGTCTAGCCCCCAAATAACGAATATGGGCTTACCCAGTTGATGCCACTGAACTGGCATGGAATATACCACCAGGGTATAAAGGGTTAACTATTCGACTTAGTTTGCCCCAGCTTGATATATGTTGTTTCTTACGTTGATTTGGATTTGACATCTACTCAATGGTACTCTGTATAAAAGCGTAACTATCACCACCAGATCATACATGCGCCATTTAATTTATTTAAACGGAAAATAATAATTACGATACAACAGTATTATATATAGTATTATATTTTGAAACTTTATTCGAAGTATCCGTAACGTGACAAAATGAACAACACCTGGAAAATTTTGGAACTGGTCCATCGACGATACCATCGGCGATACTCTTTCATACTCACATGTCTGTTTTAATGAGATGGCAATTAATGGGGAACGGGACTTGGGTCTCATGTCAACCAGGAAGGCAAAGTACCTGGGAAACTGCATCTACGTGCATCCTCGCTTTACTAAAAGCTTTAATTCACCTGATGAAAAGATCGTCATCTTCTGCTCCCCATCCAAAATAACAATTAGAAAAACCATTGATGGCCTGATAGTGCTCTCTTTTGAGAAGGTTTACGCCACCAAAAGCAGAATCATATGGTTGCCTGAAATACAAAACACAAGGTAAGTATCTTCATTAGTTTCACAATGGATGTGCATTTTCGTTGTGGATAAAGGATGGATGTTTCAGTTGTCGGGAGCTATCCTCCGCGTGTTAACACGTCATAAAGGGAGAATCTTAGTTTGACAGCAGTCATAGGCAGTAGCGGGAGAGTGGTGGGTCCTGCAAGCAAGCACTTCAAATATGGGACACATGTGTCTGTTATTAGCGTGAATGGGTGGCGTATGAAACGCAAAGCAATGCTTTGACAATTAAAACTTACCAGGGCTCTAAGGGCCCCCAAATATTTGAACTCGCTATTCACAAAACTCCCCATTCCAATTTTATTATGTTTTCAACTTGCACTTTCAATACACAACCTACAGTTAACACTAGAAATCCTGTCACGCACTGTGCGCTTATGTTGACATAATTTCGCATTGGAATAGCGCATAATTTCCCTATCGAATGACATCCAAAGCTCGATAGATTCACTTGGTTATCAACAGAATCCACCACAAGCAGTGTTTCAGCCAGTGAAGGCGGGTTATACATGGGTGTCCATTGGCTGAAGCATTGCTTGTGCATATGGCATATGTACAAAATGTGATAGCCTTAGTATCGTCATAGCACGCAGAGTGATGTGCCATTTGTGGGAAATTCATAGCATGACTTCTAGTTTTAACTCTATGGGCGGATCTGTGGGAGGCGAGAAGCACTCGACCCAAACCCCCATTTTTTGTAAATCAGTTTGTTTCACAAGCACCATGACCAGGGGGCCCAATATTATCAGCGATTTCACATAAACAGACACTCTCGAAGATCCATGTGTCAGCGCGAAACATACCATACCCTTGCATGTATAGGGCTATAGCTCTGACGCTGGCCTCCGTAATTGGGTTCCTTATTTACAAATCTGAGTAAACAATGATGGTTTGTTTCTGTATATTTCTTGAGTTATGAACCCCCCAAAAAGGCCAAACTGTGTAAATGGACGTAGCCAATTTACTTTATATTTGGCCCTTGTTTTTTGGGGTTTATTACTCAATAAATAGACAGAAACAAACGATCATTCATTATAATTAATCAGGAGGGGCAATAAATTTAAACACTCTCTACTTTGCGAAGATAAAATAAAGACCAGGTCCCATCATGCTTCCTAGTGATAACGGAATAAAAAAGGCATAGTTTTCTAAAATTATGTTGGAAATAACGATACATTTCACTGAAACATGTGTAGCATATCCCCAAGCCACGGTAGAATAGTTCCAGCTCTGTTGGTTTAACCTGCGTACTATGGGAAAGGCTTAGCCTAAGCTGCTGATGTGGCGTAAAATACCAATAAATAAATAATAAATAAATAATATGTGAGAGGTTGCAGGGTGGATCCCAGCGTTGTGTACTTTTTTTTTATTTAGGGATCGACTCCCAATGTGGTCGATTAGTGGTTAATTTCAATTCTCCAGGTTCTGTGGTTTTGACTTCGCCAGACAGGGTTAAAGGATACTTACGGAATAATAAATAAATACGCTTCAACACCGTTATATAGACGCCAATAGATATTTATTTAATTAAGTGTGAGAAATGAATGATATGCCATTAACCAGATTTATTTTGAGATACTGCCTAACAGCTCTCATTTAGAGCTGCAGCTCTTATCCTAAGTTAAAACACATAAGTTAACTTGAACAATTTAATTCCATGAAATTCCTTAGTCCTAATTTTTACCAGCACTTACCAAGAGCTCAAAGCTCTCTACAATGAGGCAAAGCTCTTAACATTTAACCAAGGAGAGTACTGAATATATTTAAATAAATATAATAATCCAAAATCTGCTAGCTCCGCCGAACTATGTGATTTTAGACCATTTATAAAATAACTAAAACCCACCTAATAATATCTCTAAGAGTTTCAAAGTTGTTAGCTCCGCCAAGCTATGAAGGTCAGTCCCGCCGGACGATGGTCAATCCCGCCGGACTATAGTCAGTCCCGCTGGACTATGTTCAGTCCCGCCGGACTGTGTGATTTTATAGTGACAGTTGGCTGCTTAAATACAAATCAGAGACAGCAAAGCACCAATGAGAGAGAGTCTCTCATTGATGGTTTTGCTGCCAAGACTAGTATTGCATCAGCCAACTGCTTTAACACTTTGCATTTTAATAAATGAATGTGGGAACCAAAGATAATTAATATAGTAAAATTGACTAGCATACACTGCAACACATAGTCAGTTAATGAGAATTTGTAGTACACCCAACATACCTATCTCCAATAATGAAACTGGATTGATGATGATTGTTTGACAAGTTAAGCCAACTTTAATAAACAATTAATAGAGTGAACTTAGTGCTATATGTAGTAACATTAGAAGTGACACAGTGTTGTGGAATATCTCATTTTATCTTATACCTGTTGAAGATATAGCCCATGTGTTATAGATTATCTATAACACATACCCCTATGTCATATAGATTGGAGAACGGACTATAGTCTTTTTCTATATTATAATATAATGATGACATTCGCAAAATTGTTTATAAATCGTGTCAAATCTGGTGAAATTGATTATCAAACATATTTTTGTCATAAATCATAAGAATTGAGGCGTAAGTATATTTTCTGTAATTGTTTTCCCAGTTACAGGGCCACTTTCTAAGGGGAACTATACTCTATCATTCACTTGAATTTGTAGCCTTGTTACGCACCAACAGCTTTTCCGGGCACATCACATGTATTCATGCCCAACAAGAGAAAGCAGTCGACTCCACTCCAGATGAGTCCACATTTTGACACGAAATCATCCCCAAAACCCTTTTAAAAATGCAGAAAAGAACAAAAATGGTCGGTAAAAGATAAATACAACAATACCATAGTGTGTTTTGATATGCTTGATATCTCAACTCGGCAAGCCTCGCGAAAAAAACTCACTTTCAACTCGTTGAGATATCAAACATATCAAAACACACTATGGTATTATCGTATATATAACCACAGACAAACTACAAATTATGCTTAGCAGTTACATTTTGTCTGCCAAGAGCTTCTGACAAAAGAGCTGACCTAAGCTCATAGAGCTTACTTCATCACAACATGTTATTGTGTCATTAAACATTTTATTGACTATTGAATTGCGTAAGCTAACCCTTTACCTAACATGAAAAGCAGACGACACTTGCAAAAAAAATTCTTGAATAACTATTTTTTTTAATTTTTTGTCTCAAAAACATAGGTTATGACCCCTCATTGGAACGAGCTCGACGAGCTTGTTCCAATGAGGGGTCATAACCTATGTTTCTGAGACAAAAAATGAAAAAAATAATTAAAATTAATAGCGGATTTTGAGAATAGCGCTGGCCGGTTTTGGCCAGTACGTTGGGTAAAGGGTTAAAAGGAACGTCAAAGGCCACTCCCGCACAAAACTTCATTCTCCCTTTTCACTTGACGGGAGGGTGCTGTCCTTCCAAGCAACACTGAGTTACATTTAATTCTGATTTTCCGTCATCCCAACACACTCAGATTTGTCGTTAAATTCTTCATAGAGGAAGGATCAATTATCTAAATTTGCCGCTTCTATAACAAAATCATTTTCTTTGATAAAAATGTATACAGATCTCCAAAATCAAAATTCCCATAATTACTATTACTAATATAACATTGTTTACGTTTGGTTTGGACAAAGCGATGAACGCAGGCGATCACCTATTGTATACAGAAAATGAACACGAAATAAAAAGCATGATAAGGATTTCATTGTTTATTAAATTTTATTTTTTTAATATGATGAGATAAATATTAATTACTTTTCATTTTGAAACAATATGAGCGAGCAGAGGTTTTTATCCATTCGCGTGGTTTAGGGTGGGCCTAAATGCATTTTTTGGGTTCAGTGTGTTGTGAAAAAAAGATTTACTTTTTAGCCAATCATTTTGCCTGAAAATGTATGAACAGAAACTTGTTTAACCCTTTGAGACTTTAATTATTCTGACGTTCATACGTCACTAGAAATTCAGTTTCTAGAACGTTTTTCAAAATGCGACGACAAACGTCGGAAAGTACACATAAGATATTTTTCACATTCGTGATTATCTGGTTGAGGGCTAGATTATTTTTGGTGGTCTGAATTTGTTGTTCAAAACTTTGTTTTATTACAAATTATTGGAGAGTGTCCACAGGCACTCTCCAATAATTTGTAGTAAAACAAATTTATAGAAACAAAATATTAATTGTGTTTGACTGAATATGAAATATTAGCAAGGGAAGTGTTGGATTTTGCTCTGGTATCCTCATTTTTTGAAAGCCCTGATAGTGGCTTCTTGCATCAACCAGTTAAGAAGTCTTGACAACAGGATTATATTAGTATTTTAAGCTGCGATAACATTTGGCTCAACGGTTATTACTGAGCACTATACGGGAGAAAATAGGAATTGAGGTTAAAATTTTTAAAAAATCGAAAAATAACAAAATGAATGACTACAAAGTATCAACGCGCTGTTTGATTTCGTACTTCATAAGACGTACAAAAGTATCAATGCGCTGCTTGATTTCGTACTTCATAAGATGCACAAAAGTATCAATGCGCTGTTTGATTGCGTCCTTCATAAGACGTACAAAAGTATCAATGCGCTGTTTGATTTCGTACGTCATAAGACGAACAAAAGTATCAACGCGCTGTTTGATTTCGTACTTCATAAGATGCACAAAAGTATCAATGCGCTGTTTGATTGCGTACTTCATATAAGACGTACAAAAGTATCAATGCGCTGTTTGATTTCGTACTTCATAAGATGCACAAAAGTATCAATGCGCTGTTTGATTTCGTACTTCATAAGACGTACAAAAGTATCAATGCGCTGTTTGATTTCGTACTTCATAAGACGTACAAAAGTATCAATGCGCTGTTTGATTTCGTACTTCATAAGACGTACAAAAGTATCAATGCGCTGTTTGATTTCGTACTTCATAAGACGTACAAAAGTATCAATGCGCTGTTTGATTTCGTACTTCATAAGATGCACAAAAGTATCAATGCGCTGTTTGATTTCGTACTTCATAAGACGTACAAAAGTATCAATGCGCTGTTTGATTTCGTACTTCATAAGACGTACACAAGTATCAATGCGCTGTTTGATTTCGTACTTCATAAGACGTACAAAAGTATCAATGCGCTGTTTGATTTCGTACTTCATAAGATGCACAAAAGTATCAATGCGCTGTTTGATTTCGTACTTCATAAGACGTACAAAAGTATCAATGCGCTGTTTGATTTCGTACTTCATAAGACGTACACAAGTATCAATGCGCTGTTTGATTTCGTACTTCATAAGACGTACAAAAGTATCAATGCGCTGTTTGATTTCGTACTTCATAAGACGTACAAAAGTATCAATGCGCTGTTTGATTTCGTACTTCATAAGATGCACAAAAGTATCAATGCGCTGTTTGATTTCGTACTTCATAAGACGTACAAAAGTATCAATGCGCTGTTTGATTTCGTACTTCATAAGACGTACACAAGTATCAATGCGCTGTTTGATTTCGTACTTCATAAGACGTACAAAAGTATCAATGCGCTGTTTGATTTCGTACTTCATAAGATGCACAAAAGTATCAATGCGCTGTTTGATTTCGTACTTCATAAGACGTACAAAAGTATCAAGGCGCTGTTTGATTTCGTACTTCATAAGACGTACAAAAGTATCAATGCGCTGTTTGATTTCGTACTTCATAAGATGCACAAAAGTATCAATGCGCTGTTTGATTTCGTACTTCATAAGACGTACAAAAGTATCAAGGCGCTGTTTGATTTCGTACTTCATAAGACGTACAAAAGTATCAATGCGCTGTTTGATTTCGTACATCATAAGACGTACAAAAGTATCAATGCGCTGTTTGATTTCGTACTTCATAAGACGTACAAAAGTATCAATGCGCTGTTTGATTTCGTACTTCATAAGACGTACAAAAGTATCAATGCGCTGTTTGATTTCGTACTTCATAAGACGTACAAAAGTATCAATGCGCTGTTTGATTTCGTACATCATAAGACGTACAAAAGTATCAATGCGCTGTTTGATTTCGTACTTCATAAGATGCACAAAAGTATCAATGCGCTGTTTGATTTCGTACTTCATAAGACGTACAAAAGTATCAATGCGCTGTTTGATTTCGTACATCATAAGACGTACAAAAGTATCAATGCGCTGTTTGATTTCGTACTTCATAAGACGTACAAAAGTATCAATGCGCTGTTTGATTTCGTACATCATAAGACGTACAAAAGTATCAATGCGCTGTTTGATTTCGTACTTCATAAGACGTACAAAAGTATCAATGCGCTGTTTGATTTCGTACATCATAAGACGTACAAAAGTATCAAAGGGTTAATTGTACGGCTATAGCTCTGACGCGACTCTTCGTAATTGGATTCTTTGTTTACAAATCTGAATGAGCCTATACAAAATTACGGGAATATTATTATGGCTGGAAAACATTGTGGTCACATGTAATGTATTTATTTATTTATTGATTGTGGTTTAACGACACTTTCGACAACCAGGGTCACCTCGTGTCGGATAGTTTCACGAGTGAAGGATGCCGGAGTACTCGGAGAGAACCACCGAGCAACGGCGAGCAACTCAAAGACTCCCAAACGTACTAACTCCACACAAGTAGGATCAGCATTGGCTGAAGACAAGTGAGCCATTGACGTGCAGTATGTTTTAGTACACAAAGCCACCGTGACCCCACGTGGGCAATAGGGATTAAGTGTCTTGCCTAAGGCCACAACGCGGTTTCGGCAGGTGGGATTCGAACCGAGGTCCACTCAGCTTGCAGTCTGTGTCTCTACCTACTGGGCAACCACGCTCCCTCACGTGCAATGAAGCAACTGGGGTTTACACTCTCCTACACTGTTCCCCGGGGAGTACCCTTGACTGAAGTGGAATAATTTCCCAGGGTCTACAGTTGAAACTAGAAGTCATGTCACAATTAGCGCAGAAAATGTTCGTTAGTTAATGCCGTCCTTACTGCAGAATAATGAAGTAGTCTGAAATACACAAGATCGACTGGGCTGCGCAATACAAAGTATAATATGCTGCTAGTAGGTTCGGTAGTGAAATCACGAACTGAACCGATCAAACAGAAAGAAAAATATTGAGACTAATGTATGCGGGGTGGATTACTACTGAATCGCTGTGGGATAGAATTTTCACTTAGTAATTATTTACAACTTCTGGGGACAAAACACAAGAAGCACCTGCAAACCTTTATAACATGGACCACACAGTGTTTCATGTGCTGTTATGAACAATTGTAAATACCTTTTGAGAGGTGAATATATGGCGCTCCAATTAAGTAATAATCTACTCTTTTAATTCTATACATGCAGTCGAATTTTAATATCCATTTTCGTCAATACCTGTACATGTATCCCAGTGGAGATTAGGAATGATTTTAAAGATCCATTTACTAGAATTGTACAGAGCAGAGCACGCAGTTTTGAGGAATATAATTACGCTAATGGCGCAATTTGACAAGAACAAGAGTGCATTTAGTCAGCGCAATATTACTTCAAAATAGTGGACAATACAGTCACAGGACTTCTAGTTTCAACTGTACCCCTGACCCCCGCTGACTGAAGTAGAATAATTCATCCCGTGCTCAACTGGACTCTTCGCGCGTCGGATTATGCTTCACATCATAACCAATGAGTGATATGTGTCAGCCTTCCCACCCCACCCCAACCATCACACTATCAATAACCCCTTGTCGGCATCCTGGACCCGACATTAGATATGGTAGGAAATGGTTCATGGCCAACTGCTACACACTTACTTTCCAGACATGTGGAAACTTGGGGACTCAACAAGCATGTTTGCAGTTCATAGAACACCTTCTTAACGACATGGCTGTTCAGGGAGGGGGGGGGGGTACAAATTTACTTGTTATATCCTGACGGACGTTTCCACTTATCTAGCTGTCAGGGTATGGGCGGAAGTTCATCAAATATAAACCTGTTTTGGCAGCCAATAATTTCCTGGACGCAACTTTAAAGTCACAGAATTTTGACTGTCAAAGTGTTACAAAAATGCACAAAGATCCAAGCTGTCAAAGAATTAGCTGTTCGGTTGAGTTTAATACAACATAATGCCTTTGGATTGCATATTGAAAATCCTGAACTTCTTATCATACAAATTCACGAAACAAAAACTGCAATTTTATTTCATTTTGTTGTTTCCGTTTCAAAAAAACATACCTATAACTGATTACGCTTGTGCCGACGACACGTTTGAGATGTTATTTGTCATCTCCGTGAGTGATATGATTTCTGTATCATCTTCAAAGGTGTATAACTTAATCTTCTTTAATGATATCCAGTTTATTGCATGCAATTAGTGGGTGTGAGTTTTTTATAACTTGGTGAAGATCATTTTCCTTCATATGAATGTTTTTGTATTGTGCCGTCCATTTATCAAATAAAAAGTTGTGGAGTTTCCCAAAAGATGCAGTTATAATGTAATTGCTACAGGTGTGTTGTTAATTAGTATCTACGTGGGTTGTGCTGAATAGTTTTTGTTTCTTTAACCATTTGAACACGACCACCCGCTTTTCCGGCCAGGAACATGATACGTCATAACGTCATTAAATAGGATAGCGGTTCAGTAAATGTGAGGGGTAGACCAATCAATATGTTCAATGTGCAGCCGCGAGGCTGAACGTTGAACATATTGATTGGTCTATCCCCAAATAATGAATATGGACTCTTCTAATTGCTGTTATTGAACTTGCATTGAAGATACCATTAGATTCAAAGGGTTGAGCAATATATTATTTCTTGAAACAGAAATGGGTTTGTCTAACAGGCTATGTCTATAAATTGCCTCACCCAACATCAACAGACGACACATTAATAGAATGGTGCAGGTGGAAACGGAAATAAGGACATATTAGCACGTCACTCTGCGTGCTGATATGTTTAATAGTAAGCCTATCAAATTATGTGCATACGCCCTATGCACAAGCAATGTTTCGGCCAAAGGACCTCCACGGATGTCCATTGGCTGAAGGATTGTTTGTACTGTGTATTGATAACCATGAGAATCTCTCGTACTTTGGGTGTCATTCGATTGGAAAATGTCGCGCAATCTCTACGCGAAATTATGTTCACGCATGCGCGTAGTTCGAGACAGGATTTCGAGTTTTTACTGTATCTTATCGGTTTTAATCATTTGATCATAAGTCTCTCTAGTTTTAGAGGTTAACTATCACTTGTGTGGTTCGACACTATTGCTAAATCTCTTTCCAAAGGTTTATGTATGTATATACTGGTGTTTAACCCTTTACCCAAAGCAGACGATATCAAAATTTGTTATTTTAAATACCATTTTTTCAAATTTTAAAACAAATTTCAACAAAACCATATCACTTGACCCCTCGTTGGAACGAGCTCGACGAGCTCGTTCCAACGAGGGGTCACATGATATGGTTTTGTTGAAATGTTTTGAAAAATAATATTATTTCAACAGCTGAATTTGCATATTATGCGGGTGGATGCGGGCGATTCGTTGGGTAAAGAGTTAAGGTAACTTTCGGCATCAGATCCGTGGATATAACTGACTCGAGAAAAATACAAAAAGGAAGTTAAACAGCCAATTATTTATAGTAATGCCGCAATTGTTAGAGTATGCTTACGCCGGGAATAAGATGTCGAGTTCAATAATACCATAAACAGTTATAAGAATGACTCATAGTTGGTAAGTATAGTCTTCTGGGAGTCTTACGTTATTTTTATTTAGGATGTTTAATACGGCCTTGGAGGATCTCTAAGTATCTATTTTACCCCACCCTGTTACAGTAATTGTATCGCAATGCTTGGCTTTTTTTCTCGGTCTGATTGACGACATTGATAGATACCATATACGTAAGACCACGTTTGTCTGGAAATTGCGATCATGTTCTTCAAAGGGAAGCATCCAGCTTTTACGGGGAAGGGTATAGGGTAATATCTTCTGAATGTTGATATGCCAATTTGGTTATTTCTGATTGTAGGTGGGGGTAGGGCAGGCACCACAGACAAGTCGAAAGCAACCGTGGGAGTTCCAATAGGGTTACAATGTGCTGAGCATAGAACATGTGGCTGAGTTAGGTGTATTCCGCCAGGACTAGTTCTCGTGTTTATTCCAGCAAACGACTCATTTCAAAAACTGGAGTCAGATAAGTGCTGTTTGCCATGTAATTAAGTTTATTTAGATAAACAAACATCTGTAAATGGTTGAGCTTGTTTGAATACGACATACATCTGGAAGTATGTCGGCATTTTGAATCGGTCAGTGCTTGGCTAGTGGCCAAGGATACAATTTCTAGATATTGTTGGCCGTATTTGTTACACAAACTGAACCCAGTTTGATTACTGAATAATGTTGAGGTATCGGTGAACGTATCAATACTCTCTAGTAGAATGGTTCGGTGACGCACGATATACCCAACTTGAGTATTGCGTACTATGTCTCTCCAGAGTGGGAGTGAGAGGGTTAAAGCTTTAGTATGTTTGCTTTTTGTCGAGTATGGTATTGTGTCATTCAGGGACAAAAGCCCTTACTAGGCCTTCGAACGCCCTGACTGGGGTCGACATTTGTATTGCTACACTCATTGTGAAAGCCATGGGTTCACAATTGTATGAAAGTCGGAGCTCATGGTAAAAGCGACTCGTTACTGGCTCGATGAGTGTAAGTATTTGTCGAGTATGGTATTGTTTCGGTCAGAGACAACAGCTCTTACTGGAACCTTCTAGCGCCCTGATTGGGGTCGACATTGGTGTTGTTACACCCATTGTGAAAGACACGAGTCTACAATTGTATGCAAGTCGGATCTCAAAGAAAAAACGACTCGTTATTGGCTCGGTGAGTGTAGGTATTTATTTTAACCCTTGACCAAGTACAGTTTTTAATAGTTTGTCACATCGTGATTCGACAAGCTAGCTATGCATTATTCATAGCTTCATCCCATAATCTGGGTGAGTAATTGTTGACATTAAAGTGTATTCGTCTGAAGACAGTTAGGTAATTCAGACTAACATTGGTGATACGATAAATGAGTTAGAATTTATCGGCGATCTTTATACAATTGGTGGTCAGTTAACTGTGATATAGGCGTCAATTGCACCTGTGATTTACAGTGAACAAGAGAAGCACACGTTATTCGGCTGACACGATGTATATCGGTGACCTTGATACAATTGGTAGTGCATTACCCGTGATATAGGCATTAGGTGCGTCTGTGATTTAGGATTTGTGGATCTCGTGTAATACTGCATGGGAGCTTATTGTCAGGAATGTAAATGTGGAGCTGTCAATCACCAGCGGTCATCACATGGCTGCTGGTGTTGGACTGTACCACATTAGTAGTCCTCTATAGGCTGGCCTATGACTTATGCCTAATTGTGTCTTTAAAGCAGCCATACCCCATGTGTAGAGTCATATTGTTGTTTGTTTCTAGAAAGCAGTCATGCCCTTCCTATGTGTAGAGGCATAACTTAAATCTTCAAACACTAGCTGATAGCCATGTTAAATAATAAAAAAATATAAGCATGTCTTTGGAGCAGCCATGCCCTATGCAGGGAATCGCTAGAGTGCTGGTAAGTATATTTTACAAACAGCTTCTTGACATAAATGCAACTGTAGTGCTGTCTATCATCAGCAGCAATCACCTGGCTGCTGGTGCTCTACTGCCCCACACTGAAAGTCCTGTATAGGCTCTTCTATAATTTATGCCTAATTGTGTAGAGCATTTTGTTGTTTACTTCTTGAAAGCAGTCATGCCCTTGCCTATATCAGTTGAAAACTGTGCTAAATATATAATATATAATTATGTACTTCAAGCAGCCATGTCCCATTTGAAGAATCACTAAACTACCTGTAATTATATTTTACAAACAGCTCCTTGGCAGGAATGTTACTGTGGTACTATCTATCACCAGCGGTTATCAGCTGGCCGCTGGTGTGGGACTGCACCGCATTAATAGTCCTGTATACGCTGATCCATGTTTCATGCCTAATCGAGTTTTTGAATCAACCATATGCCATGTGTAGAGTCGTATTGGTGTTTGCTTCTTGAAATCAGCCATGCCCATGTCTCTGTGTGAAGGCACTATTTAAATCTTTAAATTCCAGTTGAAAGCCATACTAAAAATTTAATTTGGGATTTGAAACAGCCATATCCCATGGATAGCGCCACTCTGCTATTTTCTTCTTGAAAGCAGCTATGTATTCAGGTGCTACCTGATAGCACGCCTAGTTCTAGATACATGCATCACCTATTGTCCTGGGTGGCACGGGATGGTTATTGTTTTCTGTCAGAACTAAAGGAGTTGATATCATTATTACTTTACAATAAAATTAAATAAGATCTCCTATTGCAATCCTTACACGGTGGTGCTGAAGTTAAATGCGTTTAAGAAATTAATAGATCCATACGTTGATTGTCATTCCCCGTAAATACACAACTCCCAGATGATTTGATTTTCAACACAGACACGTGGTATCGCTCATTAGTGATAACTGGATGCACTATGATTCCCACCAACTTTTTTTTAACGTCTATAGAGGATATCTACGCTGTTTTACTGAATATCGGGAATTATCTCATGAGTGTGGACCTGAAAGTTTTATTTTTCACGAGCGCTTGCGCGAGTGAAAAATAATACTTGCCGGTCCACACGAATTAGATAATTCTCGATATCCACTAAAATAGCGTAGATTTTCTTTTTATTATATGTTACGTGACATTTTACTGCGCAGTATTCAGCCCAATTGGACTGCAAACAGTTTCAAGACAATAAGAAAAAGCTGCTGATCGTTCCCTCAAGGCGGCTTTCAAGGCGACGTCATGCGCCGAAGCGTAACGTCATTTAGGAAACTACTTTAAAAATTCATCGTGTGAACCTGAAAGTATTATTTCGTGAAAAATAAAACTTCCAGGTCCACACTAGTGAGATAATTCCAGATACTGACTAAAATAGAGTAGATTTTCTTTTTTATTATATGCTACGAGACATTTTATTGCACAATATTCAGCCCAATTCGACGAGAAATGTGCACGTTTCAAAACAATAACAAAGATCAGCTGATCGTTCCTTCAAGGTGACGTAATGCGGCGTAGCGTGACGTCATTTAGGAAGCTACTGAAGAATAGTTCTCAATATCTATCGAGTCGATAGATATAGAGAAATATCTTTTGGATAATTTGCGATAATTCACAGGCAAGCATATAATAAAAGGTCTTATCAAACCTATTCATTCCTAGGTCATAGTTAACTTTGCAAATATTATTTTCTAAATAACATGAAATTCCCATCTGACTAAAAGACGTTCTTGATATATTATTAAGGTGATTCGGACCACGGCTGATGAGTGTTATATGCTAAGAGCGGGTTGAATTAATTTCTGAACATGTAGGGAAGATTCGGGATCCAGGGCTGATGATGAGACTGAAGGGTGTATCTACCCCAAAGTCCTGGCTGTGTCATGTGATCCTGTATCCTCTCTGCTGATTTGCTACTCCACCTTATTTCCAAAAGAAATTAATACATGTAAACCTATTTACTCCCATGCCATCATTGATTTTGAAAATACTATCTTCCAAATCACATGTATATCCCATCTGACAAAAAAGGCGTTCTTGGTATATTATTAAGATTATTCGGACCACATATTATGAGTGCTATATGCTAATAGCGAGTTGAATTAATTTCTGAACATGTAGGGTGGATTCGGGATCCAGGGCTGATGATGAGCCTGAAGGCTGTCTCTACCCCCCAAAGTCCTGAGTGTGCCATGCGATCCTATATCATCTCTGCTGATTTTTTACTCAAATTTTTCCATTGGAAAATAATTCATGTAATCCTGATATCATCGGTTTTGTATCCAAAACCTTCCAATTGGGAATAGAATAATTCAACAGCCTTGCAATTAAAACAGTTACATTTTTACTAATTTCATAATACCGGACTAGCGAACGAAACATTCCACCCTATCCCCTTATTCTGGAAAGTACAACACTTTTCTATTTTCTAATCTTTTCTGTTTTCATTTTGTGTTATTCAACATTGTAAGAGGAATCGTCATTAAATTCCACTCATGTTAACACTCCATCGACGTTTGTTACATTCTCAAAATTTACAACGAATATTTATTGCTTGACGAACCTACTCCTTTAAATATTTTTCTTCACTGTCTGTGCATCTGTGATGTTGGTGGTCGGTTCAGATACCATGGCGGGTAATGTTAAATTGGACGAGATCCAGACGGATCCTGACTACGATTCAGGTCATCTACTGAATGATAAAACAAATAATGATTCAGCAGTCATATTTAATGATACTGATTGTAAATATTTCCTTCTCAGTGAGTTACGAGATGAGCTCAGTGGTGCACAAGGATCCTTTTCAGTATTTCATATTAATTGTCAAAGTGTCAGTGCTCACTGGGACCCCCTACATCACTTGTTCTCTGAACTCAATGATACAGAGAACATCTTCGATGTGATCGGTCTAACGGAAATCTTCAGAATCTCCACAAATATGTCCTATACCCTAAAAGGATACCACCCTTTACAAAACAATTTGAGATCTATTAAAGACGACTGTCATGGCGGTGTCGGTCTGTTTATAAAAAGCGACATTTCTTTTAGTATCCGACAAGAGACCTTTCTTGTTTTCTTCCGCACGTCTTCGAGTCCATCTTCGTTGAATTAAAGTACAAAAATTCCTCCAAGGTAATTGGAGTAATATATAGACCAAATACGGCCCCGAGAGAGCAGATGTCGACCTGTTTCAATCAAAAATTAACCAACTAACTGATGTCCTGAATAAAGAAAAGAAACCCTCTATCATTATGGGCGGTTTCAATATTGACCTCCTTAAAGTAGCGTATCATTCCAAAACTGAATCATTTATTGATTTAATGTTTAGTGAGGGCTTCCTACCTGTTATAACAAAACCAACCAGAGTTACAGATCGCAGTGTTACGCTTATAGATAATATAATTTCCAACGATGTCTCATATTTTCAAAATCTGGAATAGTACTTACTGATGTTTCGGATCACTTGGGGATTTTTTATGTCGAAATTTCGCATTCCAAACCTGTTAGATCAAAACAGATCTTGACCAGAAAAATAAAGTCCTATACTTTAAGTTGTTGTTGTACAAATGTGATTTTAGTCCGGTTATGGAAACAAACTTCCCAAATGAAGCTTACGGAACAGTCCTTAATATTTATTTGAATGCCTATGAGACAGCATTCTCTCCCCAATGCCATCAACAAATAAGAAATACATAAAGCAGCAGCCCTGGATGACAAAAGGTCTTCTAGTTTCCGCCAAAAATAAGAACAAATTTCTTAACAAAAAATTAAAAGCTCCCACTGAGGCGAATGTCAGAAATTATAAAAATTTCTGTCGGATATTTAACAAAATTAAGAAACAATGCAAAGCCTTATACTATGAAAAAAATACTTTTAGAAAATAAGAATAACATGCGGAAGACGTGGCAAATCCTAAATAACGCGTTGAATAAGAACAAAAACAAACGAACCGTACCATCATTTTTTAATCGTGGTGGTACAAAGATATATGCACCAAATCAAGTTGAACAAAAAATCAATAACTTTTTCGCCAACATTGGAATTCAGACGTCAAATCACATATCCAAACCTCGTAAATCATTTGTCAAGTTCTTGAATTCTCCTTTTATGAGAAACGTTTTTATAAGACCTACATCGTCTAACGAAATATCAATGAAATAATGACTTCGTCGCGTGCCGCTAATAAACTCTTGGGCTGTTAACCATTTCTGTTGAGCCGTTAATACACTGTAAAGCCCTTCAAAATCATGTTATTGTTATATTGTTAAAATCATTTGTGTTCACAGATGTAACGTTGGGTATTTTCGATCATCACAATGTACACATGTTATACGCGATATTAGGTCTACAGTTAAAACGGGGGGTCCTATCTACTTATTTTGACATAATTTCGCATAGAGACTGTGCGAAATTTCACTCATTGTATGGCATCCCAAGGATGACATATTCTCCTGGTTATCAATAGAAAGCACAACTATTATTTCAGCCAACGAACATCGGGTTAAACCCATAGGTCCATTGGATGAACCATTGCTTATGCATTGGGCATGTGTACACATGTGTACACTATTTGATAA
This sequence comes from Pictodentalium vernedei, assembly GCA_031216915.1. Lineage (NCBI taxonomy): Eukaryota > Metazoa > Mollusca > Scaphopoda > Dentaliida > Dentaliidae > Pictodentalium > Pictodentalium vernedei. Next base: position 82,007,608 of record CM062296.1, on the reverse strand, counting down.
CTTTACGATCGTCATAGCACGCATATCAACGCGCATAATGACGTGCTATTTGCGTGAAAATCTTCGCGGGATTTCTAGTTTTAACTGTAGTCTCTGTCATGAACACACCCTCTTTTGCCAGTGGTGCACATGATGTTGTGAGATATAATTCAGAAAGTGGTGTAATTAACTTTCCCTGTCCTCTTCTCAACCCTGGAAATTGAAAAAAGTTCCAAACACACACATGTTATAAGCGATATTAGGTCTACAGTTAAAACTGGAGGTCATGTCTGCTTATTTTGAGAATGTGCGAAATTTCACTCATCGTATCCCAAGGGCGACATATTCTCTTGGTTATCAATAGAAAGCACAAGCAATATTTCTGCCAATGAACACCGGGTTAAACCCGTAGGTCCATTGGATGAACCATTGCTTATGCATTGGGCATGTGTACAATATTTGATAACCTTACGATCGTCACAGCACGCATATCAAAGCGCATAATGACGTGCTATTTGCGTAAAATTCTTCGCGGGATTTCTAGTTTTAACTGTAGTCTCTATCATAAACACACACTCTTTTTTTGCCAGTGGTGCACATGGTGTTGTGAGATATAATTCAGAGAGTGGTGTAAGTTACAAATAGTTCCAAAAGTAACACACGATGATCACACGAATTGATATAGCCTAAACCCTTCCACAGCTGGAGGTAAAATTTTTTTTTCTGTTATTTATCTGTATCGTGTTTTGTTTGTATGCCTTCTTTACTTACGTGTAGTTGAACTTTGAAACATAGCACATATGCAGTGGTGTTTGTGGACAGTGGTAAAGTGAGTGGTCGCTTTCTGGAATGAGATCTACATCATGTAACGCAAAACAGTCGTAATTGTCACGTCGTTGTGCTTCAATGAAACCGATGTTCATGAGCATGCCTCTGTTGAATGGTCCTGATGCTACCTGAAAACGAAACACAAGAATTACATATACGTTTAAAAATGCAGGGGTGTGGCGCGAAAAGTATTTTTAGAGGTCCGCTGGAATCATCCCTGCCCCTATAACGCCCGCAGTCCTTGTTTACACTTCCGCCGCACTATCAAAACCGTCTGGTCTGTAGCACCTAAAGTACAGTCGCGGTGATTGGTTGTATTCCCCGGGTGGGTAGTGATGTTCACGCATGCGTTTATCAGGTAATAAAAATCATCATCTGCAGAATTTTAGTTAATGAAGCATCGGGTTGTACTCGGGTTGAACCTGGTGCTTCACTAACTAAATTTCAGATTATTATTCCTATAATTAGTGTTTGGAATCTAATATTATTGCGTCCGCGGAAATGTTGCCCACCCGTGGAAAGTGACCAGTCTACGGCGACCATACTTACTATAGAACCCTTCATCACACATCTCAATAGCCCAGAGGAGGTACAGAATATACTTGGAAGTTTATTTTCTATCTTCCGTTTCATTTGTTGCAATACAATCTCCAACTCGCTACAGTTATCAACACAGCGTAGCGAGAAAATTAAAAATCAGTTTATTTATTTCTTAAATTAATGGCGTTTAAAGTCACATATTTCTGCACAAGTAGTAAGGGAAGGCACTATGGCGTAAAGGTTTAACACTGAAATTCCCATAGACGACCCTGGAGGCACTCTGGCGTATTTACATCAGAGTGCCTCCAAGATCGTCTATAGGAATTTCAGTGTTAAATATTTTACACCATACTGCATTCTCTTCTTAACACCGATTTCCCCATAGACGACTCAAGTGCACGCGGGGTCGTCTATGGGGAAGTCAGTGTTAAATGTAGGGAACTAAATATTACGCCATACTGCCCTCAGGATATTTTGTTTCTACTTTTCTGCTTTTCAATGGGAAATTCAGTGTTAAGATGAGGGGAATACATTTTTTGCCAGACAGTCCTCAAGATATCCCTGATTAATGCAACAGAACACTAATTACCAACAATCTTTCACTACCAATACCCACAATCACTCACAGTGAGTGTGATAGAACTGTGTTTCTTAAATTTACGCCTGACTGTTTTTGTTTAGGATAGCGCTGATTGTTACAACAAAACTCTCAATAACAACACTGACAAACCACGCAATACCAGCACTGACAATAATAATATTCATTACCAATACCAACAATCTCTCATAGCAAAAGCGAATGTGATGGAACTAATGCTTTCTTTCGGGGACCTTTTTATTTGTTTAGAAAGAAAATCTCTTTCTAATATTTGTAGCCTTGGGCAAGGCTGTTCAATTCTGATTGAGGAAAGATGAAAATTGTCATTTCTCCCGTCATGTCTTGTAAATATTCAGTCAAGTTACAATTGTATGTCCAACGGATTTCTCTCCGAATTACAGAATGGAACATTGTTTTTTTCTGAATGTTTATCAATGCGAAAAAAATAAGAGATAGTCCCTCATATTTGTGCTAGTACGAATTTCCAGACTACAAGAACGCGATTCCTTCCACTGTTAACTGAGTTGTAAAACACTGTACTGCCAATCCTATTACAAGTGTACTGAAGAGAATACATCAGTACCCACAAATGAATTAAGTAAAATATCTATTTTAATTGATGAACAAATTGTAATCCAGGGAGCACGGCGCTCAGTAGGTACATGTGGAGATGCAGGCTGCAAGCCCAGAGGCCCTCAGTTCGAATACCACCTGCGGCAACCACGTTGTGTCATTGGGCAAGACACTTAATTCCAATTGCCCAAGTGAGGGCACGATGGCAGTTTGTACTAAGGCGTACTGCACGTCGATGGTGAATTTGTCTTCAACCAATGCTAACCCTGCTTGTGTGAAATTAGTATGTTGGGGGGTCTGGCAGTTGCTCGGTTAGTCTCTCCGGGTACTCCGCGTCCCTCGCCCGTAAACACGAGGTGACCCTGGTTGTCGAAAGTGTCGTTACCCCCAATAAATAAATAAGTAAATAAATAGATAAATAAATAAATAGATAACTGTAATCCAAAAGTGTTCCAAGCAAATATCCTACCGATAAACAAATTCATGTTGAATTGTAACATTACGTATCAACTGATAATTTCCTGAAATAAACGTCACAAAATGCAACGTTATGTTCAGGGAACTGGTGATAAATATAGCAAGTCTTCGCTGAAAAATAACCGTTACTTGCGAGATCACAAATCAATCCTGTCTAAACACTGAGTGTCATATCGACACCACAATAAGACCTGAAATATTACATTCCATCAATGAATCGATCAGCTTCATTTTTGAAATCGATGAGTTTCCCAAGACTTATACCATGCATTCAAAACAAAAAAAAAATGTTTTCGAACAATGGACCAAGCATCCCCAGCATATCCGTACTTTCACTCATTTATTCGAATATCTTCGCTAATAATTATTCTACGACATATTGTGAGCTGTAGTTTAAGATGCTATCTTAATCAACACAATCGGTTTAGCAATTAAAAAGGTATGGACTATTATCCGTGGAAAGAAAGTTAAATCCGTTCTAAAGACAATTATTATGCCTCACGTTTGTAACATCAGCCGTGATTGGTTAATATGACATCTTCTAAAAGTCATAGTACTGGAGTTTTGGGGCAAAACACGGGTACTATCGGAACGTTTTTCCCTGGAGACAAGAGAACGAAGAAAATGTAAGCGCCACTTCCATTGATCAGCGTCGAATTTCTCAACACCAAACGCTGGCCGTTTAGCTTTTTCAACACCGGTAGACACAAACTTGCCAACAAATATATCACCTTCAGTGGGTGTGTTTCAATTTTAACTGCAAACAATGCATTCAAAAGAATCAGAAATATTAAAAAAACTCACTCACGTGTTGTTCACCACTTCAGTGAATCCTAAATTTGAGTCTCAGTTAGCATTGTGTTTCACTCCGCTTAATTCTATCAACTGTTGTCCGAGAAACATGAATTTATATTCCATTAATTTAAATCACTTTTCACACAAACATTAACAATGAATTATAACACGAACAGCATGATGCAGTTGTGTTAACATTGGCATTTGTTGATAAAGAAACTCCCAAAGCGACGGCACTTGTGACAAGTCATTTTCGAAGAGACGTCATTCGTTCGAAATGACGTCAGTAGGTAATAAAGGCCGTTTCTGGACCACTTGGTACATGTACTGTACGGTACATGGTAGATGGTGCGTTTACCATCGTAGGATTCAGTGTTAAATCGCGCGCTTGTTCGCAAAAAATGTCGTTTTTTCATGGTGTCCCAGAATCGGCTGTTATTTTGAGACTCCTAGAACGCACTTTTAACGTTCAAATACCCGTTGGCGAACGTGTCGAATGTAAAAAAGTGAAAAATGTACGAAATTGTACATTTTGTTTTACATAAAAAATTGTTGTTTACGTTCCCATCGTGGATTAGACCTTCAATCTATCGTTGGTGAACGCGAGCAAAAAACGCTTTGCCGGTTCTAGACCAGCATCAAAAAGGTGGTTTGCCGATTCTGGACCAGTGGCCCAGAATCGGCAAACGGCTTTTGAGGCGGGGATTTTCCCATTTCTGACGTAAGTGGGGGAATACCCATAGTGGGATTTTCCAAACTCAGCTAATTAACCAATCAGATTGCTTGATTCTCCGCTAATTAACCAATCAGATTGCTTGATTCTCATAACCTACGGCGAGAAATGGGTGTAAAGTGTAGTTAAACTAGTGCGGATTTCTGGGATGGGAACAAAAAAAAAAACAAATGAAAAATAGTGAGAGTATCGTGACATCCGTTGCCACCTTATCGTTTAATAACGTGGATATAATGGCTAGAGCAATGTATATCAAAAACCAAAAGCTCGAAGAGCTTGAAATAAGTAATCACCCAGCCACTTCACGTTCCTAACACCAATTAACCAATCAGATTGCTTGATTCTCATAAACTTAATCATACAAAGTTATCTCCCCTCGGCGTGGGGGTGGGGGTCACGCCCATCATAAAAATCGAAGTTTCGAGAAGGTGGTCACGTGACCTATCAAATTGAAGGTCTCGACGAGTGGATTAAGAAGATCGTAATTTTAATCCTCGTCGTGGGATGGGGTCACGACCAGAGCTGAAAAACGTCTTCCTTTTTACAAATCCAGGCATGTGAGGTATTAATATGAAAGGCTCGATGAATACATTACAGAAATGACGTTTTTTTTTTCATTTTATGTGGGGTTGGGGGTCACGCCCATCATAAAAATCGAAAGTTTCGAGAAGGTGGTCACGTGACCTATCAAATTGAAGGACTCGACGAGTGGATTAAGTAGATCGTAATTATAACCCACGTCGTGGGGTGGGGTCACTACCAGAGCCGAAAAAACGACTTCCTTTTTACAAATCCAGGCATGTGAGGTATTAATATGTAGGGCTCGATGAATACATTACAAAAATGACATTTTTTCATTTTATGTGGGGGTGGGAGTCACGCCCATCAGAAAAATCGAAGTTTCGAGAAGGTGGTCACGTGACCTATCAAATTGAAGGTCTCGACGAGTGGATTAAGAAGATCGTAATTTTAACCTTCGTCGTGGGGTGGGGTCACGACCAGAGCCGAAAAACGTCTTCCTTTTTACAAATCCAGGCATGTGAGGTTTTAATATGAAGGGCTCGATGAATACATTACAAAAATGACGTTTTCTCATTTTATGTGGGGTGGGGGGTCACGCCCATCAGAAAAATCGAAGTTTCGAGAAGGTGGTCACGTGACCTATCAAATTGAAGGTCTCGACGAGTGGATTTATTTATTATTGGTGTTTAAGGTCACATACTTATGCACAATGGCTAATCGTGACCGTGACAGTTTTACGGGTGGAGGAAGCCGGAGTACCCGGAGAGAACCACCGAGCAACGACGAGCAGCTGTCGGCTCTCCAACATCGTAACTCTGAACTCTGCACCGCAGCACAGGCAGGGTTAGATTGGTTGAAGACATGCGCACCATCGACGTGCAGTACGCCTTAGTACACAGCGTCATCGTGCCCCCATGTAGGCAATCGGGGTGAAGTGTCTTGCCCAAGGACACAACGCGGTTGCCGCAGGTGGGATTCGAACCGAGGACCTCTCGGCTTGCAGCCTGCACCTCTACCAACTGAGCCACCGCGCCCCCGACGAGTGGATTAAGAAGATCGTAATTTTAACCCTCGTCGTGGGGTGGGGTCACGACCAGAGCCGAAAAACGTCTTCATTTTTACAAATTCAGGCATGTGAGGTATTAATATGAAGGGCTCGTATTAATACATTACAAAAATGACGTTTTTTCATTTTATGTGGGGTGGGGGTCACGCCCATCAGAAAAATCGAAGTTTCGAGAATGTGGTCACGTGACCTATCAAATTGAAGGTCTCGACGAGTGGATTTAGAAGATCGTAATTTTAACCCTCGTCGTGGGGGTGGGGGTCACGACCAGAGCCGAAATACGTCGTTCTTTATACAAAGCCAGGCATGTGAGGTACTGATATGAAGGCTCGATGAATACATTACGAAAATGACATTTTTCATTTAATGTGGGGGTGGGGTCACGACCAGAGACGAAAAACGTCTTCCTTTTTACAAATCCAAGCATGTGAGGTACTGATATGAAGGGTTTGATGAATACATTACAAAAATGACATTTTCCACCATCGCCGTGGGGATGGGGTTAACACCGATCAGAAAATCAAAAGTTTCGAGAAGATAGTCGTTTGACCTATCAAATTAAAGCTATCGACAAGGATATTATGAAAATCCTAATCTTTCCCTTCTTATAACGGTGGAGTTGAGACCATCTTGAAATCGAAAGTATTAAGAAAAGGTAGTTACGGAACATATTAAATTGAAAAAAAACAACAAGTTGAATCTGATGCATCATTCATTTTTGATATCTGTGTTAAAAACGTGAAGTATGTTTTCAAAAAATATATGACTGTTATGCTAATTAGAAATGCACTCGCTTATTAACAAGTCACGCCTTAAGATGTTTCCTTCAATAATAACTCTCTTTACTGAACCATAGATTTGTCAATAAAAAAATATAAGTTGATCTTCTAACGTTTCTACATATTGAGGATAGCCTATTTCACCATTTCCGAAAAAAGTGTTAATCCAAACTATTTTTTTAGGAAACGATGCCCACGTCGAGAAGACATTACAAACTAAACCAGTATAATCTTGACTAAATTCAAATAAAAACCATTTGTCAAGTGTTAGAAAAGAGTTGCAAACAGTCTAAACGCACGTGTGGAAAAGTTGTTTTGTTTTGTTTTTACAACAGGAGTTAAAATATTTTATATTTTAATATTCTATAGGGTTAATTAAGCTCGCAAGCTCAATAAGAGCTCGAGCTCTTGAGGTTTTATTTTGAGGATTCAGTGGACTCCTGTTTATTCAATGAGCCTGATAACGTTTGGTAAGGAAACACAAAATTCCAGAGCTGGTGAGACCTCACAGAACTGCCAGTTATCACAACGTTTATAGTCTCTGATCGATAAATTTTCCCTAACATTCCGTAACAATGGTCGATAATAGAAATTAGTATAGAAAATCGTGTGAATTGTTCTCTGAAAATTGCATTCGCTTGAGCAGTATTTCTGATTTTTTACAGATTGCGTTCAGGGTTCAGTAAAAAAAAAAACCTTGTCAAATGGTTAGGTTCAAGGGAAGTAACTCTTCAACAACTCATCCACCAAATGGTTAGGTTCAAAGGAAGTGACTCTGTCATCCATAGATAGAGGTTTATTATGAGGTCATCAGAGGTCATAATACAGGTTAGGTTCATGGAAGTAACTCCGTTCATCCGTAGGTAGAGGTTTATTATGAGATCATCAAGGGTCGTGATACAAGTTAGGTTCAAGGGAATTAACTCGGTAACAACTCATCCCAAAGTAGAGGTTTATTATGAGTATATCAGAGGTGATGATAGAGGTTAGGTTCAAGGGAAGTAACTTTGTAACAACTCATCCGTCAAACGGTTATGTTCGAGGGAAGTAACTCTGAAACACCTCATCCATAAGTAGAGGTTTATTATGAGGTCCTCAGGAGTCATGATGCAGGTTAGGTTCATCAAATGATTAGGTTCGAGGGAAGTAACTATGTAACAACTCATTCATCCAAACAAAATTAAAATTCGATGCACCATACTAAGAAGTGCTTGAAAAAAAAAACATTTTTAGGTTAGGTTCGAGGGAAGTAACTCTAACAACTCATCCGTTCAAATAAAAAAAAAAAAAAAAATTGATTCACCATATTAAGAAGTGCTTGAAAAAACCTCCAGGTTTTAGGTTATGTTCAAGGAAGTAACTCTGTAACAACTCATACGTTCAAATGGTTAGGTTCGAGAGAAGTAACTCTGTATAGCAACTCATCCGAGGTTTATTATGAGGTCATCAGGGGGCATGATACGGGTCAGGTTCAAGGGAGGTAACTCTGTCATCCATAGGTTCAAGGAAGTAACACTATAACACCAAGGTTTATTATTAGGTCATCAGGAGTCATGATACAGATGGGGTTTAAGGGAAGTAACGCTACCATCCGTAGATTCGGGGAAGTAACTCTCAACTCACCTGTCAAATGATTAGGTTCAAGGGAAGTAATTCTGTAACAACTCATCCGTAGGTTCGAGAGAAGTAACTCTATCATTCATAGGTTCAAGGGAAGTAACACTGTAACACCTATGTTAGTATTAGGTCATCAGGTGTCATGATACAGGTGAGGTTTAAGTGAAGTAACTCTATCATCCATGGGTTCGAGAGAAGTAGCTTTGTAGCACCAAGGTTTACTATGAAGTCGTCAGGGTAGGTTCGAGGGAAGTAATAACTCATCCCAAGTTTATTATGAGGTCATCAGGGCTTACGATACGTGTTAGGTTCGAGGACAAAGTAACAGGTTCGAGGGAAGTAACTCTGTAACACCAAGGTTTATTATGAAGTCATCAGGATAGAATCGAGGGAAGTAACTCTGTAATACAACCCATCCGAGGTTTATGTTGAGATCATCAGGGATTACGATACGGGTCAGGTTCGAGGAAAAAGTAACTCTGGACAAAACAAATAAATATCATGAAGTATAATTCGTTGCAGTTTTTTGTTCCTTTTCTATAAAAAAAAAATTATATATTAAAAAATTGATAATAGAAAAAATTAGTAAGACCATACAACATTGATTGTCTGTTTCTCAAACCATTTTTTCCAAATAAGCATGCGGGCGGGAGGTCTTTTTGTTTTTTTTTTCTTTTTATTTTCTCCCTGAGAGGTTGTTGGTGTTAATTCGACCCCCGTCCTTTTTTTCTTTCTCGCATTAATTCATTTTTTTTTTTCACGTTAAGGAACATAAAAAATTGTTTCATTAAAAAAAAAAAATTTTTTTTTTTTAATTTCTTCAAAAAAAAAAAAACAATTTTTTTTTTTTTTGAAGGAATTAAAACATAAGGAACATAAAAAAATTGCACGTTAAGGAACATAAAAAAATTGATTAATTTCATTAAAAAAAAAATTTACACGCGTGAAAAATTATGACACAGGACGAAACGCCTCGTGGGTGAAGCGTCTCAGGATGAAACGTCTCTGAGAACAAATCAAATGTCGAAGTGCCAACTTTCACAGATTTATTTTACCCCCCCCCCCCCCCCCCAAAAAAAAAAATCCTTTCACAACCTACCTAATAAAATCGTGAATCACAATTTTTCCCTCATTATATTCAAAATTATCACAACCCATTTGAACGGGTAGTTCATCCATAAATCATATTTTTGATTTCTGAAAATGAAATACAAAACGAATGTTTGCGTGTTTTTATTAACCAATTCGACCGCACATACCTACCTATATGCGATTTATTTTCAACTATGTCTGTTACTTTTATATCAAGCAACGGTTACTATTAGTTATCCAATTATCCTGCTTCTCAAATGCATTTATTTAAATTAACTGGGAAACTCGTAACGGTTTCAAATAACAGGACACAAATTCCCAATGACAGTCATTTACAATACAAATGTTACTAAAATAAATACCAGGAGACTGTGTTCCATTCAACATAGAACCTGACTTTGCAGACTTTCTGAAGGTTGGTGCGAATCAAACGTGGTGCGAATCGACCACTCCCCTTTGTGACTGCTTGTTGTCAGACTGAAAGAAACCTTCCTTCTTGCTCTCATTATGACTTACCTTTTACAAAATAATACACTTTTTGTCGTGAATATTGCTGAAACCCACCCACTTTATTAAAGTATGATGTAGAAAAAGCTTGAAGTGTTAATTTAAAAAAAAGAATTCGTCAACTCATCGATATCGATTTACCGAAATGAGCACAATATCTCATGTTTTTTTTAAAGATTTTTTGATGACATAAAAAGGTTGCATGCGCAGCAAAAATAACCATGCGCGCGAGCCTGAAAAACAGACGTTCTTTTTTATGGTCTAATTTAATTAATAATACATCAATATTTTTAAAAAAAAAATCAGTTTTTAACTGATAGTAGTGTTGTTGTTATGAGAGATAGGTTAGGGTTTTATTACGGGTACATCAAGATGGACAGCTCTATTCCATTCCCTCACTCGAGTCCCTTTGCGTGAAGACTTCTTTTTTTAACTCAATTCAAGAGGTGTTAACCTCATCGAGATTTGGAAACGGTTTTATAACTTCACGAAATATACATTTCTCTTGCTGTTTGCTTATTTTTTTTATATAAAAATAATGACTAAGAGTTTGTTGAACCTAGAAACGTCTTTTAGATTTTCTCCTTGATAAAACGCGAAGCACGATATCAAACGCAGTTTATCTTTCTTGCTTCTCACGTTTTCGAGTTGTAAGAATCGTTTGCTTTTGACCAATCTGTCTTGAAAATTGAATATGTGTTTGGTAAGCGGAGCGAACGATTTTTTCATCTTTTTTTTTTACCCTCCAGAGGAACTTCGATTTCTCCTCTTTCGCTCACGAAAACCCGTTGATCTTTTCCAGGTCCGATCCAGGTGAGTAATATACTGTAACACATCGCGCTATCGTAAGGACAATGCTGCTTTTTGTAAGGATTTTATAACCTATGTTAGGTAGGGGATACGGGCCCTCTAGAATTTTCAAATTCTCGACATTATCCCTATCTTTTTTACACAGTAGAGTAATAAGACCTAATCTCTGAGACTCTGACAGATTTTACCAGAGATAAAACGCTCGGGTTGAGATACTACCACTTCATGTTCTAATGATACTGAAACGGGAGTTCTCTCTCTGAATACTACTATGGAACACTTTGATTATAACCCTCAACTAAATTGTCCACTCTGTAACACCAAGGTTTATTATGAAGTCATCAGGGTAGAATCGAGGGAAGTAACTCTGTATAACAACCCATCCGAGGTTTAGGATGAGATCATCAGGGATTACGATACGGGTTAGGTTCGAGGAAAAAGTAACTCTGGACAAAACAAATAAAATCATAAAGTATAATTCGTTTTGTTCCTTTTCTATAAAAAAATGATATATTAAAAAATTGATAATAGAAAAAAATAGTAAGACCATACAAAATTGATTGTCTGTTTCTCAAACAATTTTTTCCAAAAAAGCATGCGGGCGGGAGGTCTTTTTGTTCTTTTTTCTTTTTATTGTCTCCCCGAGAGGTTGTTGGTGGTAATTCGACCCCCGTCCTTTTTTTTCTCGTATTAATTCAATTTTTTTTTCACGTTAAGGAACATAAAAAAATTGTTTAATTAAAAAAAAAAATTTTTTTTTTTTTAATTCCTTCAAAAAAAAAAAAAAAGAAATTTTTTTTTTTTGAAGGAATTAAAACACAAGGAACATAAAAAAAATTGCACGTTAAGGAACATAAAAAAATTGATTAATTTCATCATCATCATCAAAAAAAAAAAAAATTGGAGCTACAAAGCTACTTCTCTCGAACCTATGGATGATAGAGTTACTTCACTTAAACCTCACCTGTATCATGACACCTGATGACCTAATAATAACATAGGTGTTACAGTGTTACTTCCCTTGAACCTATGAATGATAGAGTTACTTTTCTCGAACCTACGGATGAGTTCTTACAGAATTACTTCCCTTGAACCTAATCATTTGACGGGTGAGTTGAGAGTTACTTCCCCGAATCTACGGATGGTAGCGTTACTTCCCTTAAACCCCACCTGTATCATGACTCCTGATGACCTAATAATAAACCTTGGTGTTATAGTGTTACGTCCTTGAACCTATGGATGACAGAGTTACCTCCCTTGAACTTAACCCGTATCATGACCCCTGATGACCTCATAATAAACCTCGGATGAGTTGTTATACAGAGTTACTTCTCTCGAACCTAACCATTTGAACGTATGAGTTGTTACAGAGTTACTTCCTTGAACATAACCTAAAACCTGGAGTTTTTTTCAAGCACTTCTTAATATGGCGAAGCAAATTTTAATTTTTTTATTTGAACGGATGAGTTGTTAGAGTTACTTCCCTCGAACCTAACCTAAAATGTTTTTTTTTTTCAATCACTTCTTAGTATGGTGCATCGAATTTTAATTTTGTTTGGATAAATGAGTTGTTACATAGTTACTTCCCTCGAACCTAATCATTTGATGAACCTAACCTGCATCATGACTCCTGAGGACCTCATAATAAACCTCTACTTATGGACGAGGTGTTACAGAGTTACTTCCCTCGAACATAACCGTTTGACGGATGAGTTGTTACAAAGTTACTTCCCTTGAACCTAACCTCTATCATCACCTCTGATATACTCATAATAAACCTCTACTTTGGGATGAGTTGTTACCGAGTTAATTCCCTTGAACCTAACCTGTATCACGACCCTTGATGATCCCATAATAAACCTCTACCCACGGATGAACGGAGTTACTTCCATGAACCTAACCTGTATTATGACCTCTGATGACCTCATAATAAACCTCTACCTATGGATGACAGAGTCACTTCCTTTGAACCTAACCATTTGGTGATGAGTTGTTTCAGAGTTACTTCCCTTGAACCTAACCATTTGACAAGGTTTTTTTTACTGAACCCTGAACGCAATCTGTAAAAAATCAGAAATACTGCACAAGCGAATGTAATTTTCAGAGAACAATTCACACGATTTTCTATACTAATTTCTATTATCGACCATTGTTACGGAATGTTAGGGAAAATTTATCGATCAGAGATCGTAAGATCGGACTATAAACGTTGTGATAACTGGCAGTTCTGTGAGGTCTCACCAGCTCTGGAATTTTGTGTTTCCTTACCAAACGTTATCAGGCTCATTGAATAAACATGAGTCCACTGAATCCTCAAATAAAACCTCAAGAGCTCGAGCTCTTATCGAGCTTGCGAGCTTAATTAACCCTATAGGCTCATTTCGCAACACCATTCGGATGACGAGTTCAAGTTTATCTAGCAAGGGGATGATGACGATGTCACATTCGATGCGGTATAGTATAAGTATGGTGATGCGGGAAGGAATTTACGATTTGTGTTGAAGACAATACAAATCGTAAATTTGTAAATATTCAAGAGGTAGTGCAGTTCCAATATCGTATTGTATGATTAGTGTGGTGACGTTAGAATACGGCGACAATCGTAGTTAGAAAATGGGTCGTTTTCGTTCGATATATTTGATCAATTGTTTTGAACGACCCTCCAGTCAACTTTCCACCAACAACTGTGTCTGATCAAGAAAAAAAGGGAGTCGTTACCGAGATGTATTTCACCCGTTTAGGGTTAAAAGAGAATTGTTTTGGACAAGTGGTATGTCGACGTAAAAAGCTTAATGTCTTGGCTGCTGTTGGATGACATCAAATATCGCGACAACTGATGTAATGCTTCGCTATCAAGTGGTTAGAAAAAGAGCTTTTTCTCATTTTCATTCAGTCATACGCTGACACATTGTAAACACTGTTTTTTTGTTGTTGCTGTATTTATATAACGCCACCTCTCTTAAAATATTTTAACTCCTGTTGTAAAAAACAAAACAAAACAACTTTTCCACACGTGCGTTTAGACTGTTTACAAATCTTTTCTAACACGTGACAAATGGTTTTTATTTGAATTTAGTCAGGATTATACAAGTTTAGTTTGTAATGTCTTCTCAACGTGGGCATTGTTTCCTAAAAAAATAGTTTGGATTGACACTTTTTTCGGAAATGGTGAAATAGGCTATCCTCAATATGTAGAAACGTTAGAAGATCAACTTATATTTTTTTATTGACAAATCTATTGTTCAGTAAACAGAGTTATTATTGAAGGAAACATCTCAAGGCGTGACTTGTTAATAAGCGAGTGCATTTCTAATTAGCAGAACAATCATATATATTTTTTGAAAACATTCTTCACGTTTTTAACACAGATATCAAAAATGAATGATGCATCAGATTCAACTTGTTGTTTTTTCAATTTAAGATGTTCCAAAACTACCTTTTCTTAATACTTTCGATTTCAAGATGGTCTCAACTCCACCGTTATAAGAAGGGAAAGATTAGGATTTTCATAATATCCTTGTCGATAGCTTTAATTTGATAGGTCACACGACTATCTTCTCGAAACTTTTGATTTTCTAATCGGTGTTAACCCCATCCCCACGGCGATGGTGGAAAATGTCATTTTTTGTATTGTATTCATCAAGCCCTTCATATCAGTACCTCACATGCTTGGATTTGTAAAAAGGAAGACGTTTTTCGTCTCTGGTCGTGACCCCACCCCACATAAAATGAAAAATATTATTTTCGTAATGTATTCATCGAGCCTTCATATCAGTACCTCACATGCCTGGCTTTGTATAAAGAACGACGTTTTTCGGCTCTGGTCGTGAACCCACCCCACGACGAGGGTTAAAATTACGATCTTCTTAATCCACTCGTCTAGACCTTCAATTTGATAGGTCACGTGACCATCTTCTCGAAACTTCGATTTTTCTGATGGGCGTGACCCCCACCCCACATAAAATGAAAAAAAACGTCATTTTTGTAATGTATTCATCGAGCCCTTCATATTAATACCTCACATGCCTGGATTTGTAAAAAGGAAGACGTTTTTCGGCTCTGGTCGTGACCCCACCCCACGACGAGGGTTGAAATTACGATCTTCTTAATCCACTCGTCGAGACCTTCAATATGATAGGTCACGTGACCACCTTCTTGAAACTTCGATTTTTCTGATGGGCGTGACCCCCACCCCCACATAAAATGAAAAAACGTCATTTTTGTAATGTATTCATCGAGCCCTTCATATTAATACCTCACATGCCTGGATTTGTAAAAAGGAAGTAGTTTTTCGGCTCTGGTCGTGACCCCATCCCACGGCGAGGTTTAAAATTACGATATTCTTAATCCACTCGTCGAGACCTTCAATTTGATAGGTCACGTGACCACCTTCTCGAACCTATCGATTTTTATGATGGGCGTGACCCCCACCCCCACATAAAATGAAAAAAACGTCATTTCTGTTATGTATTCATCCAGCCCTTCATATTAATACCTCACATGCCTGGATTTGTAAAAAGGAAGACGTTTTTCAGCTCTGGTCGTGACCCCATCCCACGACGAGGGTTAAAATTACGATCTTCTTAATCCACTCGTCGAGACCTTCAATTTGATAGGTCATGTGACCACCTTCTCGACACTTCGATTTTTTATGATGGGCGGGCCCCCCACCCCCACGCCGAGGGAAGAAAACTTTGTATGATTAAGTTTATGAGAATCAAGCAATCTGATTGTTTAATTAGTGTTAGGAACGTGAAGTGATTGGGTGATTACTTATTTCAAGCTCTTCGAGCTTTTGGTTTTTGGTATACATTGCTCTAGCCATTATATCCACATTATTAAACAATCAGGTGGCAACGAATGTCACGATACTCTCACTATTTTTTATTTGTTTTTTTTTTGTTCCTATTCCAGAAATTCGCACTAGTTTAACTACACTTTACACCCATTTCGCGCCGTAGGTTATGAGAATCAAGCAATCTGATTGGTTAATTAGCGGAGAATCAAGCAATCCGATTGGTTAATTAGCTGAGTTTGGAAAATCCCACTATGGGTATTCCTCCACTTACGTCAGAAATAGGAAAATCCCCGCCTCAAAAGCCATTTGCCGATTCTGGGCCACTGGTCCAGAATCGGCAAACCACCTTTTTGATGCTGGTCTAGAACCGGCAAAGCGTTTTTTGCTCGCGTTCACCAACGATAGATTGAAGATCTAATCCACGATGGGAACGTAAACAACAATTTTTTATGGAAAACAAAATGTACAATTTCGTACATTTTTCACTTTTTTACATTCCACTCGTTCGCCAACGGGTATTTGAACGTTAAAAGTGCGTTCTAGGAGTCTCAAAATAACAGCCGATTCTGGGACACCATGAAAAAACGACATTTTTTTGCGAACAAGCGTGCGATTTAACACTGAATCCTACGATGGTAAACGCACCATCTACCATGTATCGTTCAGTACATGTACCAAGTGGTCCAGAAACGGCCTTTATTACCTACTGACGTCATGTTTTTGGATTCGACTACATTGTTGTTACAAGATCGATGGCTTGTTGCAGTTAACGCTTAACAATGAAAGTCATATTTTGTTCGGCATAATAAAATAATTAGAACGTTTCTTTTCATGTTCTATCGGTCGATAGTACCTGAGTTTGTGTGATTTCTGAAATAAAACCTTCAGCAGCTTCGCTGCTTCAGGTTTTATTTCAGAAATCACACAAACTCAGGTACTATCGACCGATAGAACATGAAAAGGAACGTTCTACTATTATAATATTTCAGCTGTCGTCGTTCAGGTTGAATGATTTTTTCAGAGACATCTGTGTTGGTTATTTATGATCTCAAAAAGGCGGGTTCTTCTCAAAATGCTGGAAAGTGGCCACAGGAGTCATGATACCTAAATCCGAAAAAGACCTTACCAACCCTTCTAGCTACCACCCAATTAGCTTGCTTAGCTGTGTTGGAAAAATATTTGAGTGGATTCTCTCCATTAGACTCCGCAGCTATCTCCAATGAATCAACTTTTTTTGATAAATGGCAAAGGGCGTACAGGAGTCTGAAAGAGGGAATCGGACACGCATACACGCTGGTAGATTATATGAAAACAGCATTTAGACAAAACGGAATAGGAACAGCGCATTTCTTGGATGTAGAAAAAGCGTTCGACTCGGCATAGGAAAATGGCATGAGATATAAACTAGCGAAAATGGGATTACCCACTAAAATTCTGAGGATCATATTATCATTTCTAATTGACCGAAGAATCAATGTGTGGGTTAACCGCGAGGTGGTAGAGGAAGTAATACACGAATTGTGCACACCACATGAATCGGTCCTCAACCCGCTTCTTTTCATAATATATGTGAATGACATAGAAAAATAGGGAAAACTGTGTTGAACTATCGCAGTTCTCAGACGATAAAGATATGTAGACGGCCAGTATGTCCCAAAACATCATTAAAAGTCGACTTTAGGATACCATTCGCGATCCTGAGAGCTGGTGTGCCCTATGTTGCATAAAGCTCAATGCCGACAAAACTCAAAGAGGTACTTTCTTTAAAAAGCAAAGAAAAATAACAGTCCCCAGTATTGATCTCCAGTTATACGATCACAAATTGGAAGCAAGCAGCGAGGCCAAAGCTTTGGGATTTATACTGGATAGCAACATCAATCTAAACATCCAAGTAAACTCCATTACGGGTTAGAGCTTCTAGACGTATCAGTTTTCTGAAGATGATCAGAGGTAACAATTAGGGAGCAGACAAAGTCTTGCTTCGCGTTCAAAATTATGCCTTGCGCGTGGCACTATGCAAGCGAATGTGGACACGAATAAATGAACTTTATGAGCTAGCAAAAATAGAAACTAGTAAAACGCGATTAAAAGACCCCCAAAACAAAAACCTTCAACAGACTCCAAGATAGTGAATTAATGGCAGAGCTGAACGAGCACCGAACCCTTAATTGAAAAACAAAATAAGTCACAGAATATTAAAATTATACAATAGAATTAAATTGCGTGGAGGCCGTAAGGATTGCCTCGCTACTCATTAAGAACTTTAGGATTGAGTCTGTGAGGACTGCCTCGCAACTCTGCGTGTGGGGAGTTGGCTATAAAGAAACCCAGCCTTTGCCTCATCAATAGCAACAATCACGCCACAGTTACAATATACAGTAGTGAATTTATATCTCTCTCTACCTATAACTTTTCTAACTGAACACTTTCAAATTTTCTTGAAGCAGACGAAGCGCAGAAAGGATTGAAACAAGCTTTTTATTATTCATACACAGTGAAACCAAACACCAAGCAAGGATTGAAACAAGCTTGACTGACTGGGACTAGTGTACATTCGGAATAAATAAGCATATGAATTAAAGATATAACAGCCCTTTTAACCGTTGTCCGAACGAATTAAAATGATCAATTTTTCCGTAAAAAATTAAGCCCACAACTCCCATTTTTGAATGAATGAATAAATCAGTGAAGAGAAAAGATCGTTTTTACACAGATAATGATAATGACGAGTATGGAATTCAGTGGTGAATACAAGACAAACCACAGAAAAATTCAGCGAGTAATACAAAAGAAGATGGAAGAGAAGTTAGAGGGCGACCAATATATAGCGACGAGAGATTACTTTTACAAAGATAAATTTACATAACGGCTCTTTTCAGAGCCACTGTTTAAAAGACCTACCTTTTCACAGGCGCACGGTTAACGGCACTTTTCGGTGGTATATTGATACGGTCGGATGTTGAATCTTTGAGCCAAGATTTGGACATTTTATTTGGAAGTTCAGTTTTGAAGTAAAGTCTTGGCGTCAAGACTTTACAATTAAAAAATCTTGCACTTTCGCACCCAAGTCTTAGTGTCAATACTTTTATTCATTTCAAACAGGTGTAAAACTCTCAGTTTCGGACATGTTTTGGCAAAATAAAACACTTTGTGGTTACAGAAGTTAGTTGCAGATGGGGGGGGGGGGGGTGGGGGGGGGGAGGGGATCTAGCTACAACTTGGTTTGTGGTCCTGAGCTGAGTTTTTTCATAGCACCGAAAACATGGGAAAGAGAGGAAAACTTAGACGTATCCCCTGTAATCACAAGGTATGTAAATATTTAACTCTAATGTGGTTTTAATCACCAAGTAATGCAATTCAAGTGGTGTAATGCAAAACGTATTTGTATCGCACATAAGTTTTTATTTTTCAGAATTTGTGCACCCTGCAACTTATGAAAACAACATCTTATGTGTAACAAAAATACGCTTTGTACTGTATACCAAATTATTTTTCTAACATGAAATTATTTTTTTACTTACATGAACAATTTCATGCTAGAATAAGAAAAATGTTACTAAGGTAACACATGCCCCCCCCCCCCTCTTGTGACCTTCACCTCGCAGATGCGACGGAAACTATTATACGCGACACACCTTCTGGCTGTCCTTAACATTTGTAAAAAGTTTAACAATTGTAATATGATTCGTTTCTGAGTTATGACTGAGACACGAATATTGATGATTTTCAATGTGACCTTGAAATGTGACCTTGACCTTACGGACCTGGATGTGGTGTGTGACACATCCACCCATTGTCCTTTATAATTGAGCGAAGGTAGACGATTGTAGCCCTAATAGTTTTGGAGTTATGCTTGAGACACGATTTGTGACCCTGAACATATGAAGGTCAATTGTGACCTTCACCTTGGAGATGCGTCGGAAACTATTATACGCTACACACCTTCTAACTGTCCATAACATTTGTAAAAGGTTTAACAATTGTAATATGATTCGTTTCTGAGTTATGGCCGAGACACGAATATTTGACCGATTTTTAATGTGACCTTGAAATGTGACCTTGACCTTGAAGGTATTAACCCGGCTATGGTGTGCGACACATCCACCCATGGTCTTTTATAATTGTGTGTAGTTTGATGACTGTGGCCCTAACCGTTTTCGAGTTATTGGCTCGGACATACACACACACACACACACAAACACACACACACACACACACACACACACACACACACACACACACACACACACACACACACACACACACACACACACACACACACAGTCTTGTCTACCCTACATACCGAGGTACCCCATTGTTTGTCCTTTGTGTGTACTAACGGTTTCAACCTCGTTTTGCCGGTACAGTTCTGGGAAAACAACCGAGGTAAAGGGTTTCTTTTGTCTTTTGTACCTCGGTAAGGCGAAACACGCAAACTCTTTTGTCTAGTTACCTCGTCAAGTTGGTAAGACAAACCCACACACACACACACACACACACACACACACACACACACACACACACACACACACGAACACGCGCACACTTCAATCACTATATGCCACCCGACTTAAGTCGGAGGGCATAAAAATAATTTGATGTACTGAAAAACTGTCTTTGTATTAAACAAGTTTTTTATTATAATAATTTATTAACTGGATACAAAGATTTTACCTGGAACCTTATGATATCCGTCTCCCCTAATACATAAGTCAACCTCGGCTGATATACCCCGAATTCCGCAGGCACCGCCTTCAACGCATGTACAGTCACCTTGCAAACGCAGCTGTTTACTTTTCACTCTGTATTTCTTATATTTCGAAGCGGCGAATCTGAACTCATACAGTTAAAAGGAGAAGTCCTGTCATGAATTGCGCACATATGGCACGTCGATCTGCGCGTTAATCTACACGGTATCACCATAGTAAGGATATCAAATTCTGTACATACAGCCTGTGCATAAGCAATGTTTCAGCCAGTGGACCTCCGGGTAACCCGGGAGTCCCTTGGCAGAAACATTGCCTGTGTTTGCTATGAGTAACCAGGAGAACCTGCCGTGCTTTGGATGCCACTCGACATGGCAAATGCGCGCAATTCCTACGCGTATTTAAGCCTAGGCAAGCGCACAGTTCGTGACAGGACGTCTAGTTTTAACTGTAACGTCCATGTATAAGGTAAGGCGAATAAGGGAGGGTGTCACCAAACTTAATCTTATCGAACTGACAGGTTTTGTTCATCTTGTGATTCCGAATAGGTACACGCAGTACAGAGCTGTCGCCAGTATCGGTAACAGTGACTTGTAAACTATAACCAAGGCTGAATGTAAATAATGTATTGACTTAGTCTACACTTGACTGGCGCTTGAGTGGCTTACGTAGCTTTGAAATTTAATCATCTAATTAGTAACGATATCGGCCTTCGACTACAGCAACTCGACATACATTTACGCTGAGAAGTCGGACAAATTATATTGGATAACTTATTTTTTCATCCTCTTCAACCTCTTGATAGATATACGAGCGGCATACAAGAGGTTCACATTATAGATGCTGGTCGAGTTGTGGTGGCTAAAAAAGAATTGGTGCTAGCGTATAAAATAACTGAAATTAAGAAACAATCTGACAGGTATGGGAAAAAAATGGTGAAAATCAAATCGCGTTTGTTCAAGTACTGCCACCGTTTCCGAGTCGGAACAAGTTCCAATTAGAAAACAGTCTAAGGGGTCATAACCCCTGAACACAAATTAGGCAGGGCTGGTTTTCAAACTCAGCCAGACAATCTGGAGTAGAACACTACAGATCAAATTTGGTACAAATTGGATAACGTTTGTTCAGGTTATCGCGCTGACACTGCCCACAAGTCGGAAATTCAATCTAAGGGTCATAACTAAGAAAACTCATGCAGGACTGGTTTTCAAACTCACCCAAGACATTCTCGAATGGAACCCACAGATCAAATTGGTAAATATTATAAATTGTTCTGTTTGTTGAGAGGAGACATGGTCTCACGTTCCCTGCATGGAATTTATATTCACCCGATGCGCTAGCCGAGGTCCATGTCAACAAACACAATAACGTATATGTCCCTCTCTTCGCTTCATTTTAAAATTTGTTGTTGTACAGCGAATATTAGAAAGCAGACGTTGCTTCGGTAAGGTGCTAACTTTTATCATAACAGACTGGAGTGATTTCCCTTTATTCAATGTTTACGTACGCTATCAACGGAGCGAGATGCTCTCGATTCGTTTCAGTTTATGTTACAGTAAATTAATGAAAAGAGACCTTATAATCTAATCGGTTTCATAAATAATTACCCATGTTTACATAACTAATCTTTTTGTACGTAATAATGGTACATTTGTGTGGATTTTCTTTCAGTTAAATGTATTTGTCTCAGTTGATTTCAAGTGAAAAAAGACATTGCGATGAACCGTTGATTATGTAAGAATCGCTGACAGTAGACATATGCGCGTGCCCGGCGACATAAAATAAAATCAACGAGGCACTGACCAACCACTGCAAGGTATTGCGGTTGGTATCGGGACATAATATAATGTCAATTCAAGTTATCGCAGATTGCTCGCAAGTCGGAAATCCGAACAAGAAAACAATCTAAGAGGCATAACTTTGGAAAAAAAATTCGGACAGGGATAGTTTTCTGATTTGTCCAAGATATTTTCCATGTATAACTCACAGACTAAATTTTGTAAAGATCGGTTAACGTTTGGTCAAGTTATGTTGCTGACACCGCGACACAGACGGACGGACCAACGTACATACAGATAGATCGTGGAATGGGTTTTCTTTTCTTGCAAAGCCACCTCCCTACCACTTTATGGCAGAGGGATTACCACTTAAGGAAACAATACTTGATACGTAGACAATGGAAATCTTTTTAGCTATGCCACACCTCCTACGCTTAAGGTACTGAATGTCAGCCCAGGCGGTTAGACGGGCGGACTTCCACCGACCTTCACCAAAACGTAGGTCGAATTGCTGACCCCACTGGTCCAATACATACAGTGCGTAGAGAGTGGATTGTAACTAAATCACCCGCAGGGTGGAGTTATCACCCAAACTATAACTTTCAAATTTTATACATATGGACAAAAAACACAAGCAGTGTTTCAGCCAATGGACCTCCGGGTGTAACCCGGAGGTCCATTGGTTGAAACTTTGCCTATGCTTGTTATGCTTTGCAACAAATTTGCAATTATTGATTGGGTGGAATCTCCACTCTGCGGGTGATTTAGTGATAATACACTCTCCACGTACTGTATAACAATGTATACAACACCCCTGTTCAAAACAGATTAACAGACTTTCTTTCTATTTGTCTCAAATGTGAACAACTTGGGGTATTGGGCTCATGAGAAAGTCGAGACAACAAGCTTTCCACTGATATCAGTTGATCGTTGGGCGTCCTTGGGTTACTTATCACTAATGGGAGAAATATCAAAAAGCTAAAGGGTTGGACAAAGAGAAGTTCAGTAACATTTGGTTCACCACCCAAGTTCCTCGGTTGTACGATTAGTCCAGGAGATGCCATAAAGCAGTTTTATAAACTTCCGGTGTCGCGGTATTGATTCTCAAACACTAATCGAATTTAACCCTTTACCTAACGAATCTGATACATACACCATGGTAATTTACAAATTAAGCAGTTGAAAAAATAAATAGTTTAAAAAAAAACTCAACAAAACCATATCATGTTACCCTCTCATTGGAACGAGCTCGTCGAGCTCGTTCCAGTGAGGGGTCACATGATATGGTTTTGTTGGAATGTTTTGAACATTAATTATGTATTTACTTATTTATTGGGGTTTTGGACACTTTCGACAGCCAGTGTCACCTCGTGTCTGACAGTTTCAAGGGTGGAGGAAACCGGAGTACCCGGAGAGAACCAACCAGCAACGGCGAGCAGCTGTCAGGCTCCCCAATGTACTAACTCCACACAAGCAGAGTTAGCATTGGTTGAAGACAGGTGAACCATCGACGTGCAGTACGCCTTAGTCCACAACGTCACAGTTCCCTCACGTGGGCAATTGGGATTAAGTGTCTTGCCCAAGTACACAAAACGGTTGCCGCACGTTTTTGATATCATGTGCATTGAGTAAAGGGTTAAGTCATACGTGGTGATCACAGGTCAAGTTTTTACATTTCTTGTGTCCAGTCTGTGAGGTATCGCATCATTGTAGGAATTTTCATTCGCAACAAAACAAATCGCCTTTACATTGGCTAGAATATTTCTGAATAGTGGCCAGTGGAAGGACCGGACTGATAGAGATTTTGATGGTGACCCTGTTACAAGAGCGTGTCATTGTCTTACTAAATGATTTTTTTTGTGTTTGCCCCGACATTCTCGTTAAATATGAATAACTGAAGAAGGCCAAATGCCCAAGTAATGCGTCAGTGTAAAACTTGCTTCGTCTTTCACCTGATACAGAGTATACGGGATAACACCAAGTAGTTCTCATTTGAGACGACCAGAAAGAAAATCGGTTCGTGTATTTTGAAAAGAGGAGTTGTATAGCTTTTTGTATATAACTTCCGATGGTAAGGGGATCAGGTATATCAAAAGGGTTTACGAATCTAGGTTTGCCTTAAGACCGAGAGATCCCAACAAATCATAAATATTGACATTAAATACATATGAATTACCTCAATAGCCGTATGGGTATGTGAACATAGGAATTAGTTATTTATTTATTTATTTATTTATTTATTTATTTATTTATTTATTTATTTATTAAGGTTTAACGACACTGTAAAGACCAAGGTCATATCGTGTCGGTGACAGTTTTACGGGTGGAGGAAACCGGAGTATCCGGAGAGAACCACCGAACAACGACGAGCAAGCGACAGCTCCCTAAAATCGTAACTCCGCACTGTAGCACAGGAATGGTTAGATCGGTTGAAGACATGCGCACCATCGACGTGCAGTACGCCTTAATATACGGCGTCATCGTGACCCCACGTTGACAATCGGGGCTAAGAGCCTTGCCCAAGGACACAACACGGGGGTCCGAATCGATCTCCTAGACGGTCATCCATCCAAGGACTAACCAGGCTCGACGTTGCGAAACTTCGGTGATCTGATGAGAACCGCTTACCACAACGCCACCGCGTCCCCTGAATATAGGAATAAATAGAAGAAAGGTAAAATTAACACATTTGGATACCCATAAATATTTCATCTGCCTTTAGAACAAGCTTTCGGCTTGTGCCTTCATCGGGTTTAGTTCAGCCAATTCACAACAAATAAATGAATTTTACGTTAGTACAAACAGAGAATGTCGTGACCGTGACGTAGTCCTGAACGACGTCAAGCTGGAAAAAATTCGTTCTCTTGCAAATTAATTATTCTCTCCACGGATCCATGAATACAGAGTCTTTGTTGATGCCTTGTTCAAATCCAGGATTGGAAGGGTGGGGTTTGGGATGCCATCGAACAGTTTCATTCCGGTTGTTAGGAGGAGATGACAGGAAACCATTTGGGAGCGCAGGGTTAAGGCTAAACAAAATTAATCTTTTGATTCTCAGGAAGGTGCGCATGCGTTTTTTCGGCCAACTGTAGTTATATTTATTTCGGAGGCAAAATTCAAAATGTATAAAACTATCAAGGATATGATTTTTGCGGCGTCGCATCCCTTTTTGCGATGTAATAGGTCGTACACATTGATACGGTATTGTAAATAAATAAATAAATAAATAAATAGATAAACAGAGACAGCGCTGAAAGCACTAGCAGAAATAAATTTAATAATTTCGTTGAATTTGTTTTGACCGTTGGTGATTTTTTCTTATAACTACCAGCACAAGGATTTGTTTAAAAACTTCTGTCTGATAAAAATATATCAGACAGAAGTCAAGCAGGAATTCCACCAGGCATAGTCCTGGCACCGCTGCACTGGATTGAAAATTGTAAAGCTTTTCGGAAGATGGCCTCGACGTGAGTCAATCCCGGGTCTCCGGCACCCACTCGCCAAGCCATAAATGCGCTGCCACCATACGAACTGCGCCAAACGGCAACCCCCAAAAGGTTGTAATTGGCTCAGCCAGTATGTTAGTTCACATTTCCAACTCGCCCCGAGACCGATATTCGAAATTGACAATTACTGAATTGTTGGAATTGTTTTCTGTGTTATTAGTAGTTGTCTACAAGTAGCCTGTATTTTATTGTAAGATTTACCCGTGGATCGTTTGCCTTAGCATGCAATGCTACTGGAACAGATTACTGTTATACCTGATGGCCTATGGTCCCAGCTTTTAAACACAGGAATTTCAATTTATGGAAGATCCGCGAATATGCAACTGCTTGAATTTAATTTTATATCGCCAATGTCAAGCAATATATAAGAGGTTTGAGATACGACTTCCTTGCAGAACCGAAAACCACACAACCGTAATACAATTTTGATCTAATAAGTGATGTATACAGACGAAGTAATGTGTTTTGGCCAGAACCCCAATCTGTGCTACCAACCACTTCGAGGCGATTACCTGTTTTTTTTTTATAATTCTCACTCTTAGGTGTTTTATATGAGAAGTGAAATTCAATTTGTCGTCCCTAATTGTACTCGTACCTATTTCCAACGCCGGATCGAGGAGATATTTCCGAAGTTTACAAATAGGACACAGTTAGTTTTCGTCTTTGAAAACTTCAAACGATTTTCTGTGGCCCATTTTTTGAATTCTATTTAAGCACAGCTGCTGTTTGTGCTCTATAGCATTCATGTTTTTACTGCTATGGCAGATTAACAAGTCATCGACATACAATGAAGAATCCACCATATTCTCAATTGCGTCGACGATGCTATTAACTTTTACAGAAAAAAGGATAACTGATAAAACACTACCCTGATGTACCGCTAGTTCTTGCTCATGTGGATCAGACAATGTAGACCTGACACAACCTATAATTGATGGTCCTTTAAAAAGTTTTCAATAAAAATAGGCATACGCCCCCTCAACCCCTTGTTAAAAATATCTTTTAAAATCCCATACGTCCACTTTGTATCAGATGCATTTACCAGGTCAAAGAAGATGACGACAACACACATGTTCTTTACAGGCAGAGGCATTTATAAAAAAAAAATGTTTCCAGTCTAACCAAACGATCCAGATTACATCTCAGGTTTCTGAAACCACACTGAAAATTCGCAAGTAGATTCCAGAAACCAGACAAGCCGATTATTGATCATCCTTTCCATGATTTTACACAGACAACCTGTTAATGTAACTGGTCTGTAATTACTTGGATTGCTGTGATCCTTATGCAGCTTTGGAATGGGAATTATTGTAGTTTTTCGCCAGGAAGTTGGAAACTGGCCAGTCACCCATATCTCATTAAAAACAGATAGTAAAATTTCTAGCAAAGTTTGAGGCAGATGTTTTAAAAGTTGATAGTGTATTTCATCGGGCCCAGTAGCAGTATCTTTTGCTGTAGGCAGAGAGTTACGTAACTCTTCCATAGAGAAAGGATCTTTGTAATCCTCTAAAATACTGAAGGTAAATTTAATATTTTGTTTTTCCATCGGTTTTTTAATTTTAATGAATTCAGGATTCCAATTTCCAGACGACGAATGTTTAGAAAATGTGGAGGCCAGTTTGTTTTAAATTTCTTTTTTTTTTTGATGTAATGAGTGTGTTGTTATATTGCAGGTGTGGTACAGTTGATTTTGTTTCTTTTCCTTTTTTGTTTACATTGTCTCCACTGTGAATAACATATACAACATAGTACTGCGTCTGGAGAATGTAAAGTTACAGGAAATGAGGGGCTGTGAAAGTCATGTGGCCGATTGGGCCGTACTCAAGGCTCGAGAGACCTGAAACATAGAGTGCCGAGACATTGTGACTGTCTGTCAGTATGCCAAAAATCAGCGAGATATGGCAATTCGTTTCCGAGTTATCGTGCGGACAAGGAAGTGCATATAAGACAGAAGACAGGAGAATAAGAAAAAGAAGAAGAGGGACGAAGAAGTTGAAGAAAAATAAAAAAACAAAACAAAAAGAAACCGTACAAAAACAATAGTCTGTGTGTTTTCGACAGACTAAAAAGAAAACAGGTTGGTGTGTTTGAGTGAGGGTGTGTTTATGCATGGGTAGAGGGGTTATCTGTCGGTTCATAAACATATACTGGCTGTAAGTGTAGTTGTGAAGGCACACTCTCTTCACTGAGTGGGATATCCTCGACGCGGTATGGGGCACGTTGACCAGATGGAACCCAATCGTCGATCAGTCTGCTAACTTGATCCCAAATCAATGTGTGAGCAGGTTCCCCGGCAGGTGCTTCGACAGATATCTGTATTTACTGGCTATATTGTGGAAATATTTCGAGCTCCACCCATCGTTACCCATATTTTTCATGACACCACTTTCAGTAGGAATTGATGGGAAGATAGCTTATGTTTGCAAAAATGCATAAAACATTTCTCCAGTCTTTTTTGCCCTTTTACTTTGGCTTAGCACCACATCCCATCTATATTTGCTCCAGTGGATCGTAAGTTCATACTGATTTTTAGCTTAACTTGACAAAGTCAAGATAAGCTGTTGCCATCACACGTGTGGAAGACTGTTAGTCTGCCAGTCTGTCAGTCTGTTCACATTTTCTTTAGTACAGGCTACACCCCGTAGATCTGGTCCGATCATCACGAAATTTCATACGCAGATTGAAGGCCATGTCTGGATGAGAACGTCCCCTTTTATATTAGTCGCGATCGGTCATCCGTGACGGCTGCCCGAGACTGAAACCCGAAAAATATTATCACAATCTACATGTCATATTTATGAAGGGATTTCATTGTAACTTGGTAGGATGACTCCAGTTTATGTCTAAATAAGAACGTCCCATTTTAGTCGCGATCGGTCAACCCTAACGGCTACGGAAACCTTAAACACAGTCTACAGGTCGTATTGGTGAAGGGATTTAATTGTGACTTTGTAGGATGACTCCGTATAATGTCCAGATGAGAGCGTCCCAGTTTGGTCGCGATCGGTAAACCGTGACGGCTGCGCGGGCCCGAAACCCAAAAACCTTTACCACGGTCGTATTTTTGCAGGGATTTTATTTTAATTTCGTAGGATTACTCTGTATAATGTCCAGATGAGATCGTCCTTTTTGGTCGGGTTCAGTCAACAGTGACGGCCGCAGTGGCACATTACCTAGATTCATTTATTGCAGTCTGCAGCTTGTATTTATGAAGGGATTGCATTGCAAAATTATAAGATGACACAGCATAATGTCTAGATGAGAACGTCCTATTTCGGACGTGATCGGTCAGCCATGACGGCCACACAGGCTTGTGACCTAGATGTGTTTATCACAGTCTACCGTTCATATTTATGAAGCGATTTCATTTTAACTTGGAAGGATAACTCGGTATAATGTTTAGATGAGATTGCCCTATTTTGGTCACGATCGTTCAGCCGTTACCGCCGCCTCGTCACGTGACCTAGATTCCTTTAGCACTGTCTACATGTTGTTTTAACGAAGGGATTTCATTGTAACTTGGTAGGATAATTTGGTATGATATCTAGATTGGACTCTCCTATTTTGGTCATGATCGACCAACCGTGATCGCCGAGCTGTCATGTGACCTAGATTCCTTTAGCAACGTCTACGAGTTATATTTATGAAGGGATTTCATTGTAACTACCCCCGCGTGCTGTTATGTTGTGCTGTGTTCATTCGTACACAATGGTACCACACACCACATTGGAAAATAATACAAAGAACCTTGTCGGAGGACACATGAATGGTAGATGATGAATGAGGATCATGATCGAACCATCACCGTGATCTTTGTGCGGATCAATGAACCAATGCGAATCTCAAACTCGACTCTGATGTTCAATTTGTGACAGATATTCAAGATTCTGATTCACTTCGTAGTTTGAAAAAACAAATACTTGTTGCTAAGATGTTGTCTATTTAATATTGATAAAATGTAAAACGTTGCCTGAATGGCGCTCATATAGAAAGTGAACAAATATATAACGTTGCCTAAATGACTCCCATATTATAAAAATAAATATATCACATTGCCCAAATGACGTTTAACTGGGTTGAGACTCTGCCTGCTTTTAACCCAATTGAGTCAAAATCACGATAAACAGTTATTTGGTGCTATTTGGGTCACTCCATGCTCTCAAGATGTGGTCTTTATTGAAAACCGACCAAAATGCAGGCTGTTTTAAATTTTCTACCCTCCTGTGAATTGGGGATGCGTTCAACCAGGGCCCGACCTGCAGTCGGTTTTCATGCCAACGACTCCAAATCGTGGTAACGTAAATCATTACTTATCTTTGAGACAACTACATTCTCTCACCACTGAGGTACTGAAACATATATAAAGTCGTGTGAGACAGCTGGGAGAGATATGCCTGTCTCACCCCACCCACGTGACAACTATCTCACCCCACCCACGTGACCAACATGTATTGGCATATTAGCATATTTAATGAGCGCAGGACTATTCAATCATCGCACGTTCTTCTGTAAACAAACGACATGTTGTCACGTTTCGGAAATATTAGCAGACGAACGTTTGTCGAAGAAAATAGAAACAAAAACACACTTACAGTACGTGGAGAGTGTATTATCACTAAATCACCCGCAGAGTGGAGATTCCACCCAAGCAATAATTGCGAATTTGTTGCAAAGCACAGCCAATACCAGCAATGTTTCAGCCAATGGACCTCCGGGTTACACCCGGAGGTCCATTGGCTGAAACATTGCTTGTGTTTTTTGTCGATATGAACAAAATTTGAAAGTTATAGCTTGGGTGATAACCCCACTCCGCGGGTGATTTATTTACAATCCACTCTCCACGTATTGTACACAGGCCGCAAAACCAAAGGACACTTGGCTCTTTTATATGAATGTTTGGATGAACTCCATTATGAATGGAGCGAGCTGCACGAAACTCCCGTCGAAACGTTTTGCGAATATATTGCAAAATTCATAATATGACGTCATCGGAATGTGTCAATGTTCATTTCGCAACAAACCTTTAACCCCTACCTTGCCGGCATTGGGATTTAATTTTGTGGTATATACCTGTGGTAATATACAAAATTTTCGTACGCTCTATCCAATAAGCAAATCATTTTTTTTAAGAAATGGACAACTCAATTGTTCGATATAACTGCACGTGCCCTTGAATTACTTTTGATGACGTCAGTTTGTTTTGGTGGGGGAGAAAAATTATCCCTGATGAGGGCGGGTGTGAGATGGGGAAATATCACCCTCGGGACAAGATATTTGGTCCAGACACTCGGCAAGCCTCGTGTCTGGGCCAGATATCTCGCCCTCGAGTGAGATTTCCGCATCTCACACCCTCACCCACCATGGATAATTTTAGTCTCTCAAGATAAGGATTTTATTGAAACCTGGCTCTAAAATGGAACTTTCTTTGTTTGCCACCGCTGTGTTCCCCGGGTGTGCTCAGTTAGGATACGACCCGCCGTGGTTTTCATGCCATTCACTTGATAACACAAGTAATTAGCAGTGGCTCAGTATGTAGAGGTGCAGACTGCGGCAACCGCGTTGTGTCCTTCGGCAAGACATTTCTCCCCCATTGCGGCGGCGCCGTGTACTAGGGCGAAAAAGCACGTCGATGATGCACCTGTCTTTATCCAATGCTAACCCTGCTTGTGTGGAATTAGTATGTTGGGGAGCTGACAGTTGCTCGTCGTTGCTCGGTGGTTCTCTCCGGGAACCCCGGCTTCCCCCACCCGTAAAGCTGTTGCGGTTATAATTAGCATTGTGCAGAAATATGTGACTTTAAACACCAATAAATTAGTCAATAAATGAAGTACATAGCACCCTTGAGACCATTCCAGGTTCTAAAGGTTATATTTTTTTTATTGAAATCTGGGCCTGAAATGGGACTATTCTTATTTGCCATCCACTTACCAACACCGAATATGTTCCGCCAGAGTCGGAATTGACCTGGTATTCATGCAAACGAGCCCAAAGTATGATAAAGTCGATCATTATTTTTATTTCTTGCATAAAATCGGACTTTTCGTACATGTCATACCCCTGCTAATTCAATGTCACAAGCCGCGTCCGAGCATGTCTGGTTTTCATCCAAATGAACCCACCTCGATGACAAGACTAGTCATAGTCGCGTTTA
This sequence comes from Pictodentalium vernedei, assembly GCA_031216915.1. Lineage (NCBI taxonomy): Eukaryota > Metazoa > Mollusca > Scaphopoda > Dentaliida > Dentaliidae > Pictodentalium > Pictodentalium vernedei. Next base: position 81,975,753 of record CM062296.1, on the reverse strand, counting down.
GCAGCATTGTTGACCTCAAGATATGGATTTAATTGGAATGTAAACCATATCAAAGGCGGACTTGGCTATAATTTGACAACTCCTTGTAAACTTCGGATACGCCTGATCTGTCCTGTTTTTTTTTTCTTTTGCGAAGAACAGTCCAAATTATGAATACACGAGTCAAACGTTGCATTTGAGGCCCCTTCACATCAGATAAGTGTTTTTTTAATGGTTCTGGGGCCAAATCGGACTATTCGTTAGGGGCACTCCACGCTGTCAAGATAAAGATTTTTCTTAAATTTGAGCCTAAAATCGGACCTTTGTTATTTAACATCCCCATGTTTACTCCAGATATGTTAAATTGAAATCCATCCTACCGTAGCAGGCGAAGGGACAGCATCAGGAATGCGGTAGCAGGAAAACGGGGAGAGTAATTATAGGAGTGTCCTTCGAGAAGTGTCTTCCCCTCCATGCTGAAATTTAGCGCACGGGGGACGAGAGCCTCGATCACCGATTTTGATCACAACCTGTGCATTTCAGATGAGCGCCTTTTCATCAGAACACGGAGCGTACTTTGCACGTGAGGGCTTCCTCTTACAAAAGTGGAAGGTAGGATCGATAGGTAGCTAACTACGAGCGGGAAAGCCACGGCAGTAACTAGCACTCTCTTCACAATATGAGTTTCTTGCAGGCAGGGGGCGCAGATGGGTGAGTTTTATGAGAGTGGACAGTGGCCTCTGCCCTCGTTAGAATGCGGAATGCTTTGTACGCGAGCACCGCACTCTGTGCCGAAAATATCAGCCATCACTCTAATATCGATAACGGCTTCCCTCACTCATCTATCCACCCCCCCCCCCCCTCCCCAACACACATACTCGGTAAAAGCGATCGTGTATTTGAAGGTAATTTAATTGCACCCCTCCACCCAATTCGGTGAAAACAGTTGGTGAATAGCAAGAAGCACACCCCACCTCCTTGTTATAACATGATGTTTGGCAGACGAGGGCCTCCCTCCTCAAAAACGGATGGCGTGATTGACGTTATTGGCACACTGACTGGCAGATGAGACTCCTCCCTGGAAAAAGTAGGCGTGCATCTCACGACGAGGTCAACACAATAAAAACCTTCCAAACCATCGCAGGTGAGGCTTCTCGTCAAAAAGGTCGAAAGTAGCTGACTTTCCTCGGATAAGCTTCACCCCCACATCCCTCCTCTCCAAAAATGGACACTGTATACATTCAGGCATAGGCCCTCTCGGTAAAAAGCACGCGGAACATTGCAGAACGAGTACCCCTTTATAAAACGTAGACGGTGCAGTGGACACGAGGTACCCATCTGATTAAATACGGACAGTTGGATGCATACAAATACCCCCTCTCCGCCCATAAAAACGAACCACGCTTTGCAGGAGAGGACCCTCCCATCAAAAGCGGATCGGTACAGTTCAGACTTGGCTCCCGCTCCTCAAATAGTGGACTGTTCGACGGTGTATTATTGGACGAGGTTCCGTTAGGTAAAAACTCACGTCTCATGCAGAATTATGTTCTAAAATCAGTCGGGAAAAAATTAACGCAAATCAGCTGGGTTGAGTGAATACGACCCGTTTCTGTACGACCGCCCCCCCCCCCCCCCCCCCCATCCTCCCTTGTTGATGTAACTTGAACAGTGCTAAATGACCACTCTCTAATCGACCAGACTTCTTCATTTATAATAAATTCCTATGTTTGTTATTGTAAAATATATAGATTCGCCCAGTATCATTAACTGCAATAAGTTCTTTACTTAATCTCAAGGTACACAAGGAAAGATGTTGGTGTGTTTAAGTGAGGGTATGTGTATGCTTGGGTAGAGAGGATATCTGTGGGTTCATGAACCTATACTGGCTGTAAGTGTACATATATGAAGGCACACCTTCTTCTTGGTGTATCCTCGACGCGGTATGGGGCACGTTGACCAGATGAAATCCACTCGCCGACAAGTCTGCCCACGTAACCCCAAATCAGTGCGTGAGCGGGTTCCCCGACAGGTACTTCCACAGATGTCTGTACTTACCAGCTATACTGTGGGCAATAATTTGACCACCATCCATCTTTAGCTATATTTTTCGTGACACCACTATCGGTCGGAATTGATGAAGGGAAGATAACTTACGTTTGCTAAAATGCATAAAACATCTTTCCATTTTTTTCCCCCTTTACTTTGGACTAGCACCACATCCCATCTACGTTTTGCTCTGTGGATCGTAAGTGCATACTCATTTCTAGCTTAACTTGAAAAAGTCAAGATAAGCTATTGCCAACACGCACGCTGAAACCTGTTTGACCGTCAGTCTGTCAGTCTGTTCGTATTTTTTTTAGCACAGGCTGCACCCTGTAGTTCTTATTCGATCATCACAAAATTCCATGTACAGGTTCAAGTTCATGTCTGGATGAGAACGTCCCCTTTTGGTCCTGATCGGTCAGCCATCACGGCTGCCCGAGCCCGAAAGCCGAAAACGTTTAGCACAATCAACAGGTCGTATTTTTGAAGCGATTTCATTGTAACTTGGATGGGAACGACCCCTTTTGGTCGCGATCGGTCAACCGTGACGGCTACGCGGACCCGAAGCCCGAAAACCTTAAACACAGTCTACAGGTCGTACTGATGAAAGGATTGGAGTGTGACTTTGTAGGATGGAACGTCCCGCTGGGGTGTGTTACCTAGATTCCTTTAGCACAGTCTACAGATTGCATCTATGAAGGGATTTCATTGCGAAATTGTAGGATGACACAGTATAATGTTTGGATGAAAACGTCATGTTGTGGCCGTGCTCGGTCAGCAGTGACGGCCGCACCAGCCTGTGACCTAGATTTGTTTGGCACAGTGTACAATTCATATTTCTGAAGCGATTCCACTGTAACTTGGGAGGAGAACTCGGTATATTGTCTAGATGAGACTGCCCTATTTTGGTCACAATCGTTCAGCCGTTACCGCCGCCTGGTCACGTGACCTAGATTCCTTTAGCACTGTCTACAGGTTTTTATGAAGGAATTTCTTGTAACTTGGTAGGATAACTTGGTTTGATATCTAGATGAGACTGTCCTATTTTGGTGATATATGTACATGTAAAAAAATGCTGCTCAGTTTATCGCTTAATTGTGTACCCAACTAATCTGTCCACATTTAAAAAACATGAATCGGTTCATGGTTGGTGTGATATCACTGGGCTGATCTCACACGGTGATTTGTTGTTTAAGAAGCAAAGGACGTGGCCTGTGGGTTTTGATGATTCCGATTGTGGCCCTCCGTTCACCAGAATCTGCCAAACTGCTGGACTTATACATTCAGATTATATGCAAATCAAATTTCATCTCACCCACCACAACCACATCTAAGCTAAGTTTCTCAGGCCGATTATATTGAGAGTTCAAAGTTCTGAATCAAACCCCTTATGGTTGTGAAAACTTCAAGGTTTTTGTCTGAAGATCTCTAAAACTATCCAGAATTCCTCAGGCAACAAATCCCTAATAGTCGTGAAACCTTATAGTTTTCTGTCTGGAAATCTCTAAAACTATCTAGAAATCCTCAAATTTTCTGTATGAAAAAAAGCCCCAGAACACTGGAGTATAGTCGAATAAGCGAAAGCGAAAGCGAAATTATGCCAATTTGGAGTCTCCAATGTTTAACAAACGGAGTCCACCACTTTTTTTTTAATCTCGGACGGACCCCGAGAAAAGAGACGCCCTCTCTCACAATCCGTGACAAATTTATTTGTTTTTTGGTGTTTAAGATCACATAATTATGCACAATGGCTAATCGTGACCGTGACAGTTTTACGGGAGGAGGAAGCCGGAGTACTGGATAGAACCACCGCGCATCGACGAGCAACTGTCAGCTCCTCAGCATTCTAACTCTGTTCAAGCTCCGCGCAAGCAGGATCACAGCGGTTGAAGATATATGCACCATCGACGTACACGGCATCATCGTGCCGCCATGTAGGCAACCGGGATAAAGTGCCTTGCCAAAGGACAAGAAGCGGGCCGTCCCTGATGGGGATCGAACTCGGGACCTCTAGCACAAAGGTCCAGCAGTCTACCACTGATCCACCGCGCTCCCCGTGACAAATCGATCTTACATAACAGTTAAAAACTTTACGACTAAAAAAATGCCAAAATCTCTAAACTTGAGAAAATATTCTCTAGTTTCGGTTATTTCATAACCTAAGAGATTCTGATTAATCCTTTGAACCCGAGAGGCTACTTTTCCGGCTCAGGAACATGATACGTCATAATTTAATTAAGATGGGTGACTGCTAAGTGATGGTATGGGTGGACCAATCAATATATTTAACGTGCAGCCCCAAGGCTGCACATTGAAAATATGGTTTAACCTCAGTGTGCCATCTGACTTAACTTAGCTTGTATAAACAACCTTGTCAACTATTGGGTATAGTTGATATCAAATTATTTACAGCAATCATTATTGAAGTAACAACAGTGTGAGTGAACCTCAGTGTGCCACCTGAGTTAACTAAGCTTGTATAAACTTTATTTTTATCAATTATATAGCATTCATGCAACAACAGTGCAACAACAGTATAGAAAAACAGTGAAAAGGAGTTCCAGATGTGTAATTTGGGCGTGGTGGAGACCCTGGAACACTTTCTTATAGAATACCCAAAATACCAGTCTAAAAGAACAAGATTCACGGGGAGCATAATGGGGAAGTGGGATGGGAGAATGAAGAACATGTGGTTAGGGGGCGACTCAAAGGTGAAGGTTAATATGCTAATCAGAGAGATTGGGAAGAATGGGGCAAGGGATGTCATCAAGCAGTTCGTCTCCGAGTGTTGGGAGGAGAGAAGAAGCGTGGGAATAGGGGCAGTTGGTAGAACAGGGGTAACTAAGATCTTCTCATACGAGAACCGCGACAAATCAGCGGCCGGCCAAAGTGTTATTGTTATTAGTATATTAGTGTGAGTGAAAATTATGAACATAGAAGTTAACTGGTAGAGTGCTAGAAGCCACTATCAGGGCTTAAATATTAAGAACAGGACCCCAGACTAAAGCTGTCATATTCTGTGGATGTGCTTCAAATTATCTTTGAAATGAAATTACTTAGTCTAAATGGGTTTGCCTTGTTACAATTTATGGGAGAGTGCCAACTGGCACACTCCCATAAATTGTAACAAGGCAAAGACACATAAACAAATTTTGATGACCAAACATAACTTAGCACTCTACCAGTTAATGATACTGTTAAGATGTTTGCGTGATTAAATGCCATCACTGAGTCTAATCAAGAACACCCCAAAGTTACCCAGTTTACAGACTATGTTACGGAAAATTGTGTAGATCGTGAAGGTCGTGCAATGGGGAACCACCTCAGCACTACAGAATCACTTACTACCAACCATTTGGAAGGATAGCATGGAAAGTTGAAAAAGTGAGGTCCTGGCCATCCCAACATTTTCAAGATTATTGACATGACCAAACGTGAACAAGACTTCACAGAGGCAACATTGTTCCAAATACAAGGTGGTGGGAGACTTCCAACAAAACGCAGAAAATATCGGAGTATTGACGACAAGATTGAGAAGGCAAAACATGAACTCTTGAGTGAACAAAAAACTACCATCGAATACACTGATATTATTTCGCACTTAGTTGGTTATAAATAATTTATTTAATTTATTATTATTTTTACATATATATGTTATTATAAATTAATATATTATATTATTACCACTTTTGCGGGCGTTCTTAGCACATTAACGATGTTTTACCGGGCGTTGAAACCTCGTAATGCTCAACAAGTACAAGTCATGTGACGTGTTGGGCCGTTATTGACTATAACAGCCCAACACGTCAATAACAGCCCGACACGTCTAAATATAGACAATGACGTCACATCTCTCAGCCGATCAACAATATTTTTCCCAGATTTCCGTTTGGATCGAAATTCAATTCGGATTTTTTAAATTTGTAAACACAATTAACACATTTTTTTCAAGTGTTTCCCTTTGTGTCACGGTAATGTATCAAATATAGAAAGCGATGCACACAAAGTAGGTGATGACATCTTTGATGAATAAACTCCTTGCCTAAAGTTCGCATTTCGAAGATATATTTCATCATCTAACTTTCCAAATTTCGCCGTAGACTGATCAGACAATAGTCATGTTACCCGGTTTGTTTGTCAACAAATCAGACGATATTGTTGCTGCTTTTTTTTTAATTCTAAAACGTCAAACTTCATTTATTTATCTTATTTCCCTTATAATTTAATCGTAATGCACCCGATGTTCGAAAGTGGCAATAATAGAAAAAACATGACTTTGTCGGCTATTACAGTGTATCAACGGCTCAACAGAAATGGTTAACAGCCCTTGAGCTTATTAGCGGCCCTCGACTTCGTCGCGTGCCGCTAATAAGCTCTTGGGCTGTTAACCATTTCTGTTGAGCCGTTAATACACTGTGAAGCCCTTCAAAATCATGTTATTGTTATATTAATGTAAACCACTGTGTCAGAAACATATATATGTTATTATAAATTAATATATTATATTAATGTAAAACACTGTGTAAAATATGTTATATATGTTATTATAAATTATAGAATGATAAGAACAATAAACTTCATCTTCATATTACAGTTATTTTGTTAGTCTATACCGGGTGGCACAGTGAGGTGTTCCTAGTTCACAGTTAACAGTTATTTAAAACTGACTATAAATTAATGCCTATTGTTACAGTACGTGGAGAGTGTATTATCACTAAATCACCCTCAGAGTGGAGATTCCACCCAAGCAATAATTGCGAATTTGTTTCAAAGCACAACCAGCACCAGCACCAGCAATGTTTCCGCCAATGGACCTCCGGGTTAAACCCGGAGGTCCATTGGCTGAAACATTGCTTGTGTTTTTTGTCGATATGCACAAAATTTGAAAGTTATAGCTTGGGTGATAACCCCACTCCGTGGGTGATGTACTTACAATCCACTCTCCGCGTACTATAGCTTAACTAATAGTCAATACCTGAGAACAATACCGGGTGGCACAATGAGGTGTTCCCGAAAATATTAATTGGTTTACCCCCAAACAATGAATATGAACTCTTCGTGTTGTTGCTACTGAACTGACATAGAAGACGCCACCAGGGTTCAAAGTGTTAAAAACTTAAATCAAAATCGAGAAAACATGGAAGCAGAATGCAGTGATAACCGGCCCTACCAAAGAACGGACACAAGCAAACATAAGTAAAAAAAAAAAGGGGGGGGGGGGGGGAGGAAATATAAGTTAATAACAGTTTTAAAAGAAAGGGAAGAGGGTGTGTGTACTGGTATATTTTACTCAAGTGTAAAATTGTATCCACTTCTTAAGAGTAGTTTGATAATTATGGGAGATTTAAAATGTGTTGCGAGGCGCAGAATTTGCGCTTGTCAATTCGGCGCTGTTGGCTGGCTTCACTAAATGACGAACACATGGTGCAACAGCGGGTAATTAATTAGCTGTCAAATTGAGATGGTCTGTTGCTTGTTCAAATGGGTGATGTAAAATTGTCTTTTTTATTTAATATATTATTTATTTTCATCAACCGCAAATACCGCTGCCATCCACATTATGTGGGTATAATTGCTAATTTAATGCACTAAAAGCTCATTAACCCTTTACCCATGGTAACGTCCAAAACCGGCCAGCGCTATTCTAAAAAATCGCCAATTAATTTTCATTGATTTTTAAATTTTTTCGTCTCAAAAACATAGGTTATGACACCTCATTGGAACGAGCTCGTCGAGATCGTTCCAATGAGGGGTCATAACCTGTGTTTCTCAAAAAATGTAAAAATTAATTATTCAAGAATTTGTTTTTGCAAGTGTCGTCTGCTTTCCATGTTAGGTAAAGGGTTAACTGGTTGAGTGCTAGAAGCCACTCACTATCAAGGCATTCTAAAATATGAGGGTCCCCGAACAAATGACAACATTTTTCTAACCCGAGATTCATATTCATTCCAGTGCAAATAATATTTTGTTTATAAAAAATTGTTTTATTGTAAATTATTGAAGAGTGCCAGTTGGAACTCTCCAATAATTTATAATAAATGCATTTTGAGTAACAAATTCATGCCACCACAAATAATCTAGCCCTCAAACAATTAAGTACATAATCGAAAAGATATGAACGAAGTTAAATTTTAGTTTATTCTGTTCGATAATAACACTTTTGCAGGTCGCTAATTCGTCTCAGTTATAAGACGAGGAGACCTTGATTAACTTTGTGCTGCGAAATGCCTCCTTACTACCTACCCTCACACATCGTCTCCTCTCCCAACACCAACAAACAAACAGTCTGATAACATCCCGTACCTCATTCTTCCCACTTTCTCCGATAAACATACTAACCCTCTCCTGTTGTCACCCAATTCCAACACATCCAACATTCTCCCATCCCACTTCCCCTTTTTACTCCCAGTGAATCTTATTCTTTTAGAATATTAGATATTTTGGACGTGCTAAGAGAAGGTGTTTTCAGGGGCCCCCTCTACTCCTAAATTACACATTTGGCACGTCTTTTCTCCATCTTTCCCAATTTTCCCAAAAGCTTCAGAGACTGCAACCTCAGCTTAAATAGCAGCGACCGCCCCCCCCCCCCCCCCCCCCCACACCCTGAGTTGTTCTGTTATGAAATTTTGTCTCGGCTTCGGTTGAGCTTGAGGTAAAAGAATCATGTCGTTGTTTCGGTTTTTCTGCTTTTTTAACCAGCATTCCCTAATTGTGTGGACACCGCTCACCCCCATCCCCCCACCCCCCCCCCCCCAACTTTTTGTGTTCGACGACAGCTGTGACTTTCGTTTTCTTTCCAGACAACTGACACCACGTAGATTGTTCGGTTAGGCGTACAGCTCTAGACCGTCGCTATCTTCCAAAATAACTAAAACATTGAGATAGGATAGTTTGCATTCGAGTTATCTTGCGGACAGCGAGTGGGAAGAAGACAGACATATTCTAACTACATCACAATGTCACGCCTTCTACGAATGTAGTTGGACTACTAGAGAAACAGAATTTACTGCCACAAGTATATTCAAAGTTTTCTCTGAATGAATCAGAAATGGATATTGTCGGCTCTGCACATTTTTTGAATGAAGAAATACATGTAGGCCTATGAATTTCTGAAATGCATTTGTGTGGGTGAGTGTGTGTGTGTGTGTGTGTGTGTGTGTGTGTGTGTGTGTGTGTGTGTGTGTGTGTGTGTGTGTGTGTGTGTGTGTGTGTGTGTGTGTTTGAGGTTAAAAAATCGCACTGGCACAGACATTTCCTACTGAAACGTTTTTTTTTCTTTTAATATGCCGCCGAAAAATTGTTTTCATTTACTGAACCCTGATGGGTTTCAAACATGACAAAAAATTACATAAAATTGATTTAAACTAAGTGATGAGCTCAGGAACTGGTTAAACTGACTGGCAAAAATGATGTTATTCATTGATGGGCTCTAATTTAGTCCTTACAAGGATGTTACGCAAGCTTTTGTTTTTCTTATAGGCGATGACAGGTCGAAGATTCAAAGGTTCATTTAATTTAGCATTGGTAAAATTGAATTCATCTTTTAACATTTTTGCTATTTCGATATTCATTCTGTTGTACGTTAAAGTGAAAGGAATGATGGACCTCCTTTCGCATTCGCCCTCTGATATGTTCATACCAAATGGCCAGAGGGTTTGAAGCGTATTGATCCAAAAAGCTTCACGTTTTTTTCTAAATTCATCCGTTTCTTCTAATGTGTCTTTAATTGGTGGTTGTTCAATCGGATGGATTTCGAAATCGTCCAAAGAATGGCCAGGAAGGTTAAAATGTTGTGCTACTGGGGCATCAGCATTATGTTTTATATCCTGTTTGTGTCTAGTAGCACGTTCTCGAAAAGGATTTTGACTTTGACCAACATACTGTTTCCGACATCGCTTACAAGTGATAAGGTAAATAATGTTTGGTGAATCACAATGGAGGGGGTTACGGATCTGATAATGATTTTTCGTTTGTTCGGAGGAAAATTCCTCTTTCTGATCAGGCATAAAAGTATGCAGTCTACAACGAGGCTTTTTGCAATTAAATACCGCGCCACTACCATTCTGCAACGGTCTGTTGTGTTCAATCTTCAGTGGTTCGAAATCGGTACTTTCAGCTGGACTTTCGAGCTTTTTCAGGGTTTGGGATTTCAGGCTACGCAAGAGGCGCAGCGAGTACCCTCTCGATCTGAGGGCGCCAAATAGAGTAGAACAAGCCTCATTGAAATTTACCTTATCACTTGAATTGCGGTGGAAACGAATGAGTTGTGATTTGATGATACCTTTAAATGTATGTTGAGGATGAAATGATTTTGTGTGCAACAATTGATGTGAATCAGTTGGTTTAAAATACACTTTATAATCTAAATGACCCGACGCCTGAAATTGCTTGCCTTTATACACGGTCACATCGAGAAAATCAACAGAATTTTCACTGATAGTACTTTTCAATTTAATATTTGGATCGTGATTGTTCAAAATTTCTAAAAATTCATCAAAATCTTCTTTTGAATGTTCCCAAATAATAAAAATGTCATCTAAATACCTGAGATATACGAGAGGATGCTTTGCACATTTGCTTAAGGCATTTTCCTCCCATTCCGCTACATAAATGCTTGCAAAATTAGGACTGAATCTTTTGCCCATAGGACAACCCATTATTTGTAGAAAATATTCTCCATTGAATTGAAAGTCATTACCTTTTAAGCTCAGCTCTAAAAGATCCAAAATTTGTTCATCCGGGCGTTTCGCATCCGGATATTTTTCAAATGCATTTTTAACTGATTTAACACCTTTATCAATATCAATGTTCGTATACATACTGTCGATATCCAAAGTAGCCAGAATTGCATTTTTCGATATTTTCAATTTCGAAATTTTTGACAGGAAATCCTGTGTATTTTTTAGATAGCTCGGATGTCTATTTGCTATAGGTTTCAGATGATAATCAATTAATTCCGAGATCGCATAAGATTCCGAATTACAATCTGATACAATTGGCCTCCCGGGTGGAGTTAAGTCATCCGTCCATGAAGAACGGTCCTTGTGGATCTTTGGAAGGATATAAAATTGTCTTGTTTGAGCACTGAGCTTAGCTGTTAAATATTTCAATTGTTTTTTGGTAATGTGACCTTCGTCGAGGAGAAATTTTAAGATCTTATTGAATTTTTCGATATTACTAGGCCAAATAAGTGAATCTATTTTCTTATAATGTTTAGTATTGCTGAGTTGTCTCATGGCTTCCTTTATATAATTATCCCGAGATAGAACAACTACCGACCCACCTTTGTCGGCTGGTTTAATTACTAATTTCTTATTTTTTCGAAGTTTCGTGAGGGCTCTCCGTTCACCAGCTGTTAAATTGTCTTTATCGGAGAGTATGTTCATGCTGAACACCTTTTTGATGATTCGTTTGCTAGCCTCAATAATTTCGGGATCTACTTCACTATCTGGAGGTGACCAACCAGATGATTCTGTAAAAGGAAGTTTCCGACCGCTGGAGTTTCTAAAGCGGTCGGCTAATTTCATTTGCCTAAGAAAATTACAGTTGTATGATGGTAAATTTGTTTGGTTATCAGTTTTAGGCTTTGGTGTTGGTACAAAAGTTAAACCGCGATCTAAAAGAGATTTCTCTTGGGTTGTTAGGTCATTGGTGCCAGACAGGTTAACCACATTAGTTCCTAATCCCACATCTGTTAGGCGGCTGTTACCTTTGCCTTTACTTAGTTTAAATTTAGGTGGTTCAACCAGTGATCGTACATAATATTGGCGGTTCTCGTGGTCCAATGGATCAAATCCTGAGCAACATCAAACTTCGCGTCATCAATTTTTGGTATCACGTTAACGTCCTTCACTTTCCGAATGGTTTCGTTGATGATGCTCAGGGTTCTCCTCTCAGCCTGAGGGAGTTTTTGCGAAAAGTTTAGTTCAGCGAAATAAATTTTTGCGGATCTGAACTTGACCCTGATATCGCTAAGCATATTCCGCAACTGCTTAACTACGAGATCAGAATTATCATTTCGAGAATTCACGCCAATATTTAATAATATTTTTTGGGGACTGGGCTGGCCCCTGTGCCCTTTAAACATAGAGCGCAGATGATTGAATTTGGCGCCGGGGTAACACTCCACCTGGATGTCCGGATGGGGATTTCGATCAATGCGTCCTAAATTTGAACTTCCAATCATAAGGATGTTTTTACAAACATCGGGGAGGCGCCAATTCCTTTTGTCAAAATTAACTCCGCTTTTATACCGAAACTGGGAGAATTTAGAATCAAATGAGCGGCCCGAGTTGCGGCTCGGTGATTTGACTTTCTCTGAGTACGATATACCTGGTTGAACCACACTAGAGGCAGGAGAAGGGGGAGAAGAAACAGAAGCAGGAGACGAAACAGAAGCAGGAGAAGAAACAGAAGGAGGAGGAGGAGTTCTAGTGAGAGCACTAGGAGAACCAGAGAAGGAAGGCTGAGGAGGAGTAGGAGGTAGAGGAGCAAGACGAGGCGAGACAGCATTACTCAATTTGCGAGCATCTTCAGTCACAATATGGACCGGAGATGTTTGCAAATTGAGGCGCTTACTCTGAGAGAAAGAAGAAGTAGAAGGAAAAGAAGAGGGAGAAGTGCTTTGCCTTGATCTTTTCTTATTTTGCTTTTCGCGTTGGGGTAGAGGGACAACACGGGCCGGAGTTTGCTTGCTCCCTCCCGTATTGTTCCTTACTCCAGACGCTGGGCGAAGTTCCGAAATGTAAGACTCATAGGCCGAAATCGTCTTATCTGTCAACTTATTTTTAAAGTTCTTTTTAGCCCAGATCAAGGCACGCGCCGAAGCGCTGTTGAAGTCTATTTTTTCGAGTCCAGGAGGTGGTCGCATAGCCAAAGTTATCTTAGACTTCAACTGGTTTAAATTCATCTTATAATGCCCAATTAAAGCATTTAACGTTTGATTGGCCCATCCCACACTAATCTGTCGAAAACCAGAAAAAATGTGTGGGGTGGGAAGAGCTGGCTTTAGAAAGCCACCTAACTCATCTACTTTCTTCTCCAGCTGTTTCGGGAAATCCCGATTTGCCAAATGGTGCTCTAATAGCCCAATGTGGTGCAAACATTGAAGCACCTGAAACAGAGCCTTGACCAGCCTAGAATAAGCCTGGAACGATTGTTCCTGGCCAGTTCCGGACTGGGCAACTCTCTGCTTCTGATGCCTCTGTCCTTTTCTTGCCATTGTTAAAGAAAGTAGCTGAATTAAGTATAAATAAAATATAAAGTGATGAAATAAATAAAATTGGAAAATTAGATATTACCTATTAAAGAAGATACCTGGATTGGTTGCAGTCTTCAGCAAAGGTAGAAAATAATCCGTCTAACCCGAGATTCATATTCATTCCAGTGCAAATAATATTTTGTTTATAAAAAATTGTTTTATTGTAAATTATTGAAGAGTGCCAGTTGGAACTCTCCAATAATTTATAATAAATGCATTTCGAGTAACAAATTCATGCCACCACAAATAATCTAGCCCTCAAACAATTAAGTACATAATCGAAAAGATATGAACGAAGTTAAATTTTAGTTTATTCTGTTCGATAATAACACTTTTGCAGGTCGCTAATTCGTCTCAGTTATAAGACGAGGAGACCTTGATTAACTTTGTGCTGCGAAATGCCTCCTTACTACCTACCCTCACACATCGTCTCCTCTCCCAACACCAACAAACAAACAGTCTGATGACATCCCGTACCTCATTCTTCCCACTTTCTCCGATAAACATACTAACCCTCTCCTGTTGTCACCCAATTCCAACACATCCAACATTCTCCCATCCCACTTCCCCTTTTTACTCCCAGTGAATCTTATTCTTTTAGAATATTAGATATTTTGGACGTGCTAAGAGAAGGTGTTCAAGGGTCCCCTCTACTCCTAAATTACACATTTGGCACGTCTTTTCTCCATCTTTCCCAATTTTCCCAAAAGCTTCAGAGACTGCAACCTCAGCTTAAATAGCAGCGACCGCCCCCCCCCCCCCCCCCCCCCCCCCCACCCTGAGTTGTTCTGTTATGAAATTTTGTCTCGGCTTCGGTTGAGGTTGAGGTAAAAGAATCATGTCGTTGTTTCGGTTTTTCTGCTTTTTTAACCAGCATTCCCTAATTGTGTGGACACCGCTCACCCCCATCCCCCCCACCCCCCCCCCCCCCCCAACTTTTTGTGTTCGACGACAGCTGTGACTTTCGTTTTCTTTCCAGACAACTGACACCACGTAGATTGTTCGGTTAGGCGTACAGCTCTAGACCGTCGCTATCTTCCAAAATAACTAAAACATTGAGATAGGATAGTTTGCATTCGAGTTATCTTGCGGACAGCGAGTGGGAAGAAGACAGACATATTCTAACTACATCACAATGTCACGCCTTCTACGAATGTAGTTGGACTACTAGAGAAACAGAATTTACTGCCACAAGTATATTCAAAGTTTTCTCTGAATGAATCAGAAATGGATATTGTCGGCTCTGCACATTTTTTGAATGAAGAAATACATGTAGGCCTATGAATTTCTGAAATGCATTTGTGTGGGTGAGTGTGTGTGTGTGTGTGTGTGTGTGTGTGTGTGTGTGTGTGTGTGTGTGTGTGTGTGTGTGTGTGTGTGTGTGTGTGTGTGTGTGTGTGTGTGTGTGTGGGTGTGTGTGTGTGTGTGTGTGTGTGCGAGGGGGTGTGAGGGGGTGTGTGTGTGTGTGTAAGGCGGGAGGGTGTTATAAAATACATTTTCAGCAGTTCTGAAAAATGCACTTAATCACCCCTGGTTGACCCGAATGACCTAAACCCTTATATTTAACCGCCAGTGATTGAATGTCGATTCATTTGGTGCCGAGATATGGGCGTGACCGACATTCAAAACATCCCTACTGCATCCAGTGATTTCAAATCTGTGTGAAAAGTGTTAAAGCATCAGAAATAAACAAAATAGAAAGAAAATTTATGGAGGCTTATTTTCTGGGCTGAACTAATTTTAAAGAAATCAGAAATACTTTTTTGTTAATAGTATATACATGTATGTTAGTAAGATATTCATAC
Source organism: Pictodentalium vernedei (assembly GCA_031216915.1). Taxonomy (NCBI): domain Eukaryota; kingdom Metazoa; phylum Mollusca; class Scaphopoda; order Dentaliida; family Dentaliidae; genus Pictodentalium; species Pictodentalium vernedei. Next base: position 81,960,666 of record CM062296.1, on the reverse strand, counting down.
AGGAATCAGACAATTGTTTCCAAGAAAAAAGAAAAAGCATATATGTGCACAGCATTCAAATGGTTTGATCAAGGAATCAGAAATGGACATTTTGTTTTGCTCTGACACTTATTTGAATGATGTTTTGAGCGGTAATGTGTGTGTGGAAGGGGTTATGATTATTCTCACAGTGCATGAAAATCGTTGGAGCCCACATTGAGCTCTTGAGAGGGTTAAAAACATTGAACTAAATAATTTATACTTTATTTTCTTGTAAAGCAAAGGGTTTCTCACAACTTGGTTTGAGGAGCTGACATCTGATTGAAATATCAGATAACATTTAATATTTGACAGCTACCCCCACTTCTATTTACATTGTCTCCACTGTGAATAAATACAACATTGTATTGCTTCAGGTGAATTTAATGTTACAGGAAATTAGAGGCTGTGAAGGGCATATGGCCGACTGGGCCACATCCAAGGCGGCCTCAGCGACCTGAAAAACATAGGGTACCGCGAACTTGACTGTCTATCAGTATGCCAAAAATCAGCGAAATAGGGCTATTCGTTTTCCGACAAGGACGGGCATAGCTGACAGTAGACAGGCGAATAAGAAAAAGAAGAAGAGGGAAGAAGAAGAAGAAAAAATAGAAAATAAAAGAAAAAGGAACCGTACAAAAACAATAGTCTGTGTGTTTTCCGCAGACTAACAAGGAAACATGTTGGTGTGTTTGAGTGAGGGTGTTTCTATGCTTGGGTAGAGGGGTTATCTGTCAGTTGATAAACATATACTGGCTGGTAGTGTAGGTGTGAAGATACACTCTCTTCACTGAGTGGGATATCCTCGACGCAGTACGGGGGCACATTGACAGATATCTGCGCTTAACGGCTATAGTGGGGGAAATATTTCGAGCACCACCCATCTTTATCCATATTTTTAATGACACCACTTTCAGTAGAAACTGATGAAGGAAAGATAGCTTACGTTTGCTAAAATTCATAAAATATTTTTTCCAGTTTTTTTTTGCCTTTTACTTTGGCATAGCACCACATCCCATCTATATTTGCTCTAGTGGATCGTACGATCATACTGATTTTTAGCTTAACTTGACAAAGTCAAGATAAACTATTGCCAACACACGTGCGGGCGTCTGTGAGTCTGTGAATCTGTTCCCATTTTCTTTAGAACAGGCTTCACCCTGTTCTGATCCGATCATCACGAAATCTCATATGCAGGTTCAACGTCATGAACCTCTCCTTTTGGTCGCGATCGGTCAGCCGTCAACTGTGACGGCTACGCGGACCCGAAGTCTACAGATCGTATTTATGAATAGATTTCATTGTTACTTTGTAGGATGACTCGGTATAATGTCCAGAAGGTGCCGTCGCATTTGGTCGCGAGCTGTCAACATTGACGTCCTATTTTGGCCGTGATCGGTCAGCCGTGACGGCCGCACTGGCCTGTAACCTAGATTTGTTTAGCACAGTCCACAAGTTTAGGTTTATGAAGCGACTTCATTGTAACTTGGAAGGATATCTCGGTATGGTGTCTTGATGAGACTGCCCTATTTTGGTCACGATCGTTCAGCCGTTACCACAGCCTGGTCACGTGACCTAGATTCCTTTAGTACTGTCTGCAGGTTGTTCTTTTATGAACTGATTTCATTGTAACTTGGTAAGGTAACTTGGAATGATATCTAGATGAGACTCTCCTATGTACAGTCTACACCTCAAATTATTCTTATTGAAAACATAGCATACAGGGAACAGAAATTGGCATATTCTCAGTTATCACAAGTCGTGTCATATTTCATAATCCTTTCATAAACATTAAACAATATCCTTTTCTTCAAACACTACACACAGTCAAGGAAAGCTACAGAGTCATTGACACTTTCATTTGAAACATTGCACGCATACATATATACAAATGCGACTGTTTTGCTGGTTAACGCAGTCTAAGAAAAACACAGAGCTGTGGCAAGTAACTATTATGCACTCCAACTTTTTAACCCGATAGAGACCGGTTTGACAGTGTCAGAAGTCAAGTATACACCCGAGTGCTGTTCTGTTGTGCCGTGTTCATTAGTACGTAATGATAGAACACACCACATGGGAAAATGTCAACCAGAACCTTGTCTAAATTTCGTCGCGTGAGAACCAGTGGAAGATAGAACCTTATGGTTCTCACACGACGAAATGACACACGAATGATTGATGATAAATGAGGATCATGATCGAATCGCCACGGTGATTTTTCAATTTTGAAATCACTGTGCTGATCAATGAACCATTGTGCTTCTCAATCTCGACTCTGATGTTCTGTTTGTGATAGGTATTGGAGATTCTGATCCACTTCGTACTTTGAAAAAAAAACAACAAATATTTGTTATTTTGATGTAGTCTATTTAATATCGATAAAATGCTGAAAAGTTGCAATTGTTAACATATATATAACGTTGCCAAAATGACTTCGGTATGATAAAAAAAAATATACAACACGTTGCCCAAATGACGTTTCACCGGGTTGAGACTCTGCCTGTTTTACACCCAAACGAGTCAGCATCACGATAAAAATGTTATTAGTTGCTATTTGAGTGACTCCATGCTCTTATGATGTGGTCTTTATTGAAATCCATCCATAATGCACACTTTTTTTTTATTTTCCATCCTCCTGTGAATTGGGGATGCGTCGAACCAGGGCCCGACGCGTACTGGTTTTCATGCCAACGACCCAAAATTGTGTTAACGTGAATCATTACTTATCTTTGAGACAACTACAGCCGTCACTCTAAGATCGATAACGGCTTCCCTCACTCATCTACCCTCCTCCCCACCCCTCCCTCACACAAACACACATTCTCGGTAAAAGCGATCGTGTATTTGAAGGTAATTTACCCCCCCCCCCCCCCCCCCATTCGGTTAAAAGAGTTGGTGAATTACAAGAAGCACCCCCTCGTAAATACACGATGTTTTGCCTCCCTCATCAAAAACTAAAGGCGTAATAGACGTTATTAGGACAGTGGCTGGCAGATGAGCCCCCTCCTCCCTGGTAAAAGCGGACGTGCATCTCCCGACGAAGTCCACTTACTTACCCCTCCCCCATCCCGCCGCCCATAAAAACGAACCACGCAGTACCGGAGACGACTCTCCCGTCAAATGCGGATCGGTAGAGTTCAGACTTGGCTGCGGCTCGACAAATGGTGAACAGTCTGACGGTGTGTTGTTGGACGAGATTCCGTTAGGTAAAAATCGCACGGCTCATTGCAGAACTATACTCTAAAATCAGTTAGGTTAAACCTATACCCAACGAACTGCCCGCATCCGCCCGCGTGATATGCAAATTCAGCAGTTGAAAAAATATTATTTTTTGAAAAATTTCAACAAAACCATATCATGTGACCCCTCGTTGGAACGAGCTCGTCGAGCTCGTTCCAACGAGGTGTCACATGATATGGATTTGTTGACATTTTTTGAAAAATTTGAAAAGATCATATTTAAAATAATAAATTTTGATATCGTCTGCGTTGGTAAAGGGTTACAAAATTAACCCAAATTAACTGAGTAGAGTGAATACGACCCGTTTCTGTACGACTCCCCCACCCCCTTCTTTGATGTAACATGGAGAGTGCTAACTAACCACCCTGTAACCGACCAGACTTCTTCATTTATAATAAATTTCTCTGTTTATTATTGTAAAATATATAAATTCGCCCAGTATCATTAACTACAATAAGTTCTTTATTTAATCTCAAGGTAAACAAGGAAAGATGTTGGTGTGTTTGAGTGAGGGTATGTGTATGCTTCCAGGGTGGACGGGTTAATCTGTCGGTTCATAAAACTATACTGGCTGTGGGTGTAGATGTTAAGACACACTCTCTTCGCTGAGTGGGGTATTTTCGACGCGGTATGGGGCACGTTGACCAGATGGAATCCACTCGCCGACCAGTCCGCCAACTTAATCCCAAAACAATGTGTGAGCTTATTCCCGACAAGTACTTCGACAAGTGTCTGTACTTACCGGCTATATTGTGGGAAATATTTCGAGCACCACCCATCATTAGTCGCATTTCTCATGACACCACTTTCAGTAGGAATTGATGAAGGGAAGATAGCTTACGTTTGCTAAAAATGCATGAAACATATTTCCATTTTTTTGCTCTTTTAAATTCACTTTGGCCTATCACCACATCCAATCTATATTTGCTCGAGTGAATCGTAAGTTCATACTGATTTTCTAAAGCATTGACACGCATACGTGCATACAAATGCGACTGTTTTGCTGGTTAACACAGCCGGAGACCAATGAGCTGCGGCAAGTAACTATTAGGCTCTCCAACTTTGTAACCCAGTGGAAACATGGTTTGACAGTGTCAGAAGCCAAGAATAACCCTACGTGCTGTACTCTTGTGCTGTGTTCATTAGAACACATTTGTACCACACCCCACATGGACAAATGACACCAAGTACCTTGTCTGAGGACACGTTGCATATGATGAATGAGGATCATGATCGAACCGTCACCGTGATCTTTCGATTTGAAGTTCATTGTGCTGATCAATGTACCATTGCGGTTCGGAAACTCAACTCTGATGTTGTATATTTTCTACAGATATTCACGATTCTGATCCACTTCTCATTGTGCAAAAAGAAATACTTGTTGTTTCGATTTCGTCTATTTAATATTGATAAATTTCCAAATGTTGCCTGAATAGCGTTCAAGCAGAAAGCGTACACACATATAACGTTGCCTAAATGGCACCCATATGATAAAAATATATATACAAAACGTTACCCAAATGACGTTTAACCGGGTTTAAACTGGGCCTGCTTTTCATCTACACCAACCAAAATCATGACAAAACAAAGTATTAGTTGCCATTAGGGTCATTTCATGTGGTCGTTATTGGAATCCGACCAAAAAAGCAGACTTTTATTATTTGCCATCCTCCTGTGAACTAGGGATGCGTCCAAACAGTGCCCGACGCGGACTGGATTTCATGCCACGACCTCAAATCGTGATAACCTGAATCATTACTCATCTTTGAGACAACTACAGGCTTCCAAGATAAGGATTTTCAAGAAACCTGAGCCTAAAAAGGGACTTTTCTTATTTGCCCCCCCCCCCCCCCCCCCCCCCCTGTGTACTCCGGATGTGTTCAGTTATGGTCCGACCCGCCGTGGCGTTCGTGCAATTTAACCCAAAGCATGGTAACACAAGTAATTATGTACCCTTGAGACCACTCCAGGTTATAGAGATTACAGGTTTACATTGAAATCTGGGCCTGGAATGTGACTATTCTTATTTGCCATCCACTGACCAACACCGAATGTGTTCCGCCATGGTCGGAATGGGACTGGTTTTCATGCAAACGAGCACAGATTATGATAGCAATGACCATTATTTTAATTTCGAGCCAAAAATCGGACTTTTCTTTCTTGCCATACCCCTGCGAACTCTGAATGTGCACAAGCCGCGTCCGACCATGCCTGGTTTTCATCCAAATGAACCCGCCTCATGCTAAGACGAGTCATAGCCTTTGGGAGCTCTGCAGAGTACACACACCCAAGATATGGGTTTAATTGGAATTCAAACCCTGAGGCGGACTAGCCTGTAATTTTCCAACCGCTTTTGAAATTCGGATACGTTTGATCTGTCCTGGTTTTCGCGAAGAACAGTCCAAATTATGAATACACGAGTCATGAGTTGCATTTGAGACACCTCCACACTCAGATTAGGTTTTTTTTTTAAAAATGATTCTGGGAACCAAATCGGACTATTCGTTAGGGACAATCCAGGCTCTCAAGATATAGATTTTATTAAAATCTCAGCCTGAAAACGGACTTTTCTTGTTCAGCGCCCTTCTGTTAACACCGGAAGTAGTATGTCAGGGGCTTTTCATGCCATATTGGGGAAGTGACGTCATGCCAAGTGACGCAGTGGCGCTATGTTTGGTTGTCATGGTAACCCGCGTGAGCGGTCATGTTGTGACGTCATCCCCATAGTGATATGTGATGTTAGTGCGCATGCGCAGCGCGTGTTGTTAGGGTGATAGGTGTTTCCTACGTGCTGCTCTACTACAAAATATTCTGGGGAAATCCGTACTAAATAAAGTCAATTTCGGTAGTTTGGTGTGGATTTTGCTGATTTGGAGGGATTATCGGGTTGTTTGAGGTAATTCTACGAATCGGGAAATTACTCCTGTTCAATCGAACACACCCTCTGAACATACTTCTGTCCTGTTAGAAGCCTTTGGGCAACATAGCTACCACGTGCTACCATAGAAACCAAGATGACGGCCTCCAGTATACAATATGGACGATGGAAACACGTATCACCCTATGCGCAATAACACCACGTATCACTATGGGGATGACATGGCGCCAGTGTGTCACGTGACATGACGTTACGTCCGAGGTCCTCCACCGAGATCCCACAAATATGGCATGAAAAGCCCCTGACATACTACTTCCGGATGTGTTGAACTTGGATCCTACCCACCGTGGCGGGCGTATGTATCGCGTCAAGAATGCGGTAGGAAAATCTGAGTCTAAAATTGGACTTTTCTTATTTAACATGCCCATGTCAACTCCGGATATGTTCAACTGGAATCCTACCCACCGTAGCAGGCGAATGGGCAGCGTCAATAATGCTCTAGTACGTAACCGGGGAGAGTGATTATAGGAGTGTATTTCAAGAAAGGTCCACCCTTCCCTGCTGAACATTGGCACGTGGATGACGAGCGCCTCACCGATTTTGATCGCGAACTTTTTATCAGAACATGGACCGCACTTTGCAGACGAGGGCTTCCTCTTAAAAAAGAGGACTGTAAGGGCGATAGGTAGTTAAGTACGCGCGGGTAAGCAATGGTAGTAACTAGCACACTCTTTAGGGGATAATTTTCTTGCTCGCTGGAAGCGTCCGAATGCGAAGTGCTTTGCACCCGAGCAGCAGCCCCTTTGTCGAAGATTTCAGCCGTCCTGGTAAGGTCGATAACGGTTGGTGTCCCTTAGCCATCTACCCCCGCACCTCCCACCCCCGCCCTTTTACGCTGATAATCGGTAAAGTCGATCGTGTATTTGAAGGTAATTTAAATGCAGGCCCGACTTTCCCCAGAAGCTGGTGTATAGCTAGAAGCCCCCCCAATCCCCCTTCTCGTTATAACATGATGTTTGTAGAAGAGGACCTCCCTCGTCAAAAACAGGCGGCGTGATTGGCATTATTGGGACACTGACTGGTAGATGTACCTCCTCCCTGGTAAAAGCGGACGTGCATCTCAGGAGGCCCACTCAATAGAAGCCTTCTATACCATCGCTGGTGAGGCCTCTCATCGAAAAGAAGGGTGTAAAGTAGCTGGCTCACCTCGGATGCCCCCCCCCCCCCCCTTCTCCGACCTCCTCGCAAAAATGGACAATGTATTTCCTCTCGGTAAAAAGCGCGCAGCACATTGCATAACGAGGAACCCCTTTATAAGACGTGGACGGTGCATTAAAGACGAGGTCCCCATCTAATAAAAGGTGGACATTTGAATGCACGTAAATCCTTTCCCGCCACCAACACGACTACGCCTGTAAAAAACGAACCACGCATTACAAGGGATGACCCTACAGTTAAAACCAGAAGTCCTGTCATGAAATGCGCACAAATAGCACGTTGATATGCGCGTTAATGTGCGTTATGACCCAATTAAAGCTATCATATTCTGTACATATGGCCTGTGCACAGGCAATGTTTCAGCCAATGGACCTCCGGTTAACCCGGAGGTCCATTGGCAGAAACATTGCATGTGTTTGCTATGAGTAACCAGGAGAACCTGTCGTGCTTTGGATGCCATTCGATATGGCAATTGCGCGCAATTCCAACGCGCAGTTAAGCCTAGATAAGCGCACTATTCGTGACAGGACTTCTAGTTTTAACTGTATCGTCAAATGACAGTGAACAGTCCGACGGTGCCTGACAGGACGATGTTCCGTTGGGTAAAAAACTCGTTCCTTATTACATTACTGTAGTCTAAAATCAGTTGGGGTAAAAATTAACCCACACGAATTGTATTCAGGGAATATAATCTGATTGTGTAGCCCCCCACCCCCCACCCCCTTGCCTAGATGTACTGTGGGCAGTGCTAGGTAACCACCCTGTAACTGACCAGACTTCCTTATTTATCATAAATTTTTCCGTTGTAAAATGTTTAGTTTTGTCCAATAATTAATCTCAATGTCAGCAAAGAAAGATGTTGGTGTTTTTGAGTGATGGTGTGTTTGTGATTGGGGGGGGGGGGGGGTATGGGGGTATGGGGGGGGGGGGGGGTTATCTGTCGGTTCATAAACCAATACTGACTGAGGATGTAGATATGAAGGCACTCTCTCTTTACTGAGTGAGGTATCTGCGGCACGTTGACCAGATGAAATCCACTCGCCGACCAGTCTGTCAACTTACTCCCAAATCAGTGTGTAAGCATGTTCTCCAGCAGGTGAACGGAGCCGGTGTACCCGGAGAAAACCATCGAACCATCGAACTGTGGCGAGTGACTATTAGGCTCTCCAACCTTTTGGACACAATGACACCAAGAACCTCGTCTAAGGCCACATTGCAGATGAGGAATGAGGATCATGATCGAACCGTCCCCGTGAACTTTCAATTTGAAGTTTACTGTGCTGATCAATGAACTATTGCGATTCGCAAACTCGAGTCTGATGTTCTATTTGTAACAGATATTCAATATTTTGGTCCACTTCGCATTGTGCAAAAGGAATTACTTGCTGTTTAGATGTCGTTTATTTAATATTGATAAAATGCAAAACGTTGCCTGAATGGCGTCCATATAGAAAGCGAACATATATATAACGTTGCCTACATGATTCCCATATGATAAAACATATATACAGAATGTTGCCCAAAAGACGTTTATATAGTAAACATTTTCTGACGTTTCGGCAACCTGCATTAAGGAAACCGGATTTGGTCAACGCGAAACCACATACCTTTTAATACTGCATATATTTGAAATTTTAATACACAAATGAATTATTTATTGTTAAAATAGTACCCATAAGAGATGTTTTATATAAATATACAAGTTTTTGACAAATATATTGATAAATATATAAATATATATATCGCCTATGTCAAACAGGAATTCTACCAGGCACCGTCCTAACACCGCGACACTGGATTGAAAACTCTGAAGTTTTTTGAAAGGTGGCCTCGACGGGAGTCGATCCCGGGTCTACGACATCCAATCCCCTGGCCATAAATGTTTGGCCACCAAACCGACTAAGCCAATGACAACCCCTCGGTGTTGTCGTTATATATATATATTCGTCTAAATAAAACTCAAACAGAACATGACAGAACAGGAAAACAATAATGTTAACCCAACTTTCGGTCTGATGAAGACCTTCTTCAGTGTACAGACATATCAAGAAAAAATAGACAGAGGGGACGAAAGAAATGAAATATGGAGATAAAAGTTCTCGTAAGCCAAGTTCTGACTAAACAGGTGTGTGAAACAAACCAAAAAGAAAAGAAACATGGGGAAAAGTAGAAAGCAAAAGTTAAACAAAATACTGTTAGACAAATTTTAAAAAGTATTTTGGTAAATCCTAACTCCCGGTAAAACCTGATATTAATTTACCCTTGGACAATTAAAAGGAACTGGAATTTTTAAATGTCAAGATACTTTCATGTATCAAATAAAAGTATGATAACTGGATGATTTTTACAAAAAAAATGCAGTACGTGGCCTTAAAATGCACCTAGTAGGCTGCTAGGAAGACATTTTATAGTTTGGTGTTTTTCTAGCTGGTGCGAAACGACGTTGGGGTGTTGCTAGGTCCCCCCCCCCCCCCCCCCCGCTACGGGATAGTGCCACTGAAGGCTTGTTATTCACTGTTACCGGTACAGAGAAACGGCAGAGTAAACTCGCATCTACAAGACCATTGCTAATGGGTTCCGACGCTGCCTAAGACACATAGATGATATATTTGTATTTATGAAGCTTTAGACCTCACCACGCCGATTATGTAGCTTCTTTCGTTTGATGCTTATCGAAATTGTATGCCCTAAATCAGGTAAAATAGGTCAGAAACGAATACTCGAGAGTTTCTCAGTAACAGTTCTCGGAAAGTAAAGTATTTTCCACCATTGCACGCACTATTCTCTTGACCACTGGTCTCCCCTCAACCTCATGACAAGCCTCCTCCACCGCATCACTCGCGGCGCCCTTTAATGTTACCCCGGGCTGATACCAAGACTGACATAAATTCAACCAAGTAATAACCTCGCAAGGCAATCTGAATCAACCAAATATCCCCAGTGAACGTACGGTCTGAGCGGACAGAACTGAAAATACGAATTTCTCTACACCCGAAATCGTAAAACCAGACCTATCTATTTCTGTCAACAAAAGGACTCAAGCTCACGGGCCACCAGTCTAATACTTTAAGGGATCACACATGTTGTGTTCTATTTTTTGCTCTCGTCCGTGGAGTTTGCGCGCGCAGACTTTCCTTGATTCAATATGATTCCCTTTAATCACAAACGTATACAGATATTCTCTCTAGCCTCGATTACAGATATTCAAATCAATACATATTTATTTCGCCTTGAAAACATGAAGATATCAACATAATTGGTGGAACTACGCGGCCAAATTATAAAACTACAGGAGTGGTGAATCTTCATTCAGAAGTCCATACAGTGTTGTCGCTATGGACTGGTTGTAATCAATTCGTGGTCAGTGATGTCCACGCATACGTTTACCAGGTAATAATACAAATCATCATCAGTCAAATTTTAATTAATAAAAACCGGCGCTTCATTAATTAATTTTTTTATGATCATTCCTATAATTAGTGCTTGGAATCTAATATTGTTGCGTTCGTGGAAATTTTGCAAACCCTTGGAAAGTGACCAATCCACAGCGGCTGTACTGCAGGCCTGGCATTCTGAAAAATGCAGGAGGGCAAAAAATCGCTCTCCTCAATCAGCTTAGGAGAGCAATTAGCTTTACACAGCATTTTAAGTATCCAGTTGAACGAACTCATTGAAACTGAAACCAACAGACTACATCAGTGATTTTATTAACTTTACTAAGGTAAAGCGAAATCTCTTAGACATCTAGATGTCTCACTCAACAACCGAACACACACTTGACAAGACCTGTGTGTATACCCAGACCTGTTGTCCAAGAAAGTCATACCCCTACCACTACCACCTTCAACCCCCAAGGGGATAGGCGTATGATAGGCGTATGACTTTCTTGGACAACAGGTCTGCTTGAATCTACAGTCACATCCTAGTGCAAGTGCTTCAAGTGACAGGATACATGTAGTAGTAATGGTAGTATATTATAGTGTCAATATTCCTTGAATAATTACCCCTCAAACTGTGATGTCAGTTGTTGAACTTGAAACTGACAGAAAAAAATATTGCTGTGACCCATTTGCTTCAAATGATTGCAACTGTGTTTGGGTATGGTTGCAGCCATTACCTTTTACCACTAAACCACTTTCAAAATGAAATTACGTGATGTTATGTGACTTCGAAGTTAAATTACATTTTTGCTTTACAACAAAAATTTAATGTGAGCATAATACATGTAATCTCAATCATCCCAGACCAAAATATTTAGGAGGGCAATTTTTCGCTCGCCTTAATTCTTTCAGGAGGGCAGTAAGGAGAGCTAAAAAATCGCTCTCCTGAAATTGCCAAGCCTGGTACTGTGTGTTCACTTTTCCGACAAACTGAAATTTTCCATACGATTGAATCAAAAACTTCCGCCATGGACTATTTAGGGGTTAGATTGTTTCTTACATAATTTGCCTGGTGTCTTTAGTGCCTGTTTGCCACCATACGGACTAATCTAACGCATAACACACCAAAATATTCGAATCGATTTGGCCAGTATTTCAGTTCAGATTCAAACCCACCCCATTGCCTAGATTCAAACATGAACAATTCCTGAATCTTGATCGTGGTAATTTACTACGGAAAAAGTTTGTTTTACTATATAGAGAGTAATCGCTTGTCTAGACTGGTTACGTAAAATAATTCATGAGAGGTGAGGCACGTTGTACAAACACGAGTGCGCGAATGCGCAGGAGTGTTTTACAATATAGTCCCTCGCCTCGAATGAATTATTTCACGTAACCAGTCCAGACAAGCGATTACTCTGTTTATTACTTTTCATCATTAACGATAATCATATTAACCCTTTACCTAACGTAACAGCCAGCGCTATTCTCAAAAATCGCCAATTAATTTTCATTATTTTTTCAGTTTTTTCTCTACAACATAGGTTATGACCCCTCAGTGGAACGAGCTCGTCGAGCTCTTTCTAATGAGGTGTCATAACCTATGTTTATGAGACATAAAAATGAAAATAATAGCTATTCCAGAATTTTTTTTTGCACGTGTCGTCTGCTTTTCATATCAGATAAAGGGTTAAAAAACAAACAATGAAGCCCCCATTAAATCCACGGCAAAGCGTTTTTGTTTGCGCGCACGGATACATGACACAATTGTTGATTGCATAATTCACTTGTGAAGTTATCGTTTATAATCAAACCCGGAAATCCTAGTAAATCACACTTTGGAAAGTAATAAAAACTTTAAACTTCCTAAATATCATAGAGCGCGTGCGCCTGCCTTCCCTCTCTGCAATGCAACTGGAATATATCTAATGAGAGTAGGGCTGAAACGGTTGGCTCATTTTTGTAACCGACTAACCGAGAGCTATAACCGAATAATATCCGTTTATCCGTGGTCATTAGTTCTCCGAATATGGGATCAAAACTATAAAAATTGGAAAGCAGTCTTATCAAAACTATTCCGTAGTGTTTTCAAACGAACGTTGTCGAGTACTCGACAACGTTCGTTTGAATACACACTGCGGAATAGTTTCTGCGATTTCTCATTACTCACGGAAACTGCTGATCATTAACGAAGTCTTGAACGCCAGTGGGAATGTTTTCGCGCACCGAAGGCGCGCAGGGACGGGTTGGGGCAAACCCCTTTCGACCCTATGAACGCCAGAGTCGATTATATCTCAATATATACAACGCGGCTTCGATGTAAGAGAAGCGGCAGCTTTACTGCGTTTTAAACTTGGAATGACGACCACTTTCGATATTTTGGATAACCGGTTGACGGTTTTTCTAATCGGTTAGGTAGCTAACTGGTTTCAAACCGATTATCCGGTTAACCATTTCAGTACTAATTGAGAGGGAATTAAATTTTGCAGGGAATAGAGCGCGATAACTCTCAAAAAGCCGAATGGTTGAAATACTCAAACGATATAAACCTACCTGTTCTATTACGTATATTGTGTAATCAACTTCCTGTCTATACAAAATCGGATGAAGGTGATATAATAGGATTTTTAAATGCTCGAATCTCTCTCTGTAGGGTATAATAATCGCAACTTTGTGTCTGGCTGTACAGTGAGCTGGCCAATAACGTCCACCAAGTTTTACCCAAGGCAAAAATCTTTCAACCTCAGGCAATGTTTTCCTTGTCAGGTTTAGCTTTATTCTTCCTACTACAAATGAAAATGACAAACAAGAAAAGTTTCATTCCACTGTATATATATATATATATCTTACCTCCCACAAGTATCTTGGGATTTCATTGGTTCAAAGACGTCACATGCAGACTGCATATAAAAACACATACTGCCTGTCAACATCAATATACGCTGATAGCTATGGGTAATCTCCCCTTTGTTCATTGATTATTGAAAATGGCGGCAGCCGATAAACGCTTCAAGTTGAAAGATTGAGTGTTGGAAGCCTATAATTGGTCTGAAGTGCAGGTTAGGCATCTTAAAAGGCTTCATAGTCTGTGGATGTGTGTCATGTTACCTGCGAGTTGAAACTGTTTGGTACGTATGAATTTGCCTTGTTACAATTTGTGGGAGTGTAGGCACTCTCCCATAAATTGTAACAAGGCAAAGACACGTGAACACATTGTGAGAATTCTCTCTTTAATTTTAATCGCTGTTGTTATTAGTTCCGTGCATCGATGCAGCAGTCGGTAAGATATATTCGTTATACAGTTTGTTGGTGACATAATATGGTATATATGATGTCTTCGCTCTCGTTCAATATGAAATTAACTGACACCACATACACCATATTTGGCCACCAACAAACTGTGTAATTAATAATATAGACAATTTTAACATTGTACAATATTATAAATGGGATGATAAATAGTAAATATACACGTATTATAGTACATGTTCGTGGTCGTTGTTACAAATATATATGACATCGGACGGGTTGTGTAGGCTTTATCTCTCCATATCTATCCGTCTCTCCTCGTTTTTTTTCAGGGGGGGGGGGGGGGGGGTAAAATCCATGCGTGAATCAGAATTAATTCCATATAATAAGGTTGTTTTTTGACTTTGCATTGGTATCCAATGAAGTCTTTGCTGCTTATACAAGCCGTAAAAACTTCACTTGAAACCACTGCAAATAGTTCCGGGAATGAAGATTGATTTCCGTGAATCAGATCAAATTTTTAAGGCAAAGTTTTCCCATTCTCACTCTCTCTATCAATTTCATATGATCCGCTAGTGTGTCAGCAAATCACTCCACCTTCTTAACTTTTTGGTCTGAATATGAAAATCAAAATTTGTTTTATTACCAGTACATCTCGTATGTACTCTCATTTTGGAACTCTCCAATATTTTGTAATAAAACAAATTTTCATAAACGCAACATTATTTGCGTTTGACTGAATATGAAACATGAGCAAGGAAAATGTTGGCTTTCGCTCCGGTACTCTCATTTTTGAAAGCCCTGATAGTGGCTTCCAGCACTCAATCAGTTGATTCGCTAAACTCTGATTTTTCTTCTTTTTTATTAGGGTTTAACGACACATTAACAGCCAGGGTCATATCATGTCGGTGACAGTTTTACGGGTGGAGGAAGCGTGAGTACCCGGAGAGAACCACCGAGCAACGACGAGCAGCTGCCAGTTCTCCAACATCGTAACTCTGAACTCTGCACCGCGGCACAGCCAGGGTTAGATTGGTTGAACACATGCGCACCTTCGACGTGCAGTACGCCTTAGTACACAGCGTCATCGTGCCCCCGTGTAGGCAATCGGGGTTAAGTTCCTTGCCCAAGAACACAACGCGGGAGAGCGAATCAGTCGCTGAAATGGTCACCCATCCAACTACTAACCGCGCTCGGATAAGCTCGTCGAGCTCGTTCCAAGGAGGGGTCACATGATATGGTTTTGTTGAAATTTTTTGAAAAAAATTAAAATATGATATTTAAAATAATAAATTTTGATATCGTCTGCGTTGGATAAAAGGTTAGAAAAAACTCATAACAATAACACGGGTTCCCCTCGCAAATTTGGTTGGTGATAAAATTATTTTTGTTGATAGTTCGTTTCCAGGGTTCCAATGTGTGCCTACTGGCACACAGAACATATTGGAACTCAGGGGAAGAGGTGTCAAATGAATTGCTGTGTATCCTTCTAATAATTGGTTTTATAAACGTGAAGGCGTGTAATAAACACAGAACGACACACGCCTGCGGCCTCTCGTTTTATTCTTCAGCTCTGGCACTCGTGCCATATCGATTAACCAATTTTGTGTATGGCTTTCTCAACGGTCCTCTCATTTTTTGAAACTCCTAATATTGGCTTCCAGAACTCAGCGGGTACTTTTTTGAAAGCCCTAATTGTGGCTTCCAGCCCTGTATAGGGCCCAGTAGGTAGAGATGAAGGCTGCATGCCGAGAGGTCCTCAATAGTATGTCAGGGGCTTTTCAGGGCCCATTTGGGGGACCCCGGTGGGGGACCCCGGAAGTTACGTCATGTCACGTGACGTAGTGGCGCCATGTTGTGTTGTCATGGTAACCCGCGTGAGCGGCCATTTTGTGACGTCATCTCCATAGTGATACGTGATGTTAGTGCGCATGCGCAGCGCGTGTTGTTAGGGTGACACGTGTTTCCGTCGTCCATTTTGTATACTGGAGGCCGCCATCTTGATTTTTATGGTAGCACGTAATTGCTATGTTACCCAATTTTTCTGCAATAGGACGGGGTATGTACGGAGGGTGTGTTCCTTTGTACAGGTACAATTTCCCGATTCGTAGAATTACCACAAACAACCCGACAATCTCTCCAAATCCTCCAAATCACCAAAATCCACCCCAACTTTTACTATTTCGAATTCTTTCAGAACCCTATTTAGGACCGCCATTCTTTTGGCTTATAATAGTAGCATGCAGTGCTCTAGTACCAAGGTGTCCTCTGGGGGTGTGTTCGATTGAACTAGAATATTTTTCTGACTTAATTCTTCCAGAATTCTCGAAGAATTACCCAAATAGACCCGACCACCCTACAAACTACCAAAGTCTCCACCAAACCACCCAAACGGACATATGAAGCCCCATTTTGGGCATATAAAAATAACACGTTATGCTATAGTACCAAGGGGTACAGGGGGTATGATCTATTGAATAGGAGTACAGGGCCTGATTTCCCAGAATCCCATTTTAATGCCTATTGCATATGTTTCTCTATCACTAACAGTCTATCGAGGACAAACTATCTCTGTTCTCTCGTCCAAGTCTTATAATTATCAGTGCTTGATTTCCCATAATGCAGAGTTATCTCCCTTCTGTATAATAAAAGCCTATTATTATACAGAAGGGAGATATAATGGCTATATCCCCGGGCACCCCAATTTCGGCACCCCTTTTTGGAAAACATATCACCTTCGGCACCCCTTTTTGGTCGTATGTGCCTATGTGCTAGGGCATATTGTGTCACATTGTGCCTTTTCACATAAGCACATATCGGCACATAAAGCATGTGCCTATGTGATAGGGCATATTGTGTCACATTGTGCCTTTTCACATAAGCACATATGACAAAAAGGGATTCCCCAGTAGGTATCCTCGAATAAAACAATATCAGGCCAAAGGTACCCTCAAATACCCGTATGTGCCTATGTAATAGGGCATATTGTGTCACATTGTGCCTTTTCACATAAGCACATTTGACAAAAAAGGGATTCTCCAGTAGGTACCCTCGATAGGTGTCCTCAAATAATACAATACCAGGCCATAGGTATCCTCAAATACCCATATGTGCCTATGTGATAGGGCATATTGTGTCACATTGTGCTTTCTCACATAAGCACATATGACAAAAAAGGGATTCTCCAGAAGGTATCCTAGATAGGTATCCTCAAATAATACAATACCAGGCCATGGGTATCCTCAAATACCCGTATGTGCCTATGTGATAGGGCATATTGTGTCACATTGTGCCTTTTCACATAAGCACATATCGGCACATAAAGCATGTGCCTATGTGATAAGGCATATTGTGTCACATTGTGCTTTATCACATAAGCACATATGACAAAAAAGGGATTCTCCAGAAGGTATCCTAGATAGGTATCCTCAAATAATACAATACCAGGCCATAGGTATCCTCAAATACCCGTATCTGTCTATGTGATAGTGCACAATGTGACACAATGTGCCTTTTCACATAAGCAAATATCGGCACATAAAGCATGTGCCTTTGTGCTAGGGCACATTGTGTCACATTGTGCTTTTTCACATAAGCACATATGACAGAAAGGGGATTCCAAAAAGGGATTCTTAAAAAGGGATTCCGTAAGTAGGGTTTTTTTAGTCGTATGAGTCCATGAAGGCTATGTGAAAGGTATGGCGGTCCTATTGCACTACGTGCTGCAAAATATTCTTGAAGAATCCATATCACATATAGTGGGGTTTGTTTTGTTTTTTGGGGTGATTTGAGGATTAGTGGGAAGTAGTGGGGTCTGGTGGGGACTATTTGGGGCTGGTGGGGACTAGAGGCTAATTGTCGTAAAAACCTGTGGTTTCTACAACCGGATCTCCACATCTCCTCCTACTTCACTTCCCCTCTGGCTCTCTCTTCAACGGTCCCCTGCGGGGTCCTGCCAATGTTCCCTCAAAAGTTCCTGACATACTACTGTCCTCGGTTGAATCCCACCTGCGGCAACCGCATTGGAACTCAGGGGACGAGTTGTCAAATGAATTGCTGCGTGTCCTTCTAATAATTGCTTTTATAGACGTGAAGCCGTGTAATACACACAGAACAGCACACGCCTGCGGCCTCTCGTTTTATCCTTCCGCGCTGGCACTCGTGCCATTTCCATTAACTAATTCACACGCGTGTGACGTTCTCTGTATGGCTTTCTCAACTTACTCTCATTTTTTGAAAGCCCTAATAGTGGCTTCCAGCACTCTGCCTGTTAAGTCGACGAACTCTGATATTAAAAAAAACTCAATGTTCACACTTCAAAACTTATTCACAATTCAACTAAGTTTCTCCAGTCTGTAAGGTGTAAATGAGCACCGTCATAACAGATACATATAGGTAGGGGAGACCTGGACATATTGGAACACGCGGTAAAATGAAACACGGACGTTTTCCGGCTCCAGATACGGTTTTCCATTTTTAATCATCAAGATATACTCGACCACCTCCATGAGAGTTCTCTGGGTGTGGAATAATCGAAAATACAGAAGGAAAACCATACGAGCTGTGCCGGTAAGTTTGATTATTTCTGTTCAGATGTAAACTTTGAACATTTTTTTTTCAAATTTCACTTGTATCTATGGTAAGTAGTTATTTCAATTTCAATGTTTATATTAAATCACACTCTGTTTTAATTTTATATACTCCCCAGAAATGGACAGTAAGGGATAACAAACAGGCGGTTTATATTTGTAGCTTCCTTGTCATAGGGGCATGTTGGAACACCACGTTCAAGTATTTCCACATACCCCAGAGAGTTTTTTTTTTGTATGTTTTGAATGGGGTTCTACAGAGTTCTGCCTTTACTGTAAAACAAAAAATGACAATGATATTAAATTTATCCAACCTTTTTATTGCATTTTGCCGCTGTGTCTACAGTATCTTTCAGTTTGATGTTCAGACACACAGAATGAGAATAAATCAGATGAAAAACACAAGAGGTTCGAGACTGGCCGCTATTAGGGCTGTCACGATTTTTTAATTTAGGAATCGATTAATCGTTGCAAATAATCGACGATTAATCGTACCTAAATGACCCCCCCCCCCCCTCATCTCCCTCTCTTTGAAGTCGATAAAAATGAAGTTCAAGTCAGTTGATCTACCTCAAGGAAACAACGAAGACGATCCTTTTTAGGTGCATTCAAAGCTTTGATGTTCTGAACTTTTGAACCGTCAGTGTAATAATCAAGACCGGTCGGCAGTTGCGAACTTCGCAACTGCCGACCGGTCTTGATTATTACACTGACGGTTCAAAAGTTCAGAACATCAAAGCTTTGATGAATGTACCTGGAAGACTATTGCTTCCAACAGCGTCTTGGGGGTTTAACATCGATGTTCTTAACTCTTTACCTTTAGAAACAATAGTTTTTTCATCAAATTTTCTTTTAATTATTAAACGTCTAGAACGGGATACAATTTACCGATTATTCGACAACGAAAAATACTAATCGATTTCGCCGTGACCGATCAACAGTCGATTAATAGATTAATCGTGACAGCCCTAGCCGCTATGATGCTTAGAGCGGAAAGGTCTGTTGTTAATGGGATGGCAAGCAGAACAACGGCAGACGATTTTGGAATCTCCCATGTAACTTTAAGGAGATATGTTATCAAAATAAAAGATAATAACGTGAACGCGAAAACCAGAAACATGTATTACTTAATAACAACGGGGACCCAGGACTCTAAATCTTTGGGGGAAGTTAGGAACATTGGGGGGGGGGGGGGTGTCCAGACTAAACGGATGGGGGAAGCCTTGGTCAAGCTTTAGGGTTTAAGGGAGTCTTTCTCGCGGAAGATTTAGAAAATTTTGGGCAAATACCAACAGAGTTATGTATAGGCTTAAGTAATCCTGGCTGTCGAAAGTGTCGTTAAACCCCAATAAATAAATAAATTCTGGGACATATGGTGGTTTAACCTATGTCGCAGCGACAGTTGCCAACATTTTTCTTCGCGTAATTACAACTTTTCATTTTTCGCTTAAAAAACATAGCTTATAACCCCTTATCGGAACGATCTCGCTGAGCTCGTTCAAATGAGGGGTCGTAAGCTATTTTTCTGAAGCCAAAAAAAATGAAAATGAAACAAAATATGAATGGCATTTTTTTGCATATCGTAGTTACGTAAGGATTAGTTTGAATTATTTGGAGGCCTGGGGTCTCCCCAGGAAGATTTTGAAACAGGCGACGGAAATGGTGCAGTTTAAGGCCATTCGAGTGGTACCTTCAGTTGTATCCACAGTCTGGGTTCAGTCAATTGGTGGGGGAGGGGGTACAATTGATGGATGGGTTTTGGAGCCTGTGCCCCACCCCAGACCCCTATGGCTACGCCATTGGTTTTAACTTCCTTCACTCTGAGGTCTTGTCCATGTATATAACGTAAGTTTGTTTGATAAAACGGTGTTTTTCCATGTGTTTAAAGGTATTTGCATTTGTTCCAATATACGCCACATAGTAGTTCAACTTGCCCCATGTACGGGGTAAGTTGGAAGAGCTAGTGAATTTACAATATCGGTGTGTTGCATAAAATCCGACAAACATTCAAATATTTTTAAGTCTTTGTTGTACGACGCATTCAACGCACTTTTTATTAAAAAAAATATTTAAAGTTTAGGAAAGGTACCAGTCGCTGACGGCGGAAATATGTCAAACTGTCCTAATATGCCCCTGTGGGTTTTCGAGGTGATGTATTGAAGTCGAGACCCCATCTCTGGACATGTATCGACGAGTACGTAGGACGAGACGGTATATGACCAAGAGGCGAGATCGAAACACCAATTCACCATATCGGAAGCCCATTTGGTGGTTATAACCAATTGATCTTAAAATATCCCACGCTTTTTCTTCACATGTTTGCATATATCTTGACAACTGGGAGTGCGGTGGCGTTGCAGTAACCGGTTCTCGTCAGATCACCGAAGTTAAGCAACACCGAGCCCGGTTAGTCCTTAGATGGGTGACCGTCTGAGCGATTGATTCTGACTCCCGCGTTGTGTCCTTAAGGCTTAGGCAAGGCACTTCACCCCGATTGTCCGCATGGGGGCACGATGACGCCGTGTACTAAGATGTACTACACGTGGAGGGTGCGCATGTCTTCAATCAATCTAGCCGTGCCTGTGCTGCTTTGCGGAGTTACGATGATGGGGAGCTGACATGCTCGTCTTTGCTCGGTGGTTCTCTCCGGGTAATCCGGCTTCCTTCACCCGTAAAACTGTCACCGACACAATATGACCTTGGCTGTTAAAGAGTCGTTAAACCGGGATAAATAAATAAATAATCTGGACAACCACTCAGCGTCAATGATTTAATCTTTTATGAATGAAGATTATGGCGTCACGATATTACGTTTGCATGACGTAATCCCCGTTTATTGTTCCTCT
This sequence comes from Pictodentalium vernedei, assembly GCA_031216915.1. Lineage (NCBI taxonomy): Eukaryota > Metazoa > Mollusca > Scaphopoda > Dentaliida > Dentaliidae > Pictodentalium > Pictodentalium vernedei. The sequence continues at coordinate 81,939,248 of CM062296.1, read as the reverse complement.
GGCAGATGTGTGTCGCTTAGAGAAAAGTTGATTTGTATTGTCTCTAAAAAGCTTGGCATGCTACAGTTAAAACTAGAAGTCCTGTCATGAATTGCGCACATATAGCACGTGGATCTGCGCGTTAACCTACGCGTTATGGCCATAGTAAGGACACCAAATTCTGTACATACAGCCTGTGCACAAGTAATGTTTCAGCCAATGGACCTCCGGCTAACTCGGAGGTCCATTGGCAGAAACATTGCCTGTGTTTGCTAGAAGTAACCAAGAGAACCTGCCGTGCTTTGGATGCCATTCGACGTGGCAAATGCGCGCAATTCCTACGCTCATTTAAGCCTAGGCAAGCGCACAGTTCGTGACAGGACTTCTAGTTTTAACTGTATCTAAGTTTTATAACTGTTTGTAAGAAACAGTCTGGAGAGTCGATTGTAAGAAGTATCTGACAGAGTTTCGAAACCCGAATCTCGTCAAATGTTAGCTGGAGTCAAAGTAGATTGTTGTTAAATTTGTTAGATTGTAAAGACGTTTAGTTTTCGTATATTACGTGAAGTCCCCGGTCGAAAATATCTGTGTAACTAGATCCCCGGTCACAGTACTGTTATGTCCCTGTGAGTACTAACAGTATATATGCCAAGGTAAAAAGCAAACCTCAAATGCATTTATGTACAGTAGGTGGAGAGTGGATTGTAACTAAATCACCCGGGGAGTGGATTTATCACTCAAAGTATCACTTTGATATTATGAACACGTGGACAAAAAACAGAAGCAATGTTTCAGCAAATGGACCTCCGGGTATAACCCGAAGGTCCATTGACTGGAACTTTGCTCGTGTTTGTTATGCTTTGCAACACATTTGCAATTATTGCTTGGTTGGAATCTCCACTCTGTGGGTGATTTAATGATAATACACTCTCTTCTTAAATGTGGAAATTTTGACAGTTTTTCATTTAACCCTTTACCTAACATGAAAAGCAGACGACACTTGCAAAAAAAATTCTTGAATAACCAATTTTTTTCATTTTTTGTCTCAAAAACATAGGTTATGACCCCTCGTTGGAACGAGCTCGACGAGCTCGTTCCAACGAGGGGTCATAACCTATGTTTTTGAGACAAAAAATGAAAATATTTTGAAAATTAATTGGCGATTTTTGAGAATAGCGCTGGCCGGTTTTGGCCGTTACGTTGGGTAAAGGGTTAAATGACACTTGTTGCCGTTTGATTGAGGAATTATCAATGTTTGTCGTGTAAGAATACTTGGTTACTTCGGGAATTATATTGTGAACTATTAGAATCAAAAATTACTATTAACGCTTGCAAACGTAATTAGATGAACTTGAATTTTTGAGGACACGGTGAATATTTGTAAACCAACGAGATTTGTCTGTTTTGGTAATGCATAAATTCTGTTCTGATATGTGGAATCATAGTGAATTTCTCAGTTAGATAACTTGTTGCCATTTGACTTTGGCAGGACCATACGAATCAGACATTTTGGTTTCGGGTCGAATCTCGAATCGAATCACCTCTATTATTCGAAATCGAATCGAACCTGGAATCGAATCAGTGGCGTCTTGAAGACGGGCAATGGGAGCTGGGTACGATACACATATATTGTGTGTCACGTGACCTTCTAGGCTTCTGATTGGACGAATGCTGCACCTCTATTTCGTGTAGTTTGCATCCACAGAACTGACCAGGCACTACACGCAGGCACTACACGTTTTCTATTTTTAGCACACTACTATATCTGTTTTCTTTTCATACTGGGCGAATAAAACTAATCAGGCTAAATTTAAATATCGATTCACAGAGGCATAACATCCACAAAACGACCCGGAAAGAAATCATTGCGGAAAAATGTATTGCTTTTCCATTGTTGAAGTCACATTTTCCGAGGCGTTCATTTTATTCCTTAAGAAGATGATCCATATCTCGTTTCGAAGAGAATGATCCATACCTGGGTACAACTTTCATGAGAACGCGTCCGGATATGAAAAATCGTTTGTTTCGCTGCTCATATTATTTCGCTATTTAATTGTACGTTTTGGGCAGTAAACGAATTAATAATGGAATTCATTTGCATCTTCTGAGTTTTGTATCTCGTACTGACCCATTCGGTAATGTATATGTGTGATAAATGTGTGGAAATTATCAAACTGCGTTGTCAAATTTCGAAAATTTCAGTTTTCATTCGCGAGTTGCGCGATTCTAGAATACACAGTTCCGTTTGAGGGAAATGTTTTGTTTACCCTTACGGACCGATTCAAAATTTGTCTTCTGCTCATATCAATAATCCAAGTTAGTGTTTCGTACCGAGAATGACAGCTTCAAATTGTGATTTAAACTACAATCGATTTGACTTCATGGTATTTTTTTCTATATAACGCTGGTTGGTAGGGCTGCTACCTTGGTAATAGATTAACAAATCGGACAGATGTTTTTCTTGGTGGGTGTTCGATATAATATAAGGATTAGTGCATGTCTTGTCGTTGACTACGCCCATATAGTGCCCAGTGAGGTGGTGTAGTTCCCTCCACTTCGCGTCGGGAACTACACCACCTCGCTGGGCACTATATGGGCGTAGTCAACCCCAAGCCATGCATTATTCCTTAAGTATTGTTCTTACTGTCATGGATCAAGTCCGACTGACGAAACAATCCAGCAAATTCACCAATGGATGCCTTCGCCGATGATGCAGTTGGAATATTAGTATATTAGTATTGTTATGCTGCGTTTTTCAAATACACCACATCCGTTTGAGGCTTCAATGTTATAATCTCAATTATCACAAATATGTTAATTACATTGGTGATAGTTTTTATTGTTTATGTGGAGAAATAGACGACAACAAGCATTGCCTGCTACGTTTGGGACTCCATAACGTACTTGACATACACCAAACGACACGCGCTTGTGAATGGGTCAATCGATGCGGCATGAGTGTAAGCAATGAAGGATAAAACGAGAGGCCACGTGTTCAGTGTTTATTACACGGCCTTCCCTTCTATAGGAATAAAAAAAATATTAGGGACACACAGCAATTCATTTGACAACCATCAACAAAAAGAACACATTTTATCGCCAACCAAATTTGTGAGAGGAACCTGTGTTTCTATTTCGTCCTCTGAGTTTTAATGTGTTCTATTTGCCTACTGGCACATAGAATACATTGGAAGTCAGGGAACGACTTTTAGCTATCGCTAGCCATTCAACTTGTAATTGCGCTGCATGATCTGTAGAAAGTTCCAGCGCAATTTCGCTTCTATTTAAAAATAGATCGTCAACGAATTCCATTCGGCACATGTGTGCTGAACAGATTTTCATTTCCCGCATGGTTTAGTGTTACTGTAGATGGAGATTCCAAAGAACAGGAGTATAACAGAATGTCTTTACGCTCAACACTCCTGACAAACATACTTTCTTTTTTTGTTTCCATTCCAAGCGTCGTATTCAATATTCCACTGTAATGTAATAAACAAATTATTACAGCAGTGAGTTAATATAACAATAACACGATTTCCAAGAGCATTACAGTTCATTAGCGGCCTAACAGAAATGATTAACAACCCGAGGTCTTATAAGCGGTCCGAGACGAAGTCTAGGGCCGCTAATAAGACAGAGGGCTGTTAATCATTTCTGCAGGGCCGGTAATAGAATCGTAATGCCAGCGAAAGTTATGTTTTTACTATTATTACCATTAATAGGGAAGGACAGTCAAGTAATCTCAAAACAACTGCAAGTCAAAAGTTTAATCAAATCCGAGAATTTGTCAACATACATATTGTTTTTTTATCATGAACTAACATTTCAATTTGAACAGAAAATGAGCAATTACGTTATGAGTTTGAACTAGAATATATCTGAGATGTCATTTACTTTTTAACTTGAAGTTATTTTAAAAAAAAAATAAAACATCAGAATGGTACATATCTATACTACTCTTATATCACTATTTGGCTCCTAGTATTTCAGTAGAGAGGTTTGAATAGTTTTAATTGGAGCAATCGCCAAGATAACTGCTGCGAGGTTTCTTTTTTCTCGCGCGGCTTCCGAACTTACAAAAACGGAAATAGAATACATGTATTCGGAACGGGACGTAATTCGGTTCCATTATGTGTCGACCCGTCAGGCGCTAATGGAAATAAGATACCATTAGCGACCCAGCACGTCAAGCGACGACTTGAGCATTTATCGCGTATTAACGTCCGAGAAATTAGCGATAATGGTCTAATAATCTCTGGATTGTCAAATTCCGTCTCATTTATTAGACCAGATCAAACACAACGCCCACGGCATCATATTTAATCTGGCTTTTCTAGTCTCGTCAACTCGACGGAGTCTAGCAACCCAGATATACTGACTCCTGTAATAATCTGTATTTATTATACGACTATAAGTTTTCTCATCCAAATATCACCATTGTATCGCGACCATTTCACCACTTCTGGAAAGCACAGTGCGTAATCCAATGTCATACTACTGTAGAATGAGAACGAGGCTCCAGACGCACTGATCGAACGCGAACTGTTTATGCGGTGTGTTTGAATATCGATTCGGAAGCAAAGGACCAAACGGGTGTAATTCCGCGTATGCGCAGGGCAGCAATAAATATTACTCCTATGTCTGGCTTAATTAAAAAGTGGACGCGTTCGAGTTAACAATTGGTAATTTGGAGTTTGTATTTATTATATGGTTTCGTCTGTTCTTGTACCAATTGTTTCTGGTTATTGAAATAGTTATATTCATAGTTCCAAAGTGTCATCGATCCGTTATGGGTATGTCATTGAAAATAGGAAGTTTTAAATAATTTAATTAATTACTTGTCATATAAAAAGCTTTTGTCACTCGGGTGCAGGTGCATTGATCTAGTCGGCGCATTACGTCCCGTTGACAAGGCGAGCTAGTTGGATCAACCTCGCGATAAGTCGTTCGATTGATCCAGCCATCCCATATCATCCATCAACTCGACATGATACGGCGACCAGATCAGTCCAATTAATGGATAATATGTGTTTATTACTGATTGTTTGAGTTTGATGACGAGGTTCAAATTAGAACATGTGCCGAATTTTAAAACGGATAAAAGAAACCATTATTACTCGATCACATCGATGGCATCACCTCATGCGTAAAGACCTTGGTCCTTTCAATATCAATTTTGCGCCTTGGATATTACCGTATCATCAGTACTTATTTCCACGAAAATGACGGACCCATTCTTCAGTTGTCAAGTTCCTCAGTACAAATTTACTCCTATAGCTTTTTAAGATCTGTTCGATTATATAAGTGCTTATCCTCAAAACCGAACGATTGTTCATTGTGTCGCCTCTCGTCTGCAAATCTGCAAACAAATGTCTGTTCAAGCAAAACCTCATGCATCCGAGTTGATTTTTGGTCTGTGTATATAACACGACACTGCCTATTAATTGTGCTTTGTGGTCGAACGAAGGCGATAATAGTAACGCCTGATGTGACACACACACACACTTTAACCCTTTACCCAACGAATCGCCGCGCGCGTAATATACAAATTCAGCAGCTGAAAAATATCATAAATATCATTTTTCGAAAACATTCAACAAAACCATATCATGTGACCCCTCTTTGGAACGAGCTCGTTCCAAAGAGGGGTCACATGATATGGTTTTGTTGAAAAATTTTGAAAAAATTAAAAAAAATACATTTAAAATAATAAATTTTGATATCGTCTGCGTTAGGTAAAGGGTTAACGTTTGAAGCAATAAGCTTGTTGTAATAGTTATGGATGTCACATGGGTAAAATTACAAACACCGCGCACATGGAGAGGAAATGGTGTAGTTTAAAAGCTGACTATACCGATTGTATTGAGCTTAGTGAGTGAGTAGTAATTAAAGTTTAAAACAGGACCTTCGTAACCCTCCCTCAAATTATTTGGTGTTTTTTCTCCATATGGTCAAACGGGAAGCTATGCAACTAAACATTATCAAACAACTCTCCTAAATGAAGAGATCTCAAACATTTTATTGAATTTGATACCTAATCCCGTCGGAACTTCTGTACAGTTCTGATGAAACATATAACTCGCTAACCGCCTCGACGTTTGTCTTGCCAACAGCTGCATAGGTATGACCTCTCCACATTTCATGTATAACGCGAACATAACACAAAGGAATGCACAATTAACACACAGCAGTACAACACATATCCTCCTGTTTGACCACATATCTCCTGCAAATATAAAATAAAAATAAAACCGCCTTCATCTTTCGCCTTGACTCAACAATTTGTCATTCGGGTAACATTTTTTATAACCGTAGCCGCTTACAAATTGTATTCTAGAAGAATAGTTTTTAACAACAAACATCAGAAGCACAATTAACCCTTCACCTAACATGACAAACAGACAACACTCGCAAACAAAATTCTTGAATATCTATTTTGTTTCATTTTTTGTTTCAAAAACATAGGTTATGGCTCATCATGGGAAAGAGCACGACGAGCTTGTTCCAAAGAGGGGAGCATAACCTATGTTTTTGAGACAAAAAATGAAAATATAATGAAAATTAATTGACGATTTTTGAGAATAGCACTGGCCGGTTTTGGCCATTACGTTGGGCAAAGGGTTAAATGGAGCGTATATAGAAGGACACACTCCTGTTTAAGCGGAAGTTAGAATCACCTGCAAATAGAAAATAAATCCACCTTCATCTTTCGCCTAGGCTCAACAATATGTCATTCGGGTAATATTTTTTATAACAGCAACATCAATATCTCTTACAAATTGATTCTACAAGAAGAGTTTTTAACAGCAAACACCAGAAGCTCAATTAAATGGCGTGTATATTGAATGACATACCAAGAGGGGGCCACTAAAAAGTTGCAAGACGTGACGTCCTATTTTTTATTCGGCTCCTTTTTACACCCACCCACCCACTATGTGCAATTTTTCTACTACCGTTCCCAGACACCCACCCCCACTCTCCCATTAAAATCCAAAATAAACTTATAAACTTAGTAGGAACAGCTGTCTTTAGGAGGTTTTCATAATGTTCTTAACCCTTTACCCAACGTAACGACCAAAACCGGCCAGCGCTATTCTCAAAAATCGCCAACTAATCTTTATTATTTTTTCATTTTTTGTCTCAAAAACATAGGTTATGACCCCTCATTGGAACGAGCTCGTCGAGCTCGTTCCAATGAGGGGTCATAACCTATGTTTTTGAGACAAAAAATTAAACAAATTAGTTATTCAATCATTTTTTGGCAAGTGTCGTCTGCTTTTCATTTTAGGTAAAGGGTTAAACTGGTACCACCAATTTAAACCTCTGTGGGCTGCTGTGGGCCCCAATCTACAAATGACAAGCTGTTCATTATCAGGCTTGGCCAGAGCAGGTGTACATATACAGGAACAAATTTTCATTTGAATTGTTCCCAAAACATTGTCTGAACATTTTCTACATTTCGAACAAGACACCCAGCCCCTACTAACGTGTGACATTTTCCCAGTTTAAGCCCAATATTCTCACATGTAATGCTTCCTGATGTTGTATTTATGTTAAGAGTGTGATGTACAACATCATCTTTACGGTTTGAAACACAAATGATGGTATATATTAGCTGATCATATAATACATTTTTACTGAAAGTTTTTGAAAACTTTAAAAAAAAATAATTATAAATTTTGTGTGTTGGATATTGGGTTAAATTTATAACGTTGCGTGTTATAAGGCGTAATTGACGTGCAAATCTGTTCACTATTTTTTCTGCGTAGATGAAGGATTGTAACGATGTATCAGGTAACCTATTTTGGATAATTGTGGGGGGATTAGGTAGACTTTCATTTACTCAAGAGAGATTTAGTGTTTGGGAAAGGGGAAGAACATCATCAGTTCTTATGGTCTTTCTCAAACTTTCTTCCATTTTTGTCCCCTTTTTCTTGTTTATGATAACTTTTAGTTGTTCAAGACTTATGTTTCTACATGCATGATTTAAGTTTTGCTAACAGATAGCGCGTTTTGTCGAATTAAACTGTATTGTTGAATGCCAATCAATGCCAGGGGCGGGGCTAGATGGTCTTCGTTAATGGGGTGTGCCCCTGTGAATTTCCGATTGTGACCCCCCCCCCCCCTCCCCAGCTGACGAACATCCACCCTTTTAGAAAACAGTTTGCAACCCCTACCTCCTGAGTGGTAATTTTCCAAATGCAAAAGGTGAATTTCCAACTGCGAAATAAATTCGAACACACCCTATTCCCTTGAATTCGAAATATATGTTCTGGATTTGAAAATTGTCACTTTTGAGCAAACAGGCTCCATATGCAGTGCTTCAGCTGTGCTTTTGAGTGACAGTGGGATATAATGTTTAAAGTCTTTCTGAACGGATTGTGCGGAAAGCAACACGGTGTTTGGATCGCTCTTTGGTGTTGGCTCCGTACAATAGAGACGTTTTAAGACCAGTTGTTGGCCGAGTGCACACGTGTAATTAACCGATTGAAATACAAAACCCCAGTGTATAGGGGTTTAATTTATACTGTTTGGTTTAATTTAATTTCTTTCACCCTATTGACGGCATATAAATAATGCCCTGTTTCAACACGGTGCCATTAGATGTGGCAAATGACATGTTTGTGAAATGATATCAGAGAATGTTTCTGTGTATTCATGGGCGTCGCGAAGACGACCTACTGGGGGATGTAAATTTGATTTTTATATCTGTGATGCCTAAAGACCCGACTGACTAATATTCCGACTATATCATCAACGCAGGCCTTCATCGAAAGCATCCCTTGATGATGTAGTTGGAAGACTAGTCAGTCTGTATTATAGTTTAACCCTTTACCCAACGAATCGTCCGCATCCGCCCGCGTAATATGCAAATTCAGCAGTTGAAAAAATATTATTTTTCCAAAAAATTCAACAAAACCATATCATGTGACACCTCGTTGGAACGAGCTCGTCGAGCTCGTTCCAACGAGGGGTCACATGCTATGGTTTTGTTGAATTTTTTTGAAAAATTAAAAAAAATGATATTTAAAATAATAAATTTTGATATCGTCTGCGTTGGGTAAAGGGTTAAATAAAATCATAACTTCTTGGAACTATATTAGCGAATAATGATTTTTTTGTATTAGCGAATTAATCATTTCATTTATTGGGATTTGACGACACTTTCGACAGCCAGGATCACCTCGTGTTTTGCGGGTGGAGAAAGACGGAGTTCCCGAAGCGACAGACTCCCCAACGTACTAACTCCACACAAGCAGGGTTAACATTGGATGAAGACAAGTTCATAATCGACGTGCAGTACTCCTTAACGTCACTGTGCCCCCAATTGGGCAATCGGGATTAAATGCCTTGTCCAAGGGCACAACGCAGTTACACACTAAAAACTAAAGTGTTTAACTGACACTTTCAAGGTGTTAAACCCATTCTAACTCTTAGGGTTTGATTTTAACACTCAGAGTGCAATGCTTTAAGCACTTAGACATTACAATCGTCAGACATCTGAAACTTGAATGGATGGCACTTCCCATGTGTCTAGCATTGGTGGTTCTTCCAGAATCATCCATAATTTGATTTGCGCTTGGTGGGTACATAATTAAAAGGACACAACGCAGATGACGCAGGCTCGTGAGTTCGAGCCTGATCTGCGTCATCTGCGTTGTTTCCTTTTAAGTGTCGCGACATTACACTTGTCAAGTGGTATTATTGTAATACCTGTGTCACGTTCTGGGATATCTACACTTGAACAAAGTGCTAGTTCAGCACTTAGTAAGTGTTAAATACAGCACTTCAAGTGTAGTTTTTGGCACTTTAGTTTTTAGCGTGTACCCACCCCGCCTCCATTAACATGGGAAACTGCGTGTGTGACGTAAGTCCAGTGCCAAATCTCTTCTTTTAAGAAAGTACACAATTACGAGGAAGAGAGAATCGATATCTCAGACTGTAATCTGACGAAAATGTCCAGGCAACAGTTGAAACTAGAAGTCATGTGACTGCATTGTGCATTATTTTGAAGTAATAACGCACTGAGTTAGTGCACATTAGTCCCTGTCAAACTGCATTATTAGCGTAACTCACTTCCCATAGAAAAGAGCGTACCCAACCCTGTACAATTCTATACTAGTAAATAGAGATCATTAACATCATTCCTAAACTCTACTGGGATACATATACAGGTAATGACGTAAATCGGTATTAAAATTCGTCTGTATATACAGAATGTGGAGAATGAGGAGAGTTGAATACTATTTCATCGCAGCGCCATATATTCACCTCGCAAAAAAGTATTTCATAACAGTACAGGAAACACTTCCAAATGTTCATCACATGGACCACCAGGTGCAACCTGGTGGTCATGTGATGAAAGTTTAAAGTGCTTCTTTTGTTATGTCCTCAGAAGCCGAAAATAATTACTAAGTGTAAAATCTATCCCACAGCGATTTAGTAGTAATCCACCCACCACAAACTGTAGTCTTAATATTTTCTTTCTGTTTGACTGGTTCAGTTCGTGATTAAACAGCCGAACTCAATAACAGCATATTATATTTTGTATTCCACGGCGCAAACGCTCTCGTGTATTTCAGACTACTTCATTCTTCTGCAGTCGGGAACGCATTAACCCTTTACCTAACCTGAAAAGCAGACGACACTTGCAAAAATAATTCTTGAATAACTAATTTGTTTCATTTTTTGTCTCAAAAACATAGGTTATGACCCCTCGTTGGAACGAGCTCGACGAGCTCGTTCCAACGAGGGGTCATAACCTATGTTTTTGAGACAAAAAATGAAAAAAATAATGAAAATTAAATGGCGATTTTTGAGAATAGCGCTGGCCGGTTTTGTTCGTTACGTTGGGTAAAGGGTTAACAAACCAGCATTTTCAGCGCTAATTGTGACCGGATTTCGAGTATTAACTGTAGAAAAATTGTTGGGAGGTGTTATACCCACCATCCCAATCCCCTCATCTTCCCCTAGAAACATCAGTGTGTATTGTTTGAAAGAGTCCGATCCGCCGGCGTACCATTTCTAATTGGGAATTACTCTTTGCAGCAAGAGAATTCTTCATATGGCTCACCCCTCCCCCCCCACCCCCCCCCCCCCCCCCCACACACACACGAAGCCTACCTGGTGTTATAGGGTGGAATACGTGTTAGTGGTAATGACTAGAATGTTCGTGGGTGAATGACATAGAAAACTACATGTCATTTGGGGCCGTTTCCTATGTTAGTTTCGTACATCAAGCACGTTTAAAACAACTGACTGGATTCCAAGTGCACAGATGTTAAATTAATGGATTTTCTTTTTCGCGAAACGTTAAACAATAAAACTACTCGGTTTGTAGATTGTGACAATATACAAAGTAGTTTGTTTAAGGAGGTTAAAGCAATTCCAGTAATTCATCCAATAAAATACCTGGAGACAGTAAAATGTTTGTGAAATAATGTCCTGGAAATTGGTTTATGTATTCCGGAAAATGTTCGAGTCCAGAACAACTAACGGAATATGCCTATTGTAAAGTATTTTTCCAACTAAAAAAATAGCTTTAAGGCTCAGTCCATCCGGAATCTACCCGAGTCAAAACGCTTGTCCGAGGTAGGTTTTTCGCAAGTTCGGAGTTTTATAGACTAAAGCCCTTAATTTCACGACCCTAAGTTTTCACAGTCAAAAAAATGTTTTTATCCTTATTCAATCCATGGTAAGGTTCGTGGAGTTGTAGATTATAATTGAGAAACTAACTGAGTAAATGTGTCTGGAAATTGCAACTGGGCCATGTAGACTGCTAAAAAATAATCCTATACATTTACATGTGTGTCTTCTCTGCCCCACCCCCCCCCCCCCACCCCCTCTGTTTCAGACAAGCATGTTGTGTGCGTATATTTCAACACTGGCGCCCTGGAAGGTATCATTTCAGTCCATAGACTTACTGTCAACGGCGAAGTGTGTGAAACCACCCTGGTTTGTTGAGAGGTTCAGTAATAATTTAATTCAACAGCTCAACAGAGCTGTTGGATTAAATTATTACCGAGCCGAGACTCTGATTTTTTTACTCTTTATATCGTCTGGTCGTCCACTACTAATTTTTTCTCCACGCAAAAAGTTATGCACAGTGGATAGAAAGAGTTACCTGGAACTGACGAATCACGATTTTTAGCTTGAAATGAATCTCGAATCGAATCTATCAAAAACTTCGAAACCGAATCTAATCTCGAATCGAATCCACTTTCTGACTGTTACGATACTACGGTCATCGTAAGTCTCAGAGGCAGCGGAAGCCCGATAAAAGTGGAGGGGCACAACTTTTCAAGACAACCATAGTTCGGCCCAATGGGAGAAAGGTTACTATCGTATATCAGTAAATGTACCATGCCACACTGTAGCTCTCGTTTAGATGAGCATGCCGCGGTCCTGTCACTGTCTTGCCCATTCTTCTACTCCAAGACTGGCCTTCGTATTGGAAGGTGATTGAAGTAGAAGAAACTGACCGAAGCGACCGAAGGTGGGACTCTTTTGTCACATGTTGTTTGGTTTTACAGATAATAGTTTACAGGATTGCCTGTGTATTGACACGTTTGTGTCCGCCCATTTTAACTCATTGTGTAAACGCGCAACTTATATGTGGAAAAAGGGCACGTGTTCCCTGAGCCCCCTGTGCCCCCTGGTTCCGCCACCTCTGGTACTAGTGTTGTCTGTCTCCAATGTGAACCTAGTATCAATATGCGTACCGGCCTATTTCGTACAGACAGAACCACAAGTACAACGAGATGGACCTATTACTCGTATAAAAAAAATATTGAGCAATTTATTCACACTAGCAAAAAAAAAAAATCTTGAATAACTATTTTTTTTATTTTTTGTTTCAAAAACATAGGTTATGACCCCTCATTGGAACGATCTCGATGAGATCGTTCCAGTGAGGGGTTATAACCTATATTTTAGAGAAAACAAATAGGCAATTTTTGAGAATAGCGCTGGCCGGTTTTGGCCGTTATGTTAAGTAAAGGGTTAAATAATATAATTATCGTTAATAATTAAAAAGTAATAAACAGAGTAATCGCTTGACTGGACTGGTTACGTCAAATAATTCATTCGAGGCGAGGGACTCTTTCCTTCGTGAGTTAGTTATCATTACCAGAAAGTCGACAATAAACAAATGTATGCAATCCAAACCTCTGCGTAATTCAACTTTTTTTCGAATACTCGAGATGGTTTCGGATCGAATGAAATCTGTGAAATATTGAATGCTTGCCGGGCCCAGTACTTTATCATACGAATTGGCCGCATGCACCTAAGGAATTTGCAAAATGAGGCATTGACAATATTAATTTTTCAACGAATTCCAACAAAAATATATCATGGAACTGTATAATGATTTTGTAATCGTTTAACCCTTAACATAACAAATCGCCATTGAAAATAAATTATTTTTCAATCATTTAACCATTTGCCCGGCCTCTGCGTTTGATTGGTTGAAAGCATACAGCGTGAAAGTTATCAAAATCGTATAAACCAAATCACGTCATGATTTGGAATGAATACACGTTCGCACACATCCGATCCAACTTTGAAGACTCTGGAAGCCCCGCCCACTCAACTCAAATTGTCACCGTGAGGGCGTGACGGCAGACTGATAGATGGATAACAAGCTTGTAAACAAAGATCAATGATCGAGTTTTCATCGCCTCCATTCAGCGAGAATATAATGATAATTTCTCGGGAACAAATGAATTTAATAAAATATACCGAAGTGGGAGACGAATAAAAAGATCATATATCCAAACGTGATTTTGGGGGAACTTAAAAAAATGTTTGTAATGCTATTGTTACGTGACTTGCTAAATATCTGTCGTCTGCGATCGAAAATCAAAACAACAAACAATTTGACAATGATTGCTGTTTCCTGTTTCTAACACACTTTCCTGAGTTTGACTGTTGTCTTTTTGCGAAAATTAAAAGTTTTTCGTTCACGTACACATAGTTTTTATATTTTAATATTACAGCCGGATTAAATTATAAGAAATAACTGTTGTTTTCCTTCGGTTTATGCGATATAAACCGAAAATTTTCAGCACAAGCTTAATCATAATATGAAGCTTGTGCTGAAAATTTTCGGTTTATATCGCATAAACCGAAGGAAAACAACAGTTATTTCTTAAAGAAACTGCAACAAAACCATACAATGGGATGCCCATCGGAACGAGTTTATCAAGTTCATTACAATGAGGGGGTCACATCATATGGTTTGTTAAAATTATGTGAAAACATTAAAAAAATAATTAAAATAGCAAATGTTAATATCGTATGTGTTGGGTAAACAGTTAACCCTTTACCCAACTCAGACGATATCAAAATTTATTGTTTTAAATACCATTGTTTTAAATTTTTCAAAAAAATTCAACAAAACCATATCATGTGACCCCTCGTTGGAACGAACTCAACGAGCTCGTTCCAACGAGGGGTCACATGATATGGTTTTGTTGAATTTTTTTGAAAAATACTATTTTTTCAAATACTGAATTTGCATATTACGCGGACGGATGCGGGCGATTCGTTGGGTAAAGGGTTAAAAACCAATCATTTGTTGAAATTATTAATAACGATCGCAAATGTTAAGGTCACTAATCCTTCTTTCCTTCCCTTTTCTGTACCACAACCGTAAACTGTTCATTCATAATCGAATTAGCAAATTACAGCTAGTGGCGAGTGTGAATCATCATGTAGCGCGTATATCCGTCATCTGGCCAAACCCCCAATTCGATGGTGGGTTGTGTATGTGTTTTTTTTTTCAACTATCTTCACGATTTGAGTGCAGAGTGCAAACCTCTCAAAACATAAACCTTCATGACAAATCCCCTCAAAACAGAACCCCTCCAAAAGATTGCAAAGGTGGACGCTGCCCTTTTACCGAGGCGAAACCCTTCGGTGATTAGTACATAACATCCCTTATGTTAAAATTCTTCAAGTAAAATGAAAAGAAGAACAAAGGCTCGCATTTTTCATGTATTTAATTCTGTGTTTAAATTTGATTTTTTTTATTACTGACGCAAAAGTCTTGAATATAGAAAGCAGCCCCCAATGTTTGAAGAAAAATCACAGTCCAAAACATTTTTTTTAAGGTGTTGCCCAACAAAACGTTGGAATTTTTTTTTTTAAATTTCAACAGTGCCCTTAATATGTATTAGGGTGGTGAATCCCGTCATTTCATATACCAAAATGACTAGTGTTCAACCGATGATCGGAACCGGCCACCACAATCGGCCGATTATGGGCAATCGGATGACAACGGCAACGGCTCCTGGAATATCGATTCAACCGATTGTTGCCAATAATTTTGTGATAATTCATTAACCACGTTTTATTATCTTCTGCAATTGTTCAATTGTTAATGTAAAATGATGTCAATGATACAATTCAATAAAGTTGAGAAACAACCACAATGTGTGTTCTTAACCTCTCTAGAAGCCCATTTACGGGGCATACAAGTTAAACGACATGCAAAGCTTAAAACTGAGCGAAAACGCTAGTTCGTACCGGAAAAAATGACGGTTACACTCCATTGACACAGGCAGAAGTAAAATTACCAGTCGCACGCACTTGGGCGGTAAATGTGGCTCTGAGAGCCACGTTTACCGCCCAAGTGAGCGCGACTGGTAATTTTATTTCGATCCCAGGCAACGAAGTTTTTAACAATGAAAATGTTAAGTTTAATGTAGTTCTTTCGAGCCTCGACTTGTCCTAGTGCACGGTATTACAATTGGAATCGGCATCGGAATCGGCCGATTGTGGGCTCAAATAACCGGTAATCGGTCAACGACCATTTTTGGTAATCGGTTGAACACTAAAAATGACTACAAAAGTACACAAAAACTAGAATTTGTCCACTTTTTCAAAACAAAAAAAAAATGATTTTGATGACGAAGAAATTGCCAGCCACAAACGTAACAGACAAGGAAAACAAGGACTCGATCGATAATTCTAACGTCTGTGTTGTAAATAAAAGACTCCATACTCCATAATCAGAGGAAGCATATTCATCATTTCATCACCGACGTGTTGAAAAGTCTCAGAGGAAAATAAACGACCACGAAATGTAGATTGTGTTGGGAAGTCTTGCTTGTTTTGATCACGCGATTCTTAGTCCAAGTTGGGAAACGATTTAATTTCCAAAGATCTAAAACATTCCATTGCAATTTTTTTCGAATCTGCAAGACGATGTAATACACAACACACGATATATTTAGAGGGAAATATTCAACTGACAATGTAATAATTGCGAGATAAAGTCCTTAGTTGCAATGTTGAATCCGAAAACAGCAGATTCGAACTACTACTATTTAGTGTTGTCGATGAGCAAAACATAAAACTGGACAATTATGAGTGTTATGTAATGTGGTTTTCACCCCACCCCATTAGCCGGTGGGCCAGAATATCAGGTAAGTCATAACATAGCTTGTAGATACATAGACAGAAACCAAGGATTTGGGAATGTCTCTTACAGCACTACATGCTACTACTATAAGCCTAAGATGGGCCTTCCACAAGTCCATTTCGGTTGTTTTGGGTTGATTTTTGTGCTTCGAGGAAATTGTCGGGTCTCTTTTGGTAATTAGATTAACACTTATACAATGGAGCGCTCCTTATAACACTACGTGCTACTCTTATATGCCCAGGATGGGCCTTTGTCAAGTCTGTTTCGGCAGTTTTGGGTGATTTGGAGGGATTGTCGAGTTGTTTGCGTTAATTAGATTAGCTCCTATTCAATCGAACATACCCTCTGAACTTACACCTTTCCTCTAAGAAGCCTTCAAGACCCGTATAAACCATGTGCTACCATAGAAACAATATGACAGCCTTAAGTATACAAAGTGGACGACAGAAAACTATGCGAGACATATGCACACTAACACCACGTATCAGTATGATACGACCACGTGGTTGACAAAATCACACGAGTTATCGAAATGAGACCGCAACACCTCAGAAGTTTTTAAATAAATAAATTTAATAACCCATATAATTTACGATATTGCTCAGGCCTGTAATTTACTGCCTATAATATTGGTATCGGTAAGCAGATCAGTTATTAATCTTCTTAAATCTCACGAGCAAGCAACTGCCAAGCCTCCCCAAAGAGCTACTATAGAAGGGCGATAGTTTTAAAATAAATAAAGCATGCCGAACCATGCACAGAAATCAATTAGAATCCATGCTTTCTAACTCAACTAAACCAATTGATGTAAGTATTCTGCACACAGACTAGGTAATTTTTGTTGTTTTGGCCATACACAAACCTCGTGTAAAAATTGCACAGAATTGTGGGGGTGTGATCACTGCAGACTGACAAAAGCCACATTGTAATTCTTCATTTTTCACCGATGCACTCCCTCGTGGCTCTTTACATGTTCTTGTGAACTTTGTGAATTTGATCTTAAGTGAAATTCATAAAAAGTAAAGAAACACAAGAAAAAACGCCAGCCCATGACATTATAATTAGTATTACTGTCCGTTGCTTGCAAGAATGAAAAAAATATTTTGCCGGGTCTGGACTTGACAAATTGCTGAATATAAATCTAAGGCATTTTATTGTATTAAATCTGGTCTCTTACCTATGCCATAGCAGAACTTCAAGCAAATGGTAACAGTTCCATGGCATATATTAGTTTCCACATGTTTTCATGTTTCATTCCAAAAACTTGATAGTAAATTTATTGGAGTTATTCCTTTCTGAAGTTTGACCGATGTTAAGTTGGACATCTCATTAATGATAAAGCTTTCAATTACCTTATTATCATTTTTTTGATTCCAGTGTTCTAACAATATAAATTGATTGTCAGAACATAAAAGGTCAGTAATTTAATTTTAATTAATTTTATTAACGACATTGTCGACAAAAATTCTATCTCTTGGCTCTTTGCATATTACACTTATGTGATGAAAACGGCACTTGATAGTACCAGTGATGAGGCAAAATTGATGATTGTGGAACTGAGAAATCTAAAGGAATAGGAGTAGTAGTGTTCGTACCTTTCACCCCATTTTTGTCGAACCTCGGTGCTGGACCTCAGAAGTGGTGACATCACGTCACGTGACCCAGAGACGCCATATTTGATTATCAATTAATCCCGCGTGGTCGACCATGCTGTGATGTCATAGCGATACGTAAGGTCACTGCGCATGCGCAGCATGTCTTGTTAGGGTGATAGTGTTTCGGCCGTACCTTTTGTTAACTGGAGGTCGCCATCTTGGTCTCTATGGGGGCACGTGGTTGCAATGTGACACAAAACTCTCCAATAGAACGAACGTCTGTTCGGAAGGTATGTTCGGTAGAATGGGAGTGTATGTAATTACCCAAATGGACCCAAGAAATTCCTCCAAATTATCAAAAAACACTTGACGAAGCCTGCATATTGGGCGAATAAGAGTAGCACGTAGTGCTAAACGGCCATAAGTAGAAGGGGGATGTTTTCAATTGTATGGGTGCAAATATAATTTCAACAAACAACAAGACAACCATTCCAAATCATCAAAACCAACCGTAAATCACCGAAACGGACTTAGGGAACCTCCATCTTGGGATAATAACATTAACACGTAATACTATAGGACTGAAGGGATGTTGCTCTATTGTACAAGAGTGGCTTTTCTGGTTCGGATTTTCCCATAATACTCGGTTTTTGGTTATTCTCGCCCTTATTATCTGCATTCCGTGCCCTGCTTTGCCTAGGCTGTGACTTCCTAGGTCTCTCTGTAACTGCATACAACATGTAACAATATGTACACATCACATGCAGCACATAGGCACATGTTGGATTGTTGATGTCTGCTTGTGTGCTAGTGCACAGTGTGCATACACACATGCAGCGCACACGAAAATTGGAATATTGGAGAATACCTTTTGGCGGATATCTTGTTTGAGGAAACCAATTGCAGGATTCCAATTTGAAGATACCTACTTGGTGATACTCTTTAGAGAGTGTCCATTGGGTAATAGCTTTTTATGGATGTCTTCTGGAGGATGGCTATGTTTCCTGGTACGTCTCCTGGCTTCTAGTTTTTACCACTCTTACAGCCTCATACGATTACTACGAGTCAACAGTACTCTTACAATTAGGTAAGGATGGTAGAAGACTGCAGTATCGAGTAACTACTGTGGAAGTTGATTAAAGGACAGATGGTAGTGACTATGGGTCAGTCAGCTGCCTCCCTCCAGTTCTGTAGCATTACGTGCTAGTGTTATTGGCAGAATATGAGGGCTTCGTCACGTCCATTTCGGAGATTTACGGTGTTTTGCGATATTTGAAGTGAGTGTTTGTGATAACTAGATTTACTCTTATCCAAAGAAACATATCCTCTCCATTTAAAGTTTTATAGAACTACGTGCTACTCTTATTAGCCCAGGAAGGGTGCTTAACCATGACGTTTGAGGTAATATAGGGTGTTTCTCGGCTCAATTTGGGTAATGAGATATATCCCTTTCTATCCTACATACCCTCTGAATACACCCCCGTCCTGTTAGTGCTCTCTGAGCTACACAGCAACCACGAGCCACCATAGAAACCTAGATGACTGCCTCCAGTTAACAAGATAGACGATAGAAATAATTAGCACCCCAATAACACGTGCTTCACACGTGCTTTGGCACCGGG
The DNA here is from genome assembly GCA_031216915.1 of Pictodentalium vernedei. NCBI lineage: Eukaryota > Metazoa > Mollusca > Scaphopoda > Dentaliida > Dentaliidae > Pictodentalium > Pictodentalium vernedei. The sequence goes on along the minus strand of CM062296.1, from coordinate 81,919,626 downwards.
TATCACTGTGATAATAAGGTCACTACATGGCCGCTCACACGGGCTACCATAACTTCCAAACTTGGCGTCGCTGGGCCACGTGACCTAACGTCACTTCCAATGGCCTGACACGAGGACCGGTAAAAAGGGGGTGAAACGCACGAACCCTACTACCGATAGGCTATTATATTCCCTGACTCGTTCAATCCTAAAACGTCAAAAGTAAATATATTTATTTTCAGCAAAAATGTGTCGCCATTAACCCTTTATCTAACGAATCGCCCGCATCACCCGGGTAATATGCAAATTGAGAAGGTGAAAATATTAATTTTTTCTAAATATTTAAACAAAACCATATCATGAGCTCATTGAGCTCGTTCCAATGAGGTTCATATGATATGGTTTTGTTGAAAGTTTTTGAAAAATTTAAAAAAATGATACTTAAAATAATAAATTTTGATATCGTCTGCCTTGGGTAAAGGGTTAAACATTTTGTTATTGCCCGTTTGAAAAAAAACGATCGTATTATGTAAATATGATGTCCGTCCGTTGTCCGTCGTCCGTCGTCCGTCTATATCTTTTTTTTCTCGGCTGTTCTTGGACCATTCCCTTCATGTTGTACATGTTCACCACCATCGGAACCTATGCCTATGCGGTTATAGTTCCGGTTGGACTATTTTGCCAGCCTTATGTTCCTTTACGACTTAGAATAATTTGCCTCATCGGTCTGAATTTTGTCCGGAGATTTTCTTGTACATGTAGGTTTACTAACCAATTATTTCGAAATTTGGTATTCAAGTTCACCACCATGTGAACCTACAATTATAGTTCGTTCGGACTTTTTTTGTCAGATTTAGGCTTCTTTTCGACTTGGAAAAATGTACCACATTGTCGAATTTTGTCCCGAAATTTCCTAATTCTTTCGAAACTTGGTATGCATGCTCCCCTCCATGGAAACCCTTGCTCCTGCGATTATAGTTCAGGTCGAACTAATTTTTTCTAGAGTTATGTCTCTTTTTGGCTTGGAATAATCTGCCGCATACGTCTGAACTTTGTCCGGAGTGTTTCTTGGAGCTTTCTGGATCAATACTTTCGAACCTTGGCATGCATGTTTACCACCATGGGTACCTGTGATTATAATTGCGGTCGGACTATTCTTTCCAGAGTTATGTCCCTTTTCCTCTTTAGAAATTTCACATTTTTTGTCAGCATTTCTGTTTTTGGATGATAACTTGAGTTTCAATTTGTCGACCAGCACCAAACGTGGTTTGTGCCTTAGTCATACTAAGGTACAAGTTTAGTTCGAATTGGGGTTCTGTGCGATGTTACTGGTTAGTCCATGGATCAAAACAGTAGTTACGTACAATTCGAAAAAGCCTACCGGGCATATTATGCAACGCTAGGCGATGTTCTTGTTTTAATGAAGAATTAATCAAACTTGTGCTGGAAAAAATACGAAGAAAAGCTTTTTCAAAACGAACTCAACTAAGAAAACTACGAGAAATTTTTAACAGAAAAGTACTTGCAAAATTATATCATGTATTCTTATTTTCAGTTAATTGAAGCTCCGAATATTGAAATCCAATTGCACCCCTTCCCTCGAATTCGAAATATTTGACCTTTCAATTTTTGTGTTGGAAATCGTCTCTTGCGTTCAATAAGGCGCCACCTGCAAAGCTTTAGAAGTTCAGATAGCAACTTGTCGAGCATTAGATTTATGACAAAAAGGTTTGCTGGCGTGTTTGAAAGCGAGATCAAATTTTTAAAAACATTGTGAATGGATTATTTGGAAAACTACACGTTGTTCAGATCGCTCTCAAATGTAGGTTTTATATTATAGACGTTTTAAAACCAGTTTTGGCTGAGTGCACTCAGGTAATTGATATATTTATTCATGAAACCCTAGAATGTTGAGTGTGAAAGTACAAGTGTTAGACCAGGTCTGAATCACAATCTAATTAATCAGCGTTGTTGTTGTTGAGGGAGTGGCTTTGATGGGACATCACAGTCGTTCGCAATGAAAACTCAGAACCTTGTGAAATTATTATTTGTTAACGGTTCACGCTCTTTGAGTTTCGAGAGCCTGCGATTTTTTTCTCTTCAGAACAGCTTTATGTATTCAGAACCAGCAAACGTATGCGGATAAACGCCGATTAATAAACACACATTAGTCCAGTAAGTCCACACATTAATCAAAAAGCATCATCAATCGAACAATCAGCCCATTTTGACCCCAAAATCTCAAAGAAATTCTTATTTTTACTCTTTCGCATCAATAGTCAGACGCACCTGTTTCTTACCGCAAAACTAAGAAGGTTAAGAGACGTCGATTGATGCACTCGAAAAAGTGTGACGTATTAGCTACAGGCAGTTACACAAAATGCATATTACATGAAATAATAGGCTTCAACTAAAAATTGTTTGCACCGATTACTTGCATAGAATGGCCAAGTAGTATACTGTGGCATAATTGACCCCCCTCCCGCAGGCACACAATGACCAACACAGTCACAGTCAAAACGGGCAATAGCTGACTAGTGCGTTCAAGTATGGACAACATTTGGCCAGGGATACTACAAGGTAAAGAGTGGAGGAGGTGAATTCGATGTGTGGATGGAAGGCATTATGGAGGAGGGGGCATAGTACCAGAAGCAATAAGGAAAAGAGACACAACTTTCAGAATGGCACGTTCTCCAATGTAAACACGTGCATTCGTACATGAGCCTGTTGATGACAGGGAGCATGCCACCCCACCCCTCCCGGCTTCAAGATTACGCCCCCGTGAGGGGTCTGGTTCAGGATGAGGACCTCACAGAAGAAACTGTTTTTATTTGATCATTAAACAGTAGCATTAACTTTATTGCTTACTGAGAGCCTAACAACCATGTCCAGGTGTTACATTGCTCCTACTGTCAGAATGATAAGTGAATAGTTTCACACCACCCCATTACCATCATTCAAAAATGTCTGCTCATGATGCCTCTAATTTGGATACCGGTACATGGCAGCAGTAACGATAAAAACAAATCTCAAACTACATGAGAAATGTTTGTTGGCTTTAATTAAAGAATTGATGAACAAGTTAAATTATGTCTGCTTCTTGGGCTGCACGATATTCAAAACTGAATACCGGTATCGGTATTCAAAAAAATACCGCGGTATACCGGTATATCGAAAACTGTTCAGATATATGAACACAAGTACCACAATCGAGACTTGAGGGATTAGAGTCGGAACGAATTAGCATGCCTTGATGGGGCGGTTCGAAATACCTTTACCCAAAGCAGACGATATCAAAATTTATTATTTTAAATAATAGTTTATCAGATTTTTCCAAAAATTTCTACAAAACAATATCATGTGACTCCGCATTGGAACGAGCTCAACGAGCTCGTTCCAATGAGGGGTCACATGATATCGTTTTGTTAAAACGTTTGAAAGTTATTGTTTCAACTGCAGAATTTGTACGTTACGCGGGCACATGCAGACGATTCCTTGGGTAAAGGGATAATATTATTCATTTTGGGCCACAGTTAAAACTCAAGACATCTTGAAAATTAAATTTTGGGTAAATAAATAATGACGATAAACGGATATTTTTGTAATTAAATCGGTATTATTGAATACCGGTATATATCGGTTTACCGATATACCGTGCGGCCCTAATCCGTAGTGATGTATGATCCGTTTCGCGCAGCTTTCGAAGATTGAGTCGAATCACCCGTCCGATGGGGATATTATTTATTTATTTATTTATTTATTTATTTATATGTGTTTAAGGTCACATATTTCTGCACAATGGCTAACCATGGCCGTGACAGTTTTACGGGTGAGGAAGCCGGAGTACCCGGAGAGAACCACCGAGCAACGGCGAGCAACTGTCAGCTTCCCAACATACCAACTCCACACAAGCAGGGTTAGCATTGGTTGAAGACAGGTGCACCATCGACGTGCAGTACGCCTTAGTACACAGCATCACCGTGCCCCCACGTGGGCAATTGGGGTGAAGTGTCTTGCCCAAGGACACAACGCGGTTGTCGCAGGTGGGATTCGAAACGAGGACATCTCGGCTTGCAGCCAGCACCTCTACCAACTGAGCCACGGAACCCCCCGTCCGATGGGGATAACATCGAGACTAATTTATAAATTATACATAGATACATTTAGTTACTTATATTTTTAATAATAGTCCAATCTCGGAATACACTTAAATTCACTGCCAAGTACAAAAAAAAATTAAATCAAAAATTTACAGTCACTAATTTATTTTAATGTTCCTTCAGAATGAAGGCGGCTCCAATGTTAAATTAAAGAACAGCAATTTACGAAATGCAAATAACATTAGCTACTCTAGTGGACCCGGTAACGGTCTCGATAGCCGGTCTGGCGTTTTATAAGCATGAAACGTCGATGAGGCTGTCTGATCTTACATTAATTTTATTTAGACTAAAAGTACATTACGTATTATAAACATGGCAATAAAACATTAAAACAGACTGTACCTGGACCTCTGAATTCAGATTCGAATCGTCTTCCATCCTTTCGAATCGTTCACGAAATACACGATACTACATTATTTGATTTCACTTGATGTTTCACAAACAACTTAGACTATTCAAATGTTTTTAAAAAGGGATATGAATCTCACATATTATAAGTTCAAGCAGCACAGTTTCAATAGGTCAAAGGAAATTTAATTGAGAACATCAATGGGACTATCCAAAGAGATGTGAGTAAATTTATGTTAATTACATGCAGTGGGCGAAGAAAGGCTATCTAAAATCTGGTGACCAGTAATTGAACTGGAAAGAAATTTAACCTTCTGTAAATGTATCCTAGTGAGACACTTGCGTTATTAACCCTTTACCTAACGCAGACGATATCAAAATTTATTATTTTAAATATAATGTTTTTAAATTTTTCAAAAAATTTCAACAAAACCATATCATGCGACCCCTCATTGGAACGAGCTCAATGAGCTCGTTCCAATGAGGGGTCACATGATATGGTGTTGTTGAAATATTTTGAAAAATTTAATTTTTTCAATTGCTCAATTTGCATATTACGCGGGCGGATGCGGGCGATTCGTTGGGTAAAGGGTTAATACATCAATTAATGAAAACTGAAATAGGATGCTACTGGAAACAAATCAAATTCTGTAAATAATAATAAATTCATGCACTTAGACCTATAAATTAAAATACTGCGATATACATGAAATACAAAAAAGATTGAAACTTAGTATTGTAACACTGCCACATCTCGATGATTTTGAAAAATTCTGAATCAGTGCGACTTAGATCGAATCAAATTAAATCGAGGAGATTTCGAATCGAATCGAATCGAATCGAATTTCAAAGCTTCATAGTGCCTTAACCCTTTTACAGCCACTCATACTTTAGCCATATATGGAGGTCCTCTATGTACGCCTGTTCGCGGTGAAGTTTGATAAAATTTATGACATACTTGAAACTATATCAACAGATTAATTGTCGGAAAGGGCTCTTTGCGCCCTTTTTCAACAATTAATCAGATGGGAGGTTTGATCTGCGCGTACCAGAACGTACAGAAAATCATCATAAAATAGGTGACAATAGTTACTTTCGGCAGCGTAGGTGTTAATGTCAATGCTATGATATAGCTTCTCGCGGTGGTTGGACTTGTGGTTGTTGGAAGGCGGTGGTGACTTAGTATTTTTATGCAGGTTCGCTTCACGTGTCAGAGGTTGGGCCTGGCCGTGATTTGTAACTCTATTTCGCTGTCGTCAAAAAAGTCCCTAAGGATGAAACACCTCAAGATGAATCCTCTTTCAAGGTTTTCAAAAGTAAAACAAAGCAACCTAGTCTGCTTGAATGACGCATTCTATATTTTGTTGTCACATTAACCCAAGGCATACGATATCATAACTTGTTATTTTATTTATTTATTTATTTATTGGTGTTTAAGGTCACATATTTCTGCTCAATAGCTAACCATGACCGTGACAGTTTTACGGGTGGAGGAAGCCGGAGTATCCGGATAGAACCACCGAGCAACGGCGAGCAACTGTCAGCTCCCCAACATACCAACTCCACACAAGCAGGGTTAGCATTGGTTGAAGACAGGTGCACCATCGACGTGCAGTACGCCTTAGTACACAACGTCACCGTGCCCCCACGTGGGCAATGGGGGTGAAGTGCCTTGCCCAAGGACACAACGCAGTTGCCGCAGGTGGGATTCGAACTGAGGACCTCTCGGCTTGCAGCCTGCACATCTACCAACTGAGCCACCGCGCCCCCCAATTATTTTCTTTAAAACACTTCAGCAAATATTTATAACGCCCAGATATTCGAACGAACACGCTTAGCTCGTTCCGATGAGGGGTCACACGGTTTTGCTGAAATGCCTTGAAAATTAATGCGTTTTCAATTGTTCAATTTGTAAATTACGAGGACGGATGTGGACGATCCTTCCGGGTAAATGCTTAACTCAAAATATTACAAAATTATTATACAACGGAAACATAATTTAATGTTTTATGATAATCCTCTTTGCTTGTTTCTCCTTGCTGGTTTACCCAAATACAAAAAGAAAAAAAAACTTTAATGCAAATCTCCAATGGAAACCGATCATGCAGTAAGATTATAAATTTAGGATCGTAAAGCTTAGATTACTGTCGCAGAGACATGGTCGTAATCCGGGCGTGGGCAGTGATGTCCATGCATGCGTTCACCAGGTAATAAAAACCAATAGCAGCAAAATTTTAATTAATGAAGCACCGGGTTGTACCCGGTGCTTCATTAATTAAATTTTTGATAATTATTTCTATAATTAGTGTTTGAAATCTAATATCATTGCGTCCATGGAAGTACTGCTCACACCGTGAGAAGTGACCAGTCCAACACGGACGTATTGTACGTGGCGGTTCTACCATCAGATGTTGTTACGGCTATCTATGTTTGTGCCCTGGCTGTGGCCAAATTAAAAAAAAAACACTAGACTACTCCTCCCTAGCACCTTTTTTTCGATTAATATCTTGAAACGCTGTCAGGTGTAACATTGTTGGGAACAGCTCCGACAGCCCGCCTCAACAATGTAGGACAGTATTGCATCAACACAAGCATTGGCGCACATATTTGTACTCAAGAGCTTTTTTCCCTGAGGGACATTTGTCCAGAGCAGCTCCTGTACGAGTGGATTATTATATATCAATAGATATTTTTTGTCTTCGATGATTTTGTCCCACAATCATCTGAAAGGCGTGTTTCTTTAACATGGAGCAGAAACATAATTGTTTAAACTGTGTCTGAAAATCGGCGATTATTAAATGAGAAAATCCGACTGGTGAGTTCTCTGTATAATTCTTCTCTGCTTCTTGACTGACTATTTATTTCAAACTCTCAAGACGCCAGTCAACTAATCAAGCAAGCAGACCACCAGTGCAGTTCTGTACGGAATTCGATGCTGCTATTGGCTGTAGAACTGAAACGATTGACCGATTAACCGATTAACCAATGATCAACGTCTTGATCGATCAAAAAAATGATTGATCGATTAGCGACACTTTTGAACTACTGTATTATACGGGTTATCAAAGGAACAAACTTGCTCCAAAACAAGCAAACAAAGGCACACATGCAAGTTACGTGATGGCACTCTTTTCCACTTGCATGATCATTATACTGTATCAGTAGTTGGGAATGGCCTTTCTTAACCCTTTACCCAATACGGGTAGCATACGAAACTTGCAAAATAAATTCTTGAATTACTGGTAAATATTCATTTTTTTTTTGTTTCCAAAACATAGCATATGACCCCCTCATTGGAAGGAGATCTAAAACACATAGTTTTTGACCTCTCATTGGAACGAGCTTCACGAGGCCTTCCAATGAGGGGTCATAAGCTATGTTTTTTAGACAAATATTAAAAACATAATAAAATTGTATGGAGATTTTTGTATATAGCGCTGGTCGGTTCTGTCTGTTACTCTGGGAATAGGGTTAATGCTGTAAATCATCAACGGTACGGCAATTATTCAGCTACCTATTAGGGCAAGTGATCAATCTGTTACCAGAGGTTAAGCCATGTAATTAATCGTCACAGTCTGTTGCGATTTTTATTTTTCTCATCACAGTCTGTTGCGATTTTTATTTTTTGGGGAGTGTCATGTAGACAGCCAATCTGGCCATGTCACTTCTCACGGTATGCTGAATACATTATCTGTAAAACATTTATCTGTAAAACGTTTTTATATGTATACCGGAAATAAAGAATCTGAATCTGAATCTTAATCTGAATCGATCAAGAAAATCCTTTAACCGTTTCAGCTTTATTGGGCTGTCTGTTTACCCAAGTTTTTTGGAAATTTGAGCACTCACCCACGCTGGTGCAGTGTGATGTGCCTTTACCAACAAGGTATAAGGGTGTTTCCCTTCCCCGTTTTTAGATATTCCTCTCAATAGTCATTTAAATCCCCTTGAAAATATCATTTATATTTATTTATTTATTGGTGTTTAAGGTCACATACTTATGCACAATGACTAATCGTGACCGTGACAGTTTTACGGGTGGAGGAAGCCGGAGTACCCGGAGAGAACCACCGAGCAACGACGAGCAGCTGCCAGCTCTCCAACATCGTAACTGTGAACTCTGCACCACAGCACAGGCAGGGTTAGATTGGTTGAAGACATGCGCACCATCGACGTGCAGTACGCCTCAATACACAGCGTCATCGTGCCCCCATGTAGGCATTCGGGGTGAAGTGTCTTGCCCAAGGACACAACGCGGTCGCCGCAGGTGGGATTCGAACCGAGGACCTCTCGGCTTGCAGCCTGCACCTCTACCAACTGAGCCACCGCGCCCCCTTGAAAACATCAAGATTGTAACATAATTTATGGAAATATAGGGCGTAAACATAAGGCTGCGGCTGTGGTGAGTCCTCATTTCAGATTATAATGTCATCAAAATGTCAAATGAAGTGCCGTAAGTTCAGACACGTAACCAGGGTCTGTCTTTTTTTTGGGGGGGGGGGGGGGGGAGGAACCAAAAACATAAATAATTTTTCACACTTTAAAACATTTTTATAAAGTCAGTCATCGTACAGTACAAGTCGAAATAAGGTGTAAAATAACCACTGTAAACTATGCATCTTTCTTCAAGTACACGAAAACATAGGTTAAGACCCCCTCATTGGAACGAGCTCGACGTGCTCGTTCCAAAGAGGGGTCATAACCTATGTTTTTGAGACAAAAAATGAAAAAATAATAAAAATTAATTGGCGATTTTTGTGAATGGCGCTGGCTGGTTTTGGCCGTTACGTTGGATAAAGGGTTAAAGTCAGTATTAATTGTATGTATGGGTAGCAGATTGGTTGCTATAGCTAACTATGCTTTCAGCAGAACAGCCGCAATGTCCAAACTATCCGAATACATTTCATCAAATGGTGCTATCGTCGCTTCATAGTCTAAAACGGAACCTGATGAAAAACTCAGAAGTGAATCGACACCTTTCATTACAGTCAAACTGCTGGGCAAAAATCGCCGTTCAAGTTCTACTTTGAATTTGTCCAATAACTGAATAAACGTGTCAGTTCGTAGATCTTCTGAAACATCTTCTGTCTGATCACGTTGGCCTATTATACAATACATTTTACTTGTTATACCGGATATAAAAAAAAAACACAACAACATAAGCATTATAGGTGTAACATAAGTAGTTTTCACCTCTTTTTTGGATGAACCCGGTGGATGACCCCGGAAGTGACGTCATGTCACGTAACCCAGTGGCGCCATGTTGTGCTATCATGGTAACCCGCGTGAGCGGCCATGTTGTGACGTCATCCCCATAGTAATAGTGGTGTGAGTGCGCATGCGCAGCGCGTGTTGTTAGGGTGATACGTGTTTCCGTCGTCCATTTTGTATACTGGAGGCCGCCATCTTGGTTTTTATGGTAGCACGTGGTTGGTCTGTGACCTAAAGGCCTGCAACAAGACAGGGGTATGTTTTGAGGGTGTGTTCGATTGAATCGGAGTATCATGAATTACCACAGACAACCGAACAACTTTTACTGTTTCGAATTCATTCAGAATTCTCTGATTCTATCTATATATGCAATAGTTTTCATCAAGCTGGCCATGTTCCATTGTTCTGGAGTTACTCCAGTAGCGTAGAAGATCCTATCAGTTAGAACAGTTTACCTTATTATTACGATATTTTGCAATCTATGGTCTATTCTTGTTAGTTCTAACCCTATTCCGAGTACTCCTGTTTTTTTCATTTATATAGATTATAACTAACCAATCAGATTGCTTGATTTCCCATAATCTCTATGCCGAGTTATCTACCCTTATTACAGTGAGGTCCTATCCGAATCTCACCACCTCTATATCCAATGGCCATATCCCATGGAATCTCTTATTGTGAAACTTCTCTGGTTATGGAATCCCTTTTTTGTCGTTTGAGGCCATGAGGGCTATGTAAGAGCCCTCAATGAGGCCTCATTTATTATCCCCCATAGCCTCATTTTCTTTTGAGGTCATGAGGGCCATGAAAAATCCCTCATCGAGGTATAATTTACTACAACTCTTAGCCTCATTTCGGTATTTACCAGCCATATCCTCAGGCACCCCAATTTCGGCTCCCCTTTTTGGAAAACACCTGTGACTATGGAATCCCTTTTTTGTCGTATTAGGCCATGAGGGCTATGTAAAATCCCTCAATGAGGCCTCATTTACTATCCCTCATACTCTAATTTTCTTTTGAGGTTATGAGGACCATGAAAAATCCCTCAATGAGGTATAATTTACTACGACTCATAGCCTCATTTCGGTAAATAACAGTTATATCCTATGGAATCCCATTTTGGAAAACGCCTGTGACTGTGGAATCCCTTTTTAGTCGTATGAGGCCATGAGGGCTATGTAAAAGCCCTCAATGAGACCTCATTTACTATCCCTCATACCCTCATTGAACTTTGAGGTCATGAGGGCCATGAAAAAACCCTCAATGAGGTATAATTTACTATCCCTCTTAGCCTCATTACGGTATTTAACAACCATATCCACAGGCACACCATTTTTTGGGAAACACCTGTGGCTATGGAATCCCTTTTTTTGTCGTATGAGGCCATGAGGGCTATGTAAAAGCCCTCGACGAGGCCTCATTTACTATCCCTCATACCCTCATTGAATTTTGAGATCATGAGGTCCATGAAACATCCCTCAATGAGGTATAATTTACTACGACTCTCAGCCTCATCTCGGTATTCGAGAATACCTGACATTGAATTTTGGTGGGATACTTGTTGGTGCCCCCCGTGCCCCCCCCCCCCCCCCCCCCCGGGTTACGTCCTTGCGTAAGTTCCGTATGTTCGCTTCTTTGGCAAATGAAATGTTCCAGCCTAGTGAATCTAAGCACAGCGATGGCTAATTTGAGGGTTAAATTGCCTCCAAGCCATAACAGCGTCCACTTTCTCACAAAAGTAGACTGGTGGCTTGAAGGTTTGTCAACGAATCTATTGTTGCTATGGTCTGGAACCAGTCTAGGTCTTAAAAAGAATATCTAGGATTCAGTAGTATGGGTGTTCATTGAATATATGGGCGAAACCAATACAATATAAACTGGTCCGCCCCAAATAATAAATATGGACTCTTCCAATTGCAGTCATTGAACTGACATCGAAAATATAATTAGGGTTCTAAGCGTTTGATAATTACCTGTAATTTCTTGAGTACATATTATGGTTCGATTGGAATAATTATATTTTGAATCACAGTAAAAAAAAAAGCAATACAAAAATAATGTTTTTCGTCGAATTTATTCAAGTTCCTTCGGTTTATCTACCTCTACCGTTGTGAAGATAAACAGTCTTGTTTCTGAAACCAAATTCTGTGATATCAGTACATTAAAACCCTTTGAACCCCAGAGGCCGCCCCCCCCCCCCCCCACATTAACATGATACTTCATAATTTCATTAAGTAGGTTGACTTGAGTGAAGGTGTGGTGTAGACCAATCAATATTTTCAACGTGCAATTGGTCTACCCCCAGATAAAGAAGGATTCTTTCTGTTGCCGCCATTGAACTGATATGGAAGATACATAGGGTTCAAAGGGCTAACATTTACTGCTCAAGAAATTTTCAAGTCCAGCGGACGATCAATTGACATGAAATCGCTCGCCACGCATGAGCTTAAATTGCCATCAAGGACCGTATAGGTAGTTATTTTTTAGCCTCGCTTTCAAATGCCAGCTGGATCTAAAATAAAACAGGTCCATCAAGAATACTTTACTCTCATAATGAAATATCCAGTAATTAGGCTTTTCTCTCTGGAAAAGACTATTGTTTTTCTACGGATTATTATTTTTTTTTTTTTTTTTTTTATTTTTTTTTTTTTTTTTTTTTATTTTTATTTTTTTCTCGACAGTTTGTCCGTACGATTCGGACGCCATCGAACCGATTTTCACAAAATTTTGCACACTCATAGAGAGGCACAAAATCTAAAAATGTACCAAGGCGGAATTTTCGATTTAATCCTTATTTCGTCAGAATTGGCAAAAAACTGCCAAATTTGGGGTTTATCGGCACTTTCTCGAAACACGTCTTGTAGATTTTTTTTAAAACTTTCATCATTGCTAGAACTGCATGTGACACGACCATTGATACACGTGACATATTAGGCGATGCATATGGTAACCCTCCACAGGCTGCCAAACGTCAAAATTTTGATGAAATGGGCTGTTTTCGGACCCCCACAGCACCCAAACGATACACGAAAGATATGAACATAACTTCCTTTATTGGAAGTGGAATTCACCGAGGATCATTTTTGTAAGAATAAGGGTGTTCAAAAAACCAAGTGTTAACCCGTTTTGGGCTGGTTAAACAGCAATACCCCCAAAAAGTTCAAAACTTCATGTTTTCCGTGGATTTTTCTAAACGAGTCTTCTAGATTTTCAAGAAAAATTGGTCACTCTCAGGTCTTGGTGTGACATTACAAGTTGCATGGATAAAATATTCCGGTCAGCATTAGTTAACCCTCTCGAGCTGCTAAACGTAAAAATTATGATAAAATGGGCTGTTTTTAGACACCAACAGCGTCCAAACGGTATACCACAGAAAAAGGGGCCTTCATTTATCGAACGCAAAATTGATCGGAAAATATTTTTGAAAGTGGTAAGGGTATTCAAAATTTGACGTCTTAACCCATTTTGGGCTGGTTAAAGAGAAATACTCATTAAAATCTTAAAATACCCGTTTTCTGTGGATTTCTCTAACAACATCTTGTAGGTTTTCAAGAAAAAATCGGCTATTTGCAGGTCTTGGTGTAACATTACAAGTTGCATGAACAAAATATTCCGGTCAGCATTAGTTAACCCTCCCCGGGCTGCTGAAGGTCAAAATTGTGATAAAATGGGCTGTTTTTGAACACCAACAGCACCCAAAGGGTACACCACAAAGAAAAGTGCCTCCTTTTATCGAGCGCACAATTTAGTCGGAAACATTTTTGTAAGTAGTGAGGGTATTGAAAAGTCGACGTCTTAACCCATTTTGGAAAGGCTAAAGAGAGATATCCCTTGAAAGCTTTAAATTCCCATTTTCTGTGAATTTCCCTAACGGTAACTTGCAGGGTTTCAAGACAAATTGACTATTCTTCACGAGGCCTTCCAATGAGGGGTCATAAGCTATGTTTTTAGACAAATATTAAAAACATAATAAAATTGAATGAAGATGTTTGTATATAGCGCTTGTCGGTTCTGTCTGTTACTCTGGGAATAGGGTTAATGCTGTAAATCATCAACGGTACGGCAATTATTCAGCTACCTATTAGGGCAAGTGATCAATCGGTTACCAGAGGTTAAGCCATGTGATTAATCGATCAAGAAAATCCTTTAACCGTTTCGGCTTTATTGGGCTGTCTGTTTACCCACGTTTTTGGAAATTTGCGCACTTATCCACGCTGGTGCAGTGTGATGTGCCTTTACCAAGAAGGTATAAGGGTGTTTCCCTTCCCCGTTTTTAGATATTCCTCTCAATAGGCATTTAATATCCCTTGAAAACATCAAGATTTTAACATAATTTTTGGAACTATAGGGCGTAATCATAACACTGCGGCTGTGGTGAGGCTTCATGTCAGATTATAATGTCACCAAAATGTCAAATGAAGTGTCGTAAGTTCAGACACGTAACCAGGGTCTGTCTTTTTTTTTTGGGGGGGGGGGGGGTGGGGAGGAACCAAAAACATAAATAATTTTTTACACTTTAAAACTTTTTTATTAAGTCAGTCATCGTACAGTACAAGCCGAAATAAGGTGTAAAATAACCACTATAAACTATGCATCTTTCTTCAAGTACACGAAAACATAGGTTAAGACCCCCTCATTGGAACGAGCTCGACGAGCTCGTTCCAAAGAGGGGTCATAACCTATGTTTTTGAGACAAAAAATGAAAAAATAATAAAAATTAATTGGCGATTTTTGTGAATGGCGCTGGCTGGTTTTGGCCGTTACGTTGGATAAAGGGTTAAAGTCAGTATTAATTGTATGTATGGGTAGCAGATTGGTTGCTATAGCTAACTATGCTTTCAGCAGAACAGCGGCAATGTCCAAACTATCCGAATACATTTCATCAAATGGTGCTATCGTCGCTTCATAGTCTAAAACGGAACCTGATGAAAAACTCAGAAGTGAATCGACACCTTTCATTACAGTCAAACTGCTGGGCAAAAATCGCCGTTCAAGTTCTACTTTGAATTTGTCCAATAACTGAATAAACGTGTCAGTTCGTAGATCTTCTGAAACATCTTCTGTCTGATCACGTTGGCCTATTATACAATACATTTTACTTGTTATACCGGATATAAAAAAAACAACACCATAAGCATTATAGGTGTAACATAAGTAGTTTTCACCTCTTTTTTGGATGACCCCGGTGGATGACCCCGGAAGTGACGTCATGTCACGTGACCCAGTGGCACCAAGTTGTGCTATCATGGTAACACGCGTGAGCGGCCATGTTGTGACGTCATCCCCATAGTAATACGTGGTGTGAGTGCGCATGTGCAGCGCGTGTTGTTAGGGTGATACGTGTTTCCGTCGTCCATTTTGTATACTGGAGGCCGCCATCTTGGTTTCTATGGTAGCACGTGGTTGCTCTGTGACCTAAAGGCCTACAACAAGACAGGGGTATGTTCGGAGGGTGTGTTCGATTGAATCGGAGTATCACGAATTACCACAAACAACCCGACAACTTTTACTGTTTCGAATTCTTTCCGAATTCTCTGATTCTATCTATACATGCAAAAGTTTTCATCAACCTGGCCATGTTCCTTTGTTCTGGAGTTACTCCAGTAGAGTAGAAGAGCCTATCAGTTAGAAGAGTTTACCTTATTATTACTATATTTATCAATCTATGGTATATTCTTGTTAGTTCTAACCCTACTCCGAGTACTCTTGTTGTTTCATTTATATAGATTATAACTAATCAATCAGATTGCTTGATTTCCCATAATCTCTATGCCGAGTTATCTACCCTTATTACAGTGAGGTCCTATCCGAATCTCATCACCTCTATATCCAATGGCCATATCCCATGGACTCTCTTATTGTGAAACGTCTCTGGTTATGGAATCCCTTTTTTGTCGTTTGAGGCCATGAGGGCTATGTAAAAGCCCTCAATGAGGCCTCATTTATTATCCCCCATAGCCTCATTTTCTTTTGAGGTCACGAGGGCCATGAAAAATCCCTCATCGAGGTATAATTTACTATAACTCTTAGACTCATTTCGGTATTTAACAGCCATATCCCCAGGCACCCCAATTTCGGCACCCCTTTTGGAAAACACCTGTGACTATGGAATCCCTTTTTTTGTCGTATTAGGCCATGAGGGCTATGTAAAATCCCTCAATGATACCTCATTTACTATCCCTCATACCCTCATTTTCTTTTGAGGTTATGAGGACCATGAAAAATCCCTCAATGAGGTATAATTTACTACGACTCTAAGCCTCATTTCGGTAAATAACAGTTATATCCGATGGAATACCATTTTGGAAAACGCCTGTGACTGTGGAATCATTTTTTAGTCGTATGGGGCCATGAGGGCTATGTAAAAGCCCTCAATGAGGCCTCATTTACTAGCCCTCATACCCTCATTGAATTTTGAGGTCATGAGGGCCATGAAAAATCCCTCAATGAGGTATAATTTACTATCCCTCTTAGCCTCATTACGGTATTTAACAACCATATCCACACGCACACCATTTTTGGGGAAACACCTGTGGCTATGAAATCCTTTTTTTGTCGTATGAGGCCATGAGGTCTATGTAAAAGCCCTCGACGAGGCCTCATTTACTATTCCTCATACCCTCATTGAATTTTGAGGGCATGAGGTCCATGAAACATCCCTCAATGAGGTATAATTTACTACGACTCTTAGCCTCATCTCGGTATTCGAGAATACCGGACATTGTATTTTTGGGGGATACCTGTTGGTGCCCCCGTGCCCCCCCCCCCCCCCCCCCCCGGGTTACGTCCTTGCGTAAGTTCCGTATGTTCGCTTCTTTGGCAAATGAAATATTCCAGCCGCGTGAATCTAAGCACAGCGATGGCTAATTTGAGGTTTCGATTGCCTCCAGGCCATAACAGGGTCCACTTTCTCACAAAAGTAGACTGGTAGCGTGAAGGTTTGTCAACGAATCTATTGTTGCTATGGTCTGGAACCAGTCTAGGTATTAAAAAGAATATCTAGGATTCAGTAGTATGGGTGTGCATTGAATATATGGGCGAAACCAATACAATATAGACTGGTCCGCCCCCAAATAATAAATATGGACTCTTCCAATTGCAGTCATTGAACTGACATCGAAAATATAATTAGGGTTCTAAGCGTTTGATAATTACCTGTAATTTCTTGAGTACATATTATGGTTCGATTGGAATAATTATATTTTGAATCACAGTAAAAAAGAAAGCAATACAAAAATAATGCTTTTCGTCGAATTTATTCAAGTTCCTTCGGTTTATCTACCTCTTCCGTTGTGAAGATAAACAGTCTTGTTTCTGAAACCAAATACTGTGGTATCAGTACATTAAAACCCCATGAACCCCCTGAGGCCGCTCCCGCCCCCCCCCCCCCAGTAACATGATACTTCGTAATTTCACTAAGTATGTTGACTTTTGAGTGAAGGTGTGGTGTAGACCAATCAATATTTTCAACGTGCAAAAGATATTAATTGGTCTACCCCCAGATAAAGAATATGGACTCTTTCCGTTGCTGCCATTGAACTGATATGGAAGATACCTAGGGTTCAAAGGGCTAACATTTACTGCTCAAGAAATTTTCAAGTCCAGCGGACGATCAATTGACATGAAATTGCTCGCCACGTATGAGCTTAAATTGCCATCAAGGACCGTATAGGTAGTTATTTTTTAGCCTCGCTTTCAAATGTCAGCTGGATCTGAAATTAAACAGGTCCATCATGAATGTTTTACTCTCATAATAAAATATCCGGTAATATTATAATTGTATTTATCTTACAACTGGAACGTATTTCCATGAATATAAGTAAAATTTCTCGACAAAATATAAATCTTTATTACCGCACGTGCTATCATCTATTCAGAAAGACGTTTGTTTCCTGCACTCAGTTACAGTACAGTCGCCGTGGGAGGGCACTTCTCCACATATCCACAGTGGTTTGGAAAACCGTGGGCAAATTACCTTTCAACTGCCCACAGAGATTTCTGTGGACAGAGATTTTTATAGACCGTGGACATGCTACCTACTTGCCCACGGAATTAATAACTAACACGGCAATTCCCGTGGAGTCCACATGATCTGACTTTTTATTACACTACTACAATATTTATGTTACGTAATTTTTCTACACGATAGCAATAAGAAAAAAAATCTGTTAACATCGGAACGAGGTCAAAATATCAGACTAGTTTCTGTTCTCCCCTGTCACGACAAATTCCCGGGAAAATCCAACTGACGAAAATGCAGAAACTAAAAAGCTTGTGGACCATGTGATATTTATCTACTCATCTGTTTGCCATTTGTTAACCCTTTATCTAGCGCTAGGAGTAGACGACACTCATGAAAAAATTCTTGTTCGAATGAGGGGTCATAAGCTATGTTTTTTGAAACAAAAAATGAAAATATAAAATAGATTGAATGGCGATTTTCGTATATAGCGCTGGCCGGTTTTGGCTGTTACGTTAGGTAAAGGGTTAAATAAAAACGGAGGGATATTTCCACTAATTAAGAATTTATCGTCACCAAATAAGGCCTCTCCAGTTCCCCCTCACGACGTCATTTTTATCTTTCGCTTCCGCAAAGTTCCGGTTCGTTTTCGCGATAGCTACCGGCTGTCTTCGAAATTCGAATCAAGAGTTGAGAGTATAATTTCAGAAAGACAACTTCTACCCCAAGCATTGGTTACCGGGTCATAATCCATCCACCAGTAAAGCAGGGCTTGTTTACCACAATGGACAAGCACTGCTTCACTTCCCGGGATCCCCACGGGGTTCGGTCCATTACAGGTGGGGGAAGCACCTCTCGAGTATTCGCTTACCAATACCTGATGTTGGTTTTTAACCCTACCCCCGTCGATATTAATAAAAGTTAGCCCCAGTGTATTACAATGTTGTGGTGTAGACCAATCAATATTTTCAACGTGCAGCCCAAAGGCTGCACGTTGAAAATATTAATTGGTCTGTCACCAAATAAAGAATATGGACTTTTTCTGTTGCTGCCATTGGACTGATATGGACGATACCACTAGGGTTCAAAGGGCTAGCATTTACTGCTCAAGACATTTTCAAGTCCGGCGGACGATCAATTGACAGGAAATCGCTCGCCACGTCTAAGTTTAAATTGCCATCAAGGACCGTATAGGTAGTTATTTTTTAGCCTCGCTTTCAAATGCCAGCTGGGTCTAAAATAAAACAGGTCCATCATGAATACTTTACTCTCATAATAAAATATCCAGTAATATTATAATTGTATTTATCTTACAACTAGAACGTATTTCCACGAATATAAGTAAAATTTCTAGACAAAATATAAATCTTTATTACCGCACGTGCTATCATCTATTCAGAAAGACGTTTTTTCCTGCACTCAATTGGATCGGGTTACAGTACAGTCGCCGTGGGAGGGCACTTTTCCACATGTCCACAGTGGTTGTGGAAAACCGTGGGCAAATTACCTTTCAACTGGCCACAGAGATTTCTGTGGACAGAGATTTTTATAGACCGTGGGCATGCTACCTACTTGCCCACGGAATTAATAACTAACACGGCAATTCCCGTGGAGTCCACATGATCCGACTTTTTACTACACTACTATAATATTTATGTTACGTAGTTTTTCTACACGATAGCAATAAGAAAAAAAATCTGTTAACATCGGAACGAGGTCAAAATATCAGACTGGTTTCTGTTCTGCCCTGTCACAACAAATTCCCGGGATAATCCAACTGACGAAAATGCAGAAACTAAAAAGCTTGTGGACCATGTGATATTTATCTACTCATCTGTTTGCCATTTGTTAACCCTTTATCTAGCGCTAGGAGTAGACGACACTCATGAAAAAATTCTTGTTCGAATGAGGGGTCATAAGCTATGTTTTCGGAAGAAAAAAATGAAAATATAAAATAGATTGAATGGCGATTTTCGTTATAGCGCTACCCGGTTTTGGCTGTTACGTTAGGTAAAGGGTTAAATAAAAATGGAGGGATATTTCCACCAATTATGAATTTATCGTCACCAAATAAGGCCACTCCAGTTCCCCCTACGGCGTCATTTTTATCTTTCGCTTCCGCAAAGTTCCGGTTCGTTTTCGCGACAGCTACCGGCTGTCTTCGAAATTCGAATCAAGAGTTGAGAGTATAATTTCAGAAAAACAACTTCTACCCCAAGCATTGGTTACTGGGTCATAATCCACCAGTAAAGCAGGGCTTGTTTACCACAATGAACAAGCACTGCTTTACGTCCCGGGATCCCCACGGGGGTCGGTCCATTACAGGTGGGGGAAGCACCTCTCGAGTAGTCGCTTACCAATACCTGATGTTGGTTTTTAACCCTACCCCCGTCGATATTAATAAAAGTTAGCCCCAGTGTATTACAATGTCGGTGTCACCGTTTTAACCCTTTACCCAACGAATCGCCCACATCCGCCCGCGTAATATGCAAATTCAGCAGTTGAAAAAATATTATATTTAAAAAAATTTCAACAAAACCATATCATGTGACCCCTCGTTGGAACGAGCTCGTCGAGCTCGTTCCAACGAGGGTCACATGATATGGTTTTGTTGATATGTTTTGAGAAATTTAAAAAAAAAATATTTAAAATAATAAATTTTGATATCGTCTGCGTTGGGTAAAGGGTTAATAGCAGAATTAAATGATAAAAAAATCAACAGCTCAACAAAATAAATTGGACAAGATCATTTTTGCTCACAATGATACTTTTATATATGAAAATTTTAGAGGTCAGAGTACTGGTAGAACAATGAATTGGAATTACGTCATGCACAACACAAGAACGCAATACTTTGACGTCATGATCGTCATTCCTAAAAACATCAGTTGGTAGACACTGATGAATTGTCAACATAATAATAATTATTTGGCCATCCGCTGATTTGTCGCGGTCCTCTTAAGAGCAGCTATATCTAAAATAGCCCCCGCCGGGTTACTCCTCCCCCAAGCTCCCTCCTAAACTCGCAGCATTCAGTGAAAAACTGTTTCATACTTCCACCCATTGGGAGCGCGGTGGTTCTGTGGTTACGGAATTTGACCGCGGTTCGATGCCCGCCAGGGGTTGCTGATGCACTTGATCTCGAAGGCGCACGCTGGGGCAGGATGGCTCTGTGCTCTAAGGCGTATTACACGTCGTTGGCGCACTTGTCTTTAAACAATGTTAAACCGTGCTTGTACCCATCCGTAAAACTCTCCGACACGAGGCGACCCTGACTGTCGAAAGGCCGTTACATCCAAATAAATAAATAAATAATAAATAAATAAATAAATAAATAAATAAATAAATAAATAAATAAATAAATAAATAAATTCCACCCATTGGCGCTTTCTCGATCTCCCAACTATACAATTGATCCTTGTCCTCGTGCCATTCCTCATCCGCCTATCCTTCATCCCTTATTTTCATCCCATTTTTCTCAAGGGGTATTGTTTGATTGGGCAAATATTTGGGGCACAATCCGTGAAAAGCTGTACCCAATCCCTTCATTTTGCGAACGACTCAAACGACAGATGAATATTGTGAGATAAACTGTTTTTTACTACCATGCGAGTTTCTGAGATGGTGTATTGAGTTTCGACCTCGCCTCTGGGTCATATATCCACTCGTCATAACGTACTCTTCGATATATACGCAGAGATGAGGTCTCAACTTTGTTTTTCCATCTCGGAAAACCACATGAGGGTGAAACCTATATTTATGTTGTCCGTTAGAGCGTAAAGGGTTGTACATGTAGTTAGACACATCACGGGGGGGGGGGGGGGGGGGGGGGGGCAGAGAAAGAATAACAACATAAATATCGGTATTCAGTTTAGAATATTGTGCAACACCTCTATGTACCAAAAAATAACTATTAACAAGAACCGCAACAATGACGGGGTGAATGCAAACTCGGGGAACTGGCAACCATGTACACCTCAGGCGACTAGTTATCTAATATGGCTACCAATAGAAATGCGTTGTCACCAGTTGGAGACATTCATCCCCGACCATTCCGACGAAGTATCCGACGAAGTGATGAATAACCGACCTTCGCATTGAAAACTACACGGACAAAACGTGAACAGCCGATTGTTAATAGGGACATCAGATCACCACATCCTCACATTCAAATCCACCAGCCAACATTCCACCTGGTGCAGACAATACCAGCCTATACAACGCGGCAAAAAGTGCTGCAACATGCCACACAAACACTCACAATCACTTTAACCCTTTGCCTAACCCGAAAAGCAGACGACACATGCAAACAAAATTCTTGAATGTCTAATTTTTTTTTCATTTTTTGTCTGAAAAACATAGGTTATGACCCCTCATTGGAACGAGCTCGACGAGCTCGTCCCAATGAGGGGTCATAACCTATGTCTTTGAGACAAAAAAATGAAAAATATAATGAAAATTATTTGCCGATTTTTGTGAATAGCGCTGTCCGGTTTTGACCGTTACGTTGGGTAAAGGGTTAAACAACTCCCGTCCTAATTAAATCAACAACAATAATCCAATGTTTGTGACATTTTATTTATTTATTCATATTATTTTACGGACTGTTTAAGGACAATTGCCCGGCATCGTCTGTAGGTCTCCCGTTCTTCTATAATGTACTGTGAACTCTTCAACTGGACTACGCTCCACCTGTAATAAATAGCACACACATTAAATTGATTCTTTACTTGCACCCCCTCCAATCTGTTTCATACCACAAATCGGCTACCACGGTATTTTTTCCATGTTTCGTAACAGCAAAATTAATGCCTGACGCAAACTCTATATTCCCGGAATTTCTTTAATTTCATCACCACAAGCTTGTACATATCTCCACCCATCCTAGCCACAATCAGTTGATTATGTCCCTTGTTACTGTCACTCTGACATTTTTCTGCCCACCTAAAATTGGATGTATCACACCTTGCTACTGTAACTAACAGTTACAATTAGTTAACCCCACCCCCTCATTTTTACCCCACACAACATCTCGTTCGGCCTGTCAATGTTACCCCTTTCACCCCACCCCCCTCGTCAAAGGTATAAAGGCACAGCAACATCCAGCGCAGCACAAAACCCCTAATTGGTACAATAAGTACGAAACCGGTCAGACAAATACCAGCATCTATGGCTAATACGGGCATGATTAGTGGCAGTAGACCCCCCCCCCCCCCCCCAACACACACACACACCGCGCCATGTGTGATTTAATAAGTTGTATTTACTCTTTGGAGCAACTGGAAATATTATGGCATCTTTGAATTCCATGTTCGATGGACAGGCGGAAATCACTCGATACCATGAATTTCCTCTATGCCAATATTTATATCCCCTGGCCAAGGGGTTAGAATCACTTATACCGCATGGAATACACAGGGTCTTGTTAATAAAATCCAGTACCCAGAATTCACTCACTTGTTAAGTAGACATGAATTTTTGACTTTAACAGAAACTTGGCATCAACAAAAAATCAAATAGAAATTCCTGGTTTCACATGCATTGACCTGAGTCGAAACAACTGTCAACGTGTAGAATGGGTATTGGGTTTTATTATCGGCCTAAAAAACTTTCGAAGCATTGATGATATGGTTCTGCTGGTGGAATTTGATGGGAAGATATTCAATCTCACACGCCCGGTCACTTTCATTTCGGTTTATATTCCGCCAGCAAATTCAAGCTATTGGCATCATAGATAATTGTACAGTTGTAAAAAAGAAAGGATTGACGCAGAATTATCCAAATATGGAGCAGACAGTCTGTTTATATTAGGTGGAGATTTTAACTAACGGACTGGCGGGAGGCCGGATTACGTTACAGATGATAGCGATAAACACGTGCATCTTCCACAAGACTACAACATCGATACGACCAATGAGGGGGTGAGTTTAAACAAAACAGTGAATGATTTTGGAAGAAAATTCCTCTCATTGTGTCAGGTAGCTCGACTGAAAATAATTAATGGGCGTGCACAGGGCGATTGTGTTGGTAATTTTACAAGCTACCAATACAACGGTGTAAGTACTGTAGACTACTTAAGGAATAGTGCATGGCTTGGAGTTGACTACGCCCATATAGTGCCCAGTGAGGTGGTGTAGTTCCCGCCGCGAAGCGGAGGGAACTACACCACCTCACTGGGCACTATATGGACGTAGTCAACGACAAGACATGCACTAATCCTTATATTATATCGAACACCCATCAAGAAAATGAATGAAAACTAAAATTTTCGAAATTTGACAACGCAGTTTGATAATTTCCGCACATTTGTCACACATATACATTACCGAATGGGTCAGTACGGGATACAAACTCCAAAGATTCAATTGAATTCCATTATTTATTTGTTTACTGCCCAAAACATACAATTAAATAGCGAAATAATATGAGCAGCGATACGATTTTTCATATGCGGACGCGTTCTGATGAAAGTTGGACCCAGGTATGGACCATTCTCTTCGAAACGAGATATGGATCATCTTCTCAAGGAATAAAATGAACGCCTCGAAAAATGTGACTTCAACAATGGAAAAGCGATACATTTTTCTACAAAGATTTCTTTCCGGGTCGTATTGTGGATGTTGTGCCTCTGTGAATCAATTTTTAAATTTAGCCTGATCAGTTTTATTCGCCCAGTATGAAAAGAAAACTGATATAGTAGTGTGCTAAAAATAGAAAACGTGTAGTGCCTGGTCAGTTCTGGTGATGCAAACTACACGAAATAGGGTATCATCTTTCAACCAATCAGAATGCAAGGAAGTCACGTGAGCTATAATATATTATAATATCTGACAAGTATTTTTCCGATATTGATTATTTTTGTCTAAAACCCCCAAATCAATATTCTGATCGCTGTCAACTTTCGCTCCAAGTAAAATATCGAACTGCTGATGAAGTCAATAAACAATGTACTTACTCTTATTCAAAATGCCCACCAAAACTGAAATGGACATCTAAGAGCGCGGAAAAGGCCTTAATATCTTTAAACGATCATAATATAACCATCCAACTGCAGCGCTTTCGAATGAAACCTTTTAGAACAGACAAATCTGGAACAGAAGACGCGGTCAATGATCTGGTGTCCATTATTGACTTAGTAAAAAAAGCAGCGAGTAGTAACGCAAGAAAAAGATCGAAACGCAAATGGTTTGAAAAAGAATGTAAAAAACTGAAACAACAGATGGATAATTTAGACGGTTCTCTAAGCCCCCCCCCCTCCCCCCCCCCCCAAGACAAATCACTCATTGTAAGCAATTTAAAAAACGAGAAAGATGTACAAAAAAGTTACAAAATACAAACGTAAAATGTTTTACAAAAATATCCGTAACCAACTCGACCGCGTACAGTCCACAGATTCTAAGACATATTGGAATATTATTAATCTTCTGAGAGAAAAAGAGTACCCGGGGAATGATCTTGATCCGGATGTTATACTAGATTTTTAAAATAATTTATTAGGTAAATCCGTACCAGAAAATAATAACAGTCAATGCAGTGTTGGTTGGCGATACAATGTGGGTGTTTTGATGATGGTTGTCAAAAGAATTGTCCAGAGTCCTTCTAATAATTGTTTTCTGGACGTGAAGGCGTGTAATAAACATAGAGCGACACGCGTGTGTGAATGGGTTAATCTATACCGGTCTTGTACCATCGCGGAAGGATACAATTCCTTCCGCGCTGGCACTCATGCCATATCGACTAACCCATTCACACCCGTGTGTCATTCTGTGTATGTTCAAATAACAACATACTAAAAACTCCCAAAATCCCATAACGGGAAAGTATGTTTTCGAGGAATTATTTCTTCGTGAGAAATTCAAATTATACTCCAGCCTCAAAGAAATTGAAATACAAATGTTTGTATTGTTTTTTTGGTGGGAATTAGAATGCAGAATGCAGAATAATATACGAACAATTCCCATTAAACCTATCAGGAAAAATATTTATTTTGGGGTTAAAACATTGAAAAATTTAATAAAATCATCGAAAATTAGAATTTGCTCAATACTCTTTAAAAAAGTTCAAACAACAATATTTTCCGTGATATTTTTATCAACATAACACTGTTCAGTTCTATTCTTGGAATCCCAATTACTGAACGTAAGAAAATGCGTAATTTTGGGATGAAAATTGTGAAAAAGTAAATAAAATGCACGAAAATTAGAATTTCGTAACTACTCGTTCAATTAATTTCAAGCACAAACACTGTCTTCGTATTAAACACTAAATCGGTAAATACCTCTTTTAAGCTCCAAAAAAAAAAAATGATAGCAAGATGGAAGTGTCAGTGACACTGCAGCTCAACTTGTCCACGAAGGGACTGAACTAAATAAAAAGCTAGAGAAATGCTAACTCATTTAATCAGTTTTTGACAGATAAACACATCACGCCAAAGCTACATATGAAATCTGAACGATATGGGGTGAGGGATGCGACCTGTAGGGTGTACTAATTAAGGAATAGTGCATGGCTTGGAGTTGACTACGCCCATATAGTGCCCAGTGAGGTGGTGTAGTTCCCGCTGCGAAGCGGAGGGAACTACACCACCTCACTGGGCACTATATGGGCGTAGTCAACGACAAGACATGCACTAATCCTTATATTATATCGAACACACATCAAGAAAAACATCTGTCCGATTTGTTAATGTATTACCAAGGTAGCAGCCCTACCAACCAGCGTTATATAGAAAAAAATACCATGTAGTTTTTAAAAAACATTTTCTTCTTCCAAAACACGGCTAACTTGGTTTATTGATATGAGCAGAAGACAGATTTTGAATCGGTCGGCAAGGGTAAACAAAACATTTTCCCCAAACGGAACTGTATATTCTAGACTCGCGAATGAAAACTAAAATTTTCGAAATTTGGCAACGCAGTTTGATAATTTCCACACATTTGTCACACATATACATTACCGAATGGGTCAGTACGGGATACAAACTCCGAAGATTCAACTGAATTCCATTATTTATTCGTTTACTGCCCAAAACATACAATTAAATAGCGAAATAATATGAGCAGCGAAACAAACGATTTTTTATATCCGGACGCGTTCTCATGAAAGTTGGACCCAGGTATGGATCATTCTCTTCGAAACGAGATATGGATCATGTTCTCAAGGAATAAAATGAACGCCTCGAAAAATGTGACTTCAACAATGGAAAAGCGATACATTTTTTAACAAAGATTTCTTTCCGGGTGGTTTTGTGGATGTTGTGCCTCTGTGAATCGATATTTAAATTTAGCCTGATTAGTTTTATTCGCCCAGTATGAACAGAAAACTGATATAGTAGTGTGCTAAAAATAGAAAACGTGTAGTGCCTGGGTGTAGTGCCTGGTCAGTTCTGTGGATGCAAACTACACGAAATAGGGGTGCAGCATTCGTCCAAGCAGGAGCCCTGAAGGTCACGTGAGGTATAATATTGGAATTGTAGACAATTTATGAGCCAAATGCAAGATGGCTGCTGGCGGCCATGTTTTCAAACAAATTTCAGAAAAGTTCAACAGCTCTCATCTAGACATTGTCGGCAAGCCACATAGTAAATTTGGAACCGATCGGGTGAGAAATGCGGCCTGCAGGGTGTGCCAATGGAATTTCTGACAATTTGTGTACCAAATCCAATATGCCTGCTAGCTGCCATGTTTTCAAACGAATTTTAGAAAAATTTGATAGCTCCTATCTTGACTTCACTCGAGGGCTACATATTGAATTTGAAAAGCATCGGATGAGGGATGTGGCCTGCAGTGAGTGCCAATAGAATTGTTGACAATTTGTATGCCAATTTTAAGATGGCCGCAGTCAGCCGAGCTTTTCAACAAAATTCGGAAAAATTTAATTGCCCTCATTTAGACATTGCCCTAAGGCAACTTATTACATTTGGACTGATCGGGAGAGAGCTGCGGCCTTTAATATGTGCTAAATGAACTGTGGACGGACAAAGAAACGCACAAACGTACGGGCAGATGTACGGACGGACGACGGATCGCAACCTATCCTAATAGCTCATATTTTACATTCTCAAATTGAGCAAAATATGTTTTAAAAATCACCGTTACATATCAATGCCATATATGTGCACCTGGAACTTAATTAAGCAACCCTGTTTTTTCGCAGTGGTGTTAAAAAAAAAACTGTCATTACTTCCATGCTATCTTTCACATGGCCAAACGTGATTGTTTGCGGAAAAATGGTCTATTGACAAATGAAAGACAACACAATGATGAAAACATGGAATATTTTAATGAAGCTAATTACACCTATCTGTCACTAATGTTTTTGATGGAAAAATGTTCTCTCGATATGCATGGTGCTAGAACGGTCCATGATTAAAACATACCGGTAATTACTGACAAAAAATGCAACTTGTGATATCTTGAACACAATAGCAGTGTCTGACATCAGTAGAGAGTGTATCCACCACGTGCCCGGATGACAGCTTGAACCCTCCTCCCAAATCTACCAGTAAGCCTTCTGGTACGGTTCAGAGGCAAATAATTACATTGTTAATGTACGTTTTGGCTCCAAATACTCAATTCCCATTGGTCAGCTGGATGAAAACGTCATGAATGTAATTCATTTTCCAATGAATACATTTGGTCGAACATTGACCCGCATTTACGGTAGAGCGCAGTTGACAGAATGTAATTCGGGCGGTGTTTGGGTGGGTTTTTAACTTTTAACGCCTTTCGCAGTGATCAATTTCGCTGCTGTTTCTTTGGTGACATTTCCCAACTGTGGCATAAAGCCCGTTACTAAAATACTCGTTTCCATTTCTAAAGTTGTGAAAATTAAAAATCAGAGTTGTGCGCTTTGTCTTTTGTGTGAGGGTGGTTTTTCGCCTCGTTCGTTCGGACATGTTTTATTTCGTCCTTCTGCTTTATTGTTTGGTGAAAAGTAGTTTAACAGTTGCGGAATGTAATTATAAGAATTTAATGGAATTTTTATAATCTTTATTGGAGTATGAACGTGTGGGAATGGGTACAAATAATTTGTACCCATTCCCACACGTTCATACTCCAATAAAGATTATAAAAATTGCACTCAATTCTTAAATGTGTCCACCAATCAAGCAAAATAACTTCAGAATCGGCCAAATTATGTACAGGCAAATCTCTTGCTGGACACGACCTCCAAGAAAGTCCCAGATGTGTTCAAATCGGGTCTCATTCCAGGCCAAGGTTGTGTTGTAATAGCGTTTTTCTGAAGGTATGCTCTCACAGCATGGGGACGATGTGGCCTTGCATTGTCGTCCAAGAATACAGGGTGAGCAGCCAACAAGTGGCTGTCAAAATGTTGAACAACGACCGGATTAAAAATGTCCCGTATGTAGTGATGACCATTGATATTCCCACGTATAGTCACCCTATCAAGTTTGCAATCATGAGAGAGGCATAACCAGATCATTACTGATTCTCCATCATAAGGAACAATAGGGCTGATGTTCCTGGACACGTGAGCAGTATTTCTATGCCTCCACACTCTCATGCCTCCATCTGTGACGTGACGCAGGCGCCTACTCTCTGACCAATGGACCCTCCTCCACGTCCTGAGATTCCAATGTTTCCGTGCCACACACCACTCCAAACGTCGTATTTGATGCTGATCAGACAAAGCTGGACGCCTGAGGGCCCTTGTGGACATCATACCCAGTGTTGTAGACTGTTTCGGGCAGCTCTGTTGTACAAACGCCTGTTTGGGATCCAAATGCGTTTCAAAACCCCACTTGAAGCAAAGGGTTCACATCTAAGGAGGCGTGTCATACTTCGATCCACCCAAGGAGAGGTCTAATTGGGTTGTCCAGTTGGTCGGTCCTTAACATCGTTGGTTTGTTGTTGTTTTCGGACAAGTCAGCTGATGACAGAATGACTATAGTCAAGTTGCCTTCCAAAAGCTTTGAATGACACGCATGTTGCATGCATGCCAACGATTTCCCATCTTGGTGCCTCTGACAGTCTCCTCCTTGCCATGTCAACATTTATTGATTAAAGAAGTGACTCATTTTCTTGTTTTATACCCAAATATTGCATGTGGATGATAATGTTTTTGTGACATTCGTGGGAAGCATGCTGCACGTGGGTGAGGGATGTGTTTGGGGTATGCAAGCAACCAGAAACATCATGTTTCACGAGATGAAAGGTACTGCGAGGCATAGCAATTAAAACATATTAATCAGTAACAGTAACCCTACTGTCATGAAACATTTCAGGGGGTGCTAAATTATGTTCCAGGTGTTTAGATAATAAATATAAAATATACACTTAGTAGCGTGGTGTACCAAATGTTCCCCACGCGTGGTGAAGTGGTGTTACCCGCTCGCCTATTATTCATACCATGATCGTCAGATTAAGAGTTTAAATGTATGTCAAGCGTATACACGTGCGAATGTGTTTTTGTCTACTTGAGCATTGGGCACCGATGGGCGGTACTTCAACTGTCAACTTTATCGCCTAAACGAAATAAAAAACAACGAAACACGCAAACCACGGGGTCTTTTTCACGTTAATAACATAATAACATACTATTTCAAGTTATGGATGCTTTATTAACAGGAGACAATGCATGTTTGTTAATTTTTGAAATCTGATAAGGTAAACTCATTTAAAAACGTTATAAATAATTGCCACTTTCATTAGACTCGTCTCAGGATAATTTTGAATATTTAGACAAGTCTGCATTCAGGTCGAGGTCACCAAACGTCATCTTGGATGCAGTTCCACTGTAGGTGTACATTTTAACTATTGAACTCCCATTACTGGCGTGCTCACCGCGGATGGCGTGTAAAGCTAAAATGTATGTCATAGTTTTTTTTTCATATTTATATAGTAGAATAGATAATCATGGTATAAATAAATAGAGAGTAATCGCTTGACTGGACTGGTTACGTGAAATAATTCATGAGAGGTGAGGGACGTTGTACAAACACGAGTGAGCGAATGCGCACAAGTGTTTTACAATATAGTCCCTCGCCTCGAATGAATTATTTCACGTAACCACTCCAGTCAAGCGATTACTCTGTTTATTACTTTTCATTAGTAACGATAATTATATTATTTAACCCTTTTCCTAACGTAACAGAAAAAGTGGGCAGCGCTATTCTAAAAAAATGCCAAGTAATTTTCATTATTTTTTTTATTTTTTTGTCTCTAAAACATAGGTTATGACTCCTCATTGGAACGAGCTCGTCGAGCAGCTCGTTCCAATGTGGGGCCATAACCTATGTTTTTGAGACAAAAAATGAAAATAATAGTTATTCAAGAATATTTTTTTTTGCAAGTGTCGTCTGCTTTTCATGTCAGGGAAAGAGTTAAAAAACAAAAAAAAAAAACAATGAAGCCCCCATTACACCCACGGTAAAGCGTCTTCGTTTGCCTGCAGGGACACATGTCACAATTGAAGTTATCGTTTGTAATGAAACGCGGAAATCCCAGTAAATCACACTTTGGAAAGTAATAAAAAACAATAACTGCTACAATGTGGGATGCAGATGATCTGGAGATTTGATAAATGGTTCTGCCGCACCACAATGGGAAATCAGCTTTTAATATTATCTCCACTGATGTTGAAGCAGTTATTATTTCCCTGGCATTCCCCACAAACTTTTGAACAGGTGAGTCTGGTTTTTTTTGGCAACTATAACTTGACGTCTCACAACTTGTGGAACAGTTACATCTTTTCATCTTTAGCAAGGACTTTGGTACAGATAGATGGTCACTGGTTATTTTGATCTAAGTACCACGGAAATGATTGTTGTTTGAACTCTTTTAATGAGAATTGAACAAATTCCAATTTTTTTTTTCTCTGATTTTATTGAATTTGTCAATGTTTTCCCTCTAGATAACCATTTCCCGTGTTGGGATTAAAGGGCGTTTCTAATATGTTATTTTGCATACTAATTCCTGCCCAAAACAAAACAAACATTTGACAGCAATTTTTCGGGGGTTGGGGTATAATTTGACTTGACTGACGGGACTGTGATGCGATACGGTGTATAACATAGTAATGGTAAGCATACTAAGCATAGTTTATTTCTTCGTCGTTTCGTACAACACAGCAGAATATACCATAGCGTATGGGCACAGTTTTACCGTTTCTGGTCTCAAAATGGATTGCACACATACAAACACGATAGACTACTGTGTTATCGATAGATATTATCTTTATATATTATATCTCACGTGACTTCCTTGCATTCTGATTGGCTGAAAGATGATACCCTATTTTGTGTAGTTTGCATCCACAGAACTGACCAGGCAATACATCCAGGCAGTACACGTTTTCTATTTTTAGCACACTACTATATCAGTTTTCTTTTCATACTGGGCGAATAAAACTAATCAGGCTAAATTTTAAAATCGATTCACAGAGGCACAGCATCCACAAAACGACCCGGAAAGAAATCTTTGTGGAAAAATGTATCGCTTTTCCATTGTTGAAGTCACATTTTTCGAGGCGTTCATTTTATTCCTTGAGAAGATGATCCATATCTCGTTTCGAAGAGAATGATCCATACCTGGGTACAACTTTCATGAGAACGCGTCCGGATAAGAAAAATCGTTTGTTTCGCTGCTCATATTATTTCGCTATTTAATTGTATGTTTTGGGCAGTAAACGAATAAATAATGGAATTCAATTGAATCTTTGGAGTTTGTATCCCGTACTGACCCATTCGGTAATGTATATGTGTGACAAATGTGCGGAAATTATCAAACTGCGCTGTCAAATTTCGAAACGTTTAGTTTTCATTCGCGAGTTACACGATTCTAGAATACACAGTTCCGTTTGGGGGAAATGTTTTGTTTACCCTTGCCGACCGATTCAAAATCTGTCTTCTGCTCATATCAATAATCCAGGTTAGCGGTGTTTTGGAGGAAGAAAATGTTTTTTAAAAACTACATGGTATTTTTTTCTATATAACGCTGGTTGGTAGGGCTACTACCTTGGTAATAGATTAACAAATCGGACAGATGTTTTTCTCGATGGGTGTTCGATATAATATAAGGATTAGTGCATGTCTTGTCGTTGACTACGCCCATATAGTGCCCAGTGAGGTGGTGTAGTTCCCTCCGCTTCGCGGCGGGAACTACACCTCCTCACTGGGCACTATATGGGCGTAGTCAACTCCAAGTCATGCACTATTCCTCAAGTATTAGATGTGATCTTCTCCCCTGGAATTGTCCATTATCGAAAGCGACTGATATGGTTTCAAACACGGCTGATATGACGCCGATCCCGACCCTTATATCAACCGAGTTGCCCCCTTTGTTGCATCACTTGACGCAAACAATTTGTAAACATCGACATCTTCACAGTTAATCGTCGAACGCAGTGCATTACGAGACTTGGTGAAGTGGTGTTAAGCAGACACTTGTATGATGGAGGCTTGATCATGATGATGAGTATTGACTATGTGGATGAAAAGAATAAAGAAGAGAGTCGTACAGAAAATTCTTCGTAAACTAAATTTCAGAGTCGTAAGCGGAAACTGGCTGGAGTTGGAGGAGGGAAAGGTTTAGCTATGCTCAGTGGAGAAGCCAAGACGTTATGATAGCTGAACTAGGAGAAACGTAAACATCGGATGTTGAGGAAAGAATGAGAACCAATAACATTGTCAGAAAATTGAAATAAATCCGAGAACGTTTGTAATTATTTGTTTTGGTTTAACAAACAAAGGGATTATTACTTGGTTAGTTTCATATCGGCCGAGATATCAGCCCCCCGTTAAGTTAACATCAACCTTCCACTGAACCGAAGGAGGATTCAAGATGTATCTCTTCCTTTTGAGGGATTCGCATTCTCAAGCAAATACAGTTTTTAAAAGCTTCTATTTTTTCTTATTTTATATTTATCAAATTTGGAGTACAAAGCTCGGCTTTTGACAACAAAAATCTTAAACCTTTATTGAATTGTTTTTGTTTTACAGAAACCATTTCCAAACCCCTTAACTGTGACGAGTCTATCGAGTTTGTCGCCATGGTCGTTCAGAGGTTTGGTTCCACAAGTCAGGTTTGGAAATAAAGGGCTTATATCGTTACCCGTTGAGAGGGGTTTTGTGATGCGTCTCCGCCTTTTCTGTTTTTACTATTCCGATCATGCATTTCGTCGTCTTACCAGGATTTCCGCCTTTATAAATATCAGCAGTTAACGCGTTATCTCACCGAAGCGAGATCGCTTCATAGCTTAATTATTATGGCGAAAATTCCTCTATGGTGGAAACAACATGCTATGTTATGCATATGTGGATGCAGTATGCAATCTTTGGGTTGAGATACTTCAAACAGATTGTCAGGCATATCTGTTAAAGCGTGTGAGATATGTAGAATATACCCATAGTGGCTTGGTGTACCAAATGTTCACCACGAGTGGAGAAGTGGTGTTAACCGCGAGCCTTCGGCGCGCGGTTAACACCACATCACCACGAGTGGTAAACAATTGGGACGCCAAGCTACTCTGGGTATATTTTATTTATACCATTATCGTCAGATTAATAAGAGTTTAAATGTTGATTAAATCAATATTCACACGTGCGATTGTGTTTTTTGTTTACATGAGCACCGGTGGACGGTACTCCCGCCGGCAATTATATTGCCGAAACGAAAGGGAAAACGAAACGCGCAAATTACGGGGCCTTTTTTCATTTTAATGACATAATAGCATACTATTTCGAGTTATGGATGCTTTATTAACATGAGACAACATATGTTTGTTAATTTTTGGTATCTCATGAGTTAAACTTATTCAAAAACGTAATAAAAAAATGTCGGTTTCATTTCATTCTTCACGAGGCGATGAATGATAAATCTAGACAAGTTTGCATTCAAGGCGAGGTCACCAAAAGTCAACTTGGAAGTAGTTCCACTACAGATGTAAATTTTAACTATTGAAATTCCATTGCTTGCGTATTCATCACGGCTGGTGTGTAAAGCTAAAAATTATGTCACAGGCTTTTTTATATATAGTAGAATAGGTAATCATGGAATAAATGTAGAATATACCCATAGTAGTTTGGTGTACCAAATGTTCATCTCGAGTGGTGATGTGAACTATTGAAATCCCATTGCTTGCGTGTTCACCACGGCTGATGTGTAAAGCTAAAATTTATGTCGTAGGCTTTTAATATATAGTACAATACAGTTAAAACTAGAAGTTCTGTCACGAATAGTGCGCTTATCTAGGCTTAATTGCGCGTTGGAATTGCGCGCAATTGCCATATCGAATGGCATCCAAAGCACGGCAGGTTCTCCTGGTTACTCATAGCAAACACATGAAATGTTTCTGCCAATGGACCTCCGGGTTACCCGGAGGTCCATTGGCTGAAACATTGCTTGTGCACAGGCCATATGTACAGAACTATGGCCATAACGCGTACATTAACGCGCAGATCAACGTGCTATTAGTGCGCATTTCATGACAGGACTTCTAGTTTTAACTGTAGGTAATCACGGTATAAACGTAGAATATACCCATAGTAGCATGGTGTACCACATGTTCACCACGAGTGGTGATGTGATGTTAAAACTATTGAAATCCCATTGCTTGCGTGTTCACCACGGTGGGTGTGTTAAGCTAAAATTGATGTCATAGGCTTTTTATATATAGTAGAATAGGTAATCATGGTATAAATGTAGAATGCACAGTAGCGAGGTGTACCAAAAATTCACCACGAGTGGTGATGTGATGTTAAAACTATTGAAATCCCATTACCGGTGTGTTCACCACGGTGGGTGTGTTAAGCTAAACTTTATGTCAAAGGGTTTTTGTATATATAGTAGAATAGGTAATCATGGTATAAAAGTAATTTAAGAAAGTTATGTTGTATTACTTTGTCGTAACCTATAGTTCGTTCGCGTATTTTACAACTGACGTAACGCGCACGTAACGTAAGCGGCGGTTCGTGGGTTTTTCCAGGCCTGCAAGTAACAAATTCCGAAATTTGAAAAGTAATTTTTGTTCCGTAAATAGTGGATTCTGACAGCTCAAACCAAAACAGCTACTTTTGAAATATATCTTGGTATCCACAGAGCCGTCCAAATCTCAGCTTGGTTGGTTCCCCTTCTAATTCCTGTGCATCAGATTACAAATAGCACCGTAGCATATCACTATAAATAAACAAATAAATACCTATTTACACATAGATCTCTCTTGCAATCAGCCACAAGTTTCGTTACCATGCTTCGTTCGATTTGTTTGCAAGGTTTTCCTCATGGGCTCTTATTAATTCTATCCAAACAAATTGTTCCGGCCAGCTGCTCGGTCATACCAAACGGTGTTGGACATTTTGGTCCCTGGAATACAAAGAAAGACGTTGCAGAAGTGTTTCACGATTAAGGTGTGACCAGGGAGGTAGATAACGGATCTTCACTCCGGGGTGAGGGTGGAGGTGATCAGTTAGATTTCTAAGTGAGGTTGCGGTCCCAGCAAGACATGTTCCGAAGATCGCAGGCCCGTGTCGGGGAGATTGTTAGGCGGGTATCTCCTTCTACAGTTAAAACTAGAAGTCCTGTCACGAACTGCGCGCTTATCTAGGCATAATTGCGCGTAGGAATTGCGCGCAATTGCCATATGGAATGACATCCCTAGCACGACAGGTTCTCCTGGTCACTCATGGCAAACACAGGCAATGTTTCTGTCAATGGACCTCCGGGTAATCCGGAGGTCCATTGGCTGAAACAGTGCTTGTGCACAGGCCATATGAACAGAATTTGATAGCCTTGCCATGGTCATAACGCGTAGATTAACGCGCAAATCAACGTGCTATTTGTGCGCATTTCCTGACAGGACTTCTAGTTTTAACTGTAGGTGGTGGATGGTCCGGTGGCGAGGCCGTCTCCGGGGAAAAATGTCAACGTTTGAACCCCTGAGATGGTTTCGGAGACCTCCAGCTTAGTTAAATCAGGCCTGGCATTCTGAAAAATGCAGGAGGGCAAAACATCGCTCTCCTCAATCAGCTTAGAAGAGCAATTAGCTTTACACAGCATTTTAAGTATCCAGTTGAACAAACTCATTGAAACTGAAACCAACAGACTACATCAGTGATTTTATTAACTTTACTAAGGTAAAGCGAAATCTCTTAGACATCTAGAAGTCTCACTCAACAACCGAACACACACTTGACAAGACCTGTGTGTGTACCCAGACCTGTTGTCCACGAAAGTCATACGCGTACCACTACCACCTTCAACCCCCCTTGGGGGGGGGGGGGGGTTGAAGGTGCCAAGGGGGGTTGAAGGTGGTAGTGGTAGGCGTATGACTTTCTTGGACAACGGGTCTGCTTGAATCTACAGTCACATCCTGATGCAAGCGCTTCAATTGACAGGATAGTAGTAATGGTAGTATATTATAGTGGCAATATTCATTGAATACTTACCCCTCAAATGTGATGTCAGTTGTTGAACTTGAAACCGACAGAAAAAAAAAATATTGCTGTGACCCATTTTGCTTCAAATGATTGCAACTGCGTTTTGGATATACAAAGTACATACCCAAACACAGTTGCAGCCATTACCTTTTACCACTAAACCACTTTCAAAATGAAATTACGTGATGTTATGTGACTTCGAAGTTAAATTACATTATTTTTGCTTTACAACAAAAATTTAATGTGAGCATAATACATGTAATCTCAATCATCCCAGACCAAAATATTTAGGAGGGCAATTTTTCGCTCTCCTAAATTCTTTCAGGAGGGCATTAAGGAGAGCTAAAAAATCGCTCTCCTGAAATTGCCAAGCCTGTTAAATCTAGTCATTTTATCCACAAGAAAAAAAAGCATTTGGCGAGGTTGGTCAATGAGCTTTTTCCGTACACTGACTAGACTGGGAGCTATTCAGTCATTATCTTCTACTTCCAACGGCTGCCAGTCAATTGAAAGCAGTATGCATTGGCTGACGAGCTATCAATCTATAGTCCCATCCTTGTGTAGCCTGGTCATCATGAGAGAAAAGGAACGATGAATCGGAAAAAAAACAACCGACCACCCATATTCGAGTCGGAATTTCGGACAAAATTGTCAGCTGATTACAAAAGTCAGAGAACTTGATCGCAAATTGGGAAATTACTTTCGCTCAGACAGAGAAATATGACAATAGCAAACTGAATTGATATTATTGAACAATCAACTTTTGGAATTTTTTTTAAAATTTCAGGCAAATAATGGGGAGGTAACCGACGTTACACATCCCTCATCTGGCTAGGCCCCTGGATATGATGGTACAGATAAGGAGTTACAGTTGAAACTAGAAATGCAGTCACAATTAGCGCAGAAAATGCTTGATAGTTAATTCTCTCCTTACTGCGCTGCGCAGGGCAAAATATAGTGCGCTATTAGCGTGGTCTGTAGGGAAATCACAAACCGAACCGGTCATTCAGGAATAATTACATTGTTAATGTAATTATACGTTTTGGGTCCAAATACTCAATTCCCATTCGTCAGCTGGATGAAAACGTCATGACCAAATGTAATTCATTTTCCAATGAATACATTTGGTCGAACTTTGACCCGCATTTACTTTCAAGTTAATAATTTGTGATATCTCAAACAACTTACAAGAAAAGTCAATCGACAGTGTGAAATTATTTCAGTGATTTTATTCTTGAACTTGTTATCGTTTCATAGGTGAGTATAGTTTACTGATATGTTAAATAAATTGTTTTGAACATTCCAAGTTTCGTTGCGAAAGACGGCAATTTGACAAATATGGGTCAATGCCGAAAACCGGCGCTCAAGTCAGAGTTGTGCGCTTTGTCTTTTGTGGGGTGATTTTTCGCCTCGTTCGTTCGTACATGTTTTATTTCGTCTTTCTGCTTCGTTGTTTGGTAAAAAAGTACCTTAAACAGTTACGGAATGTAATTATAAGAATTGAATGCAATTTTTTTTATCTTTATTGGAGTATGAACGTATGGGAATGGGTACAAATTGTATGAATCCCTTCGGGATTCATACATAAGTTGTACCCATTCCCACACGTTCATACTCCAATAAAGATTATACAAATTGCATTCAATTCTTAAATAAAGTATTGAGACTACAGTATGTGGAGGGTGGGTTACTATTAAATCGCTGTCGGAGAGGTTTTTCACTTTGTAATTATTTGCATTTTCTTAGGGCAATACACAAAAAGTTCTTGCAAACTTCCATCACATGGACTACCAGGTGGCACCCAGCGGTCCATATGATGGAAGTTTGCAAGTGTTTCTGGCGCTGTTATGAACAATTTAAAATACTTTTCGATTGGAAAATATATGGCGCTGCGATTAAATAGTATTCCACTTTCATCACCCTGTAAAGGCAGGCGAATATTAAGATCTATTTACTTCATCTCATGTACATATATCCCAGTAAAGGTGAGGAATAATGTTAATGATCTCTGTTTGATACTACATAATTGTACAGAATTGGGCACGCTGTTTCTCTGTAGGAATTAAGTTACGCTGATGGCAGGGATTTACTCAGCGCGCAGTTACTACAAACTAGTGCATAATGCAGTCACATGACTCCAGTGTCAAATGTTAGATCGAATGAACGAATAAATATTACGTTCCGCCCTTGTTGGTATAAATGTGGCAGAAGTCGGTCTACTGTACCGGAACATTTATTTATTTATTTTTTTATTCATTTATATTATCAGGAACTGGTTGGAGAACCATGTATAACAACGGACGTCATCTTGGTTTTCAGTAAAGAATGTTATCAGTCAGCCACTTGGTTTTGCCTGAACTTCCAAAACTTTGTATCAGCAATTTAGGCGCGAAATAACCTCATGACAAAATAAGAATTTCCCGGATACAGTTATGTAAGATTTACAGGAAGAGAAGCAATATTTCATGACGAAGTGTTCATTCTTGGAATTTCGACATATAATTCATAAAAGTAGTATGTTAAATGAATTTTAAAAAAAAACGGAGATTTTTTTTTAAAAGGTATTCTCTCAAAATTCTTGTTTTGTGAATGAAAGCAGTCCGTTTGTTTCTGAAAAATGGATTTCAACAGATGGCAAACCTTGAGAGAAAAATCAATTCGCACAGGTGAAAAGTGACGAATACATAGTTTCAAAAATGCATAATTTCCCCAACGGCGGAAGCTCGACAAATTTTCAAGGCTGCCATGGTTCAGCCCAATGGGAGGAAAAGATACAATCGTATATCGGTAAACGTACCGTGACACACTATAGTGTCTCGCTTAGAGGAGCATGCCGGGTGTGGTCACTGTCCTGTCCATTTATTCTACTTTAATCTTCTTCCAACCCAAGGCTAGACTTCGGGTTGGAAGATGGTCTAAGTAGAACAAACGGACCGAAGCGACCGAAGGTGGGATTAATTGGCCAAATGTTGCTTGGATTTGCAAATAATATATCACAGGAATGCCTGTACAATTGCACGTGTGCATGCGTCCATTTTGTCTCATTGTGTAACCACGCAACATGTCTGTGGAGAAAGTGAAGGGGAACGCGTCCCCTTTGCCCCCGGTTCCACTGCCTCTGCGTTAAGTGCACTTTGAAAGTGTCCTTTCACCATGTAAATGCCATTTTTCCACACAAAACACATCTGATCAGTGCTCAAAATAACTTTTTTTCTTTGCGTAGCAAAATGCTACGCATTTCCAAAAAATGAATAGCATTTTGTAAAAATTACATAGCTATTTTTGTATACCAGAGTTATGTTATGCTGTTTTATATTGAATTCTTCTAAGTAGATAGAATAGTTTCATCCATTTCTGGGCATTTCCAAATGATCTGCAACACATGAAACATTTACTAGGTTTTTTAACTGAACTGCCTTTAAGGGATGCATGGACTTGTATACTGTTATAAATGGCGTCTTCGTTGTTTAATAGAGTTCTCAAAATGGAAGTTGGGATTTTTAATTTGATGGGCTTGTAGTTATTTTTAATGGACATTTTATGCAAAATGTTGTAAAAACAGGAAGTATTTAAACCAACAGAACTCATCTTACATATGAAGTTGCCAATGATGCTTGATGGAGAGTTAATCTGAGTTTTGTCTGGAATATTCCACAATCAGAAGTAAAGCATCAGTGAACTAGTTTTCAAATTTGTTTGCAAATTTTCATTTACATTTTGCGATACAAGATAATCAACTGCAGCCTAATATGCTGCAGTTGATTATCTTGTATCGCAAAATGCTATACATAATTTAACATTGTACAGCTTTTTGCAAGTTTTGCATAGCAAAAAGCGACGCGACACCGCTTATTTTGAGCCCTGCATCTGATACTGCAGTACAGCTACCATGGACTGGTCACCTTCCTCGAATGGGCAATATTTCCACGGACGCGATAATATTAAATTCCAAACACTAATTATAAGAATAATCATCAACAATTTAATTTAATTTCTTAGATTATGGGCACTGAATTAGGTGGTGACAATAGACTTGTATTCCCTACCATTGGTGAATGGTACAACCCGATGCTTCATTAATTAAAATTTTGCTGCTAATGATGTTTACTACACGGTAAACGCATGCGTGGACATCATTGCCCACGCGTGGATTATGACCATTCCACGGCCACTGCACTGTATGTTATGTCATTTGGGGGGATGAATATTGTTTCCCACTTTGAGAAATACAGTCACTCTGATGTTTATACCCGATATTATCCCTTTGAACACGAGAGACAACTTTTTCGGCCCAGGCACACAATACGCATAATTTAATTAAGGAGGATGGCTGCAAAGTTAATGTGTGGGGAAGACCATTTTCAACGTGCCGTTGAAAATTTTGATTGTTCTACTCCCCCTCCCCCCCCCCCCCAATAATAAATGCGGAGTCTTCTAATTGCTGCATTTGAAATGACATGGAAGATACCACCAGCGTTCAATGGGTTAAAAATTATTACGTTTGTGATTCGATTCAGCTTCGAATTTTTTCACTAAATCAATTCGATTCGAAATACGGCTGTGTTTAAAACCTCTCGCTACGACCAAGTACTACAATTATATGCTTTAGTTAGCGATAGTTTCATGACATTTACGTCACTTCAACAACTAAGGTAACACCGGGAGAAAACAGTTTCAGTGTTGTAGGAAAGAGCGGACAGGGAAGACTTCACATCACGCGAAATTGCGAGAATGTCTCTATTGAATCACGGAATCCAAGGAAATCGTAACCCCAAAGAATCAGTTTCCTAAATGATTATACAACTACTCGTATCATCCTCAACGCTATCGCCTGGAATGGATCACTGCCACAATGGTATTTGGATTAGGAATGTATACAATTCCTTATTACGGACTTTCTGAAAATCAAATATTTTAATAGGCCTGAGCATACAAAACTGGGTTCGCGTGGAAGAGAAACAATACTATTACGACGACCGTAGTGTCGTAATAGTTCGGAAGTGAATTCAAGTCCAGATTCGATTCCATTCGAATCCTTTGTCAGATTCGATCGAGGTTCAAGTCGAGGGAAAAATCGCGATTCGTTGAGCTCTTCAGCAAAACTTGGATAATATAAGTTATCTCCGCCAAGATGTTTGGTATATGAAGATTTAAAACCCGGATGTCGGTTTTTAAACACCGAGCCGCAGCCGAGGTATTAAATCTCCATGTACCATACATGTTGGCTGATATAAAGTTATTGTTCCATTTGAAACACAATTCAAACATAGTGGGAATAAATTTGTTAACGCATTTCTCAGCTCCACAGTCACTTGGACCAAATTCGTGATAATTATTTTGTTTTTATAATCGCAGAAGACAACAGACAGAGTTACATCCCTTGGGTCATTAAGGAAACGAGTAAACGGTATTTTGTTGACATATCGTCCCCTGAGTTCCAATGTGTTCTATGTGCCTACTGGCACATAGAACACAATGATACTTAGGGGACGAATTATTTGCTCTTATTTTATTTTTATGATTGAATTGTCGGAAATCTGATGATATTTGTGACTATTTTCGAGGTTTTTGGTTCGATTTTTATTTCGAGGCGAGCAAAAGCGGAAAGCTTTCGTTTAAACCGTATATCCCCGATGTTTCGCGTGTGCTTATGCCCTGGATGCTGCACGCTCTCATATACCTTGGATGTTGGGCTATTTGTCCAAGGCATTCTGACCAATCAAAAGATAGAGTTTATCGGGATGTAGGGACAACGTCAAATACAACGACTATCGACGAGCTTTGTCATAGTATGTGAATATTATAGAATTTATTGCAGACATTTTAACCGAGCACCAGTCAGTGGACCACTTTTTTCTTTTTTTGTAAAAAGCGGTTTTACGAAATACCGACACGACATTTTTGGAATGTGGAATGTTTATTACACTTCAGTACTATTAACCTTTAGGGCATAACAAGATGGATGTTCGACCCCTCCCAACCCACCCACAATTTTTCCGTCGTGACATTTTCGCGAGTATTGGTGCCTTGAATATCGATTCGCTCTTGTGCTAATAGCAATGCCATTTTCAACGAGACGACACTACATTTGATACTCAGACGCCTGACATACATAGGCGATGACGACGCACAAATGTAGGAATTTGGTACAAGATTGGAGGTATTTGAGACTCAGCATGTTGGGCCGTGCGAAGTTGCTAGATTGGATTCGTTTTCAAATCTTAAGTTGATATTTGGTTCGATTTGAAATCGGTTGCCCGATTCGTTTTCGCTCGAACTTTTTCACAGGAATATATAGATTGGAATCAGTCATTTTCATCGCCTCACAAAACGTGTTGATCGGATGGAAATCGTACACAAATTATGCTAAAATAAAAGACAGAATGTAACTCCCGCCTCATCAACATAAATAACATCTGTATTCGTGCCACCCACCATACTAATTTCAATATCACTCATCTCCTTTTTTTATTAGAGTTTAGCGACGCATTGGAAGCCAGGGTCATGTCATGTCGGTGACAGTTTTACGGGTGGAGAAAGCCTGAGT
This sequence comes from Pictodentalium vernedei, assembly GCA_031216915.1. Taxonomy (NCBI): domain Eukaryota; kingdom Metazoa; phylum Mollusca; class Scaphopoda; order Dentaliida; family Dentaliidae; genus Pictodentalium; species Pictodentalium vernedei. The sequence continues at coordinate 81,876,025 of CM062296.1, read as the reverse complement.
ACCCGGAGAGAACCACCGAACAACTACGAGCAGTTGTCATCTCCCCAATATCGTAACTCTGAACTCTGCACCGCGGCACAGTCAGGGTTAGATTGGTTGAAGACATGTGCAACTTCAGCGTGCTGTACGCCTTAGTACATAGCGTCATCGTGCCTCTATGTAGGCAGACGGGGCTAAGTGCCTTGCCCAAGAACACAAAGCGGGAACGAATCAGTCGCTGAAATGGTCACCCATCCAACTACTAACAGCGCTCGACGTTGCTTAACTTCGGTGATATGACGAGAACTGGTTACCGCGACGCAGGGCCCTATCCTCATGCCCACTTAACATAAAATTCATTCATTCATAATTTTTCAGCTTTTGAAGTATAGTTCCGAATGACATGCCTTCGAGGAAGGGATGCCTTGATGACGTACGTGGAATATTTTATCAGTTGCGACTTGAGATTATAATTATCCCTGGTTGTTGAGGGTGTGAGATGTGGAAATCTCACCCGAGGGCAAGATATCTGGGCCAGACACGTGGCTTGTCGAGTGTCTGGACCAAATAACTTGTCTCAACAGTGAGATGTCCCTATCTCACACCCGCCCCATCAGGAATAATCTTTCTTCCCCCACCAAAACACTTTGACGTCATCAAAGTAATTCAGGGGCACGTGCAGTTATGTCGAACAATTTTGTTGTCCATTTCTGGAAAAACTGATTTGCTTATCGGAAAGAGCCCAAGTTCTGTATATACAGCAGGCATATACAGGCAAATTAAATCCCAACGCCGGCAAGACATGGGTTGAAAATTTGTAGCGAAATGGATATTAGCACATTTCGATGACGTCATACATGTGTTATGAATTTTGCAATGCATTCGCATAACGTTTCGACGGGAGTTTCGTGCAACTCGCTCCACTCATAATGGCTTTCATCCAAAAATCCATATAAAGGAGTCAAGTGTTCTTTGGTTTTGCGGTCTGTGCCTTTATTTCTATTTTCTTCGACAAACATTCGTCGGCAAATATTTCCGAATCATGACACCATGTTGTTCGTTTACAGAAGAATGTGCAATGATTCAATAGTCCTGCGCTCATTAACTATGCTAATAAGCCAATATAGGTCGGTCACTTGGGTGGGGTGAAATAGCTGTCACGTGGGTGGGGCGAGACACGTATATCTCTCTAAGCTGTCTCTCATAACTTTATATATGTCTCAGTACCTAGGTTCTAGTGGTGGGAGAATATTATTATCCCTGGTGGGTGAGGGTGTGCGATGGGGAAATCTCACCCGAGGGTAAGATATTTGGGCCAGACACGAGGCTTGACCAAACGTCTTGTCCCGAGTGTGAGATTTCATCATCTCACCCCCACCACCATCAGGGGTAATTTTTCTCACCCACCAGAACTGCCTGACGTCATCAAAAATAATTCAGGGGCGCATACAGCTATGTCGAACAATTTTGTTGTCCATTTCTGAAAAAATGTAATTTGCGTATCGGAAAGAGCACACAAATGTTCTGCATATACCATGTGACATATACCACAAATTAAATCCAAACACCGGCAATACAGGGGTTAAAGATTTGTAGCGAAATGAACACTGATACATTTCGATCACGTCATATTATGAATTCTGCTGTGTATTCGCATAACTTTTCGACAGGAATTTCGTGTAAATCGCTCCACTCAAAATGGCGTTCATCCAAAAAGTCGTATAAAAGAGTCTTGTGTCCTTTGGTTTTTTCCTTTGGTCTGTGTTTTTATTTCTATTTTCTTCGACAAACGTTCGTCTGCTAATATTTCCGAAATGTGACACCTTGTTGTCGTGCGATGATTGAATAGTCCTGCGCTCATTAAATAGGCTAATAAGCCCATATATGTTGGACACTTGGGTGGAGGTGAGATAGCTGTCACGTGGGTGGGGTGAGACTGGCATATCTCTCCTAGCTGAGTCACACGACCTTATATGTGACTCAGTACCTTAGCAGTGGGAGAAAAAACTCTCGGGGCAAATCAGGATCACACGCCACCCAAATCGGGGAACATCGCAACACTCCTGTCTCCATTTAGCGAAGTAGTATTATCAATAGAACAAGACGTACACCACTCGTTGCATAACACGTCCGGTAAGCATTTCGTTTTCATCCAAAAAAAAAAAACAATCCCTATTTGTATAAATTGATTTAAAGTTAAATAGAGCAAAAATCAGAGACAAAAGTAAATCACACACTAGAACAGGTGCCATACTCATTCAGAAAAAGTACATTATAAATTTGGACTAGAAATCGCACCTATTATAATGTTTACATGGAGATTAAATATATCTAGCCCTCAAGTACTCAAGTGTAACTGTAGACATGCCTATGTTATAAGCAAATGTGAATAATTATGTTTATTTCCAAATGAAACAAAATACTGCATTTTGATTGGCTGAGAGGTATGGTGTAACTTGCAATCCAAAGTGGCTTTTTTTACACGGTGTTTACCACGGTGTATAAACAAGAATATACAAGAGCCAGCTATATGGCTAAAAAAGTCCCCATTTTTAATTATTAATTCATACCTTCCGCTCGGTTATGTTAGAACAAAAATAAAAATACAGGAAATTTAATATTTATGTGCAACGAAATATTACAGATATGGATGTCATTGGAACTGGTTCATTGGGCCAGTTCCAATGACATCCATATTTGTCTAATTTTATGTAAGAAACTTGCAACGTACAAATTTTCTGTCAGTTTTTGCCCATAATGTAGGTTAAGGTATTAAATATACAAAAATTCCTGGAAATAAATCTGTTATCCTTGTGTTTTCCAGGGTGTATGGGAGAATTTACACCGTTTCGGGAACTCATACACCCTTCGGCTTCACCTCAGGGTGTATGCGTTCCCAAACCGGTGTAAATTCCCATACACCCGGGAAAACACAAGGATAACTAATAATATCTCTGACAGGAGCCCAAGCCACCCATGAAAAGATTAAAAAAAAACAGATTTGGAATCATAGGAACATTTATTCGAAGGAAATACAGACCTGTGGTACACCGTCATCGAACTCAAATTCCGGTCTTTCTTCTCCAACTGTACATCCTATAGGCTTCAACTCAGTGTGAACTAGGCCATCAGTCGTGTCCTCTCCTGAAACAGAAACACTTGTATTCATGTCTCCTGGTTCTGAAGTCGTATGAGAATAACCATCGGCATGTTCATCGCCTCCACACGGTGTCATCTGGCCGGTGAGAAGGAATATGTTGAGTAATTATACTGTACATGGACGATAAATTCTGGCCAGTAGTCAGTTGGCAGTTACAATGCCTACACTTCCTATATTAGCATAAAATCGGGACCCTTCAAATTCGATTTGTTTGTGAAATTGAATCTCGACTCGAATTAACCATTCTGTAGACGAATTTTAATATCTATTTACGTTATTACATGTACAGGTATCCCCAGTAAAGGCTAGGAATGATGCTACACGCTAAAAACTAAAGTGTTAAAAACTACACTTGAAGTGCTGTATTTAACACTTACTAAGTGCTGAACTAGCACTTTGTTCAAGTGTAGATATCCCAGAACTTGACAGGTGTTGACAATAATACCACTTGACAAGTGTAATGTCGCGACACTTAAAAGGAAACAACGCAGATGACGCGGATCAGGCTCGAACTCTCGAGCCTGATCCGCGTCATCTGAGTTGTGTCCTTTTAATTATGTACCCACCAAGCGCAAATCAAATTATGGACGATTCTGGAAGAACCACCAATGCTAGATACATGGGAAGTGCCATCCATTCAAGTTTCAGATGTCCGACGATTGTAATGTCTAAGTGCTTAAAGCATTGCACTTTGAGTGTTAAAATCAAACCCTAAGAGTTAGAATGGGTTTACCTTGAAAGTGTCAGTTTTAACACTTTAGTTTTTAGTGTGTAATGATCTCTGTTTACTAGTATAGCATTATTGGATACGCGAAGCGCGGTGGCTCAGTAGGTAGAGGTGCAGGCTGCAAGCCGAGAGGCCCTCGGTTCGAATCCCACCTGCGGAAACCGCGTTGTGTCCTTGGGCAAGGCACTTCATCTCCATTGTCCGTGTGGGGGCACGGTGGCGTTGTGTACTAAGGCGTACAGCACGTCGATGGTGCACTTGTCTTCAACCAATTCTAGCCCTGCTTGTGTGGAGTCCTGCTTGTGTGGAGTTAGTATGTTGGGGAGCTGACAGTTGCTCGCCGATGCTCGGTGGTTCTCTTCGGGTACTCAGGCTTCCTCCACCCGTAAAACTGCCATGGTCATGATTAGCCATCGTGCAGAAGTATGTGACCTTAAACATCAATAAATAAATCCCCAGTAAAGACTAGGAATGATGCTAATGATCCCGGTTTACTAGTATAGCATTATTGGATACACTAGTAGTAGTGCTCGCACGTTTCAGGGAATAGTTGCAGGACCCCGGTGCAGGACCCCGGAAGTGACGTCATGTCACGTGACGTAATGGCGCCATGTTGTGTTGCTATGGTAACCCGTGTAAGCGGCCATGTTGTGACGTCATCTCCATAGTGATACGTGGTGTGAGTGCGCATGCGCAGCGCATGTTAGGGTGATACGTGTTTCCGTCGTCCATTTTGTATACTGGAGGCCGCCATCTTGGTTTCTATGGTAGCACGTGATTGCTATGTTACCTAAGGCCTACAATAAGACAGGGGTGTGTTCGGTGGGTATGTTCGATTGAATCGGAGTATTTTCTGGAACGACTTCCCTGGATAATTACCACAAACAACCCGACAACTTGTATTATTTCGAATTCTTCCAGAATTCTTTGCTTCTATCTATATATGCAGTAGTTTACGTCTACCTAGGCATGTTCCTTTATTCTAGAGTATACTCCAGTAGCGTAGAAGAGCCTATTAGTCGGAACAGTTTTACTTATTATTACTATATTTAGCTATTTCTGGTCTATTCTTGTTAGTTCTGACCCTATTCCAAGTACTCTTGTTGTTTCATATATCTAGATTATAACTAACCAATCAGATTGCTTGATTTCCCATAATCTGTATACAGAGTTATCTCCCTTCTGTATAACAAAAGACTATATCCAATGGCAATATCCCATGGAATCCCATTTTTTGCAAAACACCTGTGGCTATGGAATCCCTTTTTTTGTCGTATGAGGCCATGAGGGCTATGTAAAAGCCCTCAATGAGTCCTCATTTATTATCCCTCATACCCTCATTGAATTTTGAGGTTATGAGGACCTTGAAAAATCCCTCAATGAGGTATAATTTACTACGACTCTTATCCTCATTTCAGTATTTAACAGGTATATCCTATGGAATCCCATTTTGGAAAACGCCCGTGGAATTCCTTTTTGTCGTATGAGGCCATGAGGGCTATGTAAAAGCCCTCAATGAGTCCTCATTTACTATCCCTCATAGCCTCATTGAATTTTGAGGTTATGAGGACCATTAACAATCCCTCAATGAGGCATAATGTACTACGACTCTTAGCCTCATCTCAGTATTTGAGGATACCCATGGCCTGGTATTGTATTATTCGAGGATACCTATCGAGGATACCTTTTATAGGATACTTATCTGAGATTATTATATAGGCTGTTCAGATCCCTATAGGTCTCTTGCTGGCCCTTAGTACTATTAATCCACCTGATGCTTTATGTTATCCTATGACTGGTATAGGTAGTATGCAATGCTAGGCATAGGGGTATTGTGGGTAGGGGTACAGCCTGGTAGTTTAGAACGGTACTATAGTATGGGCGGTATATACACTTATAGGCCCATTTTAGTGCTTGGTACTATTAACCAACCGATTGCTTTGTTTTATTATATGGCTGGTATATGTAGTACGTTATGGTAGACCTAGTGATTTTGTGGGAGTGGGGTAATGCTTGGTAGTTTAGAACGGTAGTATAGCATAGGCTGTACATATCCCTGTAGGTCTCTTGTTGGTCCTTGGTACTACTGATCCACCAGATGCTTCATATTATTGAGCGGTATTCTGGGGGTGGGGTCAATGCCTGGTAATACAGGACGGCAGCAGAGTATGGTTGGTATATTCCCCTATAGGTCCCATCCTAACCGTTCATAGTATTAACCTACCAAATGCTTTGTATCATCCTGTTAGTGGTAAGGTGGTACGTAATACCAGTAGTTCCTACCTTATTCCGAGTACTCTTGTTGTTTCATTTATCTAGATCATTTATATAAATTATAATTAACCAATTAGATTGCTTGATTTCCCACAACCTGTATGCAGAGTTATCTCCCTTCTGTATAATAAAAACCTATATCAATGGCAATATCCCCAGCACCCCAATTTCGGCACCCCTTTTTTGGAAAAACATATGGCCTTCGGCACCCCTTTTTTCTGAAATGAGGATAAGAGTCGTATGAAAAATCCCTCATTGAGCGGATTTTTCAAGGTCCTCATAACCTCAAAATTCAATGAGGGTATGAGGGATAATAAATGAGGACTCATTGAGGGCTTTTACATAGCCCTCATGGCCTCATACGACAAAAAAGGGATTCCATAGCCACAGGTGTTTTGCAAAAAATAGGATTCCAGGGGATATTGCCATTGGATATAGTCTTTTGTTATACAGAAGGGAGATAACTCTGTATACAGATTATGGGAAATCAAGCAATCTGATTGGTTAGTTATAATCTAGATATATGAAACAACAAGAGTACTTGGAATAGGGTCAGAACAAACAAGAATAGACCAGAAATAGCTAAATATAGTAATAATAAGTAAAACTGTTCCGACTAATAGGCTCTTCTACGCTACTGGAGTATACTCTAGAATAAAGGAACATACCTAGGTAGACGTAAACTACTGCATATATAGATAGAAGCAAAGAATTCTGGAAGAATTCGAAATAATACAAGTTGTCGGGTTGTTTGTGGTAATTATCCAGGGAAGTCGTTCCAGAAAATACTCCGATTCAATCGAACATACCCACCGAACATACCCATGTCTTATTGTAGGCCTTAGGTAACATAGCAATCACGCGCTACCATAGAAACCAAGATGGCGGCCTCCAGTATACAAAATGGACGACGGAAACACGTATCACCCTAACAACATGCGCTGCGCATGCGCACTCACACCACGTATCACTATGGAGATGACGTCACAACATGGCCGCTTACACGGGTCACCATGACAACACAACATGGCGCCATTACGTCACGTGACATGACGTCACTTCCGGGGTCCTGCACCGGGGTCCTGCAACTATTCCCTGAAACGTGCGAGCACTACTACTTACACTGTTTGTCAACAGCAATTGAGTTACGCTGAAGGGACAGTTTGCGCTTGATAGGGCCACAAAGTGCACATGCTCAGTGCGTTTTTACTTCAATATATTGCACAATACAGTGACAGGCTTCCAGTTTACACTACAGATGGTTTACGCGACCTCGAGAATAATAGGCTACCGCGCACTAGTCTGAACGCGCACGAGAAAAAACTGGCAAATATTCTATATCTCGGATTCGAAAAAGAATCGCATTGGATCACAGAACTGATTTGAGATTAGATTCGTTTTTTTTTAACAATCGCTGTGTCCTTCGTAACTCAATTGTGAAATTAATCAGTCGTTGGTTAAAACGCTTACTTCCGTTCCATCTGGACATTGTACTTACATGGTGATACGTAGGGCTGCATGGTATATCGATAAACCGATATATACCGGTATTCATACCAATATCGATTGAATACCGGTGTAATTACAAAAAATATCGGTTTATCGTCATTATTTATTTACCCACAATTTTGATTTTCAAGATGTCTTGAGTTTTTTTAATTCTAGCCCCGAATGAATAATATTATCCCTTTATACAAGGAATCGTCTGCTTCTGACCTCGTAATATACAAATTGTGCAGTTGAAAAAATAATTGTTTGAAAATTTTCAACATAACTATATCATGTGACTCCTCATTGGAACGAGCTCGTCGAGCTCGTTCCAATGAGGGGTCACATGATATAGGTTTGTTGAAATCTGGGGAAAATCTGAAAAACTGATATCGTCTGCGTTGGGTAGAGATTTTTCGAACCGCATCATCAAGGCATGCTAATTGGTTCCGACTGTGATGCCTCGAGTCCCGATTGTGGTACTTGTGTTCAAATATCTGAACAGTTTTCGATATACCGGTATACCGCGGTATTTTTGTGAATACCGATACCAGTACTACGGTTGGATTACGAATTGAACTGAAACGGTTACCACCAACGTTTTCAAGTACCTCGTGGTGTCAACCAAAAAGTGAACCAAGTCTGTTTTACAAACCCTCTCTTATCTTTTGAGTCTTAGGCTGTTTTCTCACCTTTGCATTGGAGTACTTGTTTGTTAATATCCCACATTGTCTTTGGACCAGCAAGACATCGACAATACTCGCGCTTGTTTTCTTCGCAACCAAAGACTTCTCCTGGTTTCCCCCAGTAACTACCATTCAATTCCTCTTCATCTGTGGGTCTGCAAATATATTTTCTGGAATATATATTCTTTGATAACTATATCAAGGTCTGTTCATATAAAATGGATATTAAGACTTTCGCGCGACCAATCTATTGCACAGACGCTAATCGGAAACGGGAAATTCAGAGCGCCCGATGCACAATTTTTGAAGAATTTTATATCCAGACAATAGACTCAACAATGCATTAAGCAGTATCGTTCCAAACTAAAGTTCTGGTTTACGACCGTATAAAAGAAGGATTTATTCAGGGTTTTCTTTTCAAGAATGACGGTAAATTTGCAAAAACAAAATGAAACAACACACACCAGCAGAGTCTAACGCACGACTCATGGTGTCTATGGAGTCAGCCCATCGTGGATCACTGACACCACACCCTTTGCTGTGGAAGTCTTTCTTTCTGTCCACGTCTAGCTCCAGTGTGGGCTACAATTACTAAGACTTTAGAACACTACTACAACATTCTATCATTTCAGTTACGACTATTGTTGTTTACTTTCACAGCTAACAGCTTTCATCCATACGACCACTAGTGGAACCAATAGCTTTCCACTGGAGCCATTTTGTCACAACACTACTTCTGGGTTCTGCTTCGAGCTTGTTCCATTGAGTGGTCAGATGATATAGGTTTCGCAGAAATTGTCTGATTGTTTTTATTTGTACATTACGCAGGCGGCTACTCACGATTCGTTAGTCAAAGAATTCGGTTGTTTCATATTAATAAGATAGGCCACTCTACTTGAAATTAATTGGTTCTAGATCACTTTAACCATTTACCCAACGTAACGGCCAAAACCGGCCAGCGCTATTCACAAAAATCACCATTCAATTTTCATTATTGTTTCCACTTTTTGTCTCAAAAACATAGGTTATGACCCCTCATTGGAACGGGCTCAAAGAGCCCGTTCCAATGAGGGGTCATAAGCTATGTTTTTAACGCAAAAAATGAAAAAAAATAGTTATTCAAGAACTTTACTTGCAAGTATCGTGTGTCTTTCGTGTTAGGTAAAGGGTTAAAAGTCCTTTGTTTTGGGTCTTTGACGGGTTTTGGTTCTCACTGAAACCAAATTTTGCGCGGATTTCTAGGAGTACAGGGACGTTGCTAAGGAGTCTTGGTTGGGTGTGTCCCCTTTTAGATTTCCAATTGTACCCCATACCGGTATACATACCCCCATACCCCATACCGGTAGACAAAATTTCAAGGAAGTGGAGAATTCCAATAGTACCCTCCACCACCTCCGTCAAAATGTTCCAACTACATGTTTTAGCTACTTACAATGTACCCAACTGTTCCAACACACACGATATCACATTTTGTTATTTTAATTATCTGAGCTCAGCGCGCTTGTTGAAATGTTCCAATCAGGGTCATATGATGTGACTTCATTGAATGTTTTTGAACTTGTCTTTATTTTGTTTCACCTCCTGAATTTGTAACTTCAGCTTGCTGATGTGATAAGGCATATTCATTGGGTAAAACATCAAGCGCCCTGTCCAAAATTTTTCGAATTTATCCGCATTTATTCAATTTAGGACTTCGTATTTCCAACTGTTGTAAATCTGATGAATGATTTGGGTGATTGGGAGGGGTAGACATCCCCATGCCTGAACTATGGCAAAGTGCTTGCACACGCGGCATTCCTTACAGCCAGGACGTTACTTAGATCCTGCACGAGGGACTCTTTGACAATAACTTCTAATAACACCCACTGCTACTTCCTTTTCCCATGGCTGCACCCTTTTGTCCTAAAAAACAACATTAAATACACTACTGTTCACTTCCATCACTTCAGTTTCCTTACACGCCTGTTCTATGTAATCCCCATCTACAGCATAACTATACCATGCGGAAAATGAAAATCTTTTCCGCATATATGTGCGGAACAGAAATCGTTGACAGACTATTTTTAAATAGAAGCGAAATTTCACTGTAATTTTCTTCAAATCGTCCAACGCAATTACAATTTGAATCGCTAGTGATAGCTGAAAATCGTCCCTCGGGTTCCAATGTGTTCTATGTGCCAGTAGGCACACATAACACATTGGAACTCGGAGGACGAAATAGGAACACGGGCCCACCTCGCAAATTTGCTTGGCGATAAAATGTGTTGTTTTTGTTGATAGTTGTCAAATGAATTGCTGAGTGCCCTTCTAATAATTGTTTTTTTATGGAAGTGAAGGTGTGTAATAAACACAGAACGACACACGCGTGTGAATTGGTTAATCGATATGGCGCTTGTGCCATTGCGGAAGGATAAAACTCGAGGCCTGCAGCCTCTCGTTTTATCATTCCGCGCTGGCTCTCGTGCCATATCGATTAACCCATTCGCACGCGTGTGTCGTTCTTGTATGTCAAACCGCTACCACTATCGCCAGCCACTGCCACGGGCACACAAATGTTGATCTTTTCTATTACTCGGGCTTCTATCAGCATTGTTTTTTTCTCACTGAACTACTTCGAATGAACACACAGGACAGGGACGAAATTATATGAGGCGAAACGACTAGGGGATATTTTGAGTTAGGTAAATCAGTACGGCTGCCTTTCTAATATTGGAATGCTGCGCTTTACACCGAGCAGTCTTTTCTCAAATTCGGTGCTTTAATTTTCCCGCAAGTGGAAACGAACAACTTGGTGATGAATCGAGTTGGGCAAAGCCATTCCGGGTACGCGAGGGGGGGGGGGGGGGGAGGGGGCAAAAGTATTCTGAATATAAAAGGCCCGAAATACATACTCATGAAGGAATGGCCCGTCAGACCCGCCCAGTTTATATAATGCCTCCCAGCGCCCCTTTCATCGTCAAGCTATGTGCCAACCCATCCCGTATTTCCTCGGACGCGCTTAGCGTTACGCTATAGAGACCCATAGGGCACAGGCATACCTGATACCCTAAGAGCCTCGAAGTTGAGTGTCGATTTAGATAAATACTCTGCCCACCTCCATATAAGTTGCTATGACGAGATACAAGCGGAATTGCCCGAACCTCCAACAGAGATGTGGAAGCAATACATCGATCAGGATGCACCCCCCCCCCCTCCCGCGAGGCTACGCAGAATGGTATTGATTATTGGGTCGTGATGACGAACGAGGCCAATATTGAGTTTATGGGGATCAGGGAGAGGATCCTACGTTCACAGCGTCATCCAGGTCGCTGGTGGAATCAAATCGAAGGCAGGCGGGTATGGTTTTCAATCCTCAAAAGACAAATGGGTGGGCAGCGCAACTGGTCATAAAACAGGTGAGTACGTCATGTAGATTAAGTTCCTACGAGAGTGGGACAATGGCGACTGAGTAGTCGAGAACAGGTTTAAGCTAGTAAAGACAGAGTGTTGGAAATGTTAGAGTGTCGTAGGGATCAGCTGATATACCAAATCAGGCGAACTGACTGGGGTCGGCAGACCATTCTTCCAATTCTCACCCGCCACAACTCTGAGCTACAGTCTCTACCCCATCAGAGAGAAAAACCTAGCAAACATAGGACCGCTGAAGGCTGGCGTTTACATCTGTGTCGCCCACAGAGTGGGGATTTCAGACGTCAGAAAGTACAACTGTACTCTTCAAGCGTCCGTAGCTTAAGCGAGGCATAACCCTACGCCGCGCACTTCTGTCACCCAGAATGACTCGCGTAGCTGTCAACGGCGGTTTGTCGAAGTACATGGGTAAGTGTCCATCCCGTAATCCCTACAAGTTAGGGAGACATTTCGGGGCACGGCTTGTCACCGAGGGTCCTCCTACCGTACCTCACGAAGTCAGGCATCCTGACCGAGGTAGAGGTTGCAGAAGCCACCATCACTTTCCAAAAGCAGAATGAAGTATGCTTTGACGTAAAGATTCCCACTCCCCACCTAGTTACAAACCAAGTGGCACCTTCTTCGGAGCACCGGAAAAATATCCCTTGGGCAAGGAGTTAACTTTCTAGAATGTGTTGTAGTGGCAGCATGGGGGCATTAATGATGGCCTATGCCAATAATAACCTCAGCAGAGTGCTGCAGCGTTTCGAGGAAGAGAAGCAGTTCGGGTGGCAACATAAATCATATACTTCAAGACGACTTTGCTCCACAAACTCACAAGGGTCCAAGCCAACGTCGCCAGAAAGACCTACTTTTGTTGTGAGGAGTTTTGCGAACCGACCGTGTCTGCTAATGGTAGAATACCTTCCCACGGTAGTCCTAGCTCAATGGGAGATAAGGGGGTGGGGATGGGGACTCTCCTCGTGGCTTGGAATAACGCGACATACCTTCTAAAACGGGAGTTTTGACGCCGAAAAATGACACCCTACATTCTGCAGCAACCCAGTTTGACGAATCCCTCACGGCTCCCCACATGTCATACCTGGGCTTCTCCGGCAGCCACCAAACGACGACAAGAGATATTGTGTGGAAGAAGTGGGGGCAGGGGTGTGAAGGACCAGTCCTACACAGGACCTTCCAGTGGAGCGGACAGAACGACTGGACGCCCGAGAGAATGAGATATAAGTATGTCCAGCGAATCATCATCTAGGACGAGAGCTACACCTCCCCGAAGCCAATCTTCGAACATTTCCCGTAAACTGGTTTGATCAAGTGGTGTCTAGATGATCTGTTGCTGCGATCAGGTCAAGCCACCTCCGATCACAGGAGATATGCCACCTAAAATGATTGCTAGGCCATGACGATTATTATGATGAGTTCGAGGTTGACCACAGGGCAAAAGACGAAACCCCAAACCCCTCAGGAAGTTATTCGCCTCCTGGCGGAGAGGGTTCAATGCGAGCGGATGCATAAAGCTCTCCTCATTTCTCTTGAATGGAATAGATTTGTGAAAGCCGGGTCCTTACCAGCCATAATGCCCGAAATAATGCGCAGGAGCAGCTCTTCCGTAGGCACAAGGACTGTTTCGCAGACACCCTGTTTTCGTGTCTCTACTCCCCGAAAGGCGTCTGGCAACAGTGTAGTCTTGACCAAATACCCAGCTCACCAGTAAGTGAGGTCCTCATACTGAACGATGCTGTTGATGGGGCCCTCATCCACGCTATCGAGCGAGAGATATGACAGCACGGTCATAGCATTCTTGGAGACATCTCGACTGCAGGCGATCGTAGGGAGAAATAAGAGGTCAATCTAGTTGACCCCATTTAGCACGGATACGTTAAATGTCAGCCGCTTTTCGTGCTGCAGGGCCAGTATGTTGATCTACCCACACTCTAAAATGAGTTGGGTTAGAATCCAATTGGTTCATATTCACTGAAACCAGTTGATTTGAGATGAATTTTCACCCAAATGATTTTAGAAAGCAACAACATACTTTCTACTACGCATGGGCGCCCTCTTCGGAAACATGGCAGCCTCGGCAAGCTTCTTGATGACTGCATCCCTTTTCCAGTAACCCAAGACAGTATAGCGATAAAATTAAAAAGGCCGTGGCGCACCTTATGATTTACTAAGGGTGAAATGCAAGCGCTTAGGAGACGAGCTTCCGAGGTTAAACTACATTATGGGCTCTGCGTCCATCTCTTAACTGGCAGAGTGCTGGAAGCCCATATTTGGGCTTTATCCTGAACAGCAGGTACCTCGAATTAAATGCTTCATATTCTATGGATGTTCTTCATATATATTAATTTTGAAGTCAAATTATCTCATCTGCATCGATTTGCCTTGTTACAATTTATGGGAGTGTAGGCAATTTAGTGTTAACCCTTTACCCAACGTAAAGGCCAAAACCGGCCAGCGCTATTCTCAAAAATCGTCAATTAATTTTCATTATTTTTTTATTTTTTGTCTCAAAAACATAGGTTATGACCCCTCGTTGGAACGAGCTCGTCGAGCTCGTTCCAACGAGGGGTCATAACCTATGTTTTTGAGACAAAAAATGAAAAAAAATGGTTATTCAATATTTTTTTTGCAAATGTCGTCTGCTTTTCATGTTAGGTAAAGGGTTAAATTGTAACAAGGCAGACACACATGAACAAATTCTGATGTTGAGAAAACATTTAGCACACTCTTCCAGTTAAAGATCAGTATCACACACAATATTCTCAATGAGCAACCCAGTACTCTACTCAGGACTGTGCTCACTGGGGATGAAACTTGTAACCATGGTACGGCGGAGGCTTATCCGCATCTGCCATATAACAATCACTTCAGGCCCCATCGACCAGCTCACAATTAAAATTTTGAATAAAGGAGGAAATGAGCTGGCCAAAGAAAACTTACCAGTTACACTGCATATTCGAGAAAATGGCTAACAGAGGAAGACCAGGCATGCATAAGGTGAGCCGCGAGCGACCCTTTAGCGCACCGATCTGAATATTCGTTGACCCGGGAAGAGAAGACGAACGCTACACATTACAGCAGCATGCCGTGGTATTCAAGAGAAGGGGCTCTCACCTGGACACGGCCTGTCCAGCTAAATTCACTGGGCTTGGTTATTTGGATTTTGGAGGAGGTGGCTAAATGGAAACACTATAAGCTCTTATGGAGAGGCAGCAGCCAGTTGATTGTGTACAGGTACCCGATTGATGATGCCGGTGGATGGGAAGTCGACTTCAGGCTCGCTCAACCTTACCTCATGCTGGGGCCCGAACGCAGGCTCCACAAGATACTGAACTCTGGGAATGCGCTTGTCACCTATCATGAATTGACAGCAAATAGTATGTCACTCTGGACGTTGATCTGCGTACTGTGGCGGTAGTAAAGCTATCAAATTATGTACATATGCCCTATGCACAGGCAATGTTTTAGCCAATGATCCTCCGGTTTAACCCGGAGGTCCATTGGCTGAAATATTGCTGGTGTGTTCTGTTGATAAGCTGGAAAATCTGTCGTTTGGAGACCATTCAATAAGAAACTTTCGCGCAAGTTAAAACGTCTCTTGCCACCGGCAGTGTAGGGTTTCTTGTCGGCAGAGCTGGAATATTCTCTATTCTAGATGCTACCCCAATAGTTATAGCTCTACAATCAGCTGTAGCACCTGATGTTTGATCTTCTAGTTGGCTGAGCACACTAAAGACCGACAACGCTTCGTGGGCACAGATTGAATCTTTCCCCCACAAGTCATGAGGATCGTTTCGTCTTCACGGGCGTGGTTTATGCTACATAACTAGGGATGTTCTTTTGTTTAACATGGGCATATGTTGGCTGAGTAGGGGGCTGGGTAGCATGGCGGGTCTGGTGGGCTGCAGGCTGACAACCTCCTCAGATGAGGCGGGAAAGGGGGGATGCGTCTTCTCTGGGAGGCTAGAGCCCGTAGACACCAACGATGTGGGTATTTTGACAATACGAACTTGGAGTCGTTTTGTGGGCTGGAGATGGTCTGACGATCGCAGTAAGGGTACCTGGCTTGGTATCCCGGTGATCTACACGACACCGCGTTTCTTCCTTTATGTGTTTCTGGGACAAAATTGTCTTCGACTACCCAGTCCGTACGTCCCACACGTAAAGAAGTCTGATCTTCATGACAAACTCATATTCGGGTAGTTGTCTGGTCAGCTGTGCTGCTCACTCATCTGTCATATGAGCTCCCGCATCCCTACAAAGAATACCACAGTGGCGTCATCAACTTCAAACTCAGTTTTGGCGTCGTTTGACATCTTGACTCACCATCCGTTGCCAAGTAGCCCCATGGGAGGGGGGGGAGAGGGGGGGGGGTGTTCAGGTCGACGAAATTCTCCCTCCTCCTCTGGGTCGGAGTCGTGTAGTTCCGCAATAATCGCGTCGATGAGATCATCCGTGGCTACCTATATATAGGTGGGTTCCGTATTTCTCTAAAATGTCAATCACCTTCAAACGTAGCCCACAGAACACGGGTTGTAATAGCTCGGAGGGGCTAACCTGGTCTGTGGCCTGCAGATTGGGACAGGTCTTGTAGGGCCACTATGTTCGAGGGTTATAGCATGTCTGGTGATCTATGGGCTGAGGTGGTATATACTTGAGCGACGAAGAGGGGAGGGGAGGTTATATGGCTGGGCGATTCTGGCAGGCCTCTTCCTGGTGGCTAAGTAATACGGGCCTTTTACATTTAGTCTGTTCTCTCCCTCTGCTGCTGCTACGGTGCAAATGACATTGGGATAAACGACCAGATACTTAGTAGTCCATTCATAATATTTGGCTGACTATGAAAATCATTTACTAGCCTGCCTGTCCAAAATACACATCCGTTGAAAATAAATTCTCAGTCAAAACGAAGCAAAAAAAAAAAAAAGAAAAAAAAAAGCCCTGCTTTATTTTGGAAGAAATCCATTTCCAGTTGTTTTTTTTCTATCGCACACAAAACAATTTTATTAAATCTTTTTTCTGAAAAAAACTCTTTTCTCTTATAAAACAAAGGAGAATGCATATATCGATACCTCCAACTCTGTGAGAACAGATTCACTCGTAATGTGACCCAGTCTCGTCTTTAAATTCTTCCCTATTTTGGAATCATAAATACCACAGAGACCAACAATAGAAAACAAACCTTTTTGTCTTGAAATAAAAGGACATAATCATATGATGTAGTCAGAAAGAGAGTAAGTACTTAACCCTATCATATGTAATACAAATTATTTGCAAACGGGGTACTTAATGCTTTCAAAAACTGCATGCAATCCTTGGCGTAAGTCGGAGGTGTGCGTGGGATGAGTGTTCATCTCTGGACATTTGAGATAGCGGATGGTCAATAAAATGGCCTTCCATTTCGGGCAGCATTTTATCACGGGTCCTAGCCACTTCGATCCCCCCCCCCCCCCCCAATCCATATGTCGATTGATTCTAGCGATGAGACGGGTGGGGGTGATAAGTAACCGAGGATATTACAGGCATCCCAGACATCTGCTGTCTACATTCAGAAAATTTGAATTGGGAATACAAACGTCGCCATTTCCGCTCCTTGTTCAAAATGAATAGCATTTTCAAGGCTAATAGATTAGTCCAGTGGCGTAGGAAGCATTTCAAACTTGAACGCGGCTGGAGTGGGTGAGGGTAAAGAAGTAGGAACCAGAGAGGAAACCACTATAGGCAGTCCTATTCTTTCACCACACTGATTTCCGAATTAACGTACGAGATACCCGTATTCCGTTCCTTACTATTGGCCAACAAACACGTACGGAAGCGTTGAGGCGCCAGTTGAGTATTATTTCTATCTTGCACGTGCAAGTTAGCTATCTTGCACGTGCAGGTTACCTATCTTGCACGTGCAGGCTAGCTATCTTGCACGTGCAAGTTACTATCTTGCACGTGCAGGTTAGCTTTCTTGCTCGTGCAGGATAGCTATCTTGCACCTGCAAGTTACTATCTTGCACGTGCAGGATAGCTATCTTGCACCTGCAAGTTACTATCTTGCACATGCAGGTTAGCAATCTTGCACCTGCAAGTCTATACTATATTTTAGAATGTCTGTCTGTCTGTCTGTCTGTCTGTCTGTCTGTCTGTCTGTCTGTCTGTCTGTCTGTCTGTCCGATGTTGAAATGAATATTGGGCTATCCAGAGTGGCCAAAATGGGTATACTAGGGGTACTTTTTTATGGCGTCAGGTTTAAAAAAGTGTGCGGGGTGGCGGTGGGGGCAGGGAGGGGCACCGAAAGTTATGACCAAATATTTTTTCGCCGATATAGGTCTTCAAACGGGTCTACTTGGGGTAACTTTTTATCAGGAATCTCATGTTTACAAAAGTGGCGGATGTGGGTGGGGGGAGGGGCAAAATTGATGGATTTCACCGATATAGGACCTCAAAGAGGTCTACAGGGGTAACTTTTTACCAGGAATCTAATGGTGGGAGTTTAAAAGGTGACAGGATCGAAGGCCCCGTAAAGCGGTCTGGGTTGAAAAATATGCGGCCCCTATTTTTGTTTTTTTAGGTACTTTTTTTATGGCGGAGGTCCTCGTCGGGTTTAAAAAAGTGTGCGGGGTGGCGTGGAGGCAGGGAGGGGCAAAAGTTAGACCAATTTTTTTTTCAGCGATATAGGTCTTCAAAGGGGTCTACTTGGGTAATCTTTTGTCAGGAATCTAATGGTGGTGTTTAAAAAAGTGGCGGGGTGGGGGTGGGGAGGGGCAAAATTGATGGACCTCAAAGGGGTCTACAGGGGTAATATATTACCAGGAATCTAATGGTGGGGTTTAAAAAGTGACGGGTCGAGTGTGCCGCCCGTAGGGCGGGCTGGGTCGTCTCAGCGATAGGAATTTCCGTAGTCCGGGAGGGGGTCCGAACCTAGGTCCGGCAAATTGGTGCTAGGTTGGACCCTTATATACTAATTTTGATGGACTCGCCTTCAAATATGACTATAATGATGTTCATCAAATATAACTAACTTGCAGGTGCAAGATACGTAACCTGCACGTGAAAGATAGTAACTTGCAGGTGCAAGATAGCTAACCTGCACGTGCAAGATAGCTAACTTGCAGGTGCAAGATAGCTATCCTACACGTGCAAGATAGCTAACCTGCACGTGCAAGATAGTAACTTGCAGGTGCAAGATAGCTAACCTGCACGTGCAAGACAGCTAACTTGCAGGTGCAAGATAGCTATCCTGCACGTGCAAGATAGCTAACCTGCACGTGCAAGATAGCTAAGCTGCACGTGCACGATAGTAACTTGCAGGTGCAAGATAGCTAACCTGCACGTGCAAGATAGTAACTTGCAGGTGCAAGATAGCTAACCTGCACGTGCAAGATAGTAACTTGCAGGTGCAAGATAGCTAACTTGCACCTGCAAGATAGAAATAATACTCAACTGGCGCCTCAACGCTTCCGTAGTATATAACAAAAATGAAAAAAAAAATTTTGGTTAAATGAAAAAAAAAAGAATTTTTTTTTTCAAAATATATTTATTTTATTTTTTTTTTCAAATTATATTTATTTTATTTTTTTTTTATTTACTTTTTTTCATATCTCTCTGATGTGAAATCGTATAGTCACCCTCTCTCCGTGAAGATCTAACAGATCTCCATTCTTATCTGTCAACGTGGTTTTGATGCTATACAATGTGTCCAGGATCATGGATAGATAGACAAGATTTTGAGGTCGCTCAACGATCTTGTAACCTGGAGAAACGTCCGGAAAAAACGAGTCGATCGTAGGCTGAGCGCTACTATCGACGTAATTTCCCGAGATCACATTGAAGTTCACTAAAATGTTATTGACCGCGAGAATGTCAACCATATTGTTGGATGCGGCATGACCTCGATAATCTTTCGATTGAATCCCAACATCTTATTGATCGAATCTTCCGCACTAAAATCCACTCAAACATTATCACCCAAGTCTAATATCGTCTGTAGAATACTCGTATTGGGTGCATTTCCTGTCATATTACCTCCGCGACCATCGGTCTTTAGTCTCGTCTGGATGTGACTTTTCAGATCATCTATGTCGGAACTTCCTTTGGGAATTCGTATCTCGAACCAATCGACTCCATTGGAATACTTGAACGCGTTATTCTTTTTGGAGATGTTGGGAAACCAATAGTAAGTCTTGAGATTAACAAACACCATCTTGTTTCTCTTTTCCTTCTTCAATTCGATGGAAAGTTCGAATTTAGTCATGAATCGAGTCGTGTCATAACTCACTATGATTTGAAAGGATTGTTTCGCAGCCGTATTCTCGACTATCTGTTCTAATAGATGATATTCTGACATTTTTATTATTATTATTATTATTATTTATATATATATATTTTTTTAATATTTTTATCAATATTTTTTTTTCTTCTCTATTATTATTAGGAATACAAAAAAAAAATCATCGAATCCACTTCGATATTTTTCCGTTGTTAAATTCGCGAGTCAAATCGATTACCACGAAATTGTGAAGTCCTTTGTCCTACACCTTCTTACAAAATCTCCTGAAATCTTCCCTGCTCATGTCATTGGCCATGTGATCTCCACAGATGTGATTGAGATTCTTGAGATCCTGACGAAAGAGACACAGAAAATTAGCATTCTCCCTTATCGTCTCTCTGGGCAGTTGAAAATAATTCTGAGACAAATAGAAACAATCCACGTTGCTGTGACGTCCTCGAACGTAATACGATTCACATCGATTCTGCCTCTCCATCAGTAGATCATCAAAGATCATGAGATTCTTATTCTCCGACTTCAACTGTCTAGGATCTTGAACATCATTGGCATTCTCGCAAAACTGACATTCCACATTCGAACACTCAAAGTTTCTCTTGGTCAATTCTCTCGCTGCTCCTTCCAATATATTCAAAGTCTCGTATCCTGCGAATTCGTCTCGATTGACAAAGATTCTCAACATAACATCCTTAGGTAATTTACACATATGGCTGAAAGAGACTCTTGCCAGAAACGAATAAGCTATCATAATCCAACCAACCAGGTCGCAACAATAGATTCATCAAGAGATTGGTCTTTCCGCAATTCGATTTTCCAACTATTAGACCTCTTATGCTCTTGGTAAAGAACTCGTCGTTCGACCTCTTGGTCATCACGTCATTCCAAGACATGTCTTTTAATATTCATTTTTTTTTCTCTAATTTGTTTTTTTTACTATGTTTTCAATTATGTTTTTTTTCTAATTTTTTTTTATATTTTAATTTATATTTTTTATATATATATATAAGTTTTTTGTGTTTTTTTTTTCATTTATAAATCACTTTCAATCCCGATCCTTTCATCACTTTAGCCAAGTCTTGTATCGGTATGACGTCATCATAGAAATCTCTCCAACTTTTCGGTTCGATTCTCATTCGTTTGGCAGGTTGCGGAGTTATCAATTTATTAATCTAAGCATCGGCACCTCTCTTACTGGATTCCGAGGCTATTCTACCACTCGCTTCGGTCGCAGCTTTCTTACCTGCATCGATAGCAGTTTTTCTTTCCAATATTGAGAGCACTCGACGCGATCTGTTTACGAGTTAAAAATCGAATTTACGAGTTAAAAATTGCATCATCGAATCGACGATGCCCGATCCGCCATAGACGTAAGGTCTAGCATATCCTCTGTTATTTATCACTACCATTTTTTAATTATTATTATTATTATTTTTTTTTTTTAAATATATATATTTTTTTATTTACTTAATTTTTTTTTTTTTCTTATTTTCAAATGATTCATCATCTTTTGATAATCCTTCTTAGTCAAGACCTTCTGCCCCAACAATTCATCGCACATGCTCGCTATCTCGTTATTCACTCTGGTGTTACCAGCCTCTCTTCTGCTTGCCATCAGCTAATTCAATCTCCCCAACAAGGCATCGGGATCGCGTAGAAGAAATATCATGTCGGTCATTCACTTTTCAGTCGAAGATTCAATGAAATACTCGTTCATCTTCCATATGGGTTCCACCTTGTGCTTCCACTTGTAAACTCTCCTATCCTTCGGTCTCGTCCTTGGAGATCGTCGTTCTTCTTCCTGGCTGAGTCTGAACCAGAATGTCTCCATAATTTTTGTAATCCTCCTCGGTATAATCGCCGGGCCTCTTGTGAGAGAATCGCCGGGCCTCTTATGAGAGAGCACAGTGTGCAATCCATCGGTTATTTTCATACCTGCTCGGACCGATGATCAAATAGTCGCCTTCAAACCATATTTGCGCGTCACCAACGAAATCGTCATCACCTTCCTGACGAAATCCGTAAATCTCATATTTTTCTCTACCATCGTCAGATCTGACGCTACTCGCATCGGTCTCGAC
Organism: Pictodentalium vernedei; assembly: GCA_031216915.1. Lineage (NCBI taxonomy): Eukaryota > Metazoa > Mollusca > Scaphopoda > Dentaliida > Dentaliidae > Pictodentalium > Pictodentalium vernedei. Next base: position 81,853,950 of record CM062296.1, on the reverse strand, counting down.
CCTCTCCGGAGTGTATTCGGACAAATTTCTCGGCGTAACTCTACCGACGCTACTCAGATCGGTCTCAATTCCCGTCGGAACGAAATCGGAGAAAGTTCTCGGTGCTAAAGTACTAGCATGCAAACCCATCCTCAGAGAACCTTCTTTTTGGGGTCTCAACTCCTCCACGATCTCTTTCCTAGGTCGTTCCTGAACCTCGGTGACGGATTTGAACAACTTGGTAGCCTCTCGTCTAAATCCCATCTCTCCCAATCGTCTGGCCCTATCCTGCACTTGAATATTCTCCTTACTTCGTATTAACCCTTTACCTAACGTAACGTTCAAAACTGGCCAGCCCTATTCTCAAAAATCGCCTATCAATTTTCATTATTTTTTCATTTTTTTTTTGTCTCAAAAACATAGGTTATGACCCCTCGTTGGAACGAGCTCGTCGAGCTCGTTCCAGCGAGGGGTCATAACCTATGTTTTTGAGACAAAAAATGAAAAAAATTAGTTATTCAAGAATTATTTTTGCAAGTGTCGTCTGCTTTTCAGGCTAGGTAAAGGGTTAATTTGCGAACCTGCTCTTCCCTTCGCTTCGAATCTCCGATGCGTAGAAACATTGTTTTTATTTAATATTTTTTTCTTTCTTTTTTTAATAAAAATAGTTTGTTTCTTTGTATTCTTATTATTTTTTGAATGTTGTTTTATATATATCTTTCGTATTCTTTTTTTTTTGAATGTTGTTTAAATATATATTTTAAAAAACAATTTTTTATCGTCCGTCTCACAACTCGCAATATCCACATAATCGCGGATCGGAACGGGCGCACCTCGCACGTTTTAAACTCTGAGAGCTATCTCTCTCTCCTTGCCAAAAACCTCACCATGTCATCGTCGGCGGGTTCGAGCGCACCGATAAATTCGCCATTTTTCCACGGGAATCGATGTTGTATCGCTAGTCTTCCATCCGCACTGGTGGTGTTTTTTTGGTGGTATTCTGTCGAAAAAATTCACCTAAATAGCGGGTTCATGTTACCTCTGCGAAAAGGTGAGTGTTTTCCCGAGAACGGTCGCTGTCAGATTTACTAGCGCACCTAAAAGTGAATTTTTAAGGGAGGGAATTTTATGGAGTTTGTTAAAATTCCGTCGAAATTTTAGTCGGATCCACGTTGATCGTTAGAGAAATGAACGTTAAATCCGTGATGCCTCGTCTACCGCAAACACTGTAAAACCAGGAAAAAGTGACGATGTGTTCATGTACATATCGCATCATACAAATCCATACATTTCGATCGTGATGAACGCGATTTGCTCGAAAAAAACTAAGTTTTTTGTGAGGTGCAATCGCGATAAAAAAAATGAAATGCACTCTACTATCGAGCTTCATAAGTATGCATGATGTCAATCGGTCCGAGATTTCTATAGTACGTTTACTTATCGTGATAAAAAAAAATCCTCGAAATCACTTTAAAAACGTCACATCATGTAAAATCGTTCTCCCGAGTTAATTCCATCATTCACAGTTACAATATCAACATTGATCATTCCTAAGATCTGATTTAATGTTAGGACAGTGCTCAATGTTCTCAGCTTGAACATTTCTTTAGTACATATTCAGTTCCCAGAATAATAACAAATAATAACTGGAGAATTGTAATTTGTTGGACAAATTACGGGCTTTCCCAAGTTTTAATGTGAAAAGGCAGACTGTGTTGGAAAGAAGGCACACTGAGCTATGCACTTTAGGTTTTTTCAGAAAATGAGTGCAGAAATCTGCAAAATTCAATGAAAATCACAATATTTTCAACTGTACTATTCTTCAAGTGCCCAAAGCCAAGTTATGTTGAGTTAAGCCATAGAGAAAAATTTAAAGCACAAGATTTGTTCAGCGAGCGGCAGGCAGGCATGTATAACAACTGTACTGACTGTACTCTTTCACACTGATATGAACCCTTCAACTTGGTCAATTTTGATGAAAAAATGCTATTTTCATGTAAGTTTAGGCCATCGGGGTTAATTTTGAAATATTTGTGTGGTGATTTTGATGTATCATGTTATGCTCTGAATGTTTGGAAAACTGGAGCTAAATAACTGTAAACAGTTTTCGACTTTTAAAAAATTGCGAAATTTGATGGTTTTAGCAGAATATTTTGAAAACACAATCATTTTCACGAATATGACGATACCTCATTTCACTTTCCAGAGACCTGTCATTAATCACAGCTTGAGTTTCTGATAAGAGACATGGATGAATCTTGAATCTTGGTATTTGAATGAAAATATTCAATTTGAGGGTGCTCCAATTCAAGGCCAGAGAAGTGGGTTAGGGTTAGAACTATGAAAAAGACATATAACAGCAAAATTGTTCTTGGACGAATGACCCATCTTCTTATGGAAAACATTTTGAGAAAATATGGCTCCAGTGCTGAGAAATCGCATGTAAAAGCTGGCTAATTAACAATTATTCCGACAGTGCCCTTATGGGAAGTCTTAAATCTACCAAGGATTAAACTTGTAATAACAACATAAAAACAAAAATTGTCATACATTGACTGCTGCATGTAGCCATAGAAAACATTCAGTGCTCAGTCATTCAGAAATGGTGTATATTGCCCCTTAAACTTACCAAATTCTGAAAAAATGGAAGTTTTTGACGGTACTTCCTTTTATGCAACCCGATGGGTTAAAGTTTACAAACAAACTTACAACAGCAAATATCATCGGTAGTCAATTGTGAATACAGGCATGCAAAGTGTTTGAAATGAACCCTCTCCCAAATGATAGAATAAAGCAACCAAAGATGGCTAATTTTGGAATTTTCAAATGGTACTCTTATTCTCACCCTCATTGTGCTTGATGGTTAAATCTGAGATTAAAAAGTAAATAGTAACTTTCTTCCGCAGTCATTGTTTCATCTATCCATACCAAAATAATTGTTACAACAACCTTAAAATTAGAGAAATTTGCCCTTGAAGTTGGTCAATTTTGAAGAGAAAAGCTTTATTCATGTCATTTTTAGCCAATGGGGGTTAATTTTGAAAAATTTTTGTGGTGATTTTGGTATATCATGTTATGCTCTAAATGTGTGGGAAATTTGAGCTAAGTAACTGTTGACAATTTTGAGATATTTGAAAAATGGTGAAATTTTGACGCTTTTGGAAGAATATTTCGAAAAGTAGCGTTTCCACAGCCATGACGATACCTCAGTTCACTAGAGTTAATGACTTTACATAAGTATGCCAAATTTGGTTGAAATCGTACACCTTGTTTTTGAGGAGTGCAACAGACAAAATTGAAGGTGGAAAAAAAAAAAAAATAGGGAACAAACATTTTGAAAAAGAAGAATAACAAGAGTCTTTCCCAAACTGGGTTTTGGGAAAGCCTAATGACCTGATAATTCTATCATATATGTGTTGACATTTCAGTTATTAGAATCAATTTTATGCCCCCTTTCATGGCTTCATTTTCAAAGGTTTCTCGGTAGTGAATTTCCATCTATGGAGAGGGATCAGGAGAGGGGTTTCCCACCTTCCGATCCTTCTCCCTAATTGGAAATGCGTTACCATCCACCCCCCCCCCCCCCAATCAGAAACATCAAGCAACATGCCAGGCTACAAAATGAATTAACTACATTTTTTTGTCAAACAGAATTCGAAGAATATTCAAGGTACAAAATGGAGTTTAACACTTTTACCGCCACGCCCACTGTATCCATACGTCTGTATGCGAGGAAGTTTAATAACATTTATGACATACTTGAAACTCTATCATCTGATTAATTGTGTTGGAAAGGGTTCGTTTTTAATCAGATGGTAGGTTCCATCTGCGCATACCAGAACGTACAGATAATCATCATAAAATAAATGACAATAGTCTTTTTCGTCCGCCTAAGAGTTAAGCTTCCACAACTGCATTGTGCTGAGACGTTTAACAGGTGTGTGCATTCGTCGTTGCATCACTTGACTCTTATAGTTGTTCAAGTATTTAGAACAGCAACATACATTATCAGTACGCAAATATAAGTTTGTTTCGGAATGTAGAGTTCGTGACGTGCAGTGTCGTCGTGGATTTTCCTGTTTTAAAGTTAACCGTTTAATTTTATTTGTCCCTATATCTTGATAAATTCTTTTGATTGGTCAGAATGCCTTGGACAAATAGCCATGGCAAAGGGTGCGCCCAACATCCAAGGTATATGAGAGCGTGCAACATCCAGGGTGTTAGCGCATGGGAAACATCGGGGGTATATGGTTTCAATGAAAGCTTTTCACTTCCGCTCGCCTTATTATAAAACTCGAACCAAAAAACCCGAAAATTGTCACAAGTATCATCCGACAATACAATCATAAAAATAAAATAAGAGAAAATAATTCGTTCCTGAGTACCAATGTGTTCTATGTGCCCTACGGCACATAGAACACATTGGAACTCAGGGGACGATTTGTCAACAAAATACTGTTTACTCGTTTCCTTAACGACCCAAGGGATGTAACTCTATTTGTTGTCTTCTGCGATTATAAAAACAAAATAATTATCACGAATTTGGTCCCAATGATTGTGGAGCTGAGAAATCTGTCCACAAATTTATTTCGAATATGTTTGCATCGTGTTTCAAACGGGACAAAAACGTTATCTCCGTCAACATGTATGGTATATGGAGATTTAATACCTGGATGTCTCATTTAAACACCTCGCCTGAGGCCCGGTGTTTAAAAACCGACATCAAGGTATTAAATCTCCAGATATCATACGTGTTGGCGGAGATAACTTATAATATCAAAGTTCATAAAAGTAGCAGAGGTTAATTTATCATCTATTTTCAACTCTGGGAGCGCGGTGGCTCAGTAGGTAGAGGTGCAGGCTGCAAGCCGAGAGGTCCTCGGTTCGAATCCCACCTGCGGCGACCGCGTTGTGTCCTTGGGCAAGACACTTCATCTCCATTGCCCGCGTGGGGGCACGATGACGCCGTGTACTAATGCGTACTGCACGTCGATGGTACGCATGTCTTCAACCAATCTAACCCTGCTTGTGCTGCAGTGCGGAGTTACGATGTTGGGGAGCTGGCAGCTGCTCGTCATTGCTCGGTGGTTCTCTCTGGGTACTCCGGCTTCCTCCACCCGTAAAACTGTCACGATCATGATTGGCCATTGTGCATAAATATGTGACCTTAAACATAAGTAAATAAATAAATAAATTTTCAACTCCAGCAGAATGAACTCATTTTTTCATTTGAATTAACTTTTTCATGGAAGAGGATCAAAATATGATGTTTTTTGTTTCTAATAATTCTGAAAGAGTTATTACACACGAGACCCACATGGGTGCCACAAACGATGAATTTGCTCAACATTTACTCGATTTTACGAGATATTTTCTAGTTGCAACGATAGAAGTTCTGATTACAATGAAAACAGATATGGAAAAGTTTTATGTTCTTTAGTCTTACCAATGTTCAGTTTGCAGCATATACTCATTTATCGTCCCACAAACGTTTTACGATATAATAATAATAACAAAAACAAACCGAAATAAAATCAAGAAATAACACCCCCCACGAAGGAAGAAATAACAAAAAAAAAACAATTAAAACACTCTCCCCCTCAAAAAAAAAAAAAATCAATAAATAAAAAAAAAAGAAAAAATAAAAAAATAAAAATAAGTCAAAAAGCGTTGCCGTTAGCAATGACCTTTGAACTTAGAGCATTTATGCATCAATATATTCATGCGGCACGCCCTTCAGGGCACATTTATGGAAATGGATTGCGTGGAATCTAGGCATGCTTGTTTGGGGTAACCTCTAGATGGGAGCTATTGATTTTCTTTTCATTTCTGGTGCCATTGGCAACGATGTTTCAATTATCCGTTTTGTATGTCGACAGTTTCCTTTGGCACACTACACATGTCTGATTTATCATCGAATCGCTTTGAAGCTTGGCATACGTGTTCGGGGTGATCGCTAGAGCTCTCAATTTTCTACCATTTTCGTCGGAAAGGTTGCCGTTAGCAACGATCTTCAAACTTGGTGCATTTGTGCATCAGCATTTTTCATCGGCATTCCCTACAAGCTACATCCATGAATCGTGGGTCGCTTTGGCAATTGGTATGTTCTTTGGGGTTGACCTCCAGATGGGCGCTTATTTCATTCCCTTCAGAAATGTTGCTGTTAGTAACGACCTGCAACTTTGCCCTTTTTGTGCAGGGACAAATTCCTTTGACACAATGCACGGGTCACATTTATGATTCGATTGCTTTGAAACATGGTGTGCTAGTTTCGAGCAACCTTTAGATGCGCGCCATTGCTTTTCTGTCATTTTCGTCGAGAAACGTTGTTGGCAATGAACTTTGAACTTCGCCGATTTTGTATAAACATGTTTCTTGGTTTGAACGACGTCTAGACGAGCGCTATAGATTGTCTTCCATTTCTGTTAACAAATGTTGCAGTTAGCAGAAACCTTCCACTTTGCCATTTTGTCTGTAGACAGGTTCCTTTGAAACACTGCACAGTTCAAGTTTATAATTTCGATTGCTTTCAAACATGGTGTGCTGGTTAGGAGTAACCTCCAGATGGAAGCTTTTGATTTTCTTTCATTTGTCTCGATAAACGTTGCCGAATTTTGCCGTTAGCAACCACCTTTCCACTCATTGCATTTGTGCATCCAAATTTTCTATGACAAGCCCTGCTGGGTGAATTTATGAATGGATCAGCTTGAAACTTCGAATGTATATTTGGGGTAACCTCTGAATGTGAACGATCAATTTTCCACCATTTCCGTCAAATACCCTTGGCATCAGCAATGACGTTTAAAATGAGTGGATTTCTGAATCTACAAGGGCACATTTATGTATCAACATTCGTCCTTTAGCGAGCTCTGCAGTTTACATTTAAAAATGCGTGGATTGTTCTGACGTTGTGCACACACAATGCTGTTATGTTCAAGTTTCACTAAATAACACTCGAACCAATAATCTTCAATTTGTTGCCATTTCACTTATGACTCCCAAGCTCAAGTTTGTCGAGTTAAGCTACACTGTCATTAACTCTTTCACAATGGACACCACACGAGGCAAAACACTGATTTTGTCGCCCCCACCCCCCCCCCCCCCCCCAGAAAAAAAAGAAAACAAATAAATAAAAATCTTTTCTCTCCAAAACCTCTGGTTAGAATACTTGATACACAGCATATTTAGAGGACAGATTTAAGTTTGTTTCTTCAAATCAAGATCCTGGGTGAACAGTTGATCTTCCTGTGGGATCACAAATATTCACCTTAGTGCAGTATGGGAAAAAATCTGTAAAATCTTTTTCAGATCCACGTTTCAGAAAAAATTGATATTTAGAGGCTATAGTAAAATTTGTTCAAATAAAGTCAGTAGTGGAAAATTAAGTTTTCTATCTCAGTATTCTATCTCACAAGAGACTTCTCGCAAAACGAGCCAGAATGCCGCGAGACGGCACACGACTTATTCGAGTCAGAAATTGGACGAAAATCGAATCGCCGATAAAGAGACTACGAGAATTTGTTCCGTCTTGTCGGTGGAATCTTGATGGTTGGGTGATATAAACAATCTTAGAAAATGTTATAAAAATTCGAGATCCAGTTCTGGCTCAGTCCAATAATTCATTTTTTTCATAAGATGACAGTGGATATACGCGCACTCTTCCAAAGCCGAGATGAAACGACATATTTTTTTTAACATAAAATCAATTTGGGGTTGAAAAGTCGGGTGTTGTCTCGTGGGTATCAACCCCACTTTTGGCGAGAAATCTAAAGTGGGTGATGTGAATGTTAACTCTTCAACATGTAAAAATGTGTATAAACGTGTAATATTTTGTCAGATTTTTAAGAGTCACAACTACGGATTTCGTCGATTCGGTAGTGAGCACTCGTACCTGAAGCACCAGTAACCACCGGAGACATGCAAAAAACATTTATCTTCCCGTCTGTGCTTTGCAGTGTCTCGTCGACAGAGATCTCTCGGACGAGAGATGATTTGCAACCGTGAGTCAGAACTGGACGATCCCTGTGACTTAAGAATACGGTTTTGTAGTGTCTCTTTGATGGATATGAACGATTCAGCAGCATCTCTAGGATGAGAGAGATTTTCAACCTCGTGGCATGCGGAATGACAAATGCTTGAATCCAAATGCGATGTGTAAAAAGTACGGCAAGAGATTCGTGAACGTACTGTGACAGAGTAGAGATCCGATTATTACACGACGACCTACAGAACTGTGCTTGCGATGGATGTATACCGTTCTGAGCAGATGATGGAGAGAATGTTTTAGGACAAGAGATTCGTGAACGTACCGTGACAGAGCAGAGAGATCCGATTACCACGTGACAACCAGCGAGACAGTGAACCCTATGGATATTCACGTTTCTGAACAGATGCTATACATTTCAGGCAAGATATTCGTGAACGTAATATGACAGAGATCCGACTACTAGCACATTTTGGAAGAGTGGAACATGATAATCTTTCGTAAGAGATTCGTGAATGTACTGTGACAGAGATCTGACTACAGTTAATTACTACCCCCATTTCTGTGAAGTGAAATAGAGAGTAATCGCTTGAAATACGTGAAATCATTCATGAAAGGTGAGGGACGTTGTACAAACACGAGTGCGCGAATGCGCACGAGTGCTTTACAATATAGTCCCTCGCCTGGAATGAATTATTTCACGTAACCAGTTCAGTCAAGCGATTAATCTGTTTATTACTTTTTGTTATTAACGATAATTATATTATTTAACACTTTACCTAACATTACGGCCAAAACCGGTCAGCCCTATTCTCAAAAATCGCCAATTAATTTTCATCATTTTTTCATTTTTTGTCTATAAAACATAGGTGATTCGTGAACGCACTGAGACAGAGGACTACACCACATTTGAGAAGAATGGAACAAGATAAACTTTAGGCAGGAGATTCGTGAATGTACTATGAGAGAGTAGAGATCTGACTAGAGTTCTCACTCACAAATCTGCACCACTACAACATTTTAGCAGGGGTGGGGCCATGGATTTCTCGGTAGGGGGGGGGGGGCTGGGGCTGACCTCTCCAACAGGAGGGCTATAATATTTGACCTCCCAAACAAAGGAAAATAAGTGAACATTGGTAAATTGGAGAACCAAAATAGAAGCAAATTGAGTATGTTTGTTGATTATTTAACGTAAATATATTATAATAATAAGGTCGGGAAATATTTCATCTATAAAGCCAGTTTGACGAACGACAATATGGAATTTCGTGAGAATCACTATTCTCTATCAAAGTTCCAGTGCAGCACGGGTTCGGGTCCACCCTGCGACACTGGAATATTGACAGAGAATAGTGACTCTCGCGAGTTTCATTGATGTCGTTCATCAAACTGGTTTTATAGATTAAACAAACAATAATATCCCGACATTCCAGGGAAATAAAATAAAATAAATCTTAACGTCCTGCACACAACTTGTGCCAGACGATAACCGATGATTAGGTATGGAAGTAATGAAACGCCAGTTGAATAACAACAGTCATACTGCCATACAAAGAAGAACCATACACCTCGTTCTTGATCGACATAAGACGAGATATCTACATTCGATTGTCGGAAATTTCTCGTGAAGGCGGGTTTACGAGACTCTCCGACGGACTGACTAAAAATCTCCGACGGGGGTGGGGGGGGCTACAGCCTCCCCAACCCCCACCCCTCCCTTGGCGCCACCACTGCATTTTAGGAGAGGGGAACATGACAAACTTTCACAAGAGATTCGTGAATGTACTGTGGCAGAGATCTGACTACTATTAATTATGCCCCATTTCAGGAGAGTGGAACATAACAAACTTTCGGCAAGAGATTCGTGAACATACTAAAACAAAGATATGACTACCTAGATAAGCGCACAGTTCATGACAGGATTTCTAGTTTTAACTGTACATATATATTCGCAAAATAAAATCTGAAGCCAATATTGTAGCATTAAAAATCCAAAAATCATTCAGACACATAAATAGCATATTATGTTATTTCATTTCCATTTTATTGTCAATATTTTTTCTGTATATGAAGAGGTTTGAGTTTTAAAATGTATAGCAGGAACATTTTGCAGGGGAGTTCGCAGAATGTGTGGAGGAGGCAGGGATGTGGCTAGAGGGTTTAAGCTGGGGGTGTGGGGGGGGGGGGGAGTGCCACCGGTGTAAATTCAAATTGTGAGTGGTTTCGATAGGTGGTTGCACTGCAGCGCTGGGTGATATATTTTAACCCTTTATCCAACGAATCGCCCGCATCCGCCCGCGTAATATGCAAATACTGCTGCTGAAAAAATATTATTTTTCGAAAAATTTCGACAAAACCATATCATGTGACCCCTCTTTGGAACGAGCTCGTTGAGCTCGTTCCAAAGAGGGGTCACATGATATGGTTTTGTTGAAATTCTTTTCAAAAATTTAAAAAAAATGATATTTAAAATAATGAATTTTGAGATCGTCTGCGTTGGGTAAAGGGTTATGAACCCTTCTGAAAATGTGGACTAGTCCTGAAACGGAAAAAACATGATTTATAATGTGTCTGGGTCAGAAATTTACAGCATTGATGTCAGAGTCGAAATTTTGAGGCCATGTCAATTTTAGAGCAGGAAATTTGAAACTCAAGTTTCCAGTTGGAAATAAAAGATCAAAATTTCTCATCATTAGTTGGAATTTTAATATTTCTCATGAACGATGTTAATTTATTGAATTTCCAACTGTTTGATTTTTGACCTCGGACTTTCCAGCTATTGAAAAAAATACTCCTAGCTGGCGGGGGTGGGGTGGGGGTGGGTGGGGGGGTGAGCCCCCCCCCATCCCCCAGCCACACACCCCTGTCGCCACATCCCTGGGAGGAGGTTGATGTGTTCGACCAGCTTAGATATAAATTGTGAATTGTAAGCGGAGTTTAATGGGAGGGGCTAAGCATTATCACACCAACACTATTTAAGATTAACTCTACGAAGTACCAATGACCGGTTACGGCTTCTTTGAGATTATCCTACTGGCAATTCATCGCCATATGAAGGAAGTTGAAAACAAATTTCTAGCACGCCACTTGAATTTTTTTTGGGAAAATTTCAGTCTTCATTTTAATCTGTTCCACGCCTGTTCTAAGAAATCCCCATCAAAAGCAACACTAAACCATTCGGGAAATAAAAAAACCGTTCCGCACAATTTGCTGAACGGAAATCGTTGAAGGACTATTTTATAAAGAAGCGAAATTTCACTGGAATTTTATGCAAATCGTGCACCGCAATTACAATTTGAACCGCTGGCGAGAGCTAACAATCATCTCCTGAGTTCCAGTGTGTTCTATGTGTCAATTGGAACTCAGTGGACAAAATAGTTACACGGGTTTCCCTCTCAAATTTGGTTGGCAATAAAATGTGTTCTGTTTGGTGATACAGTTAAAACTAGAAGTCCTGTCCTGAAATGCGCACAAATAGCACGTCGATTTGCGCGTTAATCTACGAGTTATGATGATGGTAAGGCTATCAAAGTCTGCACATACGGCCTGTGCACAAGCAAAGTTTCAGCCAATGGACCTCCGGATAACCCGGAGGTCCATTGGCAGGAACATTGCTTGGTGTTTGCTATGGGTAACAATGAGAACCTGTCATGCTTTGGGTGCCATTCGATATGGCAATTGCGCGCAATTCCTACGCGCAATTAAGCCTAGATAAGCGCACAGTTCGTGACAGGAATTCTAGTTTTACCTGTAGTTGTCAAATGAATTGCTGATTGTCCTTCTTATAATTCTTAGTATAGACGTGAAGGCCTGTAATAAACACAGAACGACACGCCTGTGAGGATGTGTTAATCAATTAGGCACTTGTACCATCGCGGAAGGATGCAACTGCGATCTCTCGTCCTATCCTTCCGCGCTGGACTCGGTGTAGGGCCCAGCGGAGCGTTGAAATTCGGTTTGATTCGAAATCTCTGTGACTCTATTCGGTTCGAGTGACAGTTTTAAAATTATCGAATAGCTGAGATGTTCTCAAAATCCAACCAAATGTCTCCTCTTTTGCTATTCTTCTATCGTCAGACCATGTCTCCTTAACAGGTGAGCTGATAATAGAATACAATGATGCTCCGTCCCTTACAGTTGAAACTGGAAATCCTGTAGTTGTATGGTGCACTATTGTACCGATTGTACCCTCACTCCTAAAAATATTTCCCACCTAAGGGGTTTAGTGATGTGGTAATTTTATGACATCTAAATCTGGAGCAATCTTGCTTTTTCTCATAACACTTATCTGCCCGGTTGGATGATCACGATTGTCCTTTGCTGTACAGTACGGTCGCCGTGGATTGGTCGTAATCCACACGTGGGCAGTTATGTCCACGCATGTGTTTACCAGGTAGTTAAAATCATCATCAGCAAAATTTTAATTAATGAAGCACCGGGTTGTACACGGTGCTTCATTAACTAAATCTTTGATGATTATTCCTGTAATTAGTGTTTGGAATCTAATATTATTGCGTCCGTGGAAATATTGCCCACGCGTGGAAAGTGACCAGCCCACGGCGACTGTACTGTATGTTTCTACTCAAGTGAGTTGACACGGGAAGTCCGTGGAGAAATTGTATTCTCGCAGTTAATAAACGAGTGATCTGGCTCCCTTGAGTTCAGTCGACAAGAGGAACAGCTTGGGTATGTAGCTAGATTTTTTTTTCCTTCCTTATTGTCATGAGATTCCCTGAGCAGATTGTTAACCTGTGGCATTTATTCATGTAGGACTGTGGGAATAAGTGAGGTATGTTGATTTTTCATTGATAAAATGTCTGGAAGAGAGAATTGTTACGATTATCCATGGCGACGAGGAACAAATACCACGTCGGTTTGGATAATTTGAGGAATTGTCTTTCTTGTCTTGGAAGGCTGATCTGGGTCCCCGAGTAAAGGAAATGACGAACTAAAATTTATAAAATTCGTATCTTTCGGCTTTATTTCTCTTTGATTTTCTTGTATCTTTATGATTTAAAGAAAATCACAACAGAAACTGACCATTCCTTTTCCTTTTGAGATTACCGTGCCTTGTGGAGACTGAGGAAAGTCACATCAAAAGTATACTACTGATGCTTTGTGGTTATCGGAACTCAGTGGAGATCGGAGTGCGATCTAGTGGCCTGTAGTTATAAAATAGTTGTTTTAATTATCCATAACGACGTAGCAAACGCCGCGTCGTTCTGGCTAATTGAATAAAAACTGACCATTTGATTGTGAAAGACCTTTAGCAAACACAGCGTCGAACCAAAAGTTATAAATTTCGTATTTATTATTTTTCGGTTCTCCTTTTGAGATTACAGTGCCTTATGGAGACCGAGGAAAGTCACATCAGGAATATACCAGTGATGCTTTGTGGTTATCGGAACTCAGTGGAGATCGGAGTGCGATCTAGTGGCCTGCAGTTATAAAATAATTGTTTTAATTATCCATAACGACGTAGCAAACGCCTCGTCGTTCTGGCTAATTGAATCAAAACTGACCATTTGATTGTGAAAGACCTTTAGCTAACACAGCGTCCAGTGGCGGCGCTACGGGGGGGGGGGGGGCATTTGCCCCCCCCCCAACGAAGGCTTTCCCCCCCCCCCAACGAAGGCTTTGCCCCACCCCCAACGAAGGCTTTGCCCCCCAACGAAGGCTTTGCCCCCCCCCCCCCAACTATCTCGCATGCATTTCCCCCTCAACCATCTCGCATGCATTTCCATCCACCCTCACACACAAACACATTCAGTCACTCTCTCTCTCACACACACACACACACCCCTCTCTTTTTTTATTCCCAATAATTTCCCATACACACTTAGCCCAAAGCCTCAGGCTAGCTCATGAACACATCCAGGCAGTAGAGATTTAAAGACTCGGATGCAGACACATATAAGTTATAATTAAGTTATGAGCCAACAAAGGCATGTCTATCCATATCCCTTGTCTGAACAAATTCATGGATTTCGCATTATGACAGACGGGCATTATCTCCCTTGCACTGTTCAATTATTTGAAGTCTCTCTCTCTCTCTCTCTCTCTCTCTCTCTCTCTCTCTCTCTCTCTCTCACGCACAGACCTACCAGACGCGGATCCAGGATTTTTTGAAAGGAGGACCGCTAATTACCATTACATTTAGTCGAAACTTGGACCCAAAGTCCGTAATATAATTGTTTGGTTTGGTACGTTCACAGGACGTACCAAACCAAAAAAAGTATATTACGGATTTTGAGTCCAAGTTTGGACTACCTCATAACAAAGTAATGATATGATCCTTTACGTATTTGCCCCCCTTCATGGGAGTCTGCCCCCTAGTTGCCCCCCCCCCCCCACAAAAAAATTTCTGGCGCCGCCACTGACAGCGTCGAACCAAAAGTTATAAATTTCGTATTTGTTATTTTTCGGTTCTCTTTTTGAGATTTCTAGTCCTTGTTAAATGTAACAACGTGCTGTGAACGCATCGTTCTGGCCAGAGAGGGCCATTGTCTGTTCCGACCGCTGAATTTCAGCTTGGAAGAACTGTAGGATTTAATTATTATTGCTCCTTCGCAGCAATTATATGATATTTTGAGTACGCGAGACCGGGTCTTAAAGGTCGGAATCTCAATAGATCTGAAGCGGAATATTTATTTTTATGGAATAAAGAACGATTTCGGTAACGAAAAGTATCAATTTGTAATTATAAGCAATAAAATAAAACTTCTGTGATTTATATTATATTTAGAGATTTTATATAATTTAATAAATTGTTGTCTTCATTTGTGGTTGTTGTTACTTTTTGGTAATCTTTTACAACACCGTTTGGGTCGGGGAGGTGGTAATCCCCAGAACCAAAGAAGGACTTATACAATATATTAGAAGTAGGTGGGTGGGGGGAGGGGGTATTAATTTGTGTGGGGTAGCTTCTTATACCCTTCCTACCACTCACATGACAAAATTTGGCGTTCTTGCCCTGTCTTGGTATTGATTTGAGAAGCCGTCATTCAAATGTGAACACGAAGGTTGCCAGAGTTTTGAAGCAGTGTTATAACTCGGAAAACTGGTGGTTTGCTGTTGAAGACGAATCAGTACGGGCCTGGGACGTTACACTATTTGGAAGTAATAGCGCACAGGAGTAAGTGCACTATTGTCGCTATTAAACTTCATCACAAGCGTTAACTCGTACCCTGTAGAAAATACAGTGTGCCCAACTCTGTACAATGATATACTGGTAAATGGAGATTATGAACGGCATTGCTAACCTCTACTGGGATACATGTATATGTAATAACGCAAATAGATATTAAAATTCGCCTGCATATACAGCATGCTGAGAGTGAATTACTACTTCCACGGTGATTTAGTTGTAATCCACCCTTCTCATAATATTTTCTATCTGTTTGATTGTTCAGTTCGTGATTTCACTAGCGACCTCATTAATAGCGCATTGTATTTAGCATTTCATAGCGCAAACGCTCTAATGTATTCCAGACTACTTAATTCGTCTGCAGTTTGGATCGAATTAACTAAAGAGCATTTTCTGTGCTAATTGTGACAGGACTTTTAGTCTCAACTGCAGCTACTTGGATTCCATACACAAATTTTCCGCGTTTTGGATTTTCTCAAATAGACGAGAGGTCGCGGAATATAATTCTTCAGTTGAGACTGGCAGTATTTAGTTTTAGAGTGTGCAATATTTAACCCTCTGCACACTGATGTCGATATGTCAAAATTTTCAGGTGCAAAAGTTTCCCATAATGCAATTATGAATTTAGCAAGTTCAATCTTGTTTGACAGAGCTCATTGAACTCTGTCAAACAAGATTGAATTGGCTAAATTTCTAGATGCATTATGGGATATATGATAACTTAAAATTTTGATATTTTGACATCAGAGTGCAGAGGGTTATAATTTTTAACGCATGAGATTCAATTCGAAAATAGATTCGACCCAAAGTTTGGGATTTGCAGGACACAACAAAATATTTACCTGCAACAGTGGATAAAGATGTGTTTTTATTTAACCATTCTCTGAATTCCCGTTGAAGATGACCACATGACGCCACACGTTGAATGGAAATTTTAGAAATGCATACCAAAAACGCTACGAACAAAATGAAGAATGTTCTTTGTAATAGGAAATAATAAAGTCTTCTCAACCAGTGGGAAAATGGGAAAAATCCTCAGCCTAATTCGACTCGACACGGAGTTTGGGATTTAAAGGACCCAACTCGTGTGTGACAATGTCAGTGTTAACCACCAGTATCGATAACGAACCAATGAAGTGTATGGCAGGGTACATACACTGCCAGACGCTTCATTGGTTCGGTACAGATACTAGTGGTACATACGAGTGATGCATACGTGGTTTACCAAAGACTTAAGCTGTGAAGTTTTCAATTTTTAGATTCGCTTTAGGTCAGTTTCGGGAAACCACCTCGGTTTTGGTTCAGTTTTTCTATGTGTTAATAAGATTGGGTTAATAACAGTGGGTTCCTATGTTCCTGTAAGTAACAGAAAAAAAAACAGTCAGGAATGCTGAGCGAACTGCACAAGGAGACAGTTCAACAAGCAAACTTTCAGAACTCCAACTTGGACCCTTCAGGATGTCAGATTTTGTTCGGGGCACATGTTTGTTTTGTTAATAGTTTTTTTTTATGATTCACATGTCCATCATTAGTCTATTATAATTAAGTATATGGTCGATTAATCGATTAGGAAAGCAATAATCGGGACAACCACATTGTGAGTATACACTGGACTGAGTAGACCGGTTAAACGGTCTGAAGTCAGCATCCTTCACTATGGAGCCTGCTAGTTATGGGGGTGCCTGCGGCCTTCACATTGTCTGTCGGTCGATCCTTCCAGTATGGACCCCGTTGGAGTTCATTGTCGTCCAGTGCCTCATTGTCTAGATAGTTCGGTATAGATACTGGCTGTTAGTGTTGTATACGTGCACGGTTTACATTTTTATCACACCGGTTTCGGTTCAGTATGTCTGTGTTGAGAACATTATAGAAAATGACCCTTCAGGCCTCTCAATTTGTAAAAAAAAAATGTGCGCAATAGTTTGAACGTCGCCACTTACCACAAGAAACCCTTCCTGTGCACATCTCCATTGGGTTCAGAATAACTTGCCTTTGATCGTCTTTGTTGGGGTTCTAGGGGAGATGAGTTGCTAGGCCATTGGGTAAAAAACATAAATCAGGGTAACACAGGAATAACGTTCGTCTATTCTTTGTTGTGTTCTCATTGTTACATATATCCCTAATAGACTAGCCAATAAGGGAGAACACGTGGCAATACGATCACAACGCGTGCACCCATTTGTCGAATACAGTAAGTGACGAGAGTACATAGAGGTCATTTGTCTGTCCACTTTCCTTCCAGTAAGATAGTTTGATCAGTTCATACAGTAGAGTCGCCGTGGATTGGTCGTAATCCACACGTGGGCAGTTATGTCCACGCATGTGTTTACCAGGTAGTAAAAATCATCATCAGCACAATTTTAATTAATGAAGCACCGGGTTATACCCGGTGCTTCATTAATTAAATTTTTGATGATTATTCCTGTAATTAGTGTTTGGAATCTAATATTATTCCGTCCGTGGAAATATTGTCCACGCGTGGAAAGTGACCAATCCACGGCGACTGTACTGTACATAAAAGCAGTAAATCTCTTTGTTCTGTTTTTTTTTTTTGGCTGGGACTTGCGGTTCCGTTTTCCCGTTTTTTTCAAAACCTGCAACCGACGCGAAGAAACAAAAACCGCCAGTTCAGTCATAGATGCTAAAAGAGACCCTGGAAAACGTGGTTTAGTACAGATTCTTCTGGTGACCGAATCGTCTGCATTATTCAGTGTTGGCACTGCCTGTCGTCGAATGATCTGTTCCGTATACATAGTGTCCGTTTGAGTGTCGAAGTTCGTGTTGTTGAGTATAGGCTCTATCGATAAATAGCTTACCTCCACCCAATTCCACGAAATCTTTCGCTCTATGGAAACTAAAATGACTTACCAACGGTTGACATGCTGAATTCTTTGTTCCAGAACGTGTGTTGGTTTACATTGTGATGCTGAAATTCGTTATCAAAACTGCGATCATTCCAAAGGAAGAAGCCCTCATTCCAAATGAAAAAAAAACTCCACTGTGTACTTAACTGTGTGTAATAATTACACGGACATAGTTGTCAACTGTCATGACGTCATTTTGTGTGACGTGCAGTGTACGATGTTGATTGCCATGCTAAACTTTTAAAACTAGAAGTCCTGTCATGAAATGCACACAAATAGCACATCGATCTGCGCGTTAATCTACGCGTTATGACCATAGTAAAACAGTACATATGGCCTGTGTGCAAGCAGTGCTTCAGCCAATAGACCTCCGGGTAACCCGGAGGTCCATTGGCAGAAACATTGCCTGTGTTTGCAATGAGTAACCAGGAGACACTGCCGTGCTTTGGATGCTATTCGATATGACAATTGCGCGCAATTCCTACGCACAATTAAGCCTGTATAAAAGCACAGTTCATGACAGGACTTCTAGTTTTAGCTGTATTTATTGCCATGCACATTTTCCCTAGGGGAGAATACCACTCCATAAGGCTCATCACATCGACTGGGATAAGGGGTCCCGGAATGTCCTCCTCTGGGAGAAAAAAATGAAAAATTAATCATGTGGTTGTTCGGGTCTCCATAAGTTCTGTTGGTGGCGGAGTATTTTTGATATTTTAGTATTGTATCGCGAGGCAGTTCATTTCCTTTGAATCAATCAAGAAAAGTAACTCAAGCAACAATCTGACTTTGTTTGACCGAATCTTGGCCGAATCTTTGATGACATTACAACGGAACATCTTCGTTTTCTAAATATTATGAATGAAGACTCGACACAGCTGTAAGTTTATGATTACGTCGCTTAGTTCCGCTGACCGTGTTGATATCTTGATGTTTTCAAGGAAAATTAAATAGTTATTGATTGAAACATCTGTAACAGGGGCTGGAATAAATACCACCACATGTCTTTGTGATCGCAGGAAAATGTCAGGACATCAACTGTATCAGGGCGGACTGGGCCAAGAAAAGTTACCGGGAAATACACTAACGGGCGCCCAGACCCGGAGAAAATTTTGATTTTACGAACTGAACGAACCTCTGGCTTCCGTACATCTGAGCGATCAATGGAAATCCACATAGAGGACACATTTCGATGGCATTTTTATATCTACCTCATCTATCAATCGGCGAAAATGGTTCTACAGGGGGAGGTGTGTGGTGGTGGGGCTGGGGGTGGATGATATCTGAAAGACAATTGTCGGCCCAATCGGAGAATATTTAGATTTTTAAATTGACGGAACGCTGTTTGCTCTCATCTGTGATCAATGGCAGAATATACTGTCCGTATATCGAAATGTACTCTATGTGGACTGCCATACACAACGTTTCGATATACCGGCAGTCTGTGAAATCAGACCCGTTTCCCCTTTTGGTCATTTTCACGAAATTTCACTCACCAACAGGTGTTGGGCTGCATCAAATTTTGGAGGTCCCCTGGGGAACCCAATAGGGAACCCAGCGGGCATTTTCCCGGTGAGACCATACGCCCAGCCCGCCTCTGAACTGTAGGCGAGTGCGAACTCCACGAAACGTGGGTAAATTAACACCCCATAATAATGACGAATTCCCTTCAAACTCAGACTGGTGGCCGAGAGCTTGCAGGTAAAGCTAGGTTCTCACTTTCATTGTTCGGGGTGCCGGAAGCCCACGGTTTTAATTCGTGATTGGAACTGGTAAATCCGTACCGGGACCGTAGACATGCCCGTGGTGTTCAGGATAAACCCTCGCGCTTCAACCGCTTTGTTTTTTTTCCATGGAGCGATTTTCAAAATGTTTGAAAATTTCATTTCTTTCCGTAACCAACCGTAAGTGACCGTACAAAACCGTAGACACCGGAATACAACCGTAGCATATCCGTAGGCGATCTGGCATAAACCGTGGTGAGAAATGGGGTCCCGATTGACCACGTAAAACGCCGAATAGACTACGCAAATGCAACGGTTGTGTCCCGGTGTCCACGGTTATGTCACCGTGACAATACCATGACATAACCGTTGCAGAACCGTAGAAGAACCGTTGCAGAACCGTAGCATATCCGTAACACTGTAACATAACCGTGAATAACCGGGACAAACCTTAGGACAGCCATGACTTGTCGGTAGCGTTCCGGTAGTGCCGTAGCATAACCGTTCTAAAACCGGCACATAACCGTAATAATCATGGCGAATTCTTGGTACTTCCTTCGCACAACCTTAGTACATCCGTAGCGTTCCCTTAGATCTTCCGTAGGCACCGTAGCCTGTCCCTAGTCTCATCGTTGACATTTTCTACCGTGGCCAAAACATGCCGGTTTTACCACGGTTCAAAACCTTAGCAATCCGGGGACCAAACCCTGAAAATGAGAACCCCCGCATAACCAAAAACACCATAAAATGTTGCGAATTCGCTTGTCATTGCACACTACACTATAACCATAAACTGGTGCGGGTGTAAATAAATTCAACAGTGGAGCCCTGGAAGATATAATTTCAGTCAACACTGTAAACGGTGAAATGCACAAAACCATCCTGGTTTGTTGGGGGGGGGGGGGGGGGGGGGGTCAGTAATAATTTAATCCAACCAACAGTTTTGTCGAGCTGTTGGATTAAATAATTACCTAGCCTCGATTAAGATTTTTTTGCGATTGCGAACCTGTCAAATGGTCTGTCCGTTTTTGAGAAAGTAATTTCCCATTAATCGTGAAGAAAACACAAAACACGTCGTTATTACTTCTGACAAGCATTTTTTTTAACCATTTGATCCCTCGTTTCCTGGAATGGTATCGCGCCTTTGTGTACTCTTAAAATGAGATGAATCAGTCCAATATCAATATACAGGGACGATAAAAATAATAAGTTCTCTCTGCTGCCGTCCGACTGCAGACCCAGTTATCATTTTATCACCAATGCCCTGTGTATAGACTTCTTATTATAAGACAAAAATAAAACGAAATTATATCTAGGACCGAAAAATCGGTCTTGCGAGTTAAAAGGGTTAAACTTCTCTGACCTTTTGCCCAACGCACAAGGTATAAAATTTGCTATTAATATTATTTTATTTTCAAACCATTAATAAAATATATCATGACACATCTCATCGTTCCAATGAGGGGGTCCCATGATATGATTTTGTTAATTTATTTTCAAATTTTAAATTACGCAGACGGATGAGGCAGATTCGGCAGGAAAAGGTTAAAATTGACTTGTCCTGAAACTTTTTGAAAAATACCTCCTGTAATAATAGTCGCACAAGCCAAATTAATTCTACATGTGTGCTTTACTGCGCTCCGACTTTGGTTTCCATTCCTGAGGCCTATTTTTCGGTTATTTAGGAAATTGGGAGCGATGTGGCTCAGTAGGACGAGGTGCAGGCTGCAAGACGAGAGGTCCTCAGTTCGAATCCCACCTGTATCCTTGGGCAAGGCACCGCGCTCTATCCTTGGGCAAGGCACTTAATCACAATTGTCCACGTAGGAACACAGCGCCGTTGTGTACTAAGGCGTACTGAACATCGATGATGCACTTGTCTTTAACCAATGCTAATCCTGCTTGTGTGGAGTTAGTACATTGGGGAGTCTGACAGTTGCCTGCCGTTGCTCGGTGGTTCTCTCCGGGTACTCCTGCTTCCTCCACCCGTAAAACTCTCCGACACGAGGTGAACCTGGCCATTGAAAGTGTCGTTAAACCCCAGTAAATAAATAAATAAATTGGGAAATTATTTTGTTCGTGCTGTCTGTTAGTCGTGTTATGTATAGGACACACAGCACTGGACTCTTTTCAATTGGATATCTTTAACGCTCATTACCCTTTACCCAAAGTAACGGCCAAAACCGTTCAGCGTTATTCTCAAGATATTCATTTTCATTATTTTTTCATTTTTTTGCCTCAAAAACATGGGTTATGACCCCTCATTGGAACGAGCTTGTTCCAATGAGGGGTCATAACCTATGTTTTAGAGACAAAAAAACGAAAAAAAGTTATTCAGGAATTTCTTTTGCCAGTGTCGTCTGCTTTTCATGGTAGGTAAAGGGTTAATCGCATTTGGAAAAGTGTCATCGCCATCGCAGAGAGGACAGTTGTTGTATAAATGAACGATACTCGGTAACAACAAAATTTCTCGAAGACTTTCAATTTTTTGGCGATTCGCTATCGCCGATTGCTTTCCATAGACTACATGAAACACGGGTTTCTGTGATGAGGTACGTTTCCGCGTTATGGACAATGCGATAGAGAACGAAATCAATCCATAACCAAGTTTTAATGGGTGAATGAAGCACAAATGGAAACGTTTCAGACGTTAACTTCACGAGTCGACGTCATTCAAACTCAATACCTAATGTGACCGCCATCTGAGCCCAAAACCGCTTGGCACCTTCTGTTCATTGAGTAATCAGTTTCCCGATGTCATCTTGAGGTATGGTAGCCCACTCTTCCAGGAACGCTTGGCGCTAGGCCCACTCTTCCTGCAACGCTTGCGCCAACTGCAGTAACGTCTGGGGTTCTGGTTGACGTTGATTGGTGGCTGTGAAAAATGAATATGTTGATGATGTGCTCATATTTCGTTGCAGCAAAAATTTAATATTTTCCAGCTAAGGTTTACTCTTCTAGTCCCGATTTTCTATAGCAACGGGAACGGATATAAAATTCCACGCAGAGCCGGCAATGTCCCGAATTTATTTATTTATTTATTTATTTATTTATTTATTTATTTATTTATGTTTAAGGTCACATACTTATGCACATTGGCTATTCGTGACCGTGACAGTTTTACAGGTGGAGGAAGCCGGAATACCCTGAGGAAATTGCCTAGCATCGACGAGCAACTGTCAGCTCCTCAACATTCTAACGCTGAACAAGCTCCGCCCAAGCAGGGTTTCAGTGGTTGAAGACATGTGCACCATCGACGTGCAGTATGCCTTAGTACACGACGCCATCGTGTCCCTGTGTAAGCAACCGGGATAAAGTGCCTTGCCCAAGGACACAACGCGGGTCGGCAATGTCCCGGATAATGTCATGTAAATTTACGAGAGTGGCAGGACGCATATATTTTCGTGAAAATGAAGATGCTTATTGACAGTCTGCCATCTCCATACGGAAAAGTTCTTTTTCTCAGAGAGGAGTGAAAATCCAAGCACGCTCCCAACTCGCCTTCATGTTTAAGATAGCTAATTTTATCATCACTACCACCTAACTTCAACTTATTCTTCACTGCCGGCATCCGTCACCTCTGCTTGAAGCAGAGAAAACTAGAGACGGGAATGAACAAGGAGTTGATGTTGATGGATGCAGTGAATTGTGAATTATACTAGTGATTCTGAAAACGAAGACGAGTTTCAACTCTGAAACGAGTGAACATCTTACTGTTTAACCCTTTACCCAACGCAATGACCAAAACCGCCCAGCGGTATTCAGAAAATTCACCATTCAATTTTTATTACTTTTTCATTTTTGTCACAAAAAGCATACACGCTAAAAACTAGTGTTAAAAACTACACTTGAAGTGCTGTATTTAACACTTACTAAGTGCTGATTTAGCACTTTGCTCAAGTGTAGATATCCCAGAACTTGACAGGTGTTACAATAATACCACTTGATAAGTGTAATGTCGCGACCTTAAAAGGAAACAACGCAGATGGCGCGGTTCAGGCTCGAACTCTCGAGCCTGATCCGCGTCATCTGCGTTGTGTCCTTTTAATTATGTACCCACCAAGCGCAAATCAAATTATGGACGATTCGGGTAGAACGACCAATGCTAGACACATGGGAAGTGCCATCCATTCAAGTTTCAGATGTCTGACGATTGTAATGTCTAAGTGCTTAAAGCATTGCACTTTGAGTGTTAAAATCAAACCCTAAGAGTTAGAATTGGTTTAACACCTTGAAAGTGTCAGTTTTAACACTTTAGTTTTTAGTGTGTAGCTTATGACCCTCATTGGGACGAGCTCAGCGAGCTCGTTCCAATGAGGGGTCATTAGCTATGTTTTTGACGCAAAAAAGAGTGCTTCAAGAATTTTATTTGCAAGTGTCGTCTGCTTTTCATGTTAGGTAAAGGGTTAAGAGTAGTCTTACGGAACTGACTGAGACCTGCAGTGATTTGGTGAAAAATGTGCCTCCGGAAGCATGATTGTAAAGATTTCAGGCGCGGAAGGGCTAGCGTAATCTAACAAAGTTACTTCGGTGCAGTCTTTCAATTTTGAAAACCTCAGTTCAACACACAAACACTGCCATGTCTGATTCGGGTTTCCGTGCTATAGATTTCCCGGGTATCGTGACCAGCATTCGGATCCGGAAACCCGGGAATTTCCATGCCCGGGAACCCTGGAATTCCCATTCCTGGGATTAAACCCTATTTACAACATATTTTAGTTATGATCACACACCTATTAATGTAAAACACGGGATGTCCACTGTTCTGCCTGTACGATAAAAAGAAAGTTGTATCGCACTTGTGGTGATACAAAACTCGTTCGATTTCGTTCCCAACGTAAACAGAGAAAGAACCCGTCTAAATAAATCACCTCAATCCTTGGTCGAATGCACCTGAGTCGAGATCGCTTGGAAATTCCAAGTTCCTCATTTAGATTTTTTACCCGGGATATTTAAACAACCAGATTAGAGTCAAAAATTTACAAAATAAAAATAACATTCTGACTTCTTGTTCCTTGGCAACTACTTTCCTCAACTGGTTATATTTTGATGGAATATGCTAATCGTATCAGCTGTTTAAAAACCTTTTGTTGTGTTTTCCCCCGCAGTTTAGTCAATATTTGAAGTTCGATCATCGTGACCGTCACACTGATCGGTATCAACTGAATGCCGTTAAAATTAAAAAGCAAATTGGGGCTGGTACCCCGCAAACTAACAGTGATGACTTATCCGCAACGAAGAAAACGCGGCAATTATCCAGTCGAAAATTGCTTTTAGTTTAATTTTCCTGTAGACTGGTTGTTACATGGGAAGTGTGCAATAAATACAGACACGCACTTACTTATCGTATCGGCTCTCGTAATATTCTGGGCCAAAGCAATCAATTCTTAACCGATTCAGACGCATGTGCGGTTATGTATATTTACTGCCAAAAAGCAAGGGCAGAAATTGGAAAGTCGATAACGTGCTACTTGTATTCATAATGGGCTTTCGTTTGATTTTTTTTATGCTGTGAAAGCTGTTTCGCCGCGACTACAGCCACGGGGTAACGTCCCTCTCCTCTGGATTGCAATGGTGGAAAAGGAAAAAGGAAATGTGAGTTTCCGTTGACTGCATTTGAGTCGCCAGGAGACTTCTAATCCCCTAACTCTCAGATGGTAGTGGTGAGGGCATACGATACGAGGGGATGTCAGGAAGTTTTGAGCCTAACATAAGTAAGGCTGGAATATCGGAACAGAACATATTTATTTTTCAAGATAGTGCCCATGTAATTCAATACTTTTGTCCCACCTGGTCTGCCATTCGTTGATGCCGCGTCTGTAGAAGTCCATATCCTGGTCCTGTAGCCAAGCCTCCTCAGGAGCAGTAAGTTACTCATCATCTTGAAATTTTTAACCGGGGGCGCGATGACGTTGCGATAACCGGATCTCGTCAGATCACCGAGATTAAGCAATGTCGAGCCCTGTTAATGGCGTTGCGATAACCTGATCTCGTCAGATCACCGAAGTTCAGCAACCGCCGAACCCGGTTAATCCTCGGATGGGTGACCGTCTGAGTGATCGATTCGGATTCCCGTGTTGTGTCCTTGGGAAAGGCACTTAACCCCGATTGTCCACATGGGGGCACGATGACGCCGTGTACTAAGGCGTGCTGCACGTCGATGGTGCGCATGTCTTCAACCAATCTAACCCTGCCTGTGCTGCAGTGCGGAGTTATGAAGTTGGGGAGCTGGCAGCTTCTCGTCGTTGCTCGGTGGTTCTCTCCGGGCACTCCGGCTCCCTCTACCCGTAAAACTGTCACGGTCATGATTAGCCATTGTGCATAAGTATGTGACCTTAAACACCAATAAATAAATAAATAAATAAATAAATAAATAAATAATCTTTAACCACGTGAGAGTTTCTTCAAAGTGGAAAAGAGATGGTAGTTACTTTGACCACAAAAGTGTTTCGTCAATTTTGGAAAGAGATGGTAGTCACATGGTAAAGAGATCCCACCTTGTGCAGGGGGTGGAGGTTGGGTGGGGCGGGGGGGGGTGTCAAATTCAGCGGCTGTCTCAACCACTTAAGTGTCGGTCTTCGCATCTAGGTTCATAAGAACCACCCAGTGTTGTTGTTTTTATTCTGCTGACCCACTGTGAAAGTGAATGTAAAAGTAAGTGTACGTTATGTACGAGTAACCAGGTGTGCAGAAAGTTTAATCGTTGTATTTTTATGCAGCCCCGTTCTTTAGGGCTCATAGGTTTCTCATGCTACATAGAAACCTAGATGACGGCCTCCAGTATACAAAACGGACGACGGAAAAACGACTTACCGTAAGACGCGATGCGCACTGCCACCACGTATCACTATGAGAATGACGTCATAAGATGGGCGTTCATTCGAGCTACAACGATGACCAAACGTGACGTAACTTGGTCACGTGACTATGTCGTCAGTTCCGCCTCTCGCATTCCCGTCCCCCAATTAAGCCCGATCCATCAGGCTCCGGTTAGTTAGAATGGTGCCGAGGTGAAGGGTCCACCTTTCTGGTACCTCTTTATCTAACAGAGCACAAAAAAAATGACACCCGCTGTCATACATGCAAACCGAGGCCACGGATAATCATAGGCGAGCCGATTTATTGATTTATTATTTTATTTTTATTTATTTATTTATTTATTTTTATTTATTTATTTATTTATTTATTTATTTATTTATTTATTTATTTTTCCGGACGCGCGGGAAAACGGGAGTTGTGGGCTTAATTTCTTGCGGAAGAATTAATCATTTTAAAGATTCGTGCTCCCGCGTTGTGTCCTTGGGCAAAGCACTTAACCCCGATTGCCTACATGGGGGCACGATGACGCTGTGTACTAAGGCGTACTGCACGTCGATGGTGCGCATGTCTCCAACCAATCTAACCCTGCCTGTGCCGAGGTGCAGAGTTCAGAGTTACGATGTTGGAGAGCTGACAGCTGCTCGTCGTTGCTCTGTGGTTCTCTACGGGTACTCCGGCTTCCTCCACCCATAAAACTGTCACCGACATGATATGACCCTGACTGTTAATGTGTCGTTACACCATAATGAATCAATTAATAAATAAATAGTCATTTTAAAACGTTCGGACAATTGCTAAAAATTCGTGAGATCCCCCAAGATAAACCTGAAGGGGTGGCAACGCTAGCCCCAACCGTAAATTGACCATAAACCTTAACATAAACCCCGAAAAATCGCTACAAATCGATTCTTGCCTCATAAGTATCATATTTTAGACATTAACCTCATAATATTTGTACGTAAGCTCATAATCTGGAAGTAAGCTCGTAATGGTTATCCGGTGGAAAAAAACACTCATAAGTCCAGTATTATTACCCGTCCAGTCCGTCCCATCCGTCCCCTCCGTACGCCCGAACTTCTTAATCACCAAAAGTATGCAATGCGAAAGTTTTAGACTACGCTGAGGTGTTCAGGTAGCATCTGTCGATGTGCATAAAGGTTTTGGAATTTTAATTTGGCCCAAGTGGTTCCAGTGGAACCACTATTATTGTTACTGTTAGAAAATTTCTTTTGTCATCGAAAGGCTCCCAGGGAGTTTAATTCGAAACTTTTTAAACTGTGCTAAGGTGTTCCGGTAGCATGCGTAGATGTCTATAAATAATTATAATTTTGATTTGGCCCCAAGTCATATTGCCTGTCAATGGAACCACTTTTATTGCTATAAAATCAGTTTCCGGTGAAAGTCTAATAGAGCTTTTAATTCGAAACGTTAAAAGTGTATTGATACGTCCTGGTAGAGTGTCTAGATGTGCATAAATGTTTCAGGATTTTTATTTGGCTCCATGCGGAGCCCGCAGCACAGCTTATGTCGTTAGAGAATCGTTTTCCGGTGGAAGGCTTCTAGGAGGTTTCAATTCGAAACGTTGAAAGTATGTTCATATTTTCCAGAAGGGTCTCCAGATATGCATAAAAGTTTCAGATTTTTTATTCGGCCAAGTCTGACACCTGTGGCGCCACTTTTGTCGTTTGAGAAGCGGTTTCCAGCGAACGGCTGTCAGGGCTCTAATATGAAACGTTGAAAGTGTGATGATACGTTCCAGCAGGATGTCCAGATTTGGTTAAAGGCTGTGGAGTTTTAATTCGGCCACATGTGATGCTCGTAGCGTAAATTTTGTGCTTAGAGAACCGGTTTTCGGCGAAAGCTCCTAGGAGTTTTCATACGAAATGGTGAAATGTTCTTCATATGTTCTGGAAGGGTATCAAAATGGGTATAAAGGTTTCAGATTTTTATTCGGCCACATGTAGCACCCGTGGCACCCGTGGCACCACTTTTGCCGCTTGAGATGCAGTTTCCGTGCAAACTTTTCTCCGGCACATCGTCGCCTGAGTGCTACAATGTCCTATGTCCCCTATGGGACATAGGACATTGTAGCACTCAGCCGTCGACATGTAAACATGGTGTTTTCACGATTCCTTTGGCGGCGTGCTCTGTCCGACCTCCGTGTTTCGTACTCAACTTGTTTGTATCTGTCATAGCCTCGAACAATCAGTCAGTTTTGTACACCTACGGTGCGACCGTAAACGGTGTGCGAGGGATGATTTGATGGACCCCGAAAGGGATGTCATGAATATTGTGGGTGGCACTTGTGTTTTTATGGTAGCACGCATGAGCAGCAATGTTTTAACGTCTTGTCATTGTGATGGAAAGATGGGGATGGGTGAAGGAAGGGGGTAGTAGTGTTACAGAGATGATAGGTTATACTTCAATGTCCTCATGGCGTCATACGACAAAACTTTGAAAACCATTGGCTTCTATGGGACGTTTCCTCCTATAAGTATCCACATATTAGTGCATCGTCGTGCGTGTTGTAAGTATCCTCAAATATCCAGATGATGATATGAAGAATGCTAGATTGTACCTCAGTTGGTGATTTCCTCACAGGCCCGATTGTTTCAACTGGTTATTTTATGATACCTACGCGTAAATGTTCCATTGGAGGTTACTTATCAAATGATACCCATGGGACATAAATGGGCTTCTACAGGCAATATCATCCTAATAGTCCCAAGTTGTCAAGCCAACTCCTGCTCACCTACGCCTGTGGCGTCTCGTTTGATCTGGTCGATATCATCTCGTCAACTCGACGGACTACAACAACACAAATCAATTGATACCCATTGGACATACATGGGCTTCTATAGACAATATCATCCTAATAGTCCCAATTAGTCAAGCCAGCTCCTACTCACCACACCGGCGGCGCCTCGTTTGGCAGGTATTTGGATTTGATGGACACACTACAGTGGTATTGGGAGACTATTTGTGGTAGTCATATACCAATATTGTTTATATAGTAAATTTATATTCACTTTTTATCTGAGAATGATAGTGAAAGTGATGTTCAATGAACTATCGAGACCTCCCGGTGCACTAGAAACGTTGTAAACTCGGTTGCAACGTTTCTGGCTCACCTGCAGGTGCTGTGCGTTCATTGTGGTTCATGCACCGAGTATTGTATGGCCAGAAACTCGTAAGTTAAATGGGTGGTCATTCTGGATAATAATGGATTGATAGTTTGCCTGGTGTCGGTGTTCCCTTGCTCATGTTAGTATTTGAAACAATGACAAAGAAATGTATAAGTAACAAAATAAAGCATTAATATATCTTCTTCAAGAGTTTACATATTTTGTTCAGTTCCACAGGTGCCCACCAAAGTGCTGGTAACCAACATATTGACTATCTTAGTTCCTAAGTTTTGGTAAATGGCAATTATTTGTTTCTGCCCTCGCGGAATAAATAGATAGTTGAACTAGATAGAGGGGCCCCGCCCACTCCTTCCAAAACCTATTGTGTGAGGTCTCGAAGCGACGAAGTGGTGTAGTGGGTATCAAAATTTGAGGTAATGACCAAAACCCCTTTCGAGTGTGGTAACCGGTAGAACAACCGCGGATGTGGTACGGGATTAGGGATGTGGGGCGCGTCTCCAAAGCTGAGATCGAGTCAGGACTTTCGATTCGAACTAAGGTGTTTTTCTAAACATCGACATCATTTGTCCTTACGTCTTCGTTAATTCTTTAATATTTAGCTTTTTACCCACTGATCCTTATACAACTGGATACCCTGAACGTAAGCGAAACCAGCCACATCTAAATCTGTCCTCACCCTATGATGGCCTCATGTCAATTAACGCGATGGCTCCTCCCAATTGATTATGTTTGATGACGTGAAAGCTGTGCCTTTGTTCAGCTTTTTATCCAGGAAACGTCATTTTGTTTACTTAGTATGCGAACTACTTGCACGATATCATTTTTCTAATCCTGGCACTTTTTTTTCATTATTGGGGTTTAACGACACATTTAACAACCAAGGTCATATCGTGCGGTGACAGTTTTACAGGTGGTGGAAGCCGGAGTACCCGGAGAGAACCACCGAGCAACGACGAGCAGCTGCCAGCTCCCCAACATCGTAACTCCGCACTGCAGCACAGGCAGGGTTAGATTGGTTGAAGGCATGTGCACCATCGACGTGCAGTACGCCTTAGTACACAGCGTCATCGTGCCCCCATGTGGACAATCGGGGTTAAGTGCCTTGCCCAAGGACACAACACGGTAGTCCGAATCGATCGCTCAGACGGTCACCCATCCGAGGACTAAACGGGCTTGACGTTGCTTAACTTCGGTGATCTGACGAGAACCGGTTACCGCAACACCACCGCGCCCCCATTCCGGCACTTATCTCGTATTTAACCCTTTGAGAAATGGTGGCATTTTCTAATTCAGTTCAATACTGGCAATAGGAAGGAGTACACATTCATTATTTGGGTGAAGAGTAATTCATATTTTCGACGTGCAGCCTTGCGGCTGCACGTTGAAAATATTAATTAATCTACCGCACACATTTAGTTAGCAGCCATCCCACATAATGGAATTATGGCGCATCATGTTCCTCGGCCGGAAAAGCGACCTCTCGCGTTCAAAGGATTAATCACTAAAATATGTTGTAAATATTAAATTGGAATCGCTGCGAAAATGTGCACACCATCAAAATATTCATTATTCAAAAGATGACAGAAAGTGTAATTTTAAAAAGCCATCGCCGATTGCGACGTGTTGGAAAATTGAATATCTGAGGGAAATTTCTTTTTATTTGGCTTTTCCTTAAAGGAAAAGACATTTGTTATTTTTCTCGAAAAAAAGTATTTCTTTTTTTTTTCCAACACATTGGAGGAGACATTTTCTCGAAGTCTCTCACAGATTTTTCTGATATTTTGCTCAATCATAGATGTATATAAGTTGTAGTTGTGTTATGCTTTTCACCTTCGACTAAGTACCTTGAATGCCCAAATCACACAAACTTTCATTGACCAATATCTCCTCTTCCGAATGGGTTAATGACTTGAAATGTTCACAGATTCGACAGAAATACACTTTTCCATAACCAATTGGTAACAAACGTTTACCAAAAATTATTCTTTCTGCCCAAATTTGCCAAAACGTCAAAAGCAGGCCTGAAAATCGGACATTTTTGCCTGCAATCTCAGCACAGTGAATTACCAGAACACCAGTAATGGACTGAGTAATACGAATGTAATGTATCATTATAATAAATACAAAGGAAATTTCGACTTGAACCACTATGTGTCCAAAATGGCCGCATAAGTGACAAATGATGGGTTTACATAATGTTACATCTCTATACTCAGTCATCATAGGGGAATGACATACATACACTCTAAAAACTAAAGTGTTAAAAATTGACACTTTCAAGGTGTTAAACCCATTCTAACTCTTAGGGTTGGATTTTAGCACTCAAAAGTTGCAATGCTTTAAGCACTCAGACATTACAATCGCCAGACATCTGAAGAATGGATGACACTTCCCATCTGTCTAGTACTGGTGGTTCTTCCAGAATCGTGCATAATTTGATTTGCGCTTGGTGGGTACATAATTAAAAGGACCCAACGCAGATGACGCGGACCAGGCTCGAGAGTTCGATCCTGATCCGCGTCATCCGCGTTGTTTCCTTTTAAGTGTCGCGACATTACACTTGTCAAGTGGTATTATTGTAACACCTGTCAAGCTCTGGGATATCTACACTTGAACAGAGTGCTAGTTCAGTACTTAGTAAGTGTTAAATACAGCACTTCAAGTGTAGTTTTTAACACTTTAGTTTTAGCGTGTATAAAGATGCTGGGCTGCCCCCTTTTAGGATCAGTTTAAGGGGGCAGAGACATGACTTGGAGACAGAGACGTGACTTAGGGACATTGTCACACTGCCTCATGCTTGAAAATCTTTTATCGCCCGCGTGTCGCCTGTACAATTCCTATCGGGCGAGGGCGATTTATCGTCCGAGCATTCACAAGTCAGACTTGTCAGTTGAGCGCACAAACGAAGGCCCCGTTGTATGGTGCCCTGAAAAAGAGACCCCCCTCTCCTATATGGACCTGGAGTTAATGCTGAATAGCCTCAGTAAGCAGTAAATTATATTATCTATATTAGAGGGAGCACATATTTGGATTTTTTTTTTTTTTTTTTTTTGGGGGGGGGGGGGTAGGGAGGGGGCTGCACAAGCATATACATGTATCAGAAAAATGAAATTTCTTTACCTGATGTCAAATGCAAATCTTACACTTCAGAATTTTAAATCCGGGGATGGGCGTTAAGGCATGGCTCCTTCAGGACCCCTTTGGCTACGCCACTGATTGCCTCCACATTCTTGAATAAAATAAATTCAGCTGCGTGTTGATTAGTTTTCAAGCTAAATATTTTATTAACGAAATAAAGAAAACCCGGGG